>OY754969.1:34122702-35322702 GCA_963576475.1 Molanna angustata | reverse complement strand
CCAATGGTTGTTACCAGCTGCGGTATTCTATTACAGAATAAAAAATCAGCATTTATAGTATAACATATATTTTGCTGTCGTTGGCTCTTGTCCTATTACATCATGTTTTAGGTACCTACGAAACTTTTTTTTAACCATTTATGTACTTAATTTTGACAATTTTTGAGCCTTTTTATATATTTGCATTGATCTATACTCCTTCATCATCAACATTTTATATAGGTACTCAACTGTATATATATTTATTATAGGCTGCTGACGTTATAGTACAGAAACAAAGAACTGGGTCGTATCCTAAAGAAGTGAGATCTCTACAGGAATGTTTGAAAGTATATCTGAATCTATGTGAACCTGTGATCAAAGAAAAGGTATATTTTTATAATTTCTCATTATAAATAGCTACTATGTTCATTAATTTATTTTATTGATATATCAAAGAATTAGACTGATTAGGTCGCTATCCTACCTATCAATCCTATTGATTTCTGATTACTAATGTTTAAAAAATTCTTTTAATGATTCTACATGTATTCATTATTACTGATTTTTGCTTTTTTATTCATTTTTTCGATAAATCTAAAACTGCACACTTTTCAATTTTTTTACTGCAACGGCTTCTAATACTTTGAACTCCATCATTTAGTTGTTCATTGATTAGATTATATTCAAGGTTTTTATTTATGTGTAACTGTTCCATGAAGTTGAGCTTAAGGCCTTTATTGTTTTAATGAAGAGGGATAAGTTCGTTGTTTTCTGAAATAGAGTGATTATTGTCTATTAGGTGTTCGGCGAATTAATTTATTAATTTATCTATTTATCTGTTATAACCTTTGTTTAACTTTTTATAAAAGAAATGTGAACTGTGTACTCAACACCAGTTGATTATGGCCATGTAAGCCGAAACGGACGTCGAGTGAAATAAATCAATTGTAGAATTATATGTGTTCATATTTATCATTTCCAAATCTAAAATTTCTAAATTACGGTTAAACGATTTTAGAAAAATGCCAGTTGGTGACGTAATGAACGGTAATATTATTATTTTACGAGAATGCCAAAGTCTTTTGAGTATTTTTTTTATTTTGTAATTTATTCAACTCACGTCAGAAATCCACAAATTTTCCTCTACGCAACAGAGATTCATCTTTAAAAACGTTTTGTTAATCAAGTTTATTTTTTATTTTTATAGGTTGATATTGTGGAATTAGTGCAGCGTCCTTTGAAACATGTCATTAAAGAAACTGTTTCTAATAACATAATTTATATGCATCGTCTTTACCAATCTGTCTACGATCAGATTATGGCTCCATACCTTAAAGGTTCCGAGTTCTACATCAATTGTCAAAGGCAGTGTAATGACTCAGATGCTTGGTATATCTGTAGTCAAGACAAAAAAGTACCAAAACTATTTTCAGAATATATTGAGTGAATCTTGTTGGTTCCTATGAAGAGTAAATACATTTATTACTAAAGCCACCAATCCATTTCTTGTAAAATATACCATATTTATCAATTTGCAATCCATGTATAATGTAGCATATTTTTTGTACAATGTTTTCATTTGACAATATTTTGAATCGTAATAACATAAAATTATAAGATTTTTAAATATGTAGGTCTTTTCTCTAATATTGTAAACACTATTTTTTTATTTATTTATTCATTGAATCATAAAAATATACATAATACAAATATAAGATAGCTACTTCACTAGAATAAATCAGTTTTTTTGAAGTAGCTACCTGTAAATTTATGAAGTTATTACATCATAATAAAAAAAAATTGTGCTTCAGTATAAATAATTTTAAGTAGTATTATACAAATATGAGTATTAAAAAAGTTGATATAAAAAATACATAATTTGTTAAATATTTACAATAGTGTTTTCTAGAAATATAAGTCCATTGCTTACTATTATTTATTTAACTGGGTGGGCAGGCAATGGTCATAATAATGCTTAAAAAAATGATGATGTCGAGTGATGATATTGATAGCCTCAATTCATACAATTTTTGAGAAATCTTTCTTTCTTTCCCCTTAGCGCTTTTGTCCCGTTTCTATCGGGGTACGCTTTGACCATGATCCTAGAATTGGCGAGTCTGGTTATTCAATTTTTGAGAAATGATTAAAGCAATATTATTATATTCAAATATTTACTGATCAATGTTCCTTCTGCATTTTTCAATTTCCTTTGTTGTTTCCTCGTTGCTGTAATTAGGTTGATGTTGTTTTTAAAAAGTTTTTGCAATGTTCTCAGATTATTATTATTAAGACTTCACATTGTTCTGATTGGTTTGAAGAAATTGCCTTAAGGCAGAAAATGTGTCTTTTTACATGACTTAAATCTATAACATCATTCATATTCTTTAAATTTTTTTTTTCAATGTTCTTTATAATTTTGAAGTTCACACCTACCCGATGAGAGGCCGGCGGGACATTAGACTGCCTCAGACTAACCTGGCAGGTACACAAAATAATGTGTATTACAAAGGTTTTCAATTGTATAATGATTTGCCAGAATGTGTGAAAAAAGCATCTGGTCTTGCCGTTTTTCGTCGCCTGGATATTGGATACATAAAGGAAAAGTTATTTTAAGATATTGTGTGCTTCCTTTGTTTTTTATGTAAATTGGAATAATTTCTTGTTTTTGTTGTTTTTATATAATTCTTACTGTGTAAATTTGTTTTTTTTTTTTCAACTTATTAATATTCTTTTTGTTTATACTAGGTGTAAGAAAATGTATTTATTTTTTACATCTAAATAAAACATACATACATATTAGCACCAACACCATACCTCTTACATGACCTTCAACCAAAGATTTTCAATGGATTTCATTTGGAAAAATCTATGTGTCAAATCGCAAAATAAGTTACATTGTCTTTAAAATATGTCAAAAGTAGACATTTTTTTCATGACAAAAAATGTTTTTTTTATTTCAACTCAATAGTACCTATCTTTGATTTGAGTTTTATGTAAAAAAAAATTGAGTACAACATTATTTTTCCTCCCAAGTTATTTTATTTATTTATTTTATTTTATATTACTTCTTGGGCAACTAACAGGTACTATGTCAAATATTAATTTAACACACACCCAATAACAAGCTGCCACATTCTGGAGACTTACGATACTAATTGTCTCACAGATCCAGACTGAAAACACAATTAAAAACTGTGTCTCCACCGGGAATCAAACCCGGGACCTTTGGATCAGCAGTCAGATACCTAACCAACTGAGCCATGAAGGCCGAGTTATAAAACATAAACAAAAGATAATTTAAAAAAATGAGCTTGAATAATTCTGATCTTGTTTGTGTAGAAATATAAATATGCATTTGAACATATATTATATTTTGAATGTTTGATTATTTTTAACAATTATTGAATGTATAAAATTTTCCTATTCACTTATAGAAGACTTTATCGCTCAAAATAGAATGTAGTATATTTTCACACTTTGCTGTTGAAAGTGTTTTGTTAAGCCACTCAATTAATATTATTGTATTGTAAAAAATGATATTAATCATCTATGTGCTTACTTGTAATAAATAATAATATTTAGTTAACCAAATTAGTGATCTAATATTTTTTAAACCAATAATATTATTTTGAATCAAAATATATGTTTAATGATTCCTGATATATTTCATAACTATCGAGTCTTGCAAATTGAGCCAACTTAGTTTAAAGATAAGTGAAAATTTGACAAAGTGTCTATGTATATTTCTAAGCATATTCTTTAGGAATGCACTAACATCTCCCTGTCATTATTTGGTGATGGCTACCGAGCTTTGCTAACAGGAATTTCTGTTTATTCTATAAACGCCCTATCTTTTATACTCGGTTATTGGGGAATTTTTGATAATCTCTCCGTCTCTTTGGCAGTTTATATTTCATTATCAACAACAAGCGAGTTTTACTATTCTTGTTTTCGAGGCTGTTAAACTCTGAAATCTCTGAACTATAATCTGAAGCAAAAATTGTCAATAATATGGATAATTAGTCAAATATAATGTATTTCTTTCACTGCTTATTTACCTAATATCTTTTATATCTTAAAATATTTCAAAAGTACTTACATAAATGAATGAAAATTATGTATAAAGTGATATGTAACATAAACGGATGGTACTGCTTTGAGACTGCTAGTGATTGGAAATTGAATAAATTAATGTGTCTATCTTTTGTAAGGTTGTGTACGTACTACAGAATAAATATTTTGTTACTAAACATAAAGCTCATTTTATAATAAATTATGTAAATATTCATCTTTAGGTAAAAGCCGTACATTGTTTATGTAATTTATATTTTTGTAATGATTAAGGATATTTCAAAAAGTTTATGCAATATGTAAACAATTTAATATGCAATATCTTTAAGATCTATTCAATATTTTTTCTTTAATAGTGTATTTGTGACAAAAACTTTATTAACAATGTTATGTCAATACAAAATTTGTACAAGAAAAAGTATAAAGATTAATAAAACATATTTTCAAAAATATTCATTATGTTGAACAATGATCAAACCTGTTTTAAAATACTAGTCATGAATTGATGAACTCTGAATAAAATTTTGTCGAGTCATTGTTACAATATGTAAAATAATTAATAATTGTGTGCTTGTTGTTTTTTTATTTGAAAATTGTAAAATAAATATAACCTCACTTTGATCATATAAACATATCCCTGTCTGTAATTTAATTATCTATTGTATATTTGTGATAAACAGCTTTGCTTTAGGTGGTTAAATTTTTTTTATATCATTCCATTTAAATATACCTATACATAAGTTATCCTGCACAATGTACTGTGTAAGCTTACCAATGTTTCAATAAATAATTTTCAAACAAATACATTTCCTTTTTTTGTTTATTTGATTAAATATGTACACTAACTATTTTTTTTTATATATATAGAATGTTTGTTTTTATAAAAAGGCAAAATCAAGATATTATGGACTTTCATTCAAAGAAAATAAAAATACAAAGTAATTTTGAGTTTATTTTAATTATAAACAAAACATCAAGGCACTTAAAAATAACAATATACACATAAATAAAATTGTTCACAATTTATAAAAGAATTAGTGTAAATATTTAAGATTCTCTTGTTAGGAACAAATTGGTATAAAATCTCAATCCTTCCACGGAGTCATCTCGACAGGCTAAACCAGCCATCTCAGTTGTAGTTAAACGTTCCTTTGCTAATATCACAGACACTCCAATCATTTGTGAAAGTTCTTCAGCTGTTAGAGGTCCTTCGGTTTCAAGCTAAAAATAATGATACACATTTTCTAAAACAATATAATTTACTAATAAAATGTGTTTCATCAAACCATAATTATATTAAGCCCAACTTAGCAAGGGTTTTATACAACTTAGTAACGAGATTATTGAGCAAATTACAATGATTAATTGATAAAGAAAAGTAATGATATTAAAAAAGTAATAATCCAAGACGATGAAATATGTGAGTATTCTAATATATTTTTTATGGCAGTGTAATTGTATGACTTATATACTGATTAAATCGCTAATAAAATCATATTGTATAATTTTATCCAATTTATTTAGTGCTGCGTTTCATGATATGAGATCATTCCAAGGGCCTTGTCTAATTATTGGATCAGCCAAAAATACTATCCCTGTATAAAGGCTAGCATCCATACAGGCGCAGCGGATGGATCAGATTTTTATATCCTAGCAACAATGATAGCAAAAATACAAACGAGCTCCGTACGATGATCAGTGGACGCACTTGTATGAGTTCCTATACAAAGAACACTAAAATCCTTCTGATGCGCTGCACCTGTATGGACGCTTACCTTTAAACTCAACACAAAAAAATATATTTAAATATGTGTGCATCGAGGAGCTATTTGAAGATTCCCATAAACCTGAATATCGACTTAAATTTGGCACAAATAATTATTATCGATAGCTGAGTTTTAAAGGGTAACAAGTCAAAAATGGCAATTTCTTCTTCCTTTTAATTATCAAGAAACTTGTTTTATCCATTAGAATTAAAAGGAAAAATTCTTCCATTTTCTAAGAATGTTTGCTTTTGTCAAATTATAGCTTCATGCATACAGTATTATTTTTTTCGATTTCTGTGGTAACACTAAAGCCATTAGCAGACCGAAAGCTAAGGTTAGTTTAGCTTAGCTCGCTCGCATAGCTGAGGACATTTTTCATACTACTCTCATTGTTTGCGGTCTGCACACTTGAATGAAAAAAGACCTCAGCTATGCGAGCTAAGCTAAACTAACATAACTTAGCTTCTGGTCTGCAACCGGCTTAGCTCGAAATAATTTTCGGACTTGTTGCCTTTTAAAACTCAGGTATAGATATTAAGAGTTTCAATATGAATTGTATGACAAAACTTAAACGGTATTTGAAAAAGTAATGAATGAAAATATAATCACAATTGAACTTCAATAAAAATTAAATACACTAGTTTTAGGAGGGATCTGATTTTGAATAAACCAAACTCTGCATTAAAAGAATGAGTTAATAAATAATAAAACATACCAATTCTGACGTTGATTTGATAATGATGCTATCATCTTGAGTATTCAGTTGGACTACACAGGCTCCACTGGGAAACTTTCTTAAAGACATCGGAGCACCAATACTGTCCAATAATCTGGAAAACAAATTAATATCAATAGTATACATATATAATAATAATACATATTGCGCCTTTTCAGACAAAAAAATACCTGCAAGCATTCAATAAATCTTCTGGCGAAACAAGTTCCAATCCTCTGGCTCGATTGATACGACACCACACATCTGCCAGAGTCATCATACCACCACTGTCCTATAAAAATTAAATAATCAGTAAAAAAAAAGAGCTAGGTCGTGTGCAAACTGCAACAATACAAACTTTTTGTCTTATATTATTGTATTTATTTTTACTGTATTTATCATTCTTTTCTCCATTTTATTGCAGCCAAAGTAAAATAAATGAAAAAATATGTATATAGTACAAATTTTTATCAACTTCTTTGGTTCTTTGATTCACAATTTATTTTTTGCGCTACTTACGAGGGAGACTACAAGAAGGTCCTGCACATCTTCAGGCTAATTTTCAACCAGTCGCAGAGTTTCAGCAAATAATGTGGTTTATGCAAAGTAATAAAAAAGTATAGTAAAATTTTTGTTGAAATTTACCACAAATAAATCGATATTTGATCTTCAAAACTAATATGTTTAATAAAATATAACTAATTATTTATTAAATGCAGATTCTATTCGAATCTATATAAATATAGAAATCAATAAAAATATTTTACACTGCCTACCATTAAAGATTCCACTAACATGTCCGATATTTGTTGGGCTAAACTTTTGTAATATTGTGAATCACTTCTAAAAGCATCTCTGGTCACGGGATCATCAATACCTAAACTCATGAGGTATGATTTAAATCTAATTGTATCATCCTCCGTTATATCTCCTTGTTTTTCCTTAAATAAAGTATAGTTTTATAATACCTCAACAAATACAATATGTAATGAACATGCAGACAAAATACACAAAAAAGTCTTAACTATTATTTCTGAGGTGTTAATAAAACTTAGTTTTCAAAATTAATAAAATCATAAATAATTAACCATCAATTGTTGTACTTTCAATATAACAAATACAATATTTAATATTGCTTCTTTGGTCTAGTGATGTCAATTGTTTCACAAATCCACACAAGAATCTCCACCAGTCTCTAAAGATCTGACTAACTTGACCACAAAGACAGACAAGATACAAAAAATCTGATATTTCGTACAAATACAAATTATGCCTTTGAAAAGTTAACATACATAGTTTCAGATAGAAATAAAAGATTCAAGAGACATAAAGTTTTCTACTGTATGTTAATTATACAAATAAAACTACAATATTAAATATTATCTAGTGTAAACTAATTAAAGATTAAATTTGATGATAGAATTCAGCAAATAAACGAAAGAAAGATAAATGATAACTTACTCTAATTTTTGTTGAAATATTTTTAGAAATATTGACCATTTCCTTTGCCATTGTCATTAATTTACTTAAGTCTTGGAAAGCTATTGTAATACTATCATCGGTAGCTTTTTGTTTTTCTTGTAGACTTCTTTCAATGCCGACAATACCTGTTCTCGTTTTAATCTGTAATTGTTTTTCATCGTCACTTTGTTCAAATGTTTCAATAATTTCTATCTGCCATGCCCTAACTTGAATGGCTTCATGTAAAGCCTTTACGAATGAAATATCCAATCCTTCTTTGAATGAAAGCTTCACATGATGATTGGAACTGTGCATTTGTGGTCCAGGACTTTTATCTAAAAATAAAACAATACAGTGCATTTATTGCCCAGGACTTTAATAAAGTATAAAATTCTTCTTTACAAAATTTAATGACACTTTTCCTTTTGATTAAATAGTTTCCATAATAAAGATTTAAAATTGTTTGAAAAGTTACAAACAGATATTAATTAAAAACACTATTGAAACATCATTTTCTATTCAATCCATATTTATTTATATGTAAAAAACAACATACTTAATTTATTTCATTAAATTTTAGGTACTGCCTCCCTGACCAGCCAGCTGGTTAAAAATTATTTGACCAGCACCAATTTAGTTATTATATTTTAATATTTTAGTTACTTTTTTAATATATATAATGCAACTAGCTCACGCCAGTCGCAATTATAACTACAAACAAACCTAACCAAACTATTTTTACCAAAATTTTGTAGGTTATGTTTAAAACATCGGTGTACATGAAAATGTCATAAGAACCAAATTTCGGTGCTTATTTCTAAAACATGAAAATTTGCATTGTTCGCAAAAAGTGCAAAATTCAGGAATAAAATATTATCATTTATCACAAACTCGATAATTTTGGGGGCCTTGTCTGATCAAACGGTGCAATCAAAACCCCCTCATGATAAACCCATATCGTGGATACAATTATCTTATGGAGTTCTATAATATCTTAAGTTAATTACTTAAAATAATCAATGGAAATCAGTTTTTTTTGTTGTATTTTTTTTTTTTAGAATCTGTCTGGAACAATTCTAAAAAAAACATGAAACCAAAAATTTTAACAACTTTTCAGCATTAAATCTATGATTTTTATAAAATAAACATATAAAGGATATAACAGTAAGACTTACCAACATGAGGGGTGGATAGGTGTAAAACAATCTTTTTGCTTTTTCCTAAACCAAAAGGCCCTCCACTTTCTTCTTCGACACAAAAGACATAATGCAGATGTAAAGAGAGACAAGTTTGTCCCCGAGGAATGTCACCAGGATGTCCCCATAACAAACGATGACTGGTTAATACAACTTCTCCATTTGCAAACTGAGTCTGAAATAGCAAATAAAATTAAAATTACTAAAAAACTATACAGAGATGAAAACCCTCAGAAAAATAACAAGCAGGACTCTACATGACTGAATAAGGAATAGTATGATCAGAGAGATGTGAAATATTCAAGATATCAAATGAGGGAGACCAAAAAGAAGGCATTGGAGAGACCAAGTGGAAAGAATGGACTCCCAAAGACTACCACACCACACCTTGCTCTACATGGAAAACCAAACAGAAGAATGATGCTTGGAATACCCTCCAAAAAAGACAGCTGGGAGACCGTATTACAAGAGGCAGCACCATCAGGCCCCAGTGGCCTTCAACAAATATATAAAAAAACACCTATTGTATAATTTCATTTAATTCAATATGATGACTAGTGCAATGGGATGCACATTTTCGTGTGATAATTGAGAAGTTAAATGTATAAAACATATTTGAACTCAATAAGTAATTGAAAAAACATCTAATTATTTTTTACTTTATTTTTACAAGCTTTCCCAATGCAAGTTTCTATATATCCTGCCAACAGACATGCAAATCTAGCTGTAAACAAAATAAGATTTTTCAAAAGAGTTTGTACCATTATTGTCAAATTTATTATTGATTTAAATTAGAAACTCTGCTTAGTTTATAACCTCTTTAATATAAAATTTACAAATGACTGTGGCGACATGTCAATTTCTTTTATAGTCATACAAGTAGTTTACCTAAAATATAAAAAATATGGAAACACAATTTATCTAAATACGTTTGAATTTTAATGACATTATTTAATATACCTTTTCGTCACCATCATATAGGCGTACACCCTTTTCTCTCTTTAAATAATTTTCATTTTCTACAAGACGAGCCTCCTTGTATTCAAATCGATTCATTGTATATTTTCAGTTAATTTAAGAGAACACGATAGTGAAATAATATTTAAAATTAGTATTATTTACGCAGACGTCATTTTGTGCAAATTTTGGAAATGTCAATGTCAAATTCACCACAAAACAAAATTTACTTGTATTTTTGACGTTTATAATTTGACATTTCAATATGCTGTTCCAATCAAAATCTTTTTTGGTTATTTTAATGAAAGTACCAAAGTAGGAAGATTATAGATGCAAATCAATTTATTTACATATTTTACAAAGCCTTCGATATTATAAGAGCCATAAAATTTTAATATATTACTATCTAAAATTGTACCTAACAATGAATAGGAATCTAATCGTTCTAAATTGTCAAATTTATATGAAAAAAGTTCGTAGATAAAAACTTTTCAAATTTGAAATTATGAAGAAATTAAGTAAATGTTTCAAAGTTCCTCTCATATTTTTCGAAATTCCATTGTAGCCTGTTATCATAGATTTTCATATAATATACTAGACCATGCAATAAGTGAGTCATGGTATATCGAGCGTTTGACGTTTTGGTTGGCAACATATTGCAGTTTTCCTTACATTTCAACACTTCCTAGATAACTGTTCTGTAAATCTTATTTTACAAAATGTTTTTTTTTCGACAAATAAATCCGAAAACAATTCATATTATTCGTTATTCTCTATAGAAAAACGATGTAGTCTGCCAACCAAGTTGTAAAAAATCCCACAGAAAAAAACCTCACTTCGATTCATACAAAATTTGCTAACTATGACATCTAGTATATTATAATGAAAATCTATGCCTATTGTGTGTATATTTTGTTTCTATATCACATTGAATTATTTCGGTCTATTCTGCTTATTTCTAATTTGCATAACAAGATGTGGAACTTTAACGCGGAACAAGCATACCAATAAATTATATTTGGCTTAGTTCCAAAATTTACCAAGTATATAACAATTTGAATGTATAGTAGAACTCTTTACTTCAACTGGCCACGTATTTTATATTACATCATCGAAATATCACATGTAATTTATTATTTTTGCTAACAATTGGTTACCAATTCTATATAATTTATTGTAAAAAAATATAATTTCGAAATCATTTTCGTAATTTTGTGAATAATAAAAAAATCATGAGGTCAGAGCCGAATCAACACTTATCGGCTATTGGCGCTCTTTATTCATAACGCACGCTGTTTCGTTCACCTATTTTTATTGTTTTTGGCGCCCAAGATTACTTTGTGCCTGACTTTCAATAGTTGATCCGGCCCTGTAGGGGTCTGCAGTCTTCACGTATTTTGGTCCTAAGTCATTCCCGTATCTGATCAGGAACTCCTCCCTCATACATAAAATTAAAGGGACAGCGACGCGTATCTCAATATGGTTCCACGCTCAAGTTCAGCATCGCTGACTGTAAGCAAACTTATTAGTACTATTACACCTTATTGGATAGATAAATGGAACATTCCGTCACTTAATTCCAAAAAAACACGCGACAAACTGCATTTTTTAGAATCCGGAAATCCCCAAATGTGTAGCGTTCTTAATGGAAAATATATCAGACAGATCGACAGTCTACTTTCGCCCACAAAAGGTTGCATCCTTAATACAATAATATATTCCATCACATAATATTTCTTGTGAGATAAGCAGAGAACTAATCGATAACTTTGTCTTTGCCAACATTTATTGTATCACTTAGGTATATTTATGCACTCATGCACCGTCTCATACATAACCTCGCTAGCTGTTGAAACTTCTTGAATATTATTTTTTGATCTGTTACTTCTTGTTTTCTTTGTCCGTAAACATCATAAAATCAATCTCCCAAAAGGTCTTTTTTCACATTTCCTTCCAAGGAAATTATTCCGACTGTCGATTTGTTCAAAAGAATTTATTTCTCTAAAAAATCGAAAGTGTTAATCTTAGTCGCGTGTGAGTGAATTATATGAAATAGTGGACTTTTTGTATGGGTTTTCTAACTGTGAAGTCAAAAAACACGGACATAGAGGCTTCGCAGCATATATGTTATCCAACTGTTGATTTGTTCAATTTATTTTTCTTAATTGACAGTATTAACGATAGTCCCGTGTGAGAGAATTTTCTAAGTACATAGTGGATTTTTGCATGGTATACCAACTTTGAAGTCAAAAAACACCAACTTAGAGAATTCGCAGCATTATGTTATATTTCATATGGACGAGTCACTCAAAGAACTATGAAAATAAAGAACTAAAAAGCAAAATCAAAAGTAGGTAACTGATATAATCCACCTTGTGGCGACTCTGAAATGGAAATAGGCAAGAGTGTGCTGACTTGGACACCTCGCACGACAAAGAGAGGTGTGGGGCGACCGCATCTAAGGTGGAGGGATTATATACAACGATATGCTGGCACGTCGCAGGCTGCAGCACAGGACAGGACGACGTAGAGTCAAGTCAGTACAAAACTTTTATATATATTCTATGTTGTTTTGCAGCTAACCACTTGTTTTTGAGTGATTTTATACTTACTCATTTAGTGTGTCTGTGTGTTTCTGTGTCCCCCCCCCCTTAAAACTCTTGATCCGCTCAATGCACAGAGCCCAAATTTTCAGAATATATAGAGTTATAGGCCCACAAAACTTTTATACTCAGTATTTTGAATTTTTGTTTCAGTCAGGGGTTATCAACTTAATTTTTTTTTTTAATTTTTCCATATATCACAAAAACTTTGATGAACACATTATGTATTACGAAGAAAATTGAGAAGATGGTTGTTTTTTTTTGGGCAGAATAAGAAGGTTGTTTTTTTGGGCAGAATAGATTTGAAGACAGCTAAATTAGTCCACATTTATGAAAAATAGAACGGAGAATAAAAAATACAAATTATACAAAGCAGATCAATGCGGACAATTTTAAAATAGATTTACCCGAATCAAATATATGCTTGAGCAGTTGAAGTTGTTGTCAATAAAACAGCAAATAATTTTGAATGTGTAAATTTTCATATATAAATTAAAAAATGGACTATTACCGTGATATTTCTAAAAAAAAATGTTCTGTATAATTTCGAAGTTCACACCTACCCGACGAGAAGTCGGACTTTATACTATCTCAGACTAACCTGACAGGTACACAAAATAATGTGTATTACAAAGGTTTTCAACTGTTTAATGATTTGCCAGAATGTGTGAAGGAAGCATATGGTCTTGCCGCTTTTCGTCACATAGGTGTTGAATACATAAAGGAAAATTTCTTTTAAGATATTTTGTGTTTCCTTTGTATTTTTGTGTAAATTGGAATATTTTCTTGTTTTTATACAATTCATACTACCTATGTAAACTTATTATTTTTTCAACTTGTTAATATGCTTTTTGGTTATACTAGATGTAACAAAATGCATTTATTTTTTACATCGTAATAAAATATAGATACAAATATAAATACATGCAATAAGTAAATAAATACATTGACACAGTAAAATTGACAACCCTGCGCAAATGATAAAATATTGCGAGCGCATGAATATTTTTGCAATGTGCTACTATTTTTATTAGGAAGATCTATTTGATAAATATTTTAATCAAATTCTATATGTACCTATGCATTAATTATCAACTTTATTGAAAGACTTGAAAGTTATCGCCACTTGCGCAGGGTGCAAGTAAGTGTTCATTATTATTATTATTGTCACAATTAAATATACATCGATACATTCTATCCCGCATATGCACTGTGCTGTCTAAATTATTCTGTTCTTCTTCTCTGGTTTCAATCCTGGGATTGGTTTGCAGCAATTCTGTTATGTAATAAAAAAATCAGAATTTCACAATGTAAAATAGAAAAACAAAAACTAAAAACATATTCAGTAAGTTTAATCAATAAAAATACACTTAACATGGACTTGAAAATTGTTTGATAGTTGTATGCCATTAATAACAAAGTTAATTATAACACATTTTAAATTTATACTTTATCATTTTTTAAATAAAATGAAAAATTTTATGTGTGAACCCTCGATTGTACAATATAAACATACATACTATATTTACTCCTCCAAGCATACTATATACAAAACTGCCATATGTTTATATATAATAATAACATTGACTATACATTATTGTTATTTCTCACTCCAACACCCATGAAGGGATCACATTAAAAAGAGAAAACACGATAGCAATATTCTGCTTGAAACGAAAACTATTCCTGCTTGTTGGACTAGCAACTCCCTTTTGCACAATGTCAGACTACAAGAGAGACAGAGATGCGCATATATGGACGTGCTTCAGTCATAATCAGCTGTACAGACAGCACAAACTAAAAAAGAGAACTTGTATTTGCTTATATTTTTGTCAGCCATTAAATTCGACTATTTTCTCCCACCGTCCGAATTAAATTGCACTGTTTGATAATTCTTAAGTGTTTCATAATTGTTAGGAGTGTAATAACTGTATACATAATGTTTGTCGCGTGCAAGTGCTTAAATGTTCTAATCAGCGAAGAAAGTGGGCATGTTGATAATTTGGAAATTGAAAAGCTTGGCCTGTCTACTCTGGAACAAAGAGATCCCTTTTTCAGAGAGGTAAACAAATTTATTGACCTTGACTCCTCTATGGGGTGAGGGAATATTTTAGTTTTGTATTTACTCATTTATTTCCAAACAATCGGGTTTTTTATTATTGTTTTGATTTTGTTGCTACAAAATACACTTTGCGGTATTACCTATGTCAGTCAAACAAAGAAACGAAACCACTTACCTACTTATATGTCGCCTCTTCAATGCCCGATTCAAAATATTCATCAGGATATAATGCAAATTTATTACTAGAATTCAACGCCGTCCTATGTTATCGCCTAGACTGTTTCATTTATATTATTTTATCGTTTCATATTGTCGAGATATTTTTATTTAAATGTCAATTTAAAATCAAAACATTAATACTTAAATTTTCACAATGATCAACTTGTTTTCCATACAAAAGTACAATGAAAATTTTACTCACCAAATTTTTCCAATAGATTTCTTTATATTTTCAAATGGGTAATTTTGATCAACTTTATGTTTTAATTTGTTTTCCAATTAGGTTTTAAGTAAAATTTTATTGTTATGTTTTTATAAATCTGTCCATAACTAACCTAAATAATAATGACAGGTAAACCAGCCGATGACAGGTCGTAAGCCCTGTAGGTGCCTTGAGCTCCTGGTTCTCCTATAATATTCCAACTTCGTCTCCATTGAGATGTTGAAAATTTGTCATTAAATATCATTGACTTTCAACAGGGAAAAAATTCATTGTTGCGTATATGAAACAACAAATATATTAGATATACATATACATTGGTACAAGCTAGTAAACAAGCTGAAATTGAACTTATAATTCTGGTGCATTTCAGGGGTGACATCTGTGCGAAAGCATTGTCACCTCATGTATTAGGACTGTTGTTTCATTGTTTAAAAACAAATTTCTAAATAGATGGTGTTACAAAAAGTTTTTGGTAATTGTTTACAAGTACTGTCCCTGGCCGATCGCAATAATTTTTATATCAATAGATAGATAAACGCGTAAATATTAGGGGAAAAATAAAAACTTTTGGTGGTAAGGCTATAAAAAAATAAACTTATGAAAAATGTATGGAGGAATCCATTAAAATTTGCATATTTACTCCTCCAAGAAAATTTGTTAGTAATTTGAATTTCTGAAACTCACCGCTAAATGGCAATTCTGCCCCAAACTATTCTGAACAATAATACATTCGGAGTTTGCCATATTCACACCCGTGTTATAAATATTATAATACAGTATATGATGCAACTCGCTCACACGAGTCGCAATAACTACATACTAACCTAACCAAACTATTGGTAAGAATAGGTTGGTCAGGTTTGTATGTAGTTATCATTGTGACTCGCGTGAGCGAGTTGCATTAATATTATAAAAATGGAGTAGTAAATTTTTGAAGAAATGAAAATGCGAGTATTATTTAAATATTATGTTGTAATATAATTGTATTGCGTTAATGTTCAAGTCTGGTGGTGAATTTCGGAAACATGAGTAGAGTCAGGAAACCAACCATTTTTACTATGGATGCTTTCATACATTTTTCGCAAATTTGTTTTATTCTTTTTTAAAGCATTACCGCCAAAAAAAAAAATTCCCGTAATATATAAGCGATCGGCGAAGGGCAGTACTTGATAACAATTACCGAACAGATTTTCATGATTAAAATATATAGAACTTTTAAAAATTAGAATGATTGGGAACTCAATATATACTGTAAAGGCTTTTTTTTCTGTAAAAGGATACCACCGCAGGTAGCAACTATAGGATAATATAAACCGTGAGTAGTTGTGGCTTT
This sequence comes from Molanna angustata, assembly GCA_963576475.1. NCBI lineage: Eukaryota > Metazoa > Arthropoda > Insecta > Trichoptera > Molannidae > Molanna > Molanna angustata. The sequence continues at coordinate 35,306,114 of OY754969.1, read as the reverse complement.
TGGAGGCCCCTACTAAAAATCAAAAATCAAAACCCTAGTGATTACCCATATCATGTATATAATTATCGTATGGAGTTCTATGACATCTAAAGATATTGTAGAACTCCATATAATAATTATATCCGTGATATGGGTATTCGTTTGATGTTTGAGGGTTTTGATTTCACCGATCGAACCAGACTTGCCCCCCAGGTATTAATGACACATTTATCGAGCATAAAAATAATTACTTTTCGAAATTTAAATTAGTGTTGTGCATAGATTTTCATATATTATACTAGATGGAGTACTCCATGCAATAAGTGTGTCATGGTATATCGCGCGTTTGATGTTTTGGTTGGCAAAATATTGCAGTTTTTCATACATTTCAACACTTCCTAGATAAATGTTCTCTAAATGAACTAAGTGTTTTTTTCAACAAATAAATACGAAAACAATTCACATTAGTCGTTATTTTCTATAGAAAAACTATGTGGTCTGCCCACCTTGTTGTCAAAGGTCCCGCGAAAAAAAGCCTCACTTCGATTCATACAAAATTTGCTAACTGGGACATCAATGAATAAATAAAATGAAAATTTATGGTGTTGTGTAATTATAGTGTTTCAATTTTCATTCGGAACTGTTCCAAAATATTCAAATTTATTTTATAAGTAAAATTGACGTACTTAATTTAGTTTGTCGATCGACAATTCTTGATAGAACTTCATTGTTATTTATTTGATTCTTATTAATCATTCTAACGATGTGCCTTGCACAAAACATGTCAATAATCAAGTTAAATTTCAATAGAACAAATACCAAGTATTTTTTATATTGTATTTGTCTGTATTTGTAATATATCTACATAAAAATTATGTTCACTAAGATATAATATATATTTTTTTAAAATGTATATGTCCTTGTTAAACAAGTACATATACATCTTCACCATTCCCTTAAATAAACATAAATGCTTGTGCTATAAGTGAACGAAATTAACGAACGAAATGTTTTGTAAGAGTAATTTGTTTTACGTTTTCATAAATTCTCCTAAATTAATTAATGAATTTGCTATCACAATGTCACCTGATAATTGGGTTATGAAATAGGGAAATAGGGTTACCAAAAAACGGTTAACAGTACATGTTTAATATATAATATGTGTGTATTATCCAATAATGTCTCAGATCAGGGATTATTTTTAAATACTTAAATGTTTTATTATTTAGATTGTCTATATTTTACTACCACCCATTACCAGTGTTAATTGTAGATTCTATTTATTTGATTTGAAAATACTTGTATAGTAAAAGTACAAATTACATACGCTATATTCGGATTCAATTAAATTTAAATATATATCAACATGTGTATAGTTAGCGGCACACATCTTCAGCACCTATGTCATAATATCAATCAATAAATGGATATATAGTCTAATTAAGATGCCTATATTCTTGTGAAAAATCTAAATATATACTATAGAAAAATTATGGAAAAGTATATATAAAACCTAACAAGTAAAATGTTATGGCACTGAAATAATATATTATAAACAATAAATTCATTGAACTGTAAACATAAGCGAATGAAATCACAATTTGAAATAATCTGCGAGTTGACAAATATTTTTAATAACGTATTTTAAGATATTTATAAAAAAAGATGACAAATGAACAGTACGTAAATGTTTTACCCTAGATAAAAAAATGTACATAAAATATTTGTATGTTATGTACTTTTATTTGTCTCTATTTGTTGCTAAAAATAAGGAAATAGATATCATCTCCATCTCCATTATCACTTGAAATATTCTTTTTTCGTATTTATTGAGAATTTTTACCGAATAAACAATATAAAATGTAACTAATAACTAGGAAATACTGTAATTGGCGATATAAATAAGAAAATTATTTACTGTATACCTATAAATGTTTGTAAACAGCTGTTGTATTTCTTAATAAAACAAAATAAAATAAAATAAAAAAAATAAAATATGAGGTACATAGTGCATATTTGTGTTTTTTGCTTGGTTATTGTATGCGCAAACCACTCCCCTCCATGACGAAAATCTTTTTTTAAAAAAGTTATTTGCTGGAAACTGCAAGGTATAGAATTTTTAAAATGTAGGCAATTTCAAAAAAAATAAATTATTTGATCTTTTATATAATTTACGCATTAGTGCACTGTGAATTATTTTGAAGAAGTGCATAATGATAATAATAATTGAGTATTATTATTTGTAGTACTTAATTGTTGGTAATGTTGTTAATATGTCGGTCACCGCCGTAAAAAAATAGGCAATTTCTACCAATCAATCTTAATAACATCACCAATATAATAATTTCTACCAATCAATCTCAATAACATCACCAATATAATAATTTAAGACTTGTGAAAGGCTTTATGATTAATAAATTATTTTACAAGGTAAAGTTTCCCTTGTATTCTGATTTCTATTTCTTCTACCACAAGGTTATTTTAATATTATGGTTCATTTGTGTGCATCCTAATATTATGAACATCATAATTCATTTGCTATGTAACAATTTTATGTAAAGATTATTTCATTATATATCTTAAACATCTTGATATATTATATTTTAATTCAACAGATTATATTATGTTGAAATTCAATTCAAAGTGGAATTAATAAATAATTACCATTTGATTTCACAAATTCGAATAATGATTGTTTATTAAAATGGGTCCTCCACTCCATCAACCATATATCCTAACACTTTTAATATTCTGAAGTGTAATAACAAATACACTCAGAATGCTTTCTTTAAGACACTCAACATCTCTGCGAGCTCTGTCAGTGCGTTTAGGGCAGCTCTCTCCTCCTATCTTTCCTAATATTTTGATTCAAGCAGTTCTTATTTTTGTATATTTTTTGTGTACTAATAAATTAATTATGTATTATTTTTAAATTTTTCTAACATTAATGCCCAATTTCCCCAAGGTTCCTTAATTTAAAAAATCACATTTATGAACCTCCCGTTATCATTTACCAATTGTCATTGTCAAGGATCACCTGCAAACAGTTTTGTTGTCATATCATACACCTTCCTTATAATTGACATTCCATTAAGTGAATTATTTTGTGATTGATCTATCTATCAAATGTTATCATAAATAGTTATTTATTTACCTTTTATCACACCATATTTATAATGACTACAATAAGTAGGTTACTGCTGCCCAACTAGGAAATCCTGTTCTAGGGCTAGCAGTTTACAATTTTTATTGACAATTATATGCAATTATGAACCAGGTGATTGTTCCTGATCCACACTAAATATGTACACAATATCAACTTTCTGCAATCACAATCATTACCTCAACAAACATATGGGCTCACACAAAACAGATCAACCAGGTCCTAATGTCCGCCATAATACCTGTCATAAATCCAGTCTCTGATGCGATTTTTATTTCAGAGCCATAGAAAGAGACTAGTTAACTATGTTGGTGTAATTAATATGAATCACATATATTATTAGTGTGTTATACATATGCACACCAATTCAAGGACTACAGAACCGTACATTGGTATGTCCTTTTATTCCAATCCTGTACACTTACATATTATGTCGGCCTCCGTGGCTCAGTTGGTTGGGTATCTGACTGCTGATCCAAGGGACCCAGGTTCGATTCCCGGTGGAGACACAGTTTTTAATTGTGTTTTCAGTCTGGATCTGTGAAGCGATTAATATTGTAAGTCTCCAGAATGTGGCAACTTGTTATTGGGTGCGTTTTAAATAAATATTTGATATAGTACCTGTTATTTGCCCGAGAAGCAATATTAAATAAATAAAGAAATTTCATATACAACCTCGTTGTCAAAAAAGTGTATGTTCCATTTACCTTTATGTACAGTCCACATAATAACGGATTCACAATGCAGCGATTGGCGCATACAATAACCTTGCACCTTGACTTGACATTTTTCTATCTCCTATTCATCTTTCTTCTATAATCGCCTTCCAGAGCTACCAACATTACTATAATTTCCTAACAACAAATACTACAGTATGGTAGTAGTCGTGGAAAAACAGTCAGTATTTTATCTGTACATTGCTGATCAATTCTTTATATATATATTTAGCGATATTGACATACATAGCCATAAAAATAGAAAAATCTGAGAGTTGTAGCTTTTATAATATTATTACATCTTAATTTTAAATAAAAGAAGAAACCCTCACAAAGAAAATAAAACAAAGCTGACAGGAACAGAACAATAGATCGTGGTCGTCCAAGAAAAGGATGGCATAACTATGTGAGCTACATCCTAAATATAATAAGCTTGAAAAACAGACAAACATGTATGAGCGATGCATGAATATTGATGAGGCGATGGGTGACGTTTGGTTCTCTCTGTCTACCCTTTTAGGGACATGGGATGATGGATATATGTACATAGTTTTAATCATTTATAAAAAATATGCGTTACTATTTTTCAATTAAAGAATATAATTTATAAATTATCACCAACTAAGCATGTAAAACTCATTGTTAACAAAATTTGCCAATCAATCTATTTCAGTTGAGCATTAAAATTTTAATTTAGTAAGCAATATTTATAAAAGTCTGAATTTTATAAATATTTGCCAGCCAGATGTAAAAAAAAATATGAAGTTTTTGACATTTAAAAATAAATCTTCAATAATAATCCATCTCTTTCTTTTCTTTGTGTTTAAAAAAGCAGAAAATATTTCATATTTTAGCAAAAACATATAGATTTAGAGCGGCCATATACAGTTGGAGTTCCATACTGTAGTTTATTGATATACTACAAAAACTAATAAAGGATTATTTTATATACAACTTGTCAGTCATGTTGAAAAATAAGATGGCCCCTACAAAACCATAAATTTTCAATATGTTGTATATAAATTTTTGATGTTGTATTTAAGAGTGGTAGATAAATGTTGCAAAAACCTACCAAAAAATACAAGCAAGACTTGCATACTCTAGTGTACAAGAGTCATTATCATTTTGAGATATAAACTAACTTTCCAATACAAAGAACTAGTATAATTGGATTGTTATTTTTGATTTCAGAATTTAGTAATTGTCTGTGATGGAAATATGAGGTGTGAGGAGTCATCGTTAGTAAGAAATCACCTGGTAGGGAGTTGGCTGGTCCATCAATGCCTCGTTTGCAAAACTTTCACTCATGCCGTGTCTTCTACATCTCCTAGGAAGATGCTTGTCAATGCGAATCTCGCTGTAAGTAACTCGCTTATTTTATAATTTCACTAAATAAAAAGAGTTACTGTATCAGCTATGTCAAGTTCAAATACTGTATTTTTCTATACTTTCATTAAATACTACATAAAAAGAGTTACTGTATCAGCTATGTCAAGTTCAAATACTGTATTTTTTCTATACTTTCATTAAATACTACATAAAAAGAGTTACTGTATCAGCTATGTCAAGTTCAAATATTGTATTTTTTCATATTTTTTCTATAATTTAATTAAATACTACATAAAAAGAGTTACTGTATCAGCTATTTCGAATTCAAATACTGTGTATTTCTATCTAATATAGATAAATTGAATAAATTTGTTTCAGACTACTGATGAAGTTGTGTTGCAATTACGTAACTGCGATAAGTTTTCACCTGTTTTCAAAATTTTGGTTGATGAACCAAGCGAACAGGCGTTATCCAAGAAGACGGGAGCCAATCCTACCCACCCGGCTGTTGGAAACCTCAGTAGAAAGTTAACTCGAGCCCTCCAGGCTCAAGTGGATGCTGTTGAAGAAGCTGTAAGACTATTCCGTGAAAAGAAATATGCAGAATTTGAAGATTTCAGAGAAAAGGCACACAGAGATCATAGAATTCTTTCAAGGTATGTATGTACTCATACATTATTGACTTTGATCCTCACATCATAATTCCATCCATTTTTTGGTAATAGAATATTAATATAGTGAAAATTTGAATTTCCTTTAATTTATGCATTGAATTATAAAATGTAAGCATTAATTTGTTGTTGCTCATTGATAGATTTTTATATTTTTATGAAGACAGAAATAATTTCAAACCTATCCTTTAAATAATATTTGTATGTCAGTTCCTACCAAATCTCCTTTTTAATTTATTTAATTTCAAGTTGTGTAATTACTTTGAGTGTGTAATATTTTCATAGTAAGTAAAATTAACTTGCAAAATTTGTTGCATAAAATGAAAATTTAGTAGATAATAATCGTTCATGTTCTCAATAGATAGCATTAGCTTATCTTATTATTTTGAAGAGAAAAGTGATGCAGAAATTGAGTATTTAAAAACAAAAATTGTATTTAATTATCGCCAATATGTTATCAAAATGTTCCCTTGTAAATTCCAATTTCTAAATACAAAAAGAACTAAAAAATAAGTTGATCTTTGTTGTAGAATATTAAATAAACTTATTTGATTTATAATAGTTAGTTGTTGTAGCTTTTATAATAAGCCAAATGTAATTTATTTCATAAAAATTGTAAGGATTCTGTAACATGAACACTTTCTATTATTGAAAGTGAAGTATCTGTTCAAGAGCAGACTCATAAAAGTTTAATTTATTGTATATATTTATTAATTTAATCCATGTGTTTTTATTTGTGAACGCTTACTAAGTTTGTGGTTTCTTTATTTTTTCAGTATCCTCTGTCATACAGACAATAGTGATAATACAATGGTGACAATTAATAGGAACACAATACCTCTTGTCAGTGATAATGTCATATCAACACCGTTACTGTCTGGCAAAACTCGTCATCAGTCAACATATGTCAATCCTGTTGCAATAAGCAAACCTAGAAATATTGCCATGAAGGTATTTATGACATAAAATCAAATCTTTTGGTAATTCTCTATTTATAATCCCCAAGGTATGCCAAACTAAAATTATGTTAACTAACTATTCCATAACTCTCCAGATTGTGGCAACTAGTTATTGGGTGTGTGTTAAATCAATATTTGACATAGTACCTGTAAGTTACCTGAGAAGCGATACAAAAAAAAAAGTTTAAATAAAAGTGTTACACCTGTGACTAATAGCATGGTTATTGAGGATTACGTAACGAAAATTAAAACTGAGAAATTTTAAAATTTGTAGCCACAGGATATAAAAATGTGGTCCAGGGTGTGGATTTTCACGGTTTTTAAAAAAATATTCTGTTGCTAAAACTAAGAGACTTCAATTTTTTTATAAACTGTCATAACCTAGCCTACATCCAGTACTCAGCTTATCATTGACTTTTGGGACACCCTGTATAAGGAGTTTTAATCATATTACATTTTTAAGTGATAAACGCTTGACATTGTTTATATTACACTTGAATAAACTATTTTTATTTACTATGCAGGGTAATTATTAAGATACACGATTAACTAAGGGATTGATTTTTTTCATAAAATTTATATTGGACTCTTTTGTAACTCATTTTCTAAGAGTTCAACCACACTGAAGTGCTTCGCTTGGTGAAACGCTTATCTACTATGAAACACAAGTGCGTGGCGCAAAGTATGCTGTGAGGCCATTGCGATAGTATTGTGTGCGTCAATTTGTTAGCATATGTCACTTAACTCATGACGAAGCATTAAACACCAATTGAGGCACTTATGTATCCTTAGCTTCAGATTTTCAACTTCACAAAATTTTTAGTTGTGTGTAATACTAATTACCTTATACCTGACGATAATAATACTCCCATTAATTAACCAAACAGCTATAGTATCTCCTAGACTTGGTATAAATAAATAAAGATATCATTTTTAATTATAAACTTTTTATTACTTTCAGGGCATGATGGAGTTGGGAAGTTATAAAGAGGATTCTCTCGATTCAGAAGGAATTTTTGATTTGGAAGGTACGGACGTACCTCACAATGGCCTTAATTCAGATGCCTATGATTCTGATACTGATGGTAAATTATTTGTTACATGATATTTTATAATATTCTTAAATTTCTTGTGTCTGTATTACTATTTGAATCCAAAAATATGCTGCATTGACATTAAAGTCTAGTTGCAAATACATTGGGTTTAGTTAGAAATACATTCAATACTGATTTAGGTAACAATTTTGATAAATGAAAGAATAGTTGGCACAAATGTTTTATATAACCAAGACTTGTGTTCTTACATTTTAGATAACCAAGACTTGTGTTCTTACATTTTAGAAAAACAGTGATGTTTGTAAATTTATTTTAAAATATTTGTTTTTCTCGAGAATATTTCAAATGGTTAACTGCTTTGCATAACACATAATATAATCATCACAGGTATTCTGCATTCAAAGGATTTTTTTTAATTCTAGTACAATTTTCTTCTGATATTCATGGTTTACTATTTCAAATATATTTTAAAAATAAACAAGTCATAACTAGAGACCTGGGGAGGCAAGTCTGGTCAACAAGCGGAATCAGAACCATCCATGTTTACCCATATCATGGATATAATTATCTTATGGAGTTCTATAACATCTTACAACATTAAGAACTCCATAAGATAATTATCTTATGGAGTTCTATAACATATTACAATATTAAGAACTCCATAAGATAATTATATCCATGATATGGGTAAACAGGGATGGATTTGATTCTGCCAGTTGACCAAACTTGCCCCCCTCTGAATTGTTCGCGAAAGCGATAATCTCGATTTTATTCGCGAATTTTGCTCTTTTTTCGTGAATAACGCTAATTTTACACTCTTTTCTCAAATAACACTGAAATTTGTTTTTTTTGGTTAAGGACATTTTTGTAACAAATACACAGCAAATATCCACCGAAAAGGCTGATAAAAATATTATTGTTACTCAAATTTCTACGAATGAAATCTATACAGTCAATGCATTAAATTAAACTAAGACAACATGACTATAAGAATGGCCATGGCACCGACCACCGTGGCACAGTTGGTAAGTGGTTTGTGTGCGGGCCTCCTGGGTTCGATCCCCAGCAGAGGAGAAATTATTTAATTAATTTCTCACGCTAATATTGCTTCTCTGGGCTGGAAACACTGTTTAGTTGGAAGAAATTGTTAATGGCAATAAACTCACCACTTGATGATCAGTCAAACTGATCATCACGAAGGCATGGGGCGATGTACCCTGTGTGTGCTCTGAAGGAAAAACTATTTATTCGACCGTAATTTTCAATTAGAAATAATATTGTAATACATTTTTGTTATCATTAAAAACGAGTGGGTTGTGGCCAACGCTAAACTCCTCACTAACAAGTCACTATAGAGTATTCAAAGTTTCTATAGAAAGTTTTCGGCAATTTTATGAAATTAGTGAGTTTAATTCTTTTATTATTTAAATATATTATTATGAAAAATTGATATTTATTAATGACATTTTATTTAAGTGATGTGCCCTTTTAGCAATTTGAAAATAAAAATAACAAATTTCGAGTTTCCTGAGCATGGGAGTCACTTTGAAATATTTGACAGTTAAAAAAAATGAAAACCACTATTCAGATATCCTTCAAAATCTAATGAGGTCTATGCGAGTTTTTGATATACAAATTTGCAAAATTTGAAAATAATCGAATGAGCACTTTAGTCTATAATCGATAATCTAGAATAAACACGCCGTACGTAGCATATTATAGTACACAGCACACACACACACAGATACATTGTGATAAAACTTTCAGAATGCAATCCCAGCATGATACTAGTTGATAATCTGCAATAAAAAATTACTTTAAAAATTGCGAATTCATAAATCCCCTTGGGGTAGTGAGGAGTAAAAACAATGTTAAGTTCAACCCCTTCTTCATAAGGATTCATATTTTTTTCGTGCAACTCTCCAATAATATCTAAAAATTTAAGTCCTGGCAGCACCGTCTACCGTGGTTGACATTTGTCATTTGACAGATAATATACGCGTTCGTTCTGTCATTTGATAAAACATTTAAATAATTAATCAGCATAATATTATATTATAACTTTTTATTTTATGTAGCTTCACGGGCAACTAACAGGTACAATGTCAAATAATTATTTAACATGCACCAATAACAAGCTGCCACATTCTGGAGACTTACGATCTGCTTATGGTATTAATCGTCTCACAGAGCCAGACTTAAAACACAATTAAAAACTGTATCTCCACCGGGAATCGAATCTGGGACCCTTGGATCAGTAGTCAGATACCTAACCAACTGAGCCACGAAGGCCGAAGATAGAAATGATGCGACTATTTTAATTTTATGTTTCCCCCAGAGACAATCCAACTAGCAAACAAGTCGTATAAATAAGAGTTATACCTATGACTTTTAGTCGTATAGGAGTTTTATAGTGGTTATTAACTAACTCTGTTAGTCGTATAGACGTTGTACATCTGACGGTTAAGTCCTCTAACTAAATAGTCTAATTGCAACGTCCAATAAACGTTTTTGCAACGTAATTATACAAGGATCACATAATGGTCTTAATCGAAACGTTAACTTAACAAATCTGTAAGTCGTAAAAACATTTCAGTTGTATAAAGATTTTTAAAAAGACAATATCGTCATAAAAAGGGTATTATTATAACATCTAAACAACTTATTGGCCTATAAACGTTTTAGAAAAAACTTTAATAGACGATTGTATAGTGGTATTATGGATGACTTCAATACGACATAAAATTATTAGTGTGACGTTTATATACCTATTATCAACAGTTGGTTTTATAAATGAAAAACAAAAACTTTTATAAAACATAATATGTAGTTGTCGATGAACCTGTTATATTCCTTTTATATGACAATATGTTTTATAGATGTTAAGTACAGACTTTTATAAAACAAAATTAAACATTTTGTTTTACATTTGGGAGAAATTAAGAGAACATAAAACACTGAATCTAGTAATTGAATATAATATGATTTATTAAAACACCCTAATACATGATGAAGTTACATGTTAGTTAAGATAAATATCACGTGCGTTAAAAAAGTTTTATACGTGAATTAAATCAACGGAAACCTAATGTTTTTTGATATTTTTCTGCATTTTGAACAAACTTGACTTGAAAAAACTATCTCCAACATTGATAAACTGCAGCGTAATAAATATAATATTAAAATAAAATTATACACTTCGCTGTTTGTGAGTCAATAAAAATGATTACAAACACTATTCTTTTTGGCATCAAATTAAAAACATATATTTATGTATATTTTTTATAATAATTTGTGTGTTTTTTACTGACTTTATTTCCCATTTTTCTTAAATATTGAAAAACGCAGAAAAACCAACTAGATAATTTAATTTTCTATAAAAACATATACACTATCGCAGTGCATCTTGAACTTTTCTTACGGGGAATCTCAGTAGTTTGATACTTAATCTCCATACATACATACCATCAAGCTGTTTACATATTCGAGAGAGGAAAAAGTACCTACTGACCTTCACACAAGTCTTGCCTGACATACATTTTTTATATAAAAAACAAAATATCTTAAAAATATTCAATAATTTAGATGCTAGGGTTCATAGTTTGGTACGTTTATTTATTTTTATTTATAAAATACATGGATTTTTACGTATTCTTTTACTATACACATACTATCAACAGTTGGATGTAATGTGTTACATGTAGGGAATGCAATCCCAAACGGGATCCCGAAATACCGAGATCCCGCAGACATTTTGCGGGACTAATCTCGGTCGAAAATTTTGCGGGATCCCGCTGGACTGGCGGGATTACAGAGAAGCGTAATTCATACGTGTTACACTTTGTTGATTTGTTGAGGAAACGGATTTCAGAGCGGCGAACTAACTTGACAGCGGTTTTATTATATACTTACATGATCCATATAAGTACGAAGAAGACAGTAGTCAATTTATTAATGTTGATGACACATTTAGTCTACCTTCAAAAAGTTTAATATGCAAGACAATCAAAACTATAGTCGAAAGGCTAGAGTACACGGACATGGGTAACAACGCAGAAGCCACTGCTCCTGCTGACGCTGATGAACCTTAGGATGACGACACTCCTCTCGCAAATCAGGAGACATACGCAGCAGCAGCAGCACCAATGTCACTTCAAGACGAACTCAAACTTACTTTGATTAGTATGAAGAGTTCGAGATCAACAGCGCAACAACCTAGATCTGGCAATATGAGCAACATTGAGGTTTTGATAAAGAAGGAAATGAATTATTTCGAGTCCGGTGGAAAGGCACATACCTTCAATTCACTTACAATGCGCAAATGACTATTGTGCCAACCAGCGTGGAATCTGAACGAGCTTTTTCAGCCACTGGCTACCTTGTGTCCAATATCAGAAGCCGTTTATCAGACGACACAATACTTTAACTTTTTTACGAAGCTATTTCCAAAATAATGTTTAAACTTATGATGCTTATTGTACAAAAATATTGTTTGTCGTGTGAACGTTATTATTTAAATTTAATTTGTAATATAAATTTATGTCTCATTTTATTCTTTGCCAATTTATGACAAACTTTACCGATGTCTAACTAAAGGTAAGTATGTTAATAAACCATTTAAAATGTCCCAAAGAACGTGTTTGATTAGGTATAAATTTAAAACTCTAAAAACAAGGTTGGTAGATCGAGGTATTAATTAGGTCTTTATTATACGATTGATAAGATATCTAAGTCCACCCTGCTGGATCCCGCAAATACCTGGATCCAGCGGTACTAAGATTGTTCAGTCCCGCAAATACCTGGATTGACATCGTCCTGCGGGATTGCATTCCCTAGTTACATGCAACTAATTATACTATGAATTTCAACCCTGCCAAAACAATCAACAATGGCGCTCGATCGCAGTTGTTTAAAAAACCTTTACTTGACTAACAGTCGTTCAATGACTTGTACTACATACAATGGCTGGTTCAATGACTTGTACTATAAATTATTATATTGTACTATTTTTCAAAAATAATGTTTATCTATTAAATCAGTTTTTTGTTCACATAATTTCATATTTTATTCTAAATTCAATACTTAAACCATAACTTAAACTTTAGATTTATTGGCAGGTACTTATTATTTGAAAATCAGTAATTTATCATTCTTCAACACTTAGGTGGGCTATTTCAATTATTTCTAAATAAATATTTGGTTTGTTAAATATGTTAGTTCAATTAATTCAAAATTTGGTTTATATTTTTTTTGTTTGACCATATAGAATGAACTTAAGATGAACGGTTAACAAATAAAAATTTGTACCTATATAATACAGTAGTGGCCAAAAAAATGGAAACTATTTTTTACTCGACTAAATTATATAGAAAATCTTCCTTCTTAGATTTCTAAATGAATATTTCTAAAAAAATATTATTGCCTTGTCTTTATTATAGTGTGGGTTATGCATGAATTATCATTTATACATAAAATATTCAGATATAATACACATTTTATTAAAATTATTGTACATTGAATAAAATATAAAAAATATTGTGCTCAGCTATGGAAAATTGTTAATGACAATAAAATTTAAAATTCACGTGTTTAAGATAAATCACTTTAGTATTTAGTTGGGTAGCCTTTATTTTTTATCACAGCCTTCATTCTTCGAGGCATTGAGTCCACCAACTTCTCCAAATCTGCATTATTGATGACCTTGAATCATGATTTTATTACAGCTTCAATCAGGGCCCTCTTATTCGATAAGAGATTTTATTTAATTATATTAGTTAAAATGTGCCACAAAGCAATAGCAGCAAAGTATAAAGATACAAAGATTTTCAACCTGGCCCACAAGTTTTCTGTCTAATTAAGATCTGGGCTGTTACCAGGCCACTTAAGTACCATAATATTATTTTCTTCGAACCAGCTTGAGACACTTTTAGCAGTATGACAGGGTGCGTTGTCTTGCTGGAATATGCATATCTCTCTATTTTCTCCAAACAGATCCGCTATAAAAGGCTTTAACTTTGGATCCAAGATAGTCTCCTTGTATTTTTTTCATGTAACGTCCCATCAATGATATGTAGACGACCCACGCCACTTCTTGACATGCACCCCCATATCATTATGCTGAGAGGGTGCTTCATGGTGACGGTGGTACACACTGGTAACAAGTCTTCTCCAGTTCTCCTCCTAACATACTTTATTCCATCCGATACAAATATAGAAATTTTTGTTTCATCGCTCCAGATTACATTCTTCCAGTCTTCTTTGGTCCAATTCTTGTGTTCTTTTGCCCAATTGAGTCTTTTTTCCCTTTGTTTACTATACAAGTAAGCTTTTTTACTTGGGCTTCTGGCCCTTAATCCATTGTTGACTAGGCGTCGTCGAATCGTCCTAGCGCTTACAATTATACCACTCTCAGCAAGGATGTGTTGGATATCACTCGAAGTGGATCTACGGTCTTGAAGAGCTAATTTCGTTATCCTTCTGTCGTCTATCAATAACGTCTTCCGGTTTCTGCCAGATTTTACAGCATTGTGTAAACTTTTGGAGACTTTGAACCTCTCGCAGACCTTTGAACTCCAGACTTGGACGCTCTGTGTCCCAACTTTTCAGCAATTTGTTTATATGTATATCCCTCTTCTCGTAGGGTAACTGCTCTACTACATTTTGTAGGTGACCAGTAGCCTCCAAGCATGTTTCAGAAGAAGTTTCAGAATAAAATAATCTCAGAATTTGAAAAACAGTCCAACCACTTACAAATGACACAGTACAGGACGAACGACAGACTAATAGCTCTTGCTTAGATAGGATTTCAAATATCCTCAATAATTACTTTCTAATGATCACAGACATCAAAAAAACAAATTTCCAGAAATAATGTGAGTAATAATGATGATTCATATCATCAAATAGTAAGGTATATGTTCCTTACAACTCATTATGAGACAAATTAGAAAGGATTAACTAATTTTGTAAAAAAAAGTTAAAACAATTAAAAAAATATTTATTGTTTCTTGCGAAATAAACAAAAGAAAATATTTGTCATTAAAAACAATAAGAATGCAATAAAATTTCAATGAAAAAGTAAAATGAATCACCTAGTAAGTTGAAAAATGTAGTCAAAATAAAAAGTTTCCATTCTTTTGGCCACTACTGAATATCACGTGTTTGTGTCACCGACACAGTAACAACATAGTTCTCTATAAATAATGGGGTGCATGCTATCTCCATGGCTCTTCAATCTATACGTTGAATGTTGCATCAGAACTTTTATGGAGGATAGCAAGGGTCTGAAATTTATTTATTTATATTCACATACACGGCCTCTTAGCCATTATAAAAATATGGTAAAAATAAAACATAAAACTCGTATTAAACAACACAACAATTAACAAGAAAAACAACACAATAATTCATTAAAATACAAAATCTATCACACAAATCGAAATATTCATAATATGTCCCATTCCGATTCGTTTAAATTTATCTGTCTGAATTTTAGTAGGTATATGAGAAATGTCAAAACGTTGACAATTCAGTAAGTATAGTATATGAAGGATGTAAAGAGAACGTACTGAGAATGGATGCCAGCAAATCGAAGTTCAAATGGTGTTTCAAAAGAGTGAAAGCAGAACAGCGTACCAAATAAAATTAGAGAACAAATGGTTCAAGCAAGTAGACGAATATGTCTATTTGGGAAGCAACGGAATACCGGAATGGACGGATTGATAAGGAGATCGAAAGAAGAGTTATGGCAAGAAACAGAGGGAATGGAGCACTTAGACCAGTTATGAATGACCGCAACATATCAAAGGATGCTAAAGTTGCCATTGATAACGCTATCTTAATAGTGCCAACCTTGATGTATGCAAGTGAAACCTGGACATGGCAGAAGTCACATGAAAGCTGAATAAATGCAGTTTAAATGAGATCACTAAAATGAATTTAAGATGAAGATAGATGTCATTAATAGAATGAAAATGATGAATTCATTTCATTCATTAATTGGCCACATGGGGAGAATGAATGAGGAATGCCTGACGAAGAAAATATACAATGCGCATAGGAATGAAATGAGAAATCAATGCCGCCCAAGAAAGGGATGGCATGACCATGTGAATGGTATTTTGAAAGACGAAAAGGTTAGAAGCGTGAAGAACAGATAAACATGTATAAGAAGATGTATGAATGTTGACAAGGCGATGATTGTGTGTCAAGATATATGGCATTCAGTTTTCTCTGTCTACCATGTGAGGATCATGGCATTATGGTATGTATAAGAATCACATACATTAGGTATGAGAAATTTTATAAATATAATAATTAAATTAGACAAACGATTTACTACAAACAAGACAAATATTGAAAATAATATTTCTATATTGCCCTCATTCAGTATAACAAAAGCTGTTTTTCATTCAAATTTTGCTTATGAGTAAAAGCATTTCTTTATAAACATTATTCTATTTCTATTTTACAAATATATATATTTAAAGTCACTAAAATTTAACGATTTATTATACACAGACTAATCTCCTGAGCTCGTAGTGCACAGTGACATAGATCTGTAAATGTGTGGGTGCGAGAGAGACTGCTCAATAAGAGTCTGGTCAATCAAAGAACACTTTTAATATATAATACTAAACATAATATAGGAAAAAAAAATCACTTGATCTCTGAAGTGCTGCTTTAACTAATACCATGAAATATTTCTTTAGCTTTTGTGCATAATTTTAAGACAATGAACCAAAAATTCTAAAAGAAATTTTTCAAAAGCATACTTTGTGAAATATAAATTATATTATATAGTAATATGAAAGTTTTCTATGCATGACATGTTATGGCTGGTCTGGAAAAATATAGTTTGTTACTCATGATGAACATACACAATATTATGATTTCAAAAATCAATATTAAGTCTATACAAGTTGTTCTAAATTCAAACTTTACATTGGAAATTAGAGTAGCGTCTAGCCCCAGCTCTTCTTTTCTGCATTATTAGGTTAGGTTTAAGTTTGTGTATAATAATAATAGCGACTCGCGTGAGCGAGTTGCTTTATAAATTGAATTATAAATTATTATAAGTTAAATTTACATTTTTTATTTAATTTATTGCATTTAATATAAAATTTCACAGCTCATTTGACTCCATACTACGAGACCTCAACCAATCAGAGAGCCAACCGGAAACATAATGCGGAATGGTAAATGCGGATTGTAGACGCTAGTGGAAATTAGTAATTGATGAATATTATTTGTTTTGTTATTTTTTTATAAACTTAATTTCTTTATGTTACATTGAGAATACATGAATGTAATTCAATGTAAATAATGTCCTTTTTATATATTTTTCAAAACAACATAGTAAAACATCAAGTTTCCCAAGTAGAATAACTGCCGTTGAAATGAGGTCTCTCAGACAAATGTGTAATAAGACGATGTGTGATTGAATAAAAAAAGTAAGCACAAGAACAGAATGTATGTTGGAAAAGGACGCCACATGCAAGATAAAAATATAATATATGTCCTTAAGTGGATCGGCCACATAGAAAGAACAGATGAAGAACAGTTGACAAAAAAATTATACATGGCTAAAAGATGCGGAATAAGAGATAGAGGTCGGTCGAGAAAGACTCATTTAAATCACATGAATGGAATCTGAAGTTTAGATAGTAGGAGAGTGTGCATGAGGCAATGTTTGGATTAAGTGAAGCGAGAAAAGTATATCAGGATAGGAAAGTATGGCGCTCGGTTCTCTCTGCCTACCTCAATATGAACAAGGCATGATAGTATGTATGTAAAAAAACACAAAATATTTATTAGTAACTAGTATATTTCTAGAAAATAAACTCTTATGACGTCCGGTTTCTAAAAAAAACTGATAAAATAAACATTTTCCTAATATTCATATAAGATATTATGAAAAATGATGTAAAAGAGTAAAATTAAATAATAATTTAACATAAACAGAGCAAATTTCACAATAATAATGTTAATATATAACCTTTAGTCAGTATATATTATTATAAGGTCTTTGGTATATACCTAGTCAAAGATGTTCCGTACTCAAATTTTGTATGGAAAATTTTCAGCGATTTTATGAAATGAGTTTGTTTAATTATTTTTTTATTTTATTATGAAAAGTTGATATTTCTTTAATGCCATTTTATGAAAGTGAGGAGCCTTTTTACCTATTTGAAAATAAAAATTTCAAATTTTAAGTTTCCTGAGCTTGGGGTCACTTTGAAATATTTGACAGTTAAAAAAATTGAGAAGCACTATTCATATATCGTTCAAAATCTAATGGGATCTAAGTGAGCATTAGATATACAAATTTGCAAAATTTGAATAGAATCGAATGAGTACTTTAGTCTATAATCGATAAAGTAAAATGAACACGCCGTACATAGCACATAGCACATAGCACACTGCACATAGCACACTGCACATAGCACACACACACAGATACATTGTGATGAAACTTTCAGAATACAATCTCAGCATGATACTAGTTGATAATCTGCAAAAAAAAAAATACCCTTAAAAATTGCGAAATCATAACTCCCCACTATATCACCTTGTGTTAGTGAGGAGTAAAAATGTTGGCTAAAGTTGCAACTTCCTTGATTAAATAAATATTTATCCAATACAAGTCACACATACCTACTGCATTAATTTGTTTACTGTTTCAGCGATACACAGTACCTACATACATAATATGTAATAATGACATTGAGATTATCACATCACATCTGCCATTAAACTAGTTTAATCCTGATTATAATTTCATTAAAAAAAATAACACTTTAAAATATTGTTGTTTTAAATTATGTCTGGGACATTATTAATCCAAAAGATTGACCTTTAATGTAATGATAAGTTGAATATATTTTTTAATTACATATACGCAAACATTGGATTTTTTTCCCTGTCCAGAGTCAAATGATATTTTTATTGACAATAACATCTCAATAGAGACGAAGTTGGGATATTATAGAAGAACCAGGAACTCAGGCTTACGACCTGTAATCGGCTGGTTTACGTGATCACTATGCGCTTGCACAACATTCACCATAAAAGCCTATATTGAGTTCCCTTATCAATGTAATTTTTGAAAGTTCTATATATTTGAATGATGTGTAAATACTTCACCTGAATAATACGAAACTATACTATTGCCATCTATGAGGTAAGGAACAAACCTTTTTTGTAACGCCATCTATTGAGAAATTAGTTTTATTTGTAAACATAAATAAAGGTTGACAAGAATCGCCTCTTCGTCGAAGGAATTCATGCCCTTAACGTACGAACGCACGCGAACCGACGGTTGTCGATCGATGACACCCGATTTCCCGAGACGTTCAGGACATATCTGTATGTAACCTAAGGAGGAGGAAAACGACATAATTCTGAAATTACCGTGCATGCGAGAAAATAAAATTACTCACCCCTGCCGACTGCATTATCTCACCTGTCTTCTTCTTCTTCTCATGGCGATGTCCAAGCCTCCTATTCGTCATTACCTGAAATGATTTAAATACGCGAGTATTTTACGGTAATTATTTGGCCAGATCGTCTAGTTTCGCATAGGACTCTCGTTGTGTTCCGCAATATCCCAGATTCGTGAACCCCGGCTTCCTTGAACAACCTACCTACCGTACTAGTTTCCTAATACCTACCCTGTCACCTAACACGGCCCTAACCTACAACGACTGATGTACACGGATTTCGTGTTCCAACAATAAATCGTAAAGTAAAGATGTACATAAACATATATTCAGAAGAAATGAACGAGACAATGACATAGGAATTAACATTTATATAATATATGAATTCATAATAACTTGAACATAGGTATATTAGATATAATCTAATCATGCATTCTTATGCTAAATATTGGTTTTGATAAGGAAACCGCCTTAAGGGCGGTGGTACGAGCTCACATACCTCGCCGCTCGTCCCCATCTAGGCCGTCCTTCTACTTTAACCTAGCCCGACCCTGCTCTTCCACATCCTGGAACAATCGCAAGGATTTAGCAATGATCACGTTTCGCAACTCGTGTCAATTTACCCCGTGCTTCTACTTCTTCCTTTCCTTTGGGTGACACTGATGTGTTCCTCTAGGAGTTTTAGGCCTTCGCAGCTCGTATCGAGCCTGCGGCTTATTTTCTACAATACCAACGAGATATACGCTCGACCAGGTTGCGATCTGGGGAACGTACATTTCGTTGGTAGAACGAGCATCTACAAACTACCGTCTATCACTAGCTACATCTGCTAACAGGCGGTTAGTAAAGGATGCAGATCTAATTCGGCCACAAGCGTGTGTATTTGTGTACAAAACTGAACATCCAGCTCAAATCTTTCTCTCATTCGCGTTTGTTTCAGAGACAGAAGGTCTAGTATCTACTCATTCATCCCCTCGTCTGCTTTCTCTCCTCAATCAATAGGTCACACTTTGGACAAGGAGGTTAGAGTGTAAGGATGGTCTAATTCTACAATGGGTTGTGTAATGTGCGTGTACTTAGGCCAGGCACAGATTGGCCCCTTCTGTATCCCGGCTAGAGCGTGCTGTACGTGTATGTATGAGTGTGTGTAATTGGGACTTCCCACAGTGTACTGAAAGCATGTTAATTTAGAGACATGAGAAATATCGAGAGCAAGAAAGACTCTGGTGCGGTTGGCCGTTCCACGCCCAGCCTCTCCGTCTCCCGACGTCCTCACGAAATGGGTAGGATGGGTGGTCTTCCTCTGTCTTTCACTTCGACCCGCACCACCACAAGAGTGCCATCGGCTCCCGACCCAGCGGGCATTTAGTCCCCCTATCCGAAGATAAATGCTGAACAAGGAGTGATCGACAGGACCTCGCTGGCTAATGACCGATTACTATTTCATTCAAATTTCATTAGTCAACTGTTCTAGGAACAGTTGACTTTGTGGGATATGTAAACTGCTGTGTACTTACCAGAAACATGCATTTTCTCACTCAGCATTCACTCACGGTTGTTTGAATGGAATTGTCGTTCTGGGAAAAGTTCAAAAGCTCGGTATGATATAACAGCATATGTGGGCAATAAATAATAAATTTAATATCTTGACAAATCCATTCCGTACAACCCCCACATAAAAATAAACAAATAATGTATCTTATCTTATAACTTATATCTACCACTTATTCTAGAAATAAGTAAATAAATAAATAAATGAAATATATGAATAATTAAAATAAGATTTAGATGTTTGTGTCGTAAACAATAAACAGATAAATAAAATAAATCAATGAACTCAGCTGAATTTTCCGGCGTTGTAGGCAGCTCCCGAATTACGCAAATTCGGAATCTCCCGCGATCGCGACGAGTGGCAATAGCCCTATTCTACACAATATCTGAAGTGCAACACCAAGTCTCTGGATTCAACTATCGTTCGAAAAACTGATCACCAGAACCACAGTATAACTCGTCTTATTCATAATCTCGCGTTTAAAAACAATACCACTCGTTTCGCCCGCGCCCAATCGACCCTCTCGACCGTCGTCTTTCCTAGTCCCGCGCTGACTATCCCGATACAACTTTTTGACTCCCCTACCAGCTCTCAGGAATGCATATAAAAACTACACCCCTTACGACAGATTTACGAGAAACATATGTGTTCAAAATCTTTAACAGAAATACAGCTTCGTTACAATACCTAAACCATTCCATATATCGTCTATGAAATAATAATTTGTATAATATTATGGAGAGCTCGATTCATGACAAGGTATAATTGGTGAACGTTGCGCAAGCGCATAAAGTGATCACGTATACCAGCCGATGACAGGTCGTAAGCCCTGTAGGTGTCTGAGTTCCTGGTTCTTCTATAATATCCCAACTTCGTCTCTATTGAGATGTTATTGTCAATAAAAAAAAAAGTAATGATAAGTTGTTGAGGGTTGTAAGGGGTAAAAATTTTTTTTGAATAGGTTGTGATATACCAATAGTGATATGTTTAAAAATAATTAGACTACCTGATTGTTATAATATTTATTTTATTTATAAACATTCCTTGCAGTCTGTGCAAGTTGCGAGTTTATTTCTTTATTTTTGAATGGCAATTTCTTCCAACCAACCTTCAATCGTGAAAAATAATTACACATAATTTTATCCCCCCTGCTGGGAATCAAACCCAGGATGCCATCACAGAAGTCAAACAACTTATCACTGTGCATATTGTAGTTTTTTTTTTAAAGATTTCAAAATCATTTGATTGTTCATCCCAGTATATAAAAATGATGTTTTACTTCTGTAGAAAACATCAGGTGATGGGTCTTAAAGATGGAAGGTAGTGGACTGTATTATAAACGATCTCACCGATGCTTCTTTATTCCTGGTTCACTGATTATTTTTTCTGTGCACACATCCACACGCAGTGGTCTTCAAACTTGTACTGATCCTTTTTTAACTTGACACTTATTGTCACCCAAAATTATTTTGACAAGTGACAATTCTCATACTTCGGTGAGGGGACAATGGCATGGAAAGGATTCAAAGAAAATATGCTTCTACAACTTCTTACATAACAATTTTATGTTTTGACTTTAGCAGTTTGTAAAATAAATTCAAATAAAGATAATTTTTTCAAAACCTGTTGAAATTATGATAACAATGTGTCCGTTACACCAATTTTTAATCATAATTTAAAGTCAATATGGCACACAAAGAAAGTTTCAACAGTTTCGTAAATTATATATCCATCAATAAACTATTGTTGTACAGATTCTGTAAGCAGAGATGAAGGTATCCACATAAGCCGTGATGGTAACCAGCAATGGGCTTCCAATATAGCCAAGAGTCTTCCCGTAAACGTTCCAGCTTTTACACATTTCCATCACGTCTCTCAAGACAGACTTGATAAAAATGTAAGTACAGCTGTATACATGACATAGGTCAGAATACATTAATCAAATCTAATTAATTCTAGAATTATTTAACACTTCATTTAAATAGTTTATAGTTTACAACACAATAAAAATCCGACTAACCCATATCAAGAAAATCTAATACATATCTTCATATTCAAAAATTTGAATATGAAGATATGTATGTAATTATGTATGTATGTAATATGTATGTAATTGTAAATATATTTTTAAAATTATGAAATAAAATTTAAAAAAACATTTCTCCATTAATTTAATTTTTTTTCAACTGTACGTTTTTACCGAGGCACTATATAATCAAAGTCTCAAAAAAACTAAATTTAAATACTGATTTCATACATACATACCATCACACCATGTTCCTCGCGGGCAGAGAGAAACGAACGCCCCATATTTCTATCTTGACACACATTCATCGCCTCGTCGACATTCATATATCGTCTTATACATGTTCATCTGTCGTTCTCGCTTCTAACATTTCCATCTTTCAAAATACCGTTCACATGTATTGTGCCATCCCTTTCTTGGGCGGCCCTGACCTCTCATTCCATTCCTGTCCACAATGTGTATTTTCTTCGTCAGGCGTTCCCTCATTCATTCTGCCTATCAACGACGATTGATTTACTGATTTAAAGTTTATTTAATATATTTTTAAAATGGATTTCCACCCTGTTAACATAAAAACTTTTATCATTAAATTTTTGAATTCAATAAGGTCCATAAAAATTGTCAGGCCACCCATAGACAGGTAGAATATTCTGTCACTCAAGTGAAAGAATCAGATATCCAGTCCTACAATACCTGAAATATTTCAAATCCAACACATTTTGCAACAAGAAATGATTTTCTGATTTCCACTCTCTGTCATCATCCTATTTGTTTGAGGGATTAAAACTTTTTTCAGCTAAGCTAGATTCAACATAAACATATAACTTATTGCTGTGTTTTGTGACAAAAATATTCATATTGTAATGTTTTGCAGGTGGACGATCCACAAGACATAGCGGCAAGTATAAAAGCTCTGGCACGTTCGGTGCACGGAGACGTGTTTGGTGATCTCCCTCGTCCACGATTCAGCACACAGATCTAGTCTATATAGTGCCAGTGATTATTGTGATTAGTTTAGAATATCCTAAGCTTTAGAAAGCTTATTTTAATTGTAAGAAACATGTACCTCTGGTTAATAGACCACCAGCTATAGCCGATATATATATATATATAAATGGAAACCAAAGTGTTAGATCGCTTGTCTTGGATTATATTTGTGACAGATACTATTCTCTCTCCTTCCTACAAAAAGGATATAATGTCTGTTTTACGGTAAACCGGAGATGATACAACATATACGCATATCGGCATCGTTACAGTTCATTTGGTCTAATAATCTTCATTTTTGTAATATTTAAGCAACATTCATTGAGTTGAGTGGTTTATCAACGAACATCTGAGATAAATAAATTCTTTTGATAAATTTTTTACATATAAACTTAGGAATAAATTTATTTTGATATTGTGATAATTGGTGATGTTTAGAGTTTTATTATAAATCTGAGTTTTTTTTATATAAACTTTTCTACTTGTTCCAGTGCAACAGATTATTTTATGTATAAAAAAAAAAATCAAAAGCAGCTAATTTGTGTGTTCGTACTTGACTTGCCAAAAATGGCATAAATAATTTGTTATTGTTTCAAATCATTTTTCATTGTATATTTATGTATTATTTTTGACTGTATAAAAATATATTAATTTAAGCTAAATTTTATATAACAGTATTATGTTATTTAAAAATTATTAAATGAGTCATATCCATTACACGCAATGTAAAACTATTAATTTTGGAATTTTATATGATATATAATATTAATAAATATCTTTACCATGAAAAGATGAATATAAGGCAACTAACTCTCTTATATTTGGCAGCAGTGTGATTGTATACCAATCAATATTTTTTCATGTTTATTGAGCTCAAAAATAAAACAAATCATGTAATATTTTTTAACCATATATAAAAAAATGTGATAGATATTGAATGTAGGTACTTCTTGCACAATATAAAGACTGATTCTATATTTCAAGGTAATATTATTTTCTATGAAAAGGAATCCAAAACTCAAATGAAAGTATCAGTCTATTTACTTAATTTGTTTGTATACGTATATTATATATTATGTTTGAAGAGTTTTAGTGTGTATTGAGACCGTTGGTGCCAATATTTGGTTGTTGATTGAAATATTGTGTAGCGAGAACTAACCAATCAATATATATATGTAGCTTAATGTGGCCGGTGTTATTGTCACTTGCTCATGTAAAGCTGATATTTTTTAATAATTATGTTAAATAACACATACATAAATATCTCGACACAAGATGCTGAAATTTTGTTTGATTGTTGTTTTATCATATTATATGTATGCATATACTTGTAATAATAAAATATATATATATATATATATATATATATATATATATATATATATATATATATATATATATATATATATATATATATATATATATATATATATATATATATATATATATATATATATATATATATATATATATTGGTAGTAGTTGTACATTGAAAAAAGAATTACATATTAAACCTACATGTTTTTATTTATTTATTTCTCTTGATGTTTTGTCACAAATGATGATAACTAAATCAAACTGGTCTACATTATTAAATATTTATTTCTATGCGCTCAATATCATGATTTCTAATATTAGTTTACTATATGTTGCCTTATATTCATATTTGTTTAATAAAAAAATATATAAAAAGTAATTACATGCAACATTAAAATTTTATAATCAAATGTTGGCTCTGTATCAATTGAAATGGGCAAAAATGACATTTTTTATAATTCAATATTCTTAAATAAAACCCCATATGTCTTATGAAATAGTTAATTCACTATGAAATGAATCGTTTTATTCTATATAATATTAAATTAGAAATAAATAAAAAATGTCTGCCTATTTTATTAAATAACAGCATTCTTAAAGGTACCATTGCATGAGTTAACTCAGGGTATAAATATATATTATAAATTAATGTATTCTGTAATTGTTTTTTACTTATAATTTTTGAAAATTATAAATATTTATAAGTTTTTGAAAATTTACTGTAAATACGTACATTTTTCAAATATTTTATATTTTTAGTATGTATCCAGAAAAAGTATAATAAATAAATTTAGTCTGCATGGTGCACATATATTACTTATTGGTTTAAAGCCATGTTTTCCAATAACCATTTGCAGAAAATGTGAATAGATTAAAAGTTTATCATATAAATAAAGTAAAATGTTTTGTTATATGTACCTACATTAATGACGGTGATAGTTAGATGTTTGTACGATTGTAATCTGTTTGAAATTATACCAAATATTTTTGTACATAAACAAAAGTAAATTTGTTAAAAGCAGAGGCCATAATACGTAATAAGACTAATGTTTTGATGTAAAAATATAAAGTTCATCGTTTATCAATATAAATATATTATTATGTATTATTTCAAATAAATCATTAAAATAAATTAACAAAATTGGCCAAGTATAAAAATGTAATTTTTCCTTTAGTAATACTTACTAGTTGTTTTCATATTGCACTGGAAGATTAAATATTTTTTATAAATGTTTTTTGTACATTTTAATTTTGACATAATGTTTCCACGGCATTTGAATATGATTATTATATTACATTATGTAATACCTATTTGTTAAGTCAATCATTGTTATGTAGTATTTACATGTTTTCCTCTGTTATTATTCAATCAATCATTCGACTCTTTATTATTAGAAAATATTTTTTCTCCCCGAATAATGGTTACAAAATTTGAGTTGTTAGGTATTATTTTTTGTGTTTATTATATTGAAAGCAAGTCAACCAATAAATCTCAAAATGAACCAGCGTTTGTATTTTCATTGTACCTATACCAAACAAAATTTGAATGACCTAACCCAGTGATTATTTTTATCCTAGGATTTCTCAATCTTCTTTTACTTGATAATATTTTCTAGTATAAATGTTTTTTTAACATGAACATTAATTTAGACAGTATTAATATATTACTTTAATGAATATTGTTAAAAATTTCTGACGTATGACCTAACCATACCTTCATGGAATTATACCTCGCCCAGCGAAAGATTGCGGCACAAACCAATTTTAGTGCAGAAAAATACTCTAATTTGTATTAACCAATAAAATTAGTTAAATTTCGACGTTGTGCAGCGAATTACGTGTCACTTTTTCCCTGACCTTTGTATCCATAGATTTTCAACAATGCTTTATAAAACTGTCACCCCCACTCTCTTGTTTGTCGAGTCCTAACATTGTCATTGGAAGGATCTTGAAGGTATTAATATGATGAAAGATTTATTTTTCCATTAGCTTCAATGGTTTCCTCACATTGTAATTAATGAATATTTAAATAAACAATAGTTATTTTATTTTACTTGTCAAAAATATTATCTAATGGATCATATTATTAAACTATGAATGTTGCAAATGACAAGTCACAGGTATATAAACAGTATTTTACTACGACCAGGTTTAGCTATTTAAACTATTCAATTTAGGCAAATTCGAGCGACATTGTACAAGCTATTCATTTTTACTGCTTTTAGCAGCTAATAGCTTTGCCTAAAATTATACCAATGGCTTCTTCAACTTATTTTTAGTCAGAGCGGAAGGTTCGGTCACACACTAATAATTACTGTCTAATAAAACTCATCATACAAAGAGAATATAGTTTTATTACCAAAATGAAAGACAACTGAATTTGTAAAATTTATTTTAAGAAAATGAATCACAAAGTTTTAAAAAACTTAAATTGATATTGTAGAATACATATTTACATGTTTTACAATATTAAATGACTTGCAACATAATATATTTATGTAAGTGTTATACGTATTTTCATTGATTTCTTTTACTCATATTTATTTGCTGTTGTACATACACAATGTTGTAATACTTCGTAATCTGGTTGGTTGGAAGAAATTGCCTAATGGCAATAAGCCCGCCAGTGTACGATTATATTTGTTTATATTATGTACAAGAAGATGTATAAATAAATAAATAATTTAAATTCTTGTTTGCAAAATTATAATATCTATTGAAAATAACAAATGAATTGACTAATTACATTTTATTTGGGATTACAATTTGGTAGACACTTTTACCATAAACCTAAAGGAATTACATTTATAAAAACAAAATAAATATATCTATTTTGAAGTTTGTCAAAATTAATGTGGTTTATTTTTAAATTACATACTCCGAAACATCTTTACACACATTTACACACTAGAGGATAACAAAAGAAGATTAGGTATATAGGTACATATTATATAGTGATATGTCATATGAGACAATTTTGATTCAGTAAGATAAATTTATTAATAACACTAATAATTTTTGCTATTTTTTAGATAAGCTTTGACATTGGAGATTATATCTGATTGTGCTACGATAGTATACCTGCATTTATATACTGAATCAAAAGTTATCCATTTCGAGTGTGAGATAAAAAAAATAAACTAATTACATACCTACTTAATTTATACATAATATGAAGAATTCATATCTACATATGTGAAGCGAAAAATTCGGACTCCTTTTCAAGCAAACTGCACGTACGGAGGAGTTTGAGATTTGGCATAAAGTTTATACAGAGGGGGACTGCAGAAAGCCAATATTTATACATAATATGTGTTTTAAATACATTAAATAAAATATCTCGTATCAAACCATTGATTGCTTTACTTAGAACACGAAAGAGAGAAAACTTCAATTCACTCGCGTAGTATAAGCAACTTTGACCAAAATATTCAAATAACAGGTAGTCATACTGCAGTAGTCATACTAACTCTTTCATGATCGTTGTTTACATTTAAACTGTTCATCTGGTATGTTTTAAAGAAAAATACATATCTGAATACCTACTGTGAAACAATATAAAATGTACTTAAACAATTATACTTTGCAATATGGGAAAAGAAAACTTTGTACTCCTTAACACATGATGTTTTTTATCACAGATCAGGTCCAATGACAACATTTAATGAATCATGGTCGAATTTTGACCTCTGTGCGATCCCTTGTTTCTATAAACTTTCAAAATATTTAATAATAATCATTTAGAGGCTCAGTAGCCTGTATTGTTTCAAATAACAAATACTTCTATTCAGAATGAACACATTTTTTATTTGGTTTTTTAAACCTTCTCTACATGTAGAACTTCAACAATTTCAGGAATAATAAAATTATGGCTATATGCAGTACATAATATTATATGTATTTTAAATAGGAATGATTTTTTTTAGTTAAATACTGTTT
Organism: Molanna angustata; assembly: GCA_963576475.1. Taxonomy (NCBI): domain Eukaryota; kingdom Metazoa; phylum Arthropoda; class Insecta; order Trichoptera; family Molannidae; genus Molanna; species Molanna angustata. The sequence goes on along the minus strand of OY754969.1, from coordinate 35,276,980 downwards.
TTTATTACATTAGCATTCTGTGATGTAAATAGCAAACACAAAATAAAATATGATATTGTTTTAAATAAAAAAACTGGTGCTTATTTGGTGTTGGAAAAACGGCTTACTTGGAAGAAAATTTCATATTTACCGTGGAATACTCACTTATTTGTATTGATTATTCATAAAGTTTTTTCTTATCAGCATTGAAAAAAAATACTTGTTAGTTTTGATATCTGACTCCCGAGCCAAAGTTTCAGAGTTCCTTCTCAGTTTTTCACTGTGCTTTCAGGCTGAATTTGTGAAATGACTAATATGTCTCCAAAATGTGGCAAATCATGTATTATCATAATTGATATTTGAAGTAATATTAACCTTTTATTTGCCTGAGAAGCTAATTAAAAAACAAAAAAATATGAAACACTACAAAATACAGATATTATAAATAGATAATTATGAATAATCATTTAAAATTACAGACAATACATTGACCTATGGTAAAAAAAAAATCAAATTGATTATTTCAATTGGACTTGTTTAATAGTAATCAAATAAATTGATAGCGGTCAGATTTTATCAATTAATATTGAATCAATGCGTGAAATAGTTTAAATATAATTCCTCATAATTATTTTTTATCAAATCACAAATAAAAATCAAATTTGATTTATTTAAGAAAATTAGTAAAAATTTGTTCTAGAAGCATTGGAAATTAATTAACCTATGATAAAATTAATAAATATTTAGAGCTTTTCAAAATTTATAAACAAAATATTTATGTTTATATGTAAAATAGATGTATTATCATTAAACAACAATCAATCAAATGTAAAATTAAAGTTAACGATTGATCATTTCTCTAATTCATTTTATTTTGATATGCTGCATAAAAAAAGAAAATGCCAACGCCAAATGTAATTTATAAAAATGATTTTTTTAATTATTAATAAATTTAGACACCTGACAATTAAAATATTATCACAAAACCATATTTGGTAAGCAATGAAAAATGCACAGTTAAAATAAAAAAATAAATTATTTAAAACAATTATTTATAATATATAAAAAAATATATATGCATTCCAAAAAACTGCATAAATTAATTATAAAAATAATATTATAAATTATGCACACCATTGATCAGTGTCTTTGGTGGAGTAGGCAGAGAGAACATATGCCCTTGTGTTGTTCTATTACTGACATTTCCTTCTTTCAATATCTTATTCACATAACCTTCTTTCTTCACATAACTGACATTAATTATTTATTTGTCAAATTTACATACAAAATATATTATATTATAGTAATTCATCTCCCTAGGGTTGAACCTGTATCGAGATAAATGACTTTACAATAAGTGAAATGTGTCTATGATAAACAATAAATAATATTGAAATTTAAAAAATATTCAGAACACAATTGTCTGCAGTTGGGTGCTAGGAAGATACTTGTTACAATACCATGTAACCAACACACAGACAACTATTATGGAGAAAAAAAACAAGACAAGAATAAAAAATATAGGGCGACCACATATTGCTCGTTTGCGAGAACGACATTAGTCAAAAATCCGATTTTTGAGTCAATAATTCAGAAATGTTATGTTTATCAATATTCATGTCGTCTCCAATTATCAGTACAATATCTCTGTAAGTGCGAAAGAAACAGCACATGTGTCGTTGTTTCACTGTCATATATTCACTGTAATATTGATAAACACAACATTTCTACATTATTAACTCAAAAGTCGGATTTTTTGACTTCTCGCAAACAAGCGATATTTCAAGCACTATTAACACAAATTAAATATTAATTTTAACAAGAAATCTTATTATATGCTATCACAAATAGAACCTCCTATCAAGATCAACAGTTTTATACAAGTTTTAACAAGAAAGAATTGATGGGAGTGCTTTTCATCAAAACATGCTGCCTGACACTATTCTTAAACAAGGCAAGCGTCCTCAACGCTTTAACATTGTTCGGAAGAATGTTAAACAACAAAGGTGCATGATAAAATAGTTTCGTTTTCCAAATGTTGATTTAGCATTTATAGGTTGATAGTTTATTAAAATTCCCAGTGGTGGAACGTACTTGTTGAGTTCTTTATGCTAAATCAATGTTGCTGTAAAATTTACAAAGTGCTTGCAATATATCTCCCTTTCAATATCTCATTCACATAACGGACATTTTCTTCTCATTCCGCCTCTTTCTTCTTTAGATGATGCTGAACCACCTCAGCATATTAGTTTTCGTCCTACTAATATCATCCTTCTTGAACTTTTACAGATGATTTAATAAATAATAATAAAAAATGGTAATACATCAATCAAATAAAAAATACATTATATAAATAAAAAAATGGTAACAAAATAAGTATATTAGTTTGAAGGTAACTTTTAATAGTCCAATAAATCAAAGTGTCCAATATTGATTGGCAGTTGCAAGACCCTCTGGATTTGTTTGTTTTCCTCTAAGACAGGTCAAAAGGTAGGAGAGAAAAATAGCCAATGCATAAATTGTATGAAGTTTGTCAGCTATCATTATTGGCAGCACTTTGTATATAAAACTAGATCAAATGATAATATATATTGGTATAAAGTAGGTAAAATTCGCACATAACATGAAATTTGCAAAATTTCAGTTAACATGTTTTGATCTAATACCATTGATTTGTATAATGTACACAATGACAATAAATTAACATAACCATGAAAAATTTTCTAACATTAAATCTAAACGTATCTCAACGCTTTTATATAAAAACGAGAAGACACTTGGTGAAAACTAATTTATATAGCAATAATTACAGTACAGTCGTGAAATCATTCGACTTAAACATCGGCCATATTGGAAATTATACCCTTTCTGTTATTACAGCATGATAATATATTTACTCCTCCAAGATAATAACAGAAAAACAGCAAATCCAGAGGGCGCTGGCAGTTAGCTAAAAATATAAGATAAAAGTCAAAGATGCCGAAAAAAAACGTGGCATACATATTACAGTTAAACAACAAATAATATTACATTTGACGAAGGTAGAAAATTGCTTCAAATTCCTAGTACAAAGAACAAGCAAAAATATTGAATCCAAAAATAGAACACTTTCAAAATGTGAAGGAGAAGCCATGGAAACAACTTCACAAAACCAAAGATAATTGGAAATTCAATCTCATACAATAAATACTATGAAATAATATACAATTTGGGTAACTTTTTATTCATCTTACATTTGTATGATAGTAAAGGAATGTTATTAAGAGTAGATAATATTATTTAAAACTAATGGTCATGATTTAATCGAGTTTCATTTTTAATGTCAAAGTCATATTGTATTAAGCCACACCAGCACCTAAATAGATAGTTCGGACATCAACTTGAATGGTTCAGACAAGCAAACATCTTTTTCCTCTGATAGTATTCTTTGAATCTAATTGTAGCGTAGCTGAAAAAAAATGTAAAAGGACACATAGATTAACAATTTATTAATAACAGAAAGAACCAAACCCCGTCACTTCGTACAATCATTTCCTTATTTTAAAATATCATTCACACAGTCAAGCAATACTTTTCTCTGACAATCCTTACCTATTATACCATTTCTCTCACCTTTGTAATTTTTTTTAGAAGTTCAATTTTTTTTGTATATTTCTGATGATTCATTTATATTTTACATTCTCTCATTGATATATTTTTTATATATTCTAAAGAATGCATTAAATGTCCTTGTGATATAATATATGTACATCTTCATACATTCCGTAAACTAAGCATAAATTCTTGTACTATAGGTGAACAAAAAAGGCATGATTCAAACTCATGACTACTGGATTATTAACCCAGCACTATAACCGCTCTGCCATAATCCATTCCATATAAAAAAAATGTTTTGTATAAAATCTGAGGCAAATACCATAATACATTTAGGTCTGAATGCAGATTCCAACCTAAATACTAAATTCCAAATACTAACCATGCTTTCATTGTACAGTCGCTCACTTAAATTAGGACATCACATGGCTTCCTAACTGGAGGATGCTACGAAGTTTTTGTAAAAGAATTGCATTGCAGAGACATATCTAAATACTTAGCACATGCGCGTTGGCGTAAACTAACATTTGCCAACTGTCAAAAAGTAAGGTTGATCACGGGGAACCTTGCAAGTGGTTTAATACTAAAATACAAGATGTTTTCGATGGATGATGATTTAGTGACTTCGTCAAATATGTATTTGGTGATTTTTGTCAAATCAAATACCAAACAGAGTATTCAGCAATCTATACGAGATGCCGAAAATTCAGTGGAATTTCAAAAAAATCGTGACATCGAGCTGTCAGTGTGATCTTGGTTACATGTGTTTGTGTTGTTATGACAAAAAAACATTTAAAACGTCAGTATAAACTCATAGAAAACTATCTATCTCTTATCTTCAAATGCAATAATGTGAAACGCTATGCCATCAACCTTAAGTTTGGCTTAGTATTTAGTTAGTGACGTCTCTGCAATGCAATTGCTAACTTAAGAATACTAAATACTCCAGTGAGGTTAGGGGTTAGTATTTAGTTACCTAGGACTGTGCATTTAGGTCTTTGAGTTATTTACTGTTCAGTAATATTTTTTTTAAACTATGTTTTGTTTTACACTTTAAAGTGTTAAAATATAGAAATAAATAGCTTAAGATAAATTAAATAAAATAATCATTACTCACTCTAGAAAATCAAATTCAATATTGGAATTTTCTGCTTGTATGAGGGCCCATATAGCCCAAAAGAAGTGCGAAGCCAAAAGAAATTGATTAACTTGCAAATACAAAACTTCTATCTCCTCTTCACTCACGTCCCTTTCTAAATACGTCTCCAAATAATCTCTTAACCACGGAAGCTGAAACTCTTTCGTAGGATATCTTGTGTAGTCTACTTCCGATATACCTGAAATGTTCATTTTATTTTGTTATCTTGTTTATACATTCCTTGGTAAGAGTACCTACATACATACCATTACGCCATGTTTATGTTATTGTGGTAGACAGAGAGAATCAAGCATCATACACTTCTATCCTCACTGACATTCAAATATCTTTTCATACATGCTTTGTCTGTTATTTACATGATCTTTGTTGTATCTTGATAAAAGTAAACGCTAAAATTTATCCCAGGGGAGTTAATAGTATCTCTTGTCTATATCAGAGTAAATTATACAGAAAGAATATAAATTATATAATTGCATAGAAAAAAACATAGGAATGAAATCATTTCACAATATTGATAATACGTATTTGTTTACACAATCTGAAAAAAAATGAGGTTAGGAGTGAAGTACGATGTACTGGTTTAGGAATAAGATTCAATAACCTATTATTGGAGTAAAATTGTAAATAGGTAACAAAAAATCCAATACTCAAAATATCGATCAGTATAGACGTGTGTAAGCATGTAATATTATAAATATTGATAAAATGCTGTACCTGCGAATTCCGCAAAATGGTTGCCAATATCAAAAGCCTGGTAATTGTAATCTGCGTATTCATAGTCGATGAATGTCACCTTCCCCTTGGTTTCATTATAAATAACATTTCCTAACAACAGATCATTATGAGCAAACACAATGGGACTACCCAACTTGGAGAGATGCGATTTCAGTTTGTGAAATTCTTTTCTTAATTCACATACGGGCTTCACTGTTTCCTCAAACCTTTAAATCATAAAACAAAGACTTCAATTTAATAATGAAAATCAGTAATATAATTAAGATATTACCTTTTCATACCATCATGCCATTTCCCTTTTTGGGGTAGACAGAGATAGCCGAACGCCAGACTCCTGTCTCTTGACAAAAAAATCTCGTTTCATTCACATCCATGATCGTCTCATACACGCTGTTCTATCATTCTTACTTCAAATATCTCCATCATTCAAAATTCCATTTATGTGATCGTGCCAACTTTTCCTTGACCGACCTCTACTTTTTGTTTTATTTTATGAACATTTATTTTGCTATAAGTTATACATAAAACACCGCATTAGAGGACCAATTAAGTTTACAGAAAAAAACAATTTTGTGTAAATAGTAATATCAGTTTTATAGGGAAAGCAATGGAAAGGATATTAGGAATTGGACGGAAAGAGAAAAAGGAGAGCTTGCAAAAATACTACTCTCCAGAAGCCATACAGGCATTCAGGGACTTTATTACTGATGATTTGAATATAATAATAGACATATTACAGAGGTCTATATTCTTAAAGAACACATTGCAATTGTTACAAGTTCTGTGAAGAAATGTATTGTGTAAATAGTTTGTTTTACATATTGGTAACATAAATGGTAGTGGATTCCTGGTGTGACGTGATGGGCACTTAAATGGTATCAAATTAAGTAAGTCGATGGGATCTTTTTTATTGTTTATCAATTTATGTAAGTATAACATATCAGATAATGTCCTTTGATTTTCTAAAGTCATTAATTTATGATGTTGTGCGGAAAGGCGATAGTTATCAAATGGGCATCGCCTGGTGTGATTTCTCTTGTTTATTTATAATTGTTTAATTATATATATTTTTTTCATGTTATGCTAGCAAATACTATCTTTATTATTTTTGTTTTGTTACATTATTATTTGATATTATTTTAAGTTTTGTTATATTATTAAATGTTTTTTTTATTATGTTTAAGAGAAATAAAGAATTCATTTATTTATCGAATGATAACTTACATCTATAGTTGAAGTGTTTCAAAAATTTGTTTTGAACATTCTCTATCCTATCTATAATATAAGTAATATAGAAGGGGCTCCATGTAACCGAGGCAAAATCAAGAATGCTCCGCATGTAGCTAAAATAAAGTGTTTTTAGGGTTATGGATTTAAATGATTTTGCCACTCTAATAACAAAATTTAACATTTTAAAAGCCTTTTTAATTACATAATCAACATGATTTCTAAAAAGCAACCTGCTATCAATAAACACACCTAAATCTCTTATTTGAGTGCATCTTGCTATTATTACATGGTTTAGAGTTTAGTTGATCCTCTTTTATCACTCTTATATACTTATTTTGTCAGACAGTCATCACTCATTCTTTTTATGTGGCCATTTCTCGGGGCATTTATTTTCATCTTACTTACAATATATCTTTCAATCATACATTTTCGTTTAATATCCTCATATCTTATTCTATTATAAAAGGTTTTACCACATATTTGAATGTGTTTATCTAAATTCAGATGGCTTCTCATAAATACATATATATTTATATATTCATGCTTTTGATTTTATTGATTGAGATGGCATTTATCAATTTGTATTGTAGAACTCCATAAATATATCTACTGTTAAAAATCAAACAAAATTTAATGTTGGATAAAAATTTTGCTAGACGTAGACAATTTAAATGATGACTCAATAAATGAAAAAAAAATTTCAGAAATGTATTCAGATAAAATGAGTTTCATTGAACTTCTCTAACAATTATGTATCCAAAATTAAAAAATGTATTCAGACATGTGCATTTTTGGTTCAATATCTGAATTAAAATTTTAAGTAACTGTGTAACGTGATAATATTAAATTTTGGCCTCGTCCATTTTTAGAATAATAACTCGGAAAGTCATTCCGGTCGTTCGAGTTTGGCCCAAAACAAATAATTGTAAAAATATATGACGACATACAGAAATATACATTCATTATTACATAAGTAATCAATAGTAGTACAGTAAAATGTTATCTGTGAGCAGTCATAATAAATTACCTCATATTATATAGGTACCTACTTCAAACACCATGAAAAAAAACATCTCATTTGTAAAACGATGCAAAATCAAACCTCATTAATGCAAAACAGTCACTAGGTATATGAACCTTTAAGTATAATTTAAATTACATGTATAAAAATATAATTATGAGCATCAACAAATATTAAATGAAATCTTAAAATTGAAGTAATAAAAATATGTTCTTACCTTATTTGTTTATTTATATTAATATATGGTTCCGGAACTAAATATTTACATTAATATACATATGGTTCCAGAACTAAATATTTACATTAATATATGGTTCCGGAACTAAATATTTACATTAATATATGGTTCCGGAACTAAACTAAAAATTGAAGTAATAACCATAATGTTCTTACTTTATTTGTTTATTTACATTGATATGTGGTTCCAGAACTGAACTAAAAATTGAAGTAATAACCATAAGTATGTTCTTACCTTATTTGTTTATTTACATTAATATATGGTTCCGGAACTAAACTAAAAATTGAAGTAAAATAATATGTTCTTACCTTATTTGTTTATTTACATTTGTGTATGGTTCCGGAACTAAACTTAAAAACCTTTCAGTTTTGGTCCACAATATAGTTTTAGGAGATATCTATAAATAATAATCAAATAAAAAATGTATCATGAATAAATAAAATAGTCAAAGGTTGTTGTCTATCCATGGCATGATTAAAATATGAATATTAATTTTACTGCACCATTAAATCTCACGAATAGATCTAAATTCTTAAAAATATATTCTACAGACTTAAAAATCAATTCATATGAAAAATTTAAATAGAAAAGTTAATCAAAGAATTATACCCGTATTCACAGACAAATGTTAAGGAATCCTCAGACCTTCAAGGTACCTTAAGCAAATAATGTGACGTCATATATCTTAAGGAATCCTCAAGAATTTCAATAAAATGTATTTCTTGACATTTTGTTACATAGAGATATGTAAATATGTCTGTTCTGAGCATGCGCATCCTGCTACTTTAAAAGTGCGTACATTCCTTCAAGTGTTGAATAGTAAAACAAAAGGAGAGCGGAGAATGAATACTGTGAGAGAAAAAGTGAGAAATACTTGTGTTTCCGATTGGGTACCTAATCAATAAAATATTGAAAAATTCAAATATAAGTAACCTAACCAATAAAATATATTTATAGATTGTTCTGTCAGATGTCAAAAGTAGACTTTACTTTTGAGGTGTATACTTTACTTGAGGGTCCTCCTTAAGGTACTTTTACTCATTTTTAATACCTATCTAATCTACTGATCCTGAATATTTATGTTTAATCAAATTTATGTAATTACACAATTGAAAAAAAAATACATTTTAAATAAATAATACATACACAACAGTCACTTCATGATAGAACTCCATAATCAATTAGAAGTATGAAAAAATTTATAGGTATATATAATTTTAAGTTCTATTTAATTTTTTCTCACACGCACTCCCATTCACCGGTATCGCTCAATGCTGAGCATGGTCAGAATTTTTTTTTTGCATTTTGATTAGTTAAGTCCCTAGTTGGTTTTGAAAAAGTTATGATTTTTACTCCACAATTTTGTAATAATTCCATTTTGCTGGATAACTTGCACAATCTCTTATCTCAAAAAGTATCATTTTACAGGAGACATAAACCTTCATGACTTTCTCTAAACAATTTATTTTTTATTTTTCTGTTAATGTAGATTAAAAGTTCTTTTAGTGATGCATCTAAGTAATTCATTAATTGTATTTTTTTATTTCTTAAGCCTTTAAAAACATTGTTTATTTATGGATATGAGAATGCAGCTTGTAGGTTATGAAAGTTATCAAGCCATTTACTACTTAAGTTCTATACAATATAATTTTGAAACTTATTTCTCTAGATTGAAAATAGACTATAGTTGAAATTAACCATTTGATTAATAGACTCTCCTTATAAAATGCAAGGACTTGTTTGGTTATTTATATTAAAACCCATCAAGTAATAAATAAAACTGCATTAAACGTGTTAGGATAATAAATAACTACTACTTGCATATGACATAATATCCTTTATAAAACGATAACCAATAAACTAATAAAATTCATAAATTATGATAAAGCCTAACATAGATATAAAATTTAACAGTTTTGAATTGTATATCTCAGTAATGAAATCATTGACAAAATATGTAAATATGCAAGAATAACCCAAGTGCTGGCCCGAGACAAGTTAGTGAGATCCAACTTTATTAAATAGTAACAAATACAATACATCCTCTGTTTAGACCACAAGGTAGTTACCTAGGACTTGTAACTAGCGCCTGAAGCGGCTGCTTCATTCGCTCTATGGTAGGGTCGGTCCCTGGAATAATGATTGGGTCAATTCTGATGACCGTTCAAAACAGTAATAACGATGTCCTTATCTAAATGATATTTGAACAAAACATGGTGCCCCAAATAACACATCTTTTGAAATAACATGGAAAGAGTGATAAGAAGTGTCAAACACGTCACGTCAGTAAAAAACATCAAACTGACATCAAATTATTGTCATCCTAAACACTGACGTAATAAAACAAAATTGTAGTTTTTACAATCCTATAATTAGCATAAATTTATATTTGCTTTTAACCTTGAATTTGATTTTATGCATAGTAAATGAGGTGTTACCCAAAATAATACAAAAATAAAATTTATTCATTATAAAAAATAAAAATTAACCCTCAAAGTTGGCTACAGTAACACCTTAAGGTTTTTTTTTATTTTTATTCTGTCAAATTAATGTCCCTTCAATTTTATTTATTTTATTTAGTGAAACATGAAAAAGGTTTTAGGTCCTGCAAATGCGATTTTTGAGGTTCAAATGGCATCTAATTATTAGTTATAATATTCAAATGCTTAGACAAAATAGTATAGCTAAATACCAAACTCGTAGAAAAGTAAATAAATTAAATTATAATGTCAGCCTTCGTGGCTCAGTTGGTTAGGTATCTGACTGCTGATCCGAAGGTCCCGGGTTCAATTCCCGGTGGAGACACAGTTTTTAATTGTGTTTCCAGTCTGGATCTGTGAGACGATTAATATCGTAAGTCTCCAGAAATTGGCAACTTGTTATTGGGTGCGTGTTAAAGTAATATTTGACATAGTACCTGTTAGTTGCCCGAGATGTAATATAAAATAAATAAGTAAAATAATTTAATCCTCATACAATATACACATAGATAATTGAACTCTTTTTAAAAAGAATCATTATAAACTCGTGATATATTCATCCATACCATCACAGCATAGTGTAGGGTAATCAGTGACAGGTGTGCATTACATAATAAAAGGAATCACGATGCATATGAGTATCCCAAAACGTCTCATTCTCGTCTCATCTAAAAAGCAATATTAGGAATGGATGGTGAACCTCATCGCTGAACAATGTGAAATGTTATTGTTTCCTGTTGTACTTTTGATTACCTAGTTCTTACAGAACACCCTAAAACGATGACAATGGCAAAAAAGTGAAAGCACTATTCTAAGCCGATGCCTCACAGCAAAAATAATATTTGTGATACGACTTTCACTAAAAGAGGCGCTGAAAGATTGAAATACACGCAGCAATCCATGGAAAGGTCCATGCTCGGAGTACGTCTAAGAGACAAAATCCGAAATGAAGAAATAAGGCGTCGGACCAGAGTAGTAGACGTCATGGATCACATAGTGAAGCTCAAATGGCAGTGGGTAGGGCATATCACAAGATATTATCAATGATATTATCGACAGGCCAAAGATGGACCAATAATATTATCAGGACAGTGGGGAGAGAATGGATGCAGATGACATCAAACAGACAAAGGTGGAAGGAAATGGAAGAGAACTATCTCCAGCAGCGGAGGGAAGAACGCTGATAAAGAAGAAGAGACTATTATTATTATTTCCAGCTCCAAATAGTGAGCACATCAGTGAACTTGTGTGAAAATCAAATTAGAAATGAAAATAATGAATAACTCCTTAAACAGTTAAAAATAAACGATGTCATCATATTAAACACATAGATCAGATTTATCAATGATTGTAAACAGGTTCCAATATGTGTTATTGATTGAATATGCACAACCAATGAACGACAGAATGTGTTAAATGGGTTAACAAGAGTCAATATGTAACACAAATAAAACAATCAACATTATATTACATTACTGGTTTTGTACTGATGCTTCCAAAATTGATGTTGATACGATGAAAATATATGTAATTTATATAGTAGCTCTTTATTATATACTGTTGCTTCAAAAAGAAAAATGCTGTGATGATATGTAGGTATTATATTGAAAAATATAATTACTCCAATTTGTGAATTTTCAACGCAGATTAATAATGTTCATTTAAGTATTGATTATCTTTTTAACTGTTATTTATCATTGATAAATATCATATAAATAAGCATATTATCTAATTTTTAAACAACAATAATAAATCTTTTCTAAAATAGTCAAGTATTATAATTCACAACTCAAATCAATTGGATACGGATAAGACATCTTGTTGTAATATACATAGGTACATATGACTTTGTGCATACATGTATATGATAAAAATAAAGTTGTCAACCTATTTGTGAGGCACCAGAGAAAAGCCCTTAGTAATAAATTTTATTTCCCACTTAACTATCCAAAGAAAAGTAACTAACTAAACACACAGATTATTCAACACTTGTGTTCAGTTTGTCAATGTCATTGAAAAATCTATTTGCAGCAAAAAATATACTAAAATTTACATAGAATAGTCATTAATGGTAGTGTATAATAAAACAAATGCACTTGTAAGAAATGCTTCGCACTAACGGTTTTGCAACTTTTGAATTTATTCAAAGTCATAAAGTCTCGTAAGTTTAAACATTGTCCTTTTATTGTTATTCTTGTTCATTGATCTTCAACAAAGAATTTGGGTGAAAATTAATTTAATAAAGAATAATGGTTAATTATGTTCACATTGTATTAAATATAAGTAGTAGATTCTCAAATTATTTGGAAGAAATTAACATTTGGTAATTTATCGACTACTAACTTGTAATATGAAATATTTGAATGTTGTTTTATAAAATTTAAGAATCAACACATTTTAGTTTGTTTATGATTCTTTATAGATAACAACTTTTGAGAGAAAGAGCTCCACAGTTTGATATTCACTGCTATCGACAATAAACAATCAATTATAAAAACGTGTTTCTACGAAAAAAAGTAATCTCATGAATATTCAAATATCAACTATGTAAATCCCTATAAGGGCATTCGCACATTACAGACATTTTAGTCGGCCGATAGTTGGACTGCTTGCTAGTTTATTGTAATATGCGCACATATCTCCACATTAAGAGTGCGACCAAACTATCGGCCTAAGTGCCAAGTGAATCATAATAGAATATATGCAATGATGTTATGAGCTAATAAGCAGAGTAATAAGTGAACTGCAGTTACATTATGTCTATGGAGATAGGCGGTGTGAAGAATGGTGGTTAGTTCATGAAATGGCTGAAGAATGATGTGATGAATGAAGGTGCGTGACCGCCCTGTGTGTAGCGTGTCAGTGCGATTATGTGTGGCTGAGGGCCAAACAAGAATGTCGGGTCCAGTGCGTGGATGCGTTTGGGACTACTGAAAGATGGTTGGAACTGGCGATGGCGTCACCTGTCTTCCGATTGATTGGAAGTTTCGTAATGTGAGTATTTATAGCTAGCGGTGAGCTTCTAGAATGTTCTGGATGTGTATGGACTTGTTACTTCCCAGAGATGTGGGGAAGGATGGGATGACATGATATTTTTATCGATGTACGTAGGTATATGTGTTGCCATATATATTATATACTGTGTGGTAAGGGAAATTATGTTAGAACTGCTACAAATTTATGATTTTTTAGGTTTAATATTCAGTCTTATTTACTATTTGTGACTATAATCTGATGCTTAGGCAGTTTTTTATATTGCCGAAACTGTCGGATTATAGTCAACCCGCAAATAGTAACTAGGACCAATATGTACTTTCCACGGACACATTTGAAATCCAGCGGATCAGTTTCAAATCTTGCCTCAATTTCATTTACTTATAGCGCAAGTATTTTTTGCTTTATTTAGGTAATGTATATGTAAGTATGTATTTTTTTATTGAAAAGATCATAGATCAAAAATTTAAAAAATAGTTCAATAAATTAGTAAAACAATAGTTTATTAAATTCATAGATATTATATGCAATGAAAATGAAATTGAAATTGTCACCTAAAACACTGAAAATTGTGTAAAACAACCACATTATTTAGATGGATCAGTGGTAAAGCCGTTAGTGTGCTAAACTAGCAATGCAAAGTGGCCCAAAGTTTGAATTCCACCTCAATCTATCTCCTTCATCTAATCTAAACCATTAATAAGATCTTTTACCTAAAATCCATTCAACTTAGGACAGAGACTAAATATAGGTACCTGTGTTAAAATAGAATTCAGTTTAATTGACATATCAAAAACAATACAGAAAAAGATATGAAGGAGAGATTTCCATAAGCTATAGGAATAAAGAAAGATGAAAAAAATATAAACTTACTTCATCATTTTGTCTAATTCTATGCATCATAGCCATTTGGTGAGCGATCAACTTCCATATACTGGGCTGTCTAACACTGTCCACAGTCAGCGTCACACCGTGTACAAATTGATAAGCTAAACCATTCTCAAAGACTGCATATAGTCTTGGAGCTAATCCTACTTTATGCAGTAGTTTTATAGTTCTGAAAAATAGCAAAATGATTACTTAAAAATAACACCATATTTCATTTAATTAAGATAGGTCAGTAGCAAAATGGCTAGATTTGTAATCCAGTGGACTCAGGTCTGAATCTCGCCATGACAGATTTTGTTCAACTATATAGCACATTGTATTTTGTATCGTTTAGGGAATAAAATACAATTTTCAAACAAACCCAATCCTTTAACATACATAACAAACAAATCTTAATTCACCTACAGCAAAATTCTATACATACATATTTATTCCTTTTTTTTTAATGAATTTGGGCTGGTATTACAGTCGGCCCTCAACTCATTGAGTTTGTTAAACTCAAGATTAATGTTAAGGGGAGATTGAATCCATTTCTGTATTACAGTGCAATATGACATGTCAGTTACTAAATCTTCAATTATAGACATATTTTACTTTTTCTGTGGTTATTATCTGTCAAATTTTAAATAATCTCAAATAATACAAACTGCAAAACGGGACGCTACGACTTGAAATACTATTGTTTTATTATACAACATGGTAAATTCAATTATTTTCACCAAAATAATGCTTTTAAATGCCCATGTTCGTTTCAATATGGCTGTCATTTTGTTTTGTTGTGTGGCGCCACCGTCGATACAACTAACGCCTCTAGTAATAGAACACTGAAACTACACGCGTTGCCTAGCAACGAGTCGAGAAATGACAGTTGACTCACCGTTAAGTACTTAATCCGCCAGAAACATTGAGTTAAATATTTGTCGTTTTAGTGACGTATTTGAGGGAAGATTAGGCCTAAATGGACACTGAAATACACTATATTTTTGTAAAACTTGAGTTTAGCTCTTAAACTGAGACTGTAATACCGGCCATTATGTCTTTGAAACAAGTACATAATATATGTATTTATATATACCTTCGAAAATTCCCTAAACTAAACAAAAATATTAAAGTACTATAGGAGAACAAAATCAGTCCTAGAAATAATCAAACATTTAATTTCAATGGAGTATCATTCCATTATAAATAGAATAGGATTTGAATCATCAGTTTTAATACAGAGGATCTTGAATGAAGGCTAGTGCCAATACAGAACAAAATCAGTCCTAGAAATAATCAAACATTTAATTTCTCAGAGTATCTTTCCATTATAAATAGAATAGGATTTGAATCATCAGTTTTAATACAGAGGATCTTGAATGAAGGCTAGTGCCAATACAGATCAAAATCAGTCCTAGAAATAATCAAACATTTAATTTCTCAGAGTATCATTCCATTATAAATAGAATAGGATTTGAATCATCAGTTTTAATACAGAGGATCTTGAATGAAGGCTAGTGCCAATACAGAACAAAATCAGTCCTAGAAATAATCAAACATTTAATTTCTCAGAGAATCATTCCATTATAAATAGAATAGGATTTGAATCATCAGTTTTAATACATAGGATCTTGAATGAAGGCTAGTGCCAATACAGAACAAAATCAGTCCTAGAAATAATCAAACATTTAATTTCAATGGAGTATCATTCCATTATAAATAGAATAGGATTTGAATCATCAGTTTTAATACAGAGGATCTTGAATGAAGGCTAGTGCCAATACAGATCATAATCAGTCCTAGAAATAATCAAACATTTAATTTCTCAGAGTATCATTCCATTATAAATAGAATAGGATTTGAATCATCAGTTTTAATACAGAGGATCTTGAATGAAGGCTAGTGCCAATACAGAACAAAATCAGTCCTAGAAATAATCAAACATTTAATTTCTCAGAGTATCATTCCATTATAAATAGAATAGGATTTGAATCATCAGTTTTAATACATAGGATCTTGAATGAAGGCTAGTGCCAATACAGAACAAAATCAGTCCTAGAAATAATCAAACATTTAATTTCAATGGAGTATCATTCCATTATAAATAGAATAGGATTTGAATCATCAGTTTTAATACAGAGGATCTTGAATGAAGGCTAGTGCCAATACAGATCATAATCAGTCCTAGAAATAATCAAACATTTAATTTCTCAGAGTATCATTCCATTATAAATAGAATAGGATTTGAATCATCAGTTTTAATACAGAGGATCTTGAATGAAGGCTAGTGCCAATACAGAACAAAATCAGTTCTAGAAATAATCAAACATTTAATTTCTCAGAGTATCATTCCATTATAAATAGGATAGGATTTGAATCATCAGTTTTAATACAGAGGATCTTGAATGAAGGCTAGTGCCAATACAGAACAAAATCAGTCCTAGAAATAATCAAACATTTAATTTCTCAGAGTATCATTCCATTATAAATAGAATAGGATTTGAATCATCAGTTTTAATACATAGGATCTTAAATGAAGGCTAGTGCCAATACAGAACAAAATCAGTCCTAGAAATAATCAAACATTTAATTTCTCAGAGTATCATTCCATTATAAATAGAATAGGATTTGAATCATCAGTTTTAATACATAGGATCTTGAATGAACATTAAAGGCTATTGCCAATACAGGCACATCGGAGAGAGCGCATCAGACGGATATTAAAATTATTTTTTGTATAGAAATTCATACAAACGCGCATCTGATCGTCAGAGCTAGGAGAAACAAAAATCTGATAGATTTTTATGGAATAGTCATTTAAATTTTTTTATAAACATTTTCATTATTTTACGTAGTTAGATAGTGGAAGTATCTCAATAATATTATATATTCAAATGTTTGGATGTTTGTTACTCAATCATGCTAAAACGGCTGAAAGATTTTGGATGAAATTTGGCATTAAGATATGTATATCCTAGAAAAGGCTATGGGCTATGTATAGTTTTTATATTCATTCTTATTTTCATTGAATAAAATTATGTAAGAGCCGAGCATGCAAATACCTACCAAGCTGAAAAAAGTATCATTTTGTATTTGCATTTACTATGGAAAATTGTCAATAAATCAAAATGACAGTTGTCTCGGTAATCCGATTGGTGCCCCTCTGTGGTCGTACTGCCACAAAAAATTCGTCTGATGCGCTCCGTCCGATCTGTCTGTACGGACGTTAGCCTGTAATGTTTGTTATGTACTTTTCGATTTTCGAGGAATTAATACGCTATACAAAATATTAATGTTTAAAATTGCTGGATTTGAAAATATACCCCATAGTCGAATAATATAGGTATCTGATACATTTATTTTAAGGCCAGAAAAACTGCAGTATTGATTAGCTGTCCCAACCATAATGTATGCTAGTAAGATATGGATGTGTAAGAAAAATCAATCAAAGTTAATAAAAATGAAGTTTCTTAATCAACAAATGGCAGGATAAAAATGATAAATATGGGTTGAAAGACATACTTTAATTTAACAGTAAATGGTTTGATGAATAAATGAGAATATGTGTCCACAAGAAAGGTTGGAGTTCAGTTCTATATACTAACTTCAATAAAGAACCAAAATGATCAAAAATATGTGAGGAAATCAATGATACGAAAACACAATCCAATATTATTTCTTAAAAAATAGAATTGTTGATGTTTACTGATCAATATTAAATTTAGCCACACATGTTGAAAATACATGTGTACTTTAATCAATAAATATTTTCCAATAATTAGCATCAGACAAAAATGCGTTCTTAAATAAATAGTATAATATGAATCTCAAATCAGTACCTCAATTCCGCCTTCCTGTCGATAAGCAAATCCGTTTTATTTCCGTATATCCGCACCAAAACAACATCTTTTGTATTATTTTCTACATTATTTGATTTATAAAAGCAACCAACCAGTTTATTCGTGATGCCATCGGTGAAAATCTGAAAGTGGAAATTCGTGAAATCAAATTGGAATTTCAAATATTTGACAGCCGAAAAATTTGACACTAGATTCTAACTGGCGCAAAAAAACCTTTGATATAAAATAAAGTGATTAAATTGTGAATTAAACATGGGCAAATATAAGAACCTTGAAGTCTATATCTTCATATTTCCAATTGGGTCTAATAACTTTTATTATTTTATATGCACCCTCGTAAACGTTATTTTCAGGAATAAACACGGGTATGTACAAATCATCCCCTGTAAAAGGGAAACGAGAAACATCCATCCCGCCCGGCACTCGCGCGGCAAATGGCAAAAACGGCGTATGTAAATTAATGTTGCTCGACGCGCAGCTTTTTTATGTGTATGTGTATGTGTATTTTAAGCGTGTATTAGGTATATACAACCATTATGTATTAATAGTTATAATACTATAAATATTTTCAATGAATGCATAATAATAAATAATATATTTTAATTTTTATAACTATCCTTTTATTGGTAGAATGATTGATTTTCAAGAAGTAAATTATTTTAGTTAATGCTTTTTGTTATACCTACCTACCAAGTCAAATTTATTATAATTTTATATAGGTACTTATCTACCTATTAAATTATGATGAAAAGTGATACATATTGCTATAAATCAGGGGGGCAAGTCTGGTTCGACTGGCGAAATCAAAACCCTAGTGATTACCCATATAATGGATATAATTATCGTATGGAGTTCTATGACATCTAAAGATATTATAGAACTCCATATAATAATTATATCCATGATATGGGTAATCACTAGGGTTTTGATTTCGACGATTGAACCAGACTTGCCCACCAGGGGTAGGTATACTGAAAGTAAAAAAAAACAAGAAATTGTTTAAGGTTTTGGAATATGGTCACCTTTGATTTTATATTGATTGAGTGAAAATTTTGATTCTTTTCTGAATTCAACATTAGTAGGAAAAATTGATTTCATAGCAACTATTGTGTTTCAGATGTTGTCATATATATTACAAACTGATCTAGTTTGTCATAAATGTGTCTAGCATTCAATATAATTTTAAATAATATCTCACTATTATTTAAAATTATATAATAGTAAAAGTTATGCAAATTATTATTCAATTGCAATTATCGCTTTTATGTTAAAATAAAAAAAAATAATAACTACCTAGAACGGACAAAAGAAGTTTTAGAAGACCTCAAACAAGGTGATCTGATAATATTGAGTGAGTAGCTGGAGGCTATACTGAAGGCCGTTGGATGCAGTCAGCTCAGGATCGAGAGTTGTGGAGGAAGGAGGGCTGATGTGAATTATTTATTTATTTATCTTTTTGTCCATAATATAAAAAAAACCAGCATTGTTATTGCCCTTAGGCAATTTCTTCTAACCAACCAGATTGCAAAATATGAAAAAGTTATGTATAATTGACAAGGACCATCCTGGGCTGTGGAGCCACTGATGATAATACCATGATAATTTTATCATTTTTCTATATCAGAAAATTTCTATCTTGCTTATTTAGCGAGGAAAAGAAATTTAATTATTAAACAATAAACTACTTACTTCACTACTTTTTTTTTTTCAGGTAGCAGTTCTTAAGGAGAACACACTTAGGCCAATTGGCCCTTTGTGATACCACAGTGGGGCTGTCCTCCCACTCACTCATCCCCCTTGAACCAGCCTGAGTGGCTAATGAATGTCATAATGTCTCCGATGTCAGCCGACGCTATGTCAATTAAATCATCATAGAAGAAACTTCCCAAGTAGCTTCTCCTAATTCTAGAGAAAGCAGGACAGTGACAGAGGAAGTGGACCACCGTCTCCTCCTCCTCCTCGTCTTGGCATGCTCTGCAGTAATCGTATGCCTCCAGCCCTAGTCTTCTGGCATGCTTTCCTATAACCCAGTGTCCCGTTTACTTACTTCACTACCTTAGTTGGATGACAAGCAGAACAGGATAAAAGAATTACAGTGTTCAGAAAATATTTACTTATGTAGCTTCTCGGGCAACTAACAGATGCTATGTCAAATAATTATTTGACACGCAACCAATAACAAGTTTCCACATTCTGGAGACTTACGATATTTATCATCTCACAGATCCAGACTGAAAACACAATTAAAAACTGTGTCTCCACCGGGAATCGAACCCGGGACCCTTGGATAAGCAGTCAGATACCTAACCAACTGAGCCACGAAGGCCGACAAAAAAATAAATATTTTATTATCAGAATATTAAAAAAAACTAAACTAAATAATTCAACTAAATCTCTAACTTTACTATGGAAATAGGGATTTAGTACAAAATAACGAACATTTCAAAAAATTATTTTATTAAATTATTATATACATTATAAATAATTAGCATTTTAAACAACACAGAAAGAGTAAATTAAAAATTTGTTGATATTTGATGAATTGAACGCAGCACATCAGACTGATTTTAGTATTCTCTATATAGGAATTCAAGCAATTCATGTGAATACCTACTGTAATGTTGTTGCTATGAGATAAAAATCTGATCCGTCTGCTGCGCCTATATGGACACTAAGCTATGTGATTTATAAACAAATATTTCAGCAAAATATCATTTGATATTCTAAGTATAAAGTTTTAAAATAAAATTATTACATACATATACAAATAAATAATTAATCTCAATATTACAATTAATATAGATACTTAATTTATAAATATATATTTGCCAAACCTATACATATTATATTATTATCTATTAATAAATACACAAATAAAGAAAACTTGAAGTAGATATTTAAATTCAATAAATTTTATAAATAATTATAAACTCGACCATCTTTACTGAAAATTAGGCAAAATATTTATATTCTACATCATATATAATGGTAAATAATGAAAAAAAATTACTAGAGACAGCCCAGTGGTTAAAACAGTTTATTGTATTACCAACATGAGGTAAGCAAACGACTGTTTTGGTTTAATAGTGCATAGATAATTATTACCAACTTCAGAAAAGAATCATTAAAATGACATTCAATAATTATTATTGACAAATTTCATAATACAAATTGAGTAAAGATTCATCTTTTACTAAAAGAATTAAGACGTTGGTGGATGGGTTATTCTAATTTTAAAATTGTGTGTCAAAAATGTATTTCAAATATTTTAACTGTTACAAAATATGCATTGTATTGAGCAAAATACATATTTATCTTCAATAAACTTTTGAAACATGAATATTTCATTCAACTCCGACCATTTTACATAGAGATTCCATTTCGATCATCAAGTTATAAATTGAATTAAATTAGTTTCGTATTTAATTTACAATTTATTTTAATACTATAATTAAAATATTTTACATAACTACATAAATGTATATTTTTTTTTCACATAAAGCCTTCTTACACCACAATGAATAAAATAATTTAATAAAACTTGTAACAAATACAATTTGAAAAATAAAAAAAACTACACTAAATTGAGACATTGGTTTCATATTCACCATAACTTACTATTTCTATAACTGATATTATAATTCCAACTATTTCAAAATAATAAAGGTTTGAAACTTAGATTATATATGATACAGATACCTAGTCAGCGCAATGAATGTATGCCATCTAAAACTACGAGGAAACAGAAGAATTTCTAGTATACGTACACCTACACGCACACCTACATAAAACGTAGACCAACCGATCTACCGCCTCACACACACATGTAAAAAAAACTTGGCATACATTTGAATTCGAATTTGTACTAGACGCGGCTTCTGTACATTATAATTCTATGGTTTGAAACCATAGTTCCGCAATGAGGATCATCACTCATTCTGAATATTGCCTTTTCAGGTGAGACGAGACTGGTGTGTGGGGATACACGCATGAGTTATGCTTCCATTCATAAGATAATTCACACCCGCACACCTTTCACCTTAAGGGATATGCTATGTTGTAAATATCAGTCAAAAAAAATTAAAAACAAAAATGTACCTAGATATAACAAATACCTTCATGAACTATGACATAAAATGTTTATCTACATGTTATGAATACACAATGAATACTCTCTGATAGCCTTTCCAAATGTCAAGGTTAATTACGATATATTTTAAAAATTAAAAATAAATTTGTTAATTTTTAATCAAAATGCTATGGAAAAAAATGTAGATGTAAAAAAAAATTGAAAACAATTTTTCATTGTAATATGATGCATATTTAAAAACAATACATATGGCAACTCAAAAACATGCAAAATAAAAATATGGAAAGAAAATTATTTTAAGGTCACCATTATTGGCCTTTTGTTATTACGGTACGGTATTTTGTTATTACTTTTCATATTATCAAGGTCAGATCTATGAAATTTAGCAGCAAACTAACTAAATTCAAAAGGCACTTCCAACCTCACTCTTCCTTTCATCCAAAAATTAAGTTGCATCAATAAAATTTAGTTATGAGAAATATTTTTTCAACACCAATAACGTGATTAAAATCAATGTCAACAAAGATTAAAATATACTAACCAAATTTAATTGAAAATAAACCAACCAAAATATTGTTCTTTATATTTTTTTTCTTATTGTTCAAATTATAATATTTATTTTTGTCATTTTGACTAATGCGCATTTTTTGAACCAACCCTGATGCAATAAAAGAGAAAAATATATTACGTGATAACCACAGATTACATCATTATATTCTACATTAATGAATGTTTTATATATGGGATAGTGTTATCAATCATTCTTTCGCTGTCTGTAAAGCAAACAAGTATTAATCATTCTTATCTATGCGACTTTCAAATTTTTTATTTGATATTTTGAATGGTTTTGTTTCATAATATACAATCGTGATATTAAAATAAACTTTACAGCACAATTTGATAACAACTAATAAAATGGAATTTGATAATAGCAGTATGCATATATAGTTTTATATATTACAATTAACTTTGTTTAAACCATGAACCTTATAGTTAATAATTACAATAAATTAATTTGTTTTCGAATATGCGACAAAGTTAATTCTGAAAATATTAATACATAGTATGCAAAAATAATCGGTCAGGTAAAAAAATGTATAAATCTGGTTGCCTGGACACTATCATTTAAAAAAGCCTGATATATATTATACACTACACAATGTCAAATGATTTTAAGAAAAAAAATGCTCTGCGATGGTTCGAACATATAGAGAGAATTTACAATGAATGCCTGACAAGTATACAAGGCTGAAAAGAGTGGAATGAGAAGTCGGGGCCTGCCGAGAAAGACTTGGCATGATCGTATATAATGAGATTTTGAAAGATGATAATATAGGAAACCAGAATAATAGGAGACCATGTATGACGCAATGCATGGATGTAAATGAGGCAAAACATGTATGTCAAGATAGAGGAGTCTGACGCTCGGTTCTCTCTGCCTACCCCAAGTAGGGATACGACGTGATGGTGTGTGTGTGTGTGATTTTGTTTGATTAAAATAAGAGCATATCCCTGTACTAAAATTGCTGTGTACACAGGAAACGTCAACCGAATTCTTTCACTTAGCGAGCTCTACTTGTGATTTTTTTTTCAGTTTATCAGTTAGGTTGGGTAAATTAACAATTATTTTTTGTGAGCTAGGTATGGGTAAGTTATAAATAATTATGACTTCCGTCACTGAGTTGCATAGTTAATCCAAATTAAACACATGAGTGTTATAACCGTTACCAGTGTTATTTTACTGCAAATCTTATGCAAATACGTTTTAAGCGATGATTGTTTTTTTTTTATATTTAAATTAATGTTTAGTAGTATGTGACAGACGCCTGTCATTGGAGCATTGGAGACCTTATGTGTTTGTATCATGTGTTAACTTGTGTGTGTATATTTCAATGTTCTGTTGGTGTCTTTAATAAATAAATAAATGAGTGCTTGCACTCTGGTAAAGGATATCATGTTTTTTTACTGTGTATCTTTTTCTGTATTTTACGATTGTACTTTTTTGTGTTGTTTTATTTCAATAAATAGAGGAAAAAAAATCTGCTTAAAATAACCTAAAGCTGTACATAATTTGAGATCAGTAGTGTGCCAATATGCCTAGCAGGAGGATGAAAAAACATTAAAAAATATTAATTCTTTTTCTTTTATTCTGGATTTGCATAGTCCTGCTGGATACATATATGTGTATTGCTCGCATGTCCTTTATTGAGATTTATAGCCCCGAAACATTTGTGAGTGGACTGGTTTAAGGAATGTGGAGGATTTTTTTTTCACTGCCCAGGACTGAGAGTCTGTCTCTAAAGAGAAAAACATAAATGTATCAAATAAAAACAACGAAAAGGAATACTAATATCCAACTACTCATGGATTTGACAAATGTTATATTATAAAAGTAAAAATAATAACACAAGATTGATTTATTTTTTATAGTGTGTTCACCACTTTATTACATATTTACAAGAAATAATTAATTAGTTTTAAAACTAGTTATTAAATCTATTGTTGAATTTCTTTATTCACAAAATATAAACATTTTTTACTACAAAAATTAATATTTTTATAATTGACTAAATAATTACATTATATATAGAAGCTAAAACTATATATTTTTTTGTAGATTATATCACAAAAATAGACATAAAATATAATTGCGTCATATAGTATAAAAAACAGCAATCTGTCTATTTTGCGTAAACTGAGTTAAGACCGAGGAAATGCTCTTTTCCTAAAATAAACACATCTTAAAATATTCATAAGATAACACAAGCAGCAATAACCCATGTAAATTTTAAATATAAAAAGTGATTAATTTAATTTAAAAAAAAAATATTATCTTCAAATCTGTCTGAGAACAGATAGCTGTTTTTGATAATACACGACTTGATAAGACTAAATTATATAAATCAATTATTTACAAGCAATTATGTATCTATAGAGCTCTTGTTGTGAGGCATCGCAAAAATGACTCTATGTCATTTGTCGGATAATTCATAAATATACAACTATGAAATGAGCATGTTAAAAAGTAGTTAAATATATATTATATTATCAGCGATTAAAAAAAGGTTATTCATTGTTTGCTGACTGAGTTTCCATTTTTTTTCAGTCAAGAGATTGGAAACAGAAAATATTGATAATTTTATTCTCAGACTAGTCAATTCAACATTAGGAACATATTTTTTTACTATTTATTACTATTTTTTTTACCATGTATCACTAACACCCATTTTGATATCATATTTTAAATAATACTTAATTTTTTTTACCATATACAAAAAATTTTAAATATGAAAGTATAGAATAATTAAGGAAATTGTGATTATGTAATAAAAAGATCTAAATGGTAGATGTGATCAAAATATTATAAATATGCTTATTATATATAAATAATTGTTTAACTTAAAATAATTATTAATATAAATAAAATCAACAAAAAATTGTATGTAAATCATAATAATTATAACAAAACAAATAAATATTTTACAAGAATTATTGAAGCTGCAATTTTTATAAATACTTAAAATAAATTAATCACATGTAAAAAGGTATTGTGAAAAACATGATATAAAAATATACAAATGAATGATCAAATCTAATTCAGTAAGTCAACTCGCTACTTTTGCAGGGTTCATTGGAAGTGTTTATTATTATTAGGTCAGTGTGGATTGTTTTCGTTTAAATAACACATACATCAACTGTATTCACATGTGTTATTAAAGGCTATCAACTGTAAAATTGGAAAGATCTTTCATCAATAACATAAAACAAACCTATTTTTTCAACTACATATTTTGAAGAATCAAATGTGGTTCAGTAAGTAAAGCACCAGATTTTTTGAGTATATTCTAAACAATGCTTCAGTACTTGGTTGATTATAAGTCATATCTTTTATTCTCAGGTTACTCAGATAATATTATGAAAAATATTCATTGAACATGCATCAGTGCACTTATTTACTGAAACAATAGCAAAAACCTTTACAGATTAGGTAGTAATTGAAAAGTCTTCATGATAAAATATATATACATAATTGGGTGCCTATACAGATAAATAATGCAAATATCATATTTGTCTAGACCAAGGATGTTCCATGTAGCCATACTGAATGGTGGTAAGAGTGTCGTTTACTCTCTTGAAGAATGGATCTGGATAGTCCAACGTTGGTATCTTGAGATTCTCATCCAAGTAGTTTATCAATCCAACAGGACTGACAACGCAGGCAGTCCCAGAACCAAACAGTTCCAATAACTAAAACAAAATAAATATGACTTTGTGAATATTAAGACAGACATTTCACTTAAATGTTGGTTTGCCCAAGTATCAGATAGATTCAAGTAAGAAAGTATCAAGTATAGATTGCAAATGGTATTTAACACAGCTGCGAGATTGATATATGGAGCTGACAAAAAATGTCTATATGATTACACTTTGGTGTAAACAGGTCATTAACATAGAATAAATTACTCCTGATATACATGGAGTTCAGAACATTGATTCTTTCAGTAGACTCAAGTAAAAATTCACTTATCTTTCAAGCCACGGGCATCCATTCCGATCTGCTGAACGAACTTTAATATCTATTCCAATTCATTTAACTGAATTTTTTATTTTATTTTATTTTTAATTAACACAAACAACATTAGATAGTTTGATTACATGGATTAATAATATGTTATGATACATAAATTATCTAAATCTAATGTCAATTACATGTGTCAAATACATTTTTGTTTGTGTGTGTAGTGTAAGTAGTTAATTATTTATTTATTTAATTATTATTCCGCTTATGTAAAAGAGAGGGTCATTTAGCTCTTCATTTGAAGTACAATCAGAAAGGCTATAGAATAGTTCAACTCCTGATATTACATTGGCTATCTCATAAAACATCTCATAAAAAAAGGCTAAAGCAAAAATATCTATCTGATAATGGTGGTTATTCTGAAACTACAAAACCGATTGACATCTGGGATTATCACAATATGGCGGCTATCGACTTTTTTGACAGTGTGTTATTCTGAACGCACATCTGTTGGAATTGTTGACTGAATTTCATAAACAACTGTTGATATTGAAACAAGCGGTCAAAGGCTGTTGTTTAGATTACAGATTGACTCGGTTTGACTTTTTCTTCGACAAATATTTAGATATTCGCTTAAAATGGCACAAGAAAATGCAGCTTTGGCTTTAGTTGAATATTTAGAGGAAAATGACAGATTGTAAGTAGGATTTTTATTCATTAACAACATATTTGTAAAACTTTTAAAAATGAAGTATCGATGTTTTAATTTTGTTTTATGGTTTTGTTCTATGTATGTATATAGTGTTTATAGAAGGAATTTTAGAGACGTAACAAACCCATTCGATATTACTGAAATTAGATTTATTGAAGTATACAGAGTTGACCGAAATATGGCGAGATTTTTAATCAACATTTTCGACATTATAAATGAGTAGATGGTAGATATTTATATAAAATAGTAAAGATTGAAGTGCGTAAACAAGGGTATTCGCAGGTGTTCGAATGTTCTGAAGTGTGACGCACAGATAAAATAGAAGAGACTGAAGACATAATCTGTGGTCTGAAGTTAGTTACGATTGTTTTTGACCATGGACAAGGCAATTGAATGTTCAGAATTACCAAAACGTGTAGGTACTATTGCATGACGATTGATTTGACAAACAAAAACAGCTATTGTGATTGTATTCATGTCGATACAATCGTAGTCATTTCAGAATAACCACCAATACCTGATTTCTTCTTCCTTTCATAATCCTTTTGTTTTCCTATCATTGCTATGAACTGTTATTATATTCAATCTTTTTTTTAATTTCTTCTATCTTTGTTATCTTTATACATATACCTATTTTAATTTTTGTCATGTCAAAACCTTATTCCTGTAGTTATCAACTCTGGTTGGTTGGAAGAAATTGCCGTTTGGCAATAAAACCATCAGTGTAAAAATTATGTGTACAAGAAGATAAATAAATAAATTTAAAAAAAAAAACATTCTCAACTATTAATTGCTACCTATCGTTAAATATTACAATATAATCATTGAAATTTTGAATATAATTTTGTTGTTGTTACTGGTTCTTAACACTGTATGTATGCATAATGCAAAAAAAAATGTACTTTGTTTCGTAGTCAATAATTAAGCCTTTTAAATTCGGCATATTACGAAATATTGAATTATAATTATATGTATATGAAAGATGTCTTACCCTATTTTCATTTAGCAGTTGAATGATTTGATTCATTGTGATAGATTCTTCCTTAACTCTCAATTCACCCCAATGACGAGCTAACTGAAGTATTGAGTGTCTTGTCACACCAGGTAAAATGAGACCATTCAAGGGTGGAGTCGATAGAACTTTTTCTTAAAACAAAAACCAAATTGAAATACAATAATGTTGATTGTTCAATAATAAAGACAAAGTATGGATAAAATTATTGATATTTGTGTATTTCAGTAATTATTAAATAGAAGATGTAATAAATCGACATACTACATTTTAAAATAAACAACAAATAGTAAAATAATATAAAAATATACATAGTCAAGAAAAAAATATAACTGTAACTTATATTGGTTTTTAGGTAACCAACAAATACTTGGTCGAATTCTAAATTTTTATCTTCAAAAGCATTGAGTAAATTCTTTAATCGTGGCCTACGATATATAGGCCTGAGCGCGCTGGTCAATCTCCGTTTACAAAATATGAACTTAGTGCCGTCTATCCCCACATCACCAAGTTAGTATTGAAGTTGTTTCAACCGGGTAACGTTTCTCCGCGAAGATAACTTTATTTTGAAGTGTGTTTATAAGTATTATTTGTGTTAAAACTTTGGTATAATATATGAAAGTGTAAAATATATACATAATTTCAATAACTTCAACATACATAATAACAGAAATAAGCATGTTAATATATTAAAAGTATCAGAATGAAATATAAAACAATATTTAATTTATCTACATGTTTAATTTTACCACTTACTAAATACCTACTTAAATGTTTCAAAATATAATAAAAAAATACTTTTTAAATATTTAGTAAATTAAACATTAATACTGCAATTTATTTAGATGAACGTAATGCTGCGCTACCTAGGTGGAACGACACCACTAAGTTCGATGTCGGTAAAAAGCGCACGCAGGCCTGTATATCGTAGGCCACGTTCTTTAATATAATGACGTTTCATTCACCAGTATTTTGCAAGAAAAAGCATCCAATGGCAAATAACTCTATTTGATGCATGTTATGGCCACGCAAAAGGTTATAACAATTAAGTTCAAATAATGTAGAGATTTGAATACAATCTGATAAAATTTTTAAATTCACGATTCATTATTTTAAAATTGGTAATTTTCAAAGTTTTGATTTAGGAGGTGAACATGTGTGCATGTTTTGCTATGGTTACATTTAATTTGTGATTTTACCACATATGTAGTCATTTCTATGGATTATTAACATCTGTGTGTTTCAATTTAATATTTTGAGACTAAACCAAATTAGTGAAATTGTGAATAAAACTTGTTATAAAACATACCTCCTTTTTCATTGAGCGATACCATGAATACATTCATAGTCCCAGCCTCAGTCAACTGATGATCCTCTCCATATAACCACAACACTTGATGGAGTCCCTTCTTAGTAGCTATACTTTGTATGTCAACTGTGGGGGCATAATTAGAGCCCATCTTTCTATCGCCGACTCCTCCCGGCCATGCTCTTATATAATTTGGATCAGCGTATAATGAAACAGCACCCATTCCCGGTTTGAAATATGAACCGACAGGACAAAGAATAGCATATAACAGTGCTGACTCGGAAGAAGCCACTCCCAAAGTCGGCTGAAAACAAAAATACTATTTTAATATTTGAAACAAACTGAAGTCATATTTGGTTAAAATAAAGTATCCTAAATAACACAAAAAAACTCATGATATTCCTATTTGTAAACTCTTGATTCATCTTCAGACAAAAATTTTGAAAAACAATTAAAATTTTCTAATGAGTATTGTGGTCTATAATGTTTTTAAATAGTTCAATTAAAATCTGTTATAAATCTATAAAATGCTTCAAAATTATTTACACACAAAATATCAGTTGACCACCATAGCAATATGATAAGCTGTTTGGCTTCTGTGCTAGTATATGTAGGTTTGATTCCCAGCAGAGGAGATATTTATTTAAAAACATATATCTGTGATAACACTATTAGTAGGAAGAAATTGTGATGTGACAATAGTTTTACCACTTAAAAAGGGTCTTATAAATAATTACAAACAGTACTCACATCAATGCCAATGAAAGTGGGTCTAATATAAAGGCTGGAAGCTACACAATGTGGGACCCATTCTTGATCAATGGAAATGAGACGATTTAAGCATTTAATCATTTCCTCTCCATCAAAAGTCGGTAATCCTGTTCTAACGGCAGACAGATTCATTCTTTCCATATTGAGTTCGGGACGAAAGACTCTGATTTTGTCATCGATACCACGATATGCTTTCATACCTTCAAACAACTGAAATGAAGAACATTTAAAATTAAAGAACAACTAATTTTGTAAATTTCTTTCAAAAAATTAGATATAAATGGGACATCCAAGAGGACGCCCATATCTAATTTTTTTTACAAAAAAATGCAATCAAAATCCCCCTAGTATGAATTTAGTCACAAGTTACAGTATTGACAATAAAAGTATTAGAAAGACAAAAATAAGTACTTTTTTATCTAATGGCAATTTTTTTTTAATGGCAATATTGAAATAAGCAAATGACCCTGAAGTTAGAGATGGGCTCAAACCAGACAAATATTATTTTAAAATTGAATCTTTTTCAATTTACAAATAATATGATAAATAAACTAAAACAAATCTTTTTCAATTTAGAATTATGTGTGATAAATGAACAAGCATATAATTCAGTCAAATATTATTTTAAATATTTTTCAATTTACAAATATGATAAAAGAACAAGAACAAATCTTTTTCAATTTACAATTATGTATGATAAATTAAATGAACAAGCATATAATCCATTAAAATATTAATTATAAATTGAATCTTTTTCAATTTACAATTATGATAAATGAACAACAATTTACAATTATGATAAAGCATATAAATGTAATTTTCTACAAAAAATGTCTCATATATTTTACTTTGGTTATGAAATAATAAAGATCACCCATTAAAAATAAAATCTTGTTAAAAACTCATTTACGTAATATTTTTACACAAGCAGCAATCAATTGATTCCATGGAATTTCAGTATAAGTTTTCAAATAATAGAGAAAAAATACTTATTCAAAGGTATTTCTTCCAATGCATTTATTTAAAAAAAAAGTAATGTAGAAACTTGTATTTTCCTATTTCCAACTAACTATGTCAAATATTAATTTAACACGCACCCAATAACAAGTTGTCACAATTTGCAAAATGATATTTTCTATATATTGATTCTAAAACAACAAAATCTAGAGGACATATAACTAACACTAGTTATTTGTTTATTATAACTCAATATGGTGTGCTATTTTCCTTGAAAAAAAATGGGAATGTGATGGGTGCAGTTGCGTGAAATGGTGTAGAGGTGGAGGATCTAGTGCACCAGGCGCCGATTAGGGTAGATCCGGCCCTGCTTACAAGACACCAACTCTTCCATGCTTTCTACTATCAGTAATTTGTCGCCTGCTCAATAAAATCACGCGCTATTACATTGCTCAGTTTCAGGCCCACAAACGCACCTTGGACATCCCAAATCTTATTTCCTGCACTCTTTTCTTTCATACTCTTTTATCCAGAATCCTTTTGTATTCTTTTATCTAGAATCCTTCACGACAATAACATCTAATTATTATGATACAAATATTTTTCGTATTCATTTTTTAAATAAAAATTTAAATTAATATATGTATTATCAAGTTGTAAACACAACAATAACATGCAATTAATTTCACAATAAATTTATCATTTATAATTTAGTTATAATAAAAAAGTGTCGTTTCATACATTCATGTGTCAAACAATAAATCATGAATTTCCTAAACTCCTTCCCGAAGCCTGATGGCCGTGTTCACCAAGGAACATCAAATGGATCATCAACTAACTACCTACTCGGAGCTCAGCGGAATCAGCGGAATGTTATTACGCTAAAATTCAATTGATGTCATAGTAACCCAAATATGAAAAAAAAATCTATTTGAAAACTTATACTTCATTTCCATGGAAGCAATCGATTGCTGCTTGTGTAAAAATATTACTTAAATTAGTTTTTAAACAAGATTTAATTTTTAATGAGTGATCCTTATTATTTCATAACCAAAGTAAAATATATTGAAAAGACCAAAATATTTCCCAATCCATTTAATTTTTGAAGAATTTAAAGTGGCAAAATTTTACGATATTTTTAGAAAATTTCAATATTGTAGGTATTAAAAGAACCTGAATGTCTCTTGTTTATATAACAGAAAACCATACCAGAAACAAATATAAATATATAAATCCAAAATTAAATACATCATTTGCGCAGCACCATTACACATACATGGCAGAACATTTTTTCAACAAACTTCCAACGAATGTTAGAGAGTCAATTCATGAAACGCTAAGTAACAAAACAAAAAACACTTTAAAATAAAACAATATGAAAAGGGTTAATAGAATCATGGGTTATAAATTAAATTATTGATTTGATGCTTTTTTTGTGTATGTACGTAAAGTCATAATATTGTTGATTTTGTATATTTTGTGTGTTTTTATGTTTGTAAGTAATTAAATCATTCTATATGTACCCACTTTCTCAGCACAAGCATTCTTTGCTTTTCGGGAAAGAGAAGAAAAAATCAGTGTATAAATTCAAATAATTGTTATGCATATATATTGTTTTATTGAATAAATTTAAAAAAAATATGAGACATTTTTTGTGGACAATAACATTTATTATAGTATGCTTTATCATAATTGTAATTTGTTGTTCATTTATCATAATTGTAAATTGAAAAAGATTCAATTTATAAATAGTATTTGAAAGGATTATATGCTTGTTCATTTATCATAATTGTAAATTGAAAAAGATTTATGCTTGTTCATTTATCAAAAAGATTCAATTTTAAAATAATATTTGTCTGGTTTGAGCCCATCTCTAACTTCAGGGTCATTTGCTT
Source organism: Molanna angustata (assembly GCA_963576475.1). Lineage (NCBI taxonomy): Eukaryota > Metazoa > Arthropoda > Insecta > Trichoptera > Molannidae > Molanna > Molanna angustata. The sequence goes on along the minus strand of OY754969.1, from coordinate 35,243,558 downwards.
ACTTCAATATTGCCATTAAAAAAATTGCCATAAGTTAAAAAAAATACTTATTTTATACTTATTATTGTCAATACTGTAACTTGTGACTAAATTCATACTAGGGGAATTTGATTGCATTTTTAATGTACTAAAAGTGCCTCCAGTGTATTATACCTTCATGGGGACATCTCTGTTTATTGAATAAAAATTATTAATGATAGCATAGCATAGTTATTTCACTTTATTATCAAAATAATTAATATGTAAATTATTAATAATATATTTACCTCTATAGCATAATGTAATACTTTTGCCGCTGGATGCAAGACCAGATTTTCGAAGGGAACAATTTCAGGTTTCTGCCATCCTCCCAGTTGCTTATAATACGGTATTTTTAACATATGATCTGTGAAGTATTTACCAAACTGTAAATCTGCTACATCTGGTTTTGTCTGAAGTTGATAGGGGGCAGCTAGTCGTACTGATAAATCTGAGAACTGCGATTGAAAAAAAATACATTTTTAAAGAAATTACCAATCACTATAACAATTTTCGATACTAATCAATCATTTTTTTTTTTGACAAAGTGTACTAGATCACTTTTGTAATATTTTATTGACTACTGAGTCAAGGTGCGCAAAATATATACAAAAATGTAATGCATAGTACTATTTCCCTATATGGTGTTTGTAATTTCCAATAGAAAAACTTTCTTAAGAACAAAATATCACCGAAGGTTTCACTTTGTATTGTCGCACCAGGAGGCAAATTTTAGAGAAGTTTTTTTATGATGTACTTTGAGTTTTAATTGAATGTTGGTGTGACTTTATTTATTGTAAAAGGCCAATTAACCGTAATATTAATTTAAATATATGCGTGTTATTTTTAGTAATATTATATGTTATTGAAATAAATGAACCGATAAAATGACTGTGCTCCTCCCTCGAACACGAGATTTGATCTCAACTGAGGGATGAATAGATATTAAATAATTTAATTTTAAGATACTGTTTATAATTCTTTTTATCATTAATGTATAATTGTTAAAATAAAAAAAAAAATAAAAAAAAAAAAAAAAATAAATTAACATTTTTTTGTGACAGAACCAGTTTATTTATTCTTTCATTAATACTTTTAGTGCATGAGCTCTCTCAACATTGAATGGACAAATGTGGATATAATTACTATTTTTTTTATGAATAAATATGTCCTTGTAACAAGTACATATACATCCTCATACATTTCCTAAATAAAGAATAAATGCTTGTGCAATATGTGAACGAAATCGCTCATGGCAGGATTCGAACTCGCGACCACTGGATAACAAACTCAACATGCTAACCGCTCTGCCACCACCCATCTAGATTATTATTTCAATTCAACAAAATAACAGAATACACGTGTATTGTAAAATGAATAACCTTCCTAAGCTGATTCAACGCAATGAAAGTACCTACATAAATAATAATGAAAATATAAAAATAAACACCATAAAAATATACATGAAAAATATAATTTGTTTGTGCGTATTGATAAAATCAAATTACATATATACAATACTTCATGATATAAAATAATAATTTTACACAGAATAAGATTTCTTTGACATATTCCATAGTGAAATATTCCAGGACATGCCCAATAATTAGATCAATAAGAAAGCTCAGAATGATCTCAATAAGTTGACTAAATTTCAAATTTATAATTTCCACGTATTTTTTTTCATAGAAAAAGGTTTTTTTTTCATTATAAGTCTGAATGTTTACTTTTTATTTCTACCCACATAAAAATAATTAATCAATTACTTTGGGGCTCAGGGATGCCCTGTGTACTGTACTAGATATGAAATGCATCTGTAAGTTTACTGTTCTATTAGATTCTTAAACAAATATAAGATTCCCAGGGGATAAAAGTTTTCACAATACACCATACACACAAAAACATTGTCACGAAACTTATAGTATGCTCTTTCTACATGATACCTGTAAATTTTTAAATAAAATTGCATTACTAGCAAGATGAACATGTATGAGACAGTGTATCAATGTTACACACATATCGATACCTCCTACGTAAACTACCATAAGCCACATTTTTACGATTTTGAGTTTTTTACATTTTGGACGAAAATTCAAATCGTCCTACAAATACGTTTTTTACAAACTTAAAATATCGTATCTAAAATTTAGAATGACGTGTAGTACGGTATAAATAGATACAATTGTTTAAGCGGAAAAAACGCAGAGAATTCTGTGACGCTAGTGTAGCATTTTTCCCAACTGTTGAAATTATTTAAATCGTAAAATTTAAATAATATTTTATTTATAACTCATAATCAATATGAACGCAATATGTTAAGATTTATGTTTCCTGTGAACATTTGAAACTTTAAACTGCTCTCCTCTAAATTTGACTTTTTGCACTTACGGTAGTTTACGTAGGAGGTATCGATATGATGTTAATATGAAGTCGACCGAACTTATAGTTTGGGCTGTAGAGAGGACGCAAAAAGGATAATCAGTACAGTGAACGCCATACATAGAAACACATCATGACGAAACTCATAGTGTGCACTCTCTACATTCTACCCGTTGAGAAATTGATGTAAAAAAATATGATTAAAAATTGTGAAATCATGACTCTCCACTATTCCATAGTGTGGCGAGTAAGAAGTACCAAACATCAGTTCATTCAATGTTCTTAATATCGCTATCTCTTTCTATCCTATAGGGCGTGTATGAATTATGACAAATCTTGTTGAAAATATTATGCTACTCGATAGTAGACGTTAGTGAGTTTGCTTTTCAAAGTGCTTTAGGGTCGACATTGTTTAGATATTTTATAAATCACTGTATCGGGCATCACAAGGTAGGAAGATTAGAATTTAGATACTTAAATAAAAAAATCTCTTTTTTTCTTTTTCTACCTGTCTGTGTTAGTGAGTTAATGGAGTGCTTTTGTCTTAGGTTGGCAGGAAATGACCAAGAATATGGATATTTTTTTTATAGACATACATAATAAGTTTCTTTTTTCAAACTTATTAGTTTTATTCATACACAGATTTTGGGTAGAAATCTACCGGTTTTAGATGGCAACACTACCGATAAGTTTACTTCTATATTATCTGTGCAACCGATTTTGTGTTTTGACGTTTGAGACCACTGCTAAGATCTGTAAGGGTTATATCACAATGAACATGGTATAATTTTATATGACGTCAATGGACAAATATTTTAAAATGTTAAGCTTTCGTTGAATTAGTTTTTTAAACAAATAAATGCAGAAAGTCAAGTAACAATACTTGTCAGATAGGAAGCATTTTACCTGTTTGTTCAACCTTGAATCAGATAAATTCTCACCCACAAGATAGATAATTAAATTATGTTATATTGTATAAATATTTTGCAGGCATATCTCTGACAAAATTATCAATGTACAAACATGATAAAAAATGAAAAATATTAAAAGGCATCATAAATCTAAACGTAATTTTGCCCCAAATCATGTCTTAATGTAAGCAGAATATGTTTTAGAAGTACTCACTCATGACAAGGCAATTATTTGTATCGGAAAAATAATTTCAATAACAAGTTATTATTTACTAGTTAGTTATTTAGAAATTATATTGCATCATTTATCATTATACTGTAAATTTAAGTTAATATTTCAAATATAATTGGCAATTTAAATATATATAAAGTATGATAAACTGTAATGAGATAGTCGTTCTTTTAGGAAATACAAATTAAAACATAAACTCATGTAATAATTATTTATTTGTTTATTTTTTAAGTAAGTTTGTAAATTTTATAACTGACAAACATAATATTTTGTACAGGAACTTGAGATTCAGTAATAATAGTATAATAGGAACTGTTACAGCAGTAGTTTTAGTAGTTGTATGGTGCGCTCCTTTATCATAAATGTATGAACAAAACAAATCTGGGGGGGCAAGTCCCATCAAACGCTGGAATCAAAACCCTCATGATAACCACAGATAATATAGAAGTAAACTTCAGATGTGTCACTCTATACATAGAAGCTGTAACCGGATAAACATAAGGTTTCGTGCATCTCCGCTATAGGGGCAATATCTTAAGATATTAAGATTGATTCAATGAATTAATTCAAAAATGGAATATTCAGCTAAATTTAAAACATTAAAAACTCAATTATGGAATTTAAATCAATAAACGTTGCCATCCGAAAAATAATAGTTTTTATTTTTAAATAAGTACACAGATATGCATTTTAACAAAATAAGCAAAACATTAAAAAATTCCTGGATCTTATCAAGAGGTCAGAAGTTGGTCAAGTATTGAATATAAAAACAATAATTTATAAATATTATACCAGACTAAACCGATTTTAAAATAATATTATTACCTAAGTAGATATTCCCTTTTATACTAAAAACATAATATCTATATTTCATTAATTTATAATGTATTATAATATACAATACAATGTAGTTAAATATATAGCATGGGTAGTGCTGTACATTTTTCCACTTTTTGCACAATCTTTAAGATTTATCCAATATCGTAATAAGTTTATCCTCTTTATCAGCTAAGATATTTTTATCCTGTAGAATTGTATTTTAGGTAATAATTACAGTTTGTAAAATAGTTGTAAGCAGAGCCATTTTTTAAATTAAATTTGAAAGTGTTGATGCCTTCACATTTTTTCATTTTTTGTAACCCAAAACAGTCCAGCCAGAAGAAAAATAAAAAGAGCCATACTCTCGTCTTTGAATTATATCAAACAGTGGGCGTGTAAATTTTGTCAGTTTAATAAAAAAAAAATATATAGAATTTATAAGTTAAGTAAACACTTTTTTATTTGAATAATATTATTTATTTATTTGCCAAAGTTAGTATTAACAGAGAAGGCATATTTTAACATGTAAATCTGTTTAACTTCAAAATTAAATCAATAATATTTTGTTTTTAATCTTATGTTACTTGTTTGGTACTGTAACATAAAAGTATCTATGTTGAAAAGTGGAAAAATTTACGGTCTTTCCCACGTTTAATATTATGTTAGATATGTATGTATTATTTAAAAATTATTTTTATAGGAAAAGAAATAATTACAACAAGCAAGTGTCAATGAGCCAGAAAAGTATGGTTTTCACATAATCATTCAAAAATAAACTGTTAAATTTTGTTATGATATCTTCAGAGTGATGAAGTTGTTTATTGTATTGTGAAAAACATAATTATTATATTAACATTGTACTTATTAAATTAAATAAAACAAACAGCATAGTTTATAAATTCAGTTTTTTTATTTGATTATGCTAACTCATGTCAGTTATAAGCTGAGAAAACAATCATGATATGGCCGATACTGGTTGGTATTGCCAGTCAAATAAAAGTGAAAAAAAAATCACATGGTGTCTAAAAGATTTAGATATTTAGATATTTTAAATATTTAGATGGGTTGGTGGCAGAGCGGTTAGCGCGCTGGGCTAGTAATCCAGTGGTCGCGAGTTCAAATCCTGCCTCGACCGATTTCGTTCACCTATAGCACAAGCATTTATTTGCTTATTTTAGGGAACGTAGGAAGATGTATATGTACTTGTTTAACAAGGACATATTCATTTTTTTTAAAAAAAAAAAGGACAATAAAATTTCATACCTTAAATGATTCTTTTTGAGTTATTTCTTGCGATGCTTTTGTTTTTGATTCCGGTGCTAAATATGGACTGTAGGCAATATTAACTGCACCTCGCTTGATTTCCTCTGTAGCTGGTCCAGTTTGGTTTTGTGGAATGACATCTTCAACCTCTTGGATTCTCAGTGAAGAACTGCAGAACCTCACCAGTTTCTTCAATTTGTGTTGATTTTCAAAAACACGTTTGACCAAAGACTGAAAGTTTGAATAATTTTTTTTAAGATAAAAAATGGAAATGTTTAACCCTGAAACAGGTCACAAATATAAAACTATAAGTGGTTGATACAAATTTGAAGCATTTAAAAGTAAAATCTTCTAAACTTTTAATCAACTAATGCCACTATATAAAATAACATCATCAATTACACACCACATGTATTTGTCTAAAAAATGAGCGAGTTTAAATACTCAGTAAGTAATCAACAAAATGTAAAAACTGTTGCTGAGATGTATTGAATAAAAATTCTATGTGTATATTCTAAAATATACCAACTTTAATTACCACCAAATAAGAGGTCTTTCAACAAGTATGATAAAACTTATTACTCTGAAGTTTAATACCTATTTTTGAAATGATTTATACTTTAGTAAGATGTCTTTTATTGCTAATCGGGCAACTAACAGGACTAGGGACTTTTCGCTCAGGAGAAAGATATCCAATCAACTGAGCCACGAAGGCCAACCAAAAAGAATATAAAAAAAACTGGTTGGGGTGTAGAAAATGAAGCCATTTTTAGTATTCATGTGACATAAAGGAGGTAAAAAGGTTGCTTATACAACAATTCTTCCAAAATTATTCTAATTCTTTTTGTCCGATTATAGATTTTGATAAAAGAAATAGAGTGCGTTACATTTAAAAGCGCACTTTGTGGTTATGTTGGTATGATTGTATTTGATGTTTTTATACATTAAAAACAAGATATTCCCTACAATTAGAGATTTTTTTTCTTCTTTTGAAATAATTGTAAAGATCCACACAAATTGTTGTGTTTAAAATAATTATAGAAGACATGTATAGTTCTATAACATTAAACTCAGATTGTTTTCTTTTAAAATTTCTTAACATTATGTTTTATATATGAGATTAAAGGAACATAATTTGGAGATATGACAACATAATTAACTTTATTTGACTGACCGGAAGTCGTACCAACATTACCATGAAATGCAGAATGGGTACATTTCTTTTTCAAATAAGAACATATAAATAACAAATAGGGAAACATACATAAACATTCTCTATGGAGCTGAAACGTGGACCAAGTCAACCAAATAACCGAATAGGCATTTCAGATGTGGGTTCATCAAAGAATGTTGCCAATACTACGGACAAATATAGTCAGCAGTTTCTAGGTCCTGAGAAGGGCTAATACTGACAGAATTTTTGAAGAAATATGAAGTTTAGGTTAAGTCTATATTTTCATTTTTAATTTAGTACGTAAGTCATCTTGAAGATGAGAACATCATTCTCGAAACCGGTCGACAGTTATTTGTGCTCATAAGTGGTGTATACCAAATTATTATTTATATTATAAAATAAAAATTATAATGACGCCACAAAGTTACTTCCTTGAAAATAAAACTGAATTAAATATGAAAGATTTCATACATAGGTATCTAGGCCACATAATCAGTGGAGAAAATTATTCACTTCTGCAGCTTATCATAGAGAAAAATTGAGGAAAAGTGTGGTGTAGAGAGAAGATATTTACAATGGCTTCAGTATATTTGAGCCTGGACTGGTATCCATTTCCTATGGAGATCTACTTCACACTGCCCGAAATAGAGGCATTTGCCCAAGTGACAGTCAACGTCAGGCGGACCTGATACGATACGTCATGAAGAAATAAAAATTAGTAAATAATTATACATTTGGAATACAAATCATTCATTAAATGAGCGGGGAAATTAGGCACCAACAGGGCTTGCAACTTACAACCTATCACAAAAAATTCACAAATGTCACATATTTTTCTTTTCTTTTATAAAAAATAATGAATATGTCCTTGTCGTAACAATTACCTACACATCCTCATACATTCCCTAATTAAGAATAAATGCTTATGCCATAGGTAAACGAAATCGGTCGTGGTAGGATTCAAACTCGCAACCACTGGATTACAAACCCAGCACGCTAACCACTCTGCCACCACCCATCTATATCATCAAGATCAATCATTTTTCATTATTGTAAGTTATACGTACATAATATTATAATATCAAATAAAGACAAATGTCAACAATAGCAAAATTTACATCATAGTAGAAATCCTTATTTTTTTTCTGTAAAAGGATACAACAGCAGGTAACAACGATTAGATAATATGAACCCTGAGTAGTGGTAGCTTTTGGAAATAACAGCCTTCAAAGTGTTGAAAATTTCTATTATAACACGTCAGTTATAGTATGAAGCGTGATTTTTTTATATTTACTACGGAAGACTATTAGAAATCACGTCTTCCATTGACAGACACATTGGTTGGTGGAAACCCCTCAACAGCTTGATAAAATGTTATGTCTGTGGGGAAATTCGCACCAGCCAAAGTGTACGTCAATGGAAGGCGTGAATTCTAACTCTTCTGTAGTAAATATAAAAAAAATCACACTTCATACTATAACTGAAGTGCTAAAATAGCAATTTTGAACACTTTGAAGGCTTTTATTTCCAAGAGCCATCACTACTCGGGGTTCATATTATCCAAACGTTGTTACATGCTGTAGTATCCTTTTACAGGAAAAATCAGCCTTTATATTATGACTTAAGAATAAGTGTATATTTTGTATGGGCCAACTATACAAATGACGTAAGTCTTGAATCGCGGGATATGGAAATACAATATGGAAATGGTCAAAAAGATACTAACGCCATCTAATGAGAAATAGTCTAGACTATTGGTATTGCCAAAATTATTTCATTTTGGTTGTTTTCCATATAAACATTATGTCTAATTACAGGTATGATCTGATATTATTTAGTCTTTTGCAAATACGCAGCCATTTTCATAATATTATCTACATTTTAGGTTAAAAATCTTTCAATCCTGAATTATTTTTAACTCATCTAAATCATTCTTTAAATTCCACATTTGTTGGTTTAATTAATTAACTGTTCTTGGTAGATTTGATGCAATATTGTTTTCAAGTAAACAACCTGTATTATTATTTACTAATACCAATTTAATTGTTTATTTTCTTCAAGTTTATCTGTACGTTGAGAATACACTCCCTAAAGGCCCCCATTCACGATCGTGCCATCCTTCCAAATGGCTTGCCATCACTCCAAAATGCGCTCGTGAATGTCAAAACCCGCGCAGCCCAATTGGCCTGACACATTAAAATGGAATTCCAAACGATCAAAACCCTATAGTGCCGCGACAAACGGTGCGGCGCATCCTGCCGGTACGGCATGCTCGTGAGTGTGAAAACCAGCAGTACATTGCGCCATCTCGCTGCGCCGAGCTGTTTGACACTCTCGTAAATGCGAAAATACAACAATTTCTCTTTGGTTTTTTTCTTTTTATATATAAACAAACTGCTATATAGCAGTTATATAAAACTCATCATCAGAATTATAACTCATTTTTACTTGAAAATTAAAAAAAATCTAAATTATTAATACGAAAGCGCCGACCGCTTGAGTATACTAATTTTGACAGCTCATGGCGCGCCCGTGAGTGTGATGAAAATTTTACAATGCTCCAAATGGAGCTGGTCCATATAGAGCGATGCAGAATGACACGATCGTGAATGGGCTGCTTTAAACATTTGAAGACATAAAATGTGCACCTTTTCAACATAATTTGATAAATGACTTTTGTTTCTTGAAACAGCCTATACCATGAAACTAAATATGAGAATCATCAGAACGCAGAGAAATCTATCAAAATTACTAGACTGTACTGATTGCTACCAAGTATAGGTATATATTATTTAATGTTATCAAGGACCGAAAGAAAATAAGCAGACTCAAGATAAGATGTGGTAGCAGATATCCAACTATTAGTTACAGTAGATGCATTTACTTACAAAATATGTTGTAAAAAAATATGGCATTGATAAATAGAAGTATTATTATGTATACTGATGTAATTTTAAGACAAATAAAAAGCTTCCAAATATTTAATTTGTCATCTCAGCATCAATAGGATACACCCGCATTTGGAACTAAATAATATAAAGAAATATAATTTGTGAGTTGGCTTCCCTGGTTCGTATCGCTATTTTCATATTTTTTTAAAAGAATGATAAGGTGAATTTGCACATAATATTGAAAAAAAAATACTATGCACATATTTAAAACAAATTATTGAAGTATAATATAATAACGAGAGAATATTTGGTGTAAATAAAATAAAAAAAGGATTAGGGCATCATAAATGTGTTGGTGATTATTATACTAACTTTGCTTCTGATAACCATTTTGAACAATAATTCACTAAAAAAGCACAAAAATAGTCACTTGGAAAAGTCTATAAACCACTAATATAATAATACTTTATAATTCACATCACCAACGTAAATCAATAATTTAAATATCAGCGTTCAAAAATATGTAGTCTCCATTTTATTAAACACTGCAAATTTATCCAATGAAAAAAAGTTCATAAATACGACAATCAAGTTGAAGTAATAATGTCGACTGAATAAATGTGATTGATTATAAATTTAAATTAGGTACGCAGCAGTTTGGTTATAGTGACCACACCACTACCTATGGCCGACGTAATAAAGTGGGGATACAAGATAATATTAACAAATATAATATATTTTGTTGTAAATACAATGACGTACAAACAACTCAAGCAAAATAGTGAGTGATGTTTTTGATAAGAAACTGAGAAAAACAGTGAACCAAAACATGGATTTCGTAAGGTCCCCAACATGCTGTGTAATCATAAATATTATTCCACGCTTTTATATAAATCTACAATGTGAAAACATAGCATTTCAAATTAAAGAAATGATTCAATGGAAACAAAAAACCAACTATTTTCCTTATCTGACATCTAATAGCTTTTGAAGTAATTGTAAAACTCAGCATGTCAGTTCCCTTGATCTATGGTTTTACTACTTACACAATATATATCATAATAATATTAACGCATACATCAAACACCTAGTGAACAACAACAGACTTCTATTAAAGAACAACCAGGGCTATATATACAATGAAAATTATTTTGTAGAGATAAAGTAAATAAAACATAATTCAACATAAGCACAATGGATGGACTTAAATGTTTATATTTCATCCTAACGAATAAAAAAAAACATGTAATATCGTGGTTCTTTAAATTACAAACACTGACAATTAGAAACAAAAAGACATTTTGTTATGACATATTTTTAATTAGTTTTAGCTTATCTGAAATATTTAGGAATCTCAGAGTTGAATAAGAAATAAGTATTAAAGAATGGAGTAATACATCAAATTGAAAGAAGTATTTAAACAAAAAATGTAGTTAAATAAAATTATATTAATAATATTATCATAATTCGCATATCACAGTTGAAATTGAATAGTTTGAAAATGCAAGATCATTGCAATGGAGATATGAATTAATTTTTTATTCAATGGAACAAAGTAGTAATTTACTGAAGTTGTCATACTTCTCTGAGCTTCATGTCAAGTCTCCCCTCAATGTCAAAAGTGAGTTATTTATTGTTCTTTAAAGGCTTGTTTGCACTTACATTCTATATGATTCTATTAAATTATTTTTATGATTTAGAAGATTTTAATGAAAGATAAACACTACATTGAGAAATACCTAAATCAAGTCATGGAGACCCCCAAAAACCAAGAATATTTTATAGTCTTCTCATTCTGGACTCTTCAACCAAGATACACTAGATCATTATGGACTCTTAAACCAGTATACACTGACAAGTAGATCATTAAGGAGATGTGTAATATTGCTTACAATGTAGCCATGAACAGGTGATATACACCATCTTTTATATTATAGAATAAGACATAATAATTCAACAGATTGTATAACTGAAGACCAAGCATATTTTATATTATTCTCATTCTGGACTCTTCAACCAATATACATTAAGATCATTATAGACTCTTTAACCAGTAGATCATTAAGGAGAGGTGAAATATTGGATACATTGTGGCCATGAACAATCAATAAGAAATAATATTTGAACAGATAGTTAAATTAATATATATATATATATATATAAAAAGTAATTAAAGCAAGTGAAATTAGGTAAAAAAAATTGGCTATAACTATATTTTGAATAAAAAGATAATATAACATTTGTCACATTAGTTATCACTGTTGTGTAGGTCAAACAAGGGTTAACAATTATGTGAATAACACAGAAATGATGAAAAAGTGAATTATGTATGATGTATTATAATACATTATACATAACTTATGAGCGCCAGGGATGGTACAAATAATTTAATAATTTCAAAAGTAATTGAATAATTAAAAACAAAAAGAATGTAAATTGTAATTAAAGAATTTTTATCAATTATGGAGATGTGTAGCGAAACTGACAAGGTAAAAAATGGTGAAATTTGAAATGAAAGATAAATAAAGACTTTATGTCAAATAACACCATTCCTCAATGAAGTACATTGATTGAAGACTCGAGGCTCTGCATTACATTCAAGCAGGTACTATGCCATGAAATAGACATTGAGGTTGTCTGGATCATATTCAATAAAGCGGCTTACTATGACTTTTATATTAAATAAATTACCCCCTGATATACGTGGATCTCAGAGTCTAGACCCATAAGACTACACTATTTCATACACCAACAATTAAACATAAGTGCCCTTCGAATGATCTTGTATCATAAATGGCATTATATTAATTATTATATGTATATTATGTACATAGGGGTTGAGTATTATGAAGCGATAAACAATAGTAAAACACTTTTTTGATTCTAAATGAATTTAATTTATGCGATAGGCCTATTTCGCCCTAACAAGGCGAAATAGGCTTATCGCATAAATTAAATTCATGTAGAATCACAAATGTGTTTTAATTATTATAGACATCATTTATAATGGAATTCTACAAAATAAAAACTTTGTCAATTATTAATAGTTTTATAATTTATAGAATAACAGATATATTTCTACACCTGTTTATTCACTATTCAAAGACAGAAAAAATATCAAAGAATTTCCATCTTGATAAGTAGCTTACAGGCCTTAGATAATATTGCAGGCTAAAAAACCTTGTATCTATTCAAGTTTACAAATCTATATGATAGATACAGAATGTTTGGTTTCAGTGTGAATAGACTGAACATTAACAAGTTTGTAATATTATTATGAAAAATAAAAATAGCTAGATGGATGAAATATTACCATTTAAAATAAATAGGTAAGTTCATATTTGTACTGTAATATATTATGCTAAGTGGCTAATGAATAATAATAATAAAAATGTAATGGCATTATTAGTTAAATCGCAATTTAGAAACAATGAATTGATAAAAATATTTTTAATAAATAATCAGGGATCAGTAGGGTTAATGAGTAGTAGTATACTATAATCAATCTATATAATAAATTTACTATTATATTATTTTTCAATGCTAGAAATAATCCTAGGAATATTCAATTGCATATATCTCTACAGAGAAAAAGTAGAACATATGTATTATTTGAAAGGAAGTCAGAAAATCAGGCACATTTCAAGACAAAAATAAAATAATTCTATCGACACCATGCAGTGGTGACATCTTTGGGCCACAATATGAAGACAGATTAAATAATTCAGTATATTTTGTTATAGATGGCATTAATATCTTTTCGTTATTTTCAACTATGTGCGATTTATTGGTATATTGAAATAATATATTTTAAATTAAACAAAACTTGTATGAAAAATTGTACTATTGTTAAAGGTTATTTGAATAATTTTAGGATCCATTATAAACAAGCACTAAATATAACCAGTAGCAAGCACTAAAATTAATGCGGCGCAATTTATAAACTGTTTAAAGAGCTTACACTGAATAAACACATGACATAGTATTATAATGTGACATACTTGACGAAAAGAAATATCATAAATTAAGAGGAATGAAGTAGTCTGTCAAGCATTCCCCCATTTATACAAAAAAGCAACTCAAAAGTAAAAGGCGAGTTACTATATAAAATATTAAATTCTTCATCATAACAGAATTTGTTTTAAAGGTATGAAAAGTGACTTGTTGAAAACTGAATATAAGTTTTTATTATGAAATAGCATTTGAATTCTTAAATAATTTCTACTGTCGACAAGGGAACTCAATCACTGTTGAGTGTTACGCAAGTGTTTAAAGTGATTTAATTTTAAACACCAATAACGTCCGGTTGAACATTCGGCTACGGCCCCTTTTGGCCAAAATAAAGCCGATGGATTGGCAAAAGCCGAAGTTTTTTATCAGCTGCTTAAAACAATACGAACTGAGCAAAAATTGAATTGTTGAAACAGTAAACAATAATTGTTTAATAAATAAAAATAAACCTGGTCATACTGTTAGGTGCAACAATAACTCCACAATTAGCTTTGATATTTTAATGTTATAAGCAACATGAAATCCAACTGTCGATGACAATGACTGGCGATGTATCTGTTTAGTTTAAAAATACGAAAAAATCCATGTACGTTATAAATAAAAATAAATAAAATTACCAAACTATAAAACTTTTAATAAAAATTATTGAATATATGAAAATATTTTGTTTTCCTATTCAAAACGTAAATAAGTAAACACTTCCTTACACCCTGTGCAAATGGCGAGTTTATTGCCGTATGGCAATTTCTTCCAACTAACCAGTGTTTCTAGCCCAAAGAACAAAATTTGCGTGAGAAATTAATTAAAACAAATTTTTCCTCTGCTGGGGACCTAACCCAGGACTCCCCAACAGCAGCCAAATGGTTTACCAAAAACATGTATGTCAGGAGAGGATAGTGTGTGGTTTAGTCCTTTTTTCCTACCTCAAATAGGTAAACAGCTAATTTTATGCATGTATGAATGAATAATAAGTATCAAACTATAAAAGTCCCCGTGGATATTGTGTATTCTGCCATTATCACTAAATTCAATTTTAACAAATATTGTTTTTACAAAAGTTTAAGAAGTATTGTTACAATGTAAAATTAAATTATCTAGTTGAGGTGTTTTGAATTCTTCATAAAAAAATGATTATTTAATAAAAAAATCTAGTAATAATAATCCAGTGGTCGCGAGTTCGAATCCTGCCTCGACCGATTTCGTTCACCTATAGCACAAGCATTTAATATGCTTATATTAGGGAATGTAGGAAGATGTATATGTACTTGTTTGACAAGGACATATTCATTTAAAAAAAAAAGTTTGAGAAACCCTTGAAACTTTTTCATAAAAAAACAATTTTGAGATATTGTATTTGTCTATATTCATAAAAATTTTCAGCCTTCCAGCTTTTATGGTTTTTGAGATATGTGGAAATATATAATTAAAATTTAAATGTTGATAACCCCTGACTGGAACAAAATTCAAAATTCTGAGTATAAAAATTTTGTATGCCTAAAATATGCTATATATTCTGAAATTTTGGTCTCTGTGCATCAATCAGATCTTAAGTTATTAGGGGGGGGACACAGACACACACATAAAATGTTTTACTCAGAGTGCAGCCATATAACACAGGGATATCCCTAGCATATTGGAGAGCAAAAGACACTAACTGACAACAAACATAAAGAGTGTCGATGGTATGGATGTGTGCTGTGAATGTGTATCCATTCATTGTCTCTGTTTCAAATGTTTTATTATATTTTTCAAACCTCTCTTTTTGTATATAAATCATGTTTATTGTAAATAAAAATAAAATATAAATATACATATATGCTGTGAAGCCTCTAAGTTGGTGTTTTTTAACTTCAAAGTTGGAAAAATCATGAAATATGTAGACCTAGCCCTACAAAAACTCGCAGATCCTGGCTTTGTCGATATATTAAGAGAAATATGTAAATTATCTTGAACAAATCCACAGTTGGATAAAGCCTCACTCGGGCAATTTTTTATTAATTCCTTTGACAGTGATTTTCCCGAGCGAAATATATTTGTATATTGACGAGGCCTAATGACAAGCAGGTCGTGTTTATGCTTTTATTAGTGTTTTTATTTGTTTACAGAATACGCAGTCATATTGACACATATTCTCACTAAAATCAACCAGTTAAGTGGTTAATACTGCCTTCATAATATCAAGAACCAATAACCTACATGGCCTTTTTAACTTACAATATATTGTGTTTATATTTATGTTCATTTAAAATTTAGAATTAACATGATAATATTTAGTACTTTGTATGCAGTGAATGCACATTACATTTTATTTTCTCTATTCGTACATCACATAATAAATTGGGTCACAGTACAATATAACTGTTATCAGTACCAAAGGTACAATAAAATGTTATGGAATTAAAAATAATATCTTTTTGATTTAGAAAATAAAAAATAAATTGAAACTGATACGCTTATATTATACATCTATATTTTTCTTGTTCTTGATATTTAGATATACCTATATAATATAATCTTGACCATCAATATTATATTTATTTATTTATTTTTATTTTTAGTATATTTTATAATACAAATCAATATATAAATTCACTAGTAATAATATTCTTACATATTTTTCCCTGCAGTACCTCATCAAAAAGATTACAATCTTGTGCTTGATGAGGGAAGCACTTGTTTCAACTTGTTTTTATCATAAATATATAAAATTAATATCATTTAATGATTCGGCGGATATTTTGTGGTAGTTAATATAAACCATTTTTGAATTATAAATTTGCTATAAACCACTTGTTTTTTGAGTCACTTCGCGACATGTTTCGGAAGCGCTGTCCTTCCATCGACCGGCGTGTCGAGACTGGCGTGTCGAGTTGGCGAGTCTCGACACGCCGGTCGATGGAAGGACAGAGCTTCCGAAACATGTTGCGAAGTGACTCAAAAAACAAGTGGTTTATAGCAAATTTATAATTCAAAAATGATATATAATTTACTTTATTCATTGATTTCAGTTGGCAATATGTGGTTTTATATGGAAAATAAATACTTACATAGTAAAAAAGCTGTATTTCTCTCACTACTAGGTTTCACAACATCTCTGAAATTAAAATTTAACATATATCAATATTAATTGTTGAATATTAAAATATATGATTATTTATAAACAAAAATAAATAATTATTTACCTTTTTGCTCGTATTAAAAACAATGATATTGTACAAGAAAGTAAGACTGAAAGAGATGCGTCAAGATAGTTTGAACATATAATGGAGAGAATGAACAATGAATACCTATGAATCAAGTATACAACTCTAACAGAAGTAGATTGAAAGGTAAGAGTCAACCAAGGCATATACACAAATAACATTCTGAAAGACGAGAGCATAAGAAATCAAAATATTAGAAAAATGAATAAGATATTATACTCAAATGTAAATATAGCGAAAACTGTATGACAAAACTGAAGAGTGCAGTGTTTAATTCCTTCTGCCGAACTTGAAATAGATAATGCTATGATGATGTGTTTGAATGTAATTTAGAAACCAACGACAATTATATAAAATAATATTTTTTTCTTATTAAAAGTAGTAAAATTACATTGTAACATTTTTCACATTTTTTTTACAGTCAAAGCATAAAACTAAATCTATTAAAACTTAATTTTTTTATATTGAAAAATATTACAAAAAAAAAAACAATATTTCTCAGTCACGCCAAGTCTAATTTCTGAACTTGTCGGCGTGTTCTCAAGACAATACCCCCTATTCAGTAACTATTATAACTAAAATAGGAACATGCTAAAATTGTATATTCTATCTTACGGTCTTATTTCAGCATTATAAAATATAAACTTGGGCTAAATGGAATAGGGACGTACATATATTGGCCGGAACGTTCTTAAAAAGTTACTGAATTATACGTATTATGAAAATGATGAATGTTTCATAATTTTCATAATACGTCTGATGCAGTAACTTTTTAAGAACGTTCCGGCCAAAATAGGTACATTCCTATTCCATTTAGTCCAAGTTTATATTTTATAACGCTGAAATAAGACCGTAAATCTAAAATCTACAATTTTCCTAATTTGTATTATCCTATCGTTATCGTTCCTAATTTAGTTCCAATAGTAACTGAATATGGGGTATTACAGGGTATTATCTATGTATATTCTAATAATAACAAATAAAATTACAGTAAAAAAACCCTAAAGATGGTCTCCCAAACATACACTTTTTCCTATGTTCCAAAACTTATCTATTTATTTATTATTCTATAAATGAATTAAAAAAAATTGTGTGAGATCTGTTAATAATATATAAAGCCACACCTCAATAGCCATTTCTTGACAAGTCTTTTTACACTGTTTTTGCTTTTGCATTTCTTAATAGATGCCAGTATCACATTAAGCAATTTAGGTACATTATACTCGTAACATTCTCTTACTGTATTTATTATTATATTTTGGAACTACATATCTGTCGTTGAATTTAAATCTATTGTAATAGGTTAAGATCTTCAAATAATTTTCATCTAAGTACATTTATTTAATTAATCACATATGTAGTACATCAGGAAATTAATTCAAAATATTCATTTTAAGCTTATAAAAACATTATTAATTGTAGTATCATAATATGAAAGATCTTTTTCTTAAATAAATGTAATATGCAATCAGAAATAATCCTTGTTGAATTATATGGTTAATAAAAGGCTGACATTTATACCAGCATCTCGGGTACAATACTAAACAGAAAATACAGTTAAATAAGTTCTGTGCTAAAAATACTACTACAATTTAAATTTGAAAACAAACTAGCACCCATACTAGTTAAAATAAAATATTTGATTATTTATTGACTATAACTTTTATCACTAAGCAGTCAAAAGGATCAGTTATAAGGATTATAAAAAAAACTTAAAACTTAACTATATTTATTATAAATAAAAACTAACAATGTAGTATTCTAAGGGTGTCTGAAATCAATTCAAATTAGGTTGACGAAATCTTGGGATCTTCTCCTTATTCTCCACATGTCTCTTTAGCAATTTCATTACGATGTTGTCATATTCAGGAGGAGTGGGTTTGTGACCAACGGCCCAATAATATATATCCCAATCGTTGGATGGAAGATTAATAAGTTGGTCATATTGTTTAGTTTCTTCTTCGTTCATATCGTTAAGGTACTTTGCGGCAAATGTACTCAGCAACAAATCATTCTCCAGCATACCTCGTTTTCTAGACTGATACAATAATCTGAAAATAAAATATTCATTATAAAGTATTTCTTACAGCTGATTCAAATTTGTTCATTCATTATAATTTACTTTGTTTAACATTAATAAGCTATTTTATACTATCAATTTCAAAGCAGCTGCCTTTTTTACTCAAGACGTATAAAAACTCATCAAAGATTTCCTCAAGATGTAAAATCACTCAAAAAAATTAATGATAATAATAAATTATATAAAAAAATATAATAAAATAAAATGTATAATATGTAAACCATATTAATGTACAATTATGTGTTTTGAAGTAAATCATGATATCTTACATGCATAAAAAGTATATTTGAAATACTTGTATACACAGTAAAATATACAGTAACTGGACACGCATATATACAGTAACTGTACATGTCAAAAAATATAATTACATGGTATGAAACACTATTTTAATTATTTAATTTGTTAAAATATATAATGATGATACCATGTATGAAACAAGAATGGAATTATGAAGCAAATTTATGCAATTGTGGCGGAACATCCCTATGATGTTCCCACATCTCTAACTTCACATCATTGCTGCCAACGCAAGCTGAAGTTATAAACAGCCGTCTCCATCTTTGCAATTCATTCGGAATATCCTGAATATCTCTATTTGCCGTGGCCTGACGTATCGCAGATTCTCCTCGACATTCTTATTAAGTGTAAATTGAATATTATAATTATTTAAAAACTACAATGTAAAAACGTAATTGAAATAAGTATCAGAGTGAGTACTATCTTTTATTACATGAATTATCAGTTGCTCCAATTGTCTGTAGTATATCTTAATATAGAGAGATGAGTATTTAACAATATCTTTTGAACACGTAAATAATCATTCTTATAAATATTCCTTTAAAACTGATTAATCTTTATCAATCTAATAATTAAATAACATTGCGCTTGATACAATAATAAAATTATTGAATCAAGCGCCAACAACATCATCAGAGTTAAAACACCAATGAGAAGAGGTGAATGGTTTGATGAAGAATGTCAGCTAGCTACTGACAGAAAGAATAATGCTTACCAGAAAACAATTCAGTGTAGCAGAACTTGCAGTACTACAGATGAATATAAACTACTAAGACAGGATAAGGAGAAAACCCACAAAAGAAAGAAAAGAGCATTCATAAAGCAGGAAATAGAACAGATACTGAATCACTATAAAGCCAATAATAGCAGAATACTTTACCAGAAAGTAAACACCATGAGAAGTTAATTCAAACCGCATAGCAACATGTGCAAAAACGATAATGGTATAATCCTGACCGAAAAACACTTTGACACACTCCTTAATAGTGATCACAGCCTGCCAAGCACATCAAAAGGTCTTAACAACACAACCGAAGATCTGACACAAAGCGCTCCCACACTTCAAGAAGTGAAAAATGCTATAAACTAAAGAATAATAAATCCCCTGGCAAGGATAATATCCAGAGCAAACTGATAAAATATGGAGGTGAAAATCTTCACAAACACTTTCACACACTTTAACATCTTATCAGGGAAACCGAGGCAAACCCGAAGGAATGGAAAGAGGGACTAATTTGCCCATTGCATATGAAGGGAGACCAGATCATGTGTAGCAATTACAGGTAGAGTTTAATAGGGCATAATAAAGTCTTGTCAAACATTATATTTCAGAGAGTTGAACCATTTGTAGAGAGAAAATTGGGATGCTATCAGACTGGGTTTCGTAACAGGTATTACAGAAGACACATGAATTTAACATCGACACACATCACTTGTTTGTGGATTTTAAGGCGGCTTATGACAGCATAAACAGAGAGCAACTCTACTGACTGACTTATACTCTAAAACTGACTTAAATGGTGAGACTTACAATGTCCATAGTACTATGCCAGATTAAAATACAATCAGACACATCCTATAGCTTTAGGGCTTCCAATGGCTTGAGACAAGGAGACGCCCTGGCATGCCTCTTGTCTAACATAGCATTGGAAAAAGCCATAAGGGATTCAGGCATTGAATTAAATGGGACTATATACACAAAGCCTGTCCAAATATTGGCATACGCTGATGATATCGACATTATTTCATGGTCAGAATCATCCTTGCGAGATGCATTTTCAGCTCTGAAGTCATCAGCTAGAAGGATGGGGCTTCGAATCAATGAGGCAAAAACAAGTATATGCCAGTCATAATGATACCCGGCATCACCCAATCTTCAATAATCATCAATAACTACACATTGGAAACAGTGGAACAATTTACGTATGTCGATTCCATGGTTAATAAGGAGAATGATATGAGCATTGAGATTGGAAAGAGGATTCTTGCAACTAAACAGAGTTATTTTGGTCTCATTGGACAGTTGACGTCATGCCTATTGTCCAAAAAAACTAAAGCTACTATATACAAGACACTAAATAGGTCTTAAAATATGCCTCGGAAACCTGGACATTAACAAAACACGATGAAAACAGACTGGACGCCTTTGAAAGAGATATATTATGCAGAATATATGGACCTATTATCGACGGTCAAACATGGCATAAAAGATCTAAGCTCTATGATCTTTACCAGGACAAAAGCGTAGTCAAGTTCATTAAGATTAACAGACTATGCTTGTTGAGACATTTACACCGTATGGATGATCAAGGAGCTCCCAAAAACGATGTTGTCTAATAACCCAACTGGTAGAAGAAGTGTAGGGAGACCTAAACTACGATGGTTGGACAGCGTTGCCACGGATTGTCAGGCTATGGGGCAGCAGAACTGGCAGCCAGCGATAGAGCAGTATGGAGAAGATTTTTGGAGGCAGCTAAGACCCACCAAGGGTTGTTTGATGTTACTATGATCGCGGTTTTAGTGTGAACGGGCCTTTAAAATGGAATAAATTGCCTCTTGATATACGTGGAGCTCAGAGCAGAGCCTTATTTCGTAGAGCCAACAAATAAGCTACAGCGCCCTTGGAGTGATCTTGTATCACTAAACGGCGCTTTATAAATTTTAATTATTACTATTGTGACGCTGAGGCTAATGACGATGAATTAAAATTATTGTGCAATGATAAAGTAGCTGACCACCTTAATTAAGAAACTGGCCGTCTATGCCAATAATAAGTATTATATCTATATAAGGAAAGATATTTGTTGATTGTAAAGAAGAAATTAAAACTTATGAGATAAATTTCGAGGAAAAAATGAGAAGTTGATGGCAATAACAATGCCTAAGTTTGGTAATCAATCTGTGAATTTTATACAGGAAAGAGATAAAGTTGGGAGGCAGATTTTCAAAGTTATTATAAACTAAGGTAATGTCTTGAGGAGTTCTTCGGAGAAACTTCTTACTGCCGTGAGTAATGTTGTTGGTAAAGACATATATAGATCCACATGGAGAACAAATTTATTTAGAATGAAAAGAATGAACATTAATTTTTTAAATAAAGAAAATGATTCCTACGAAAATGGAAATGCTATGTAGGTTGAGAGAGAGAGAAATTTGTGTATTACAAACCAATTTCTCAAAAAATGTTTCTTCGTCACTTCATAGATGGTGATGGTGTTTTGAGTTTATTTTCAAATGAACATATTTTTATGATTGAAATATATAGGTAGAACTTTCAAAAATTGTATTGATAGGGAACTCAATAAGAAGGCATAATTTGGTAATGTTGCACAAGTGCATAAAATGATCACGCAAACTAGCTGATGACAGGTTGTAAGCCCCGTAGGTGCCTCGAGTTCTGGGTAGAAAATTTGACTTCGATGGAAGGTCACACCCAGTAGATTGGTTAGTGTACGAACTAGAATAAATGCTGAGTAAGATGGACGCCTTGGTGATATCAGGAACAAGAAAAGCACGGATACGTGATAATTATATAACGACACAGCTGAAATGGCCATTTATGATCTATGAATTCCAGAAAGGAATTTTATAGATGATAGATAACAGAATAATAAGAAAACTAAAAACCTGGTTGTCTCTGGCTAGGCCTCATGACACTAGCACCGTATTCATAATTTCAAGAAACCAAATACATATTTTTACTTAAATAAATACACTATTTTTAATAATTGTGTTTTATTATAATTTATTTTTATTTATGCTGTCGGGAAAAAATTAGGAAATTTCAAAAATTTCTCTTACAAAATCGTTACTTTCTAAAACCGGTTTCTGGAATTCTCGAATCCATATGGTTTTTGGGTAATTATTTACAAGTGGTATAAGTCTTCAATTTTGCTGAATTTTTTTCTATAGATAGATAAAAATATACAGATTACGGGAAAAATAGTAATTTTCCCGGGAAACGTGTAGAAAAATTAAAAAAAAAATAAAATTACATTACGAAAAATGTATGAAGTTTCCCAAGCAAATAGTTGCTTTTCTGACATCTATGGGCGAATATTCAAACTAATTGTTAGCATAGAAACACGCCGCAAAAATCTGAACTAAATGAAAATTCTATGAAATATCGAAAATTAATACAGTTTACAAAAAAACAAGGTTATAAAATATATAAATACTACTTACATGTCAGGTCTTGAGCGTGGAAAACGTGATCATCTTTACACCTAACCTTACCCATTTTCACAAAAAGTTTGCTTAGAATAGGTTGGTTAGGTTTGTATTTAGTTATTATTGCGACTCGCGTGAGCGAGTTGCATTATACATTGAGTGACAGTGTGTAATGCAACTCGCTCACGCGAGTCGCAATAATAAATACATACAAACCTAACCTAACCAATTTTTACCAAAAGTTTGCTTTAAATAGGTTGGTTAGGTTTGTATTAACTAACCTATTATTATAATTTTGATGATGTATTCGCATTTGTTTATAATTTACAAATAAATTATATTTAATAACAAATTTAGGTAGTTGTATGGTACCTACCAGTTTTAATATTTTTTTATGTCATATTTTTTCGCAAATATAGCCTGTCATATATTTTGTAGTATGCATTTATCTGTGGTTTAGTTTTCAGTTTTCTGTCGCGGTTGTCGTATTGGCTCGCGTATTTAATCGTACTTAATAAACGTTAAAAATAAAAAAATTAGTAATGATTTTTCTGTTTTTTTATCGTGAAAATCGAATGTTTATAGATATTTTGCGTGTTAATATGTGTAAATTGTGATTTAATAAAAGTATTGCTGGTTATTTGACTTCAAATGAGAAAATAGTCACGTGCAATCTCGGCGATAGGTGTCGTGAAATCGGACATTTCTTCATACATTTTTCGTAATGCAATTTTATTTTTTTTTAATTTTTCTAGGCATTTCCCGGGAAAATTACTATTTTTTCCGTAATCTGTATATTTTTATCTATAGAAAAAAATTCAGCAAAATTGAAGACTTATACCACTTGTAAATAATTACCGGTTTATGAATTCCCAAGTTTACAGTCAAAAAGATTCAAGGAAGAAATATGATGACATATTTATAATAGTTAAAAATATAATAATGTAATAAAACAAATTACCTTGCTTTCTGTTTTTGCAATGTTTCTTCTCTTTCTATGTTATATTTTGGAATTTCGATTTGTGAATTCTCGTCCATATGAATTATATCTTTAGAACAGCATCGAGAAGAAACTTCTGAATTCATTACGGGGTTCTGTAAAATAAATTCCATTTTTTTCTATTAATTTTAATATGCTGTTGATATTTAGGAGTATTGAATATTTCTGTTTTGAAATAGCACACAGATAATACAATTTATAATCAAAGTAAGTATTAACGTACCTTAATTACTGGCAATCTAATTCTTCTCATGATGATGGACATCATTATGTTATCTTATGTAGAATATTTTATATAAGATGTTATATAAATAATTTTTATATCACTTATTGATTGAAACAAAATTCTATTCAATAATTACAATTACTGAACTATTAACGATGGTTTTCATCCATTACAACATAATTATAAGAGAAAGAAAAAAAAAGTACGCAAAATAAAATCTAATTATAGATCTGAATCCTAAGTATCAATAAAAAAAAAAATGCACTTCAAATAATAAATGAACAAAAAAACGTCACCAGCAATCCGTAATTAATAAAATTACTATTTTTTGTAAATAAATATCAAATAAACATTGAATTTTATAAACACGACATTTAAGCAGATTGCCACAGATAAAATAGAAGCATAGAAAAGAGAACTTAATAGAAGTTAATGTCAAAAATATATCTCTTTTCTATGGATACGTCTTTAATTCTAAGCTGGCAACACCATACTTTTAATAATGTTAGCAATGGTAATCTAGAAATAGGATTGCCTCTAATAACGGACGTATTTTGGTCTTCTGCGCAGAAGCCAACATCTATCTGTCAAAACGCCCGCGGTTGGGCAAAAAACTTGTCTGTATGTTAAATGGTGGACTGTATTGCAAATAAATGAATCAACACTACGGACAAATCAGAACTACAGTTTGGTAGCACTTACCCTTCTTGCAGATCCCAATCCACCGAAGCCTTGGAGAAAGGAATTCGGGAATTGGAGTTGGAAGAGAAATTAGGATAGGCTTCTTTTTGCGAACTTACACCCAAATTCACTATCACAGATTTCTAATGATACAAATATGGTTCAAAATGAATGAGAACTTTTTTAAACAAATTATAAATGGTTACTGATGTAACAATGCGAAAAAAAATGGCAACTGATGTTGCTCCCACTGATGTTTGAAATCGAATGAAATATGTAACAAAAAAAACCACCTACACCCACAATAGTAGGTAGGTATTATCAAAATGACCCAACATACCCCGGCTCCTGAAATATTAATTTCAGAACCTGGGCCAAAAGTCACAAAAGAACAAAAAAAAAAAACAAAAAAATGTTGGTAAAACTAAACACAAAAATTATCATGAATAATTAACAAATTACAACTAACTTACTAACTATGTCATCGTTGCCTACTAATTGGGCAGCTTAAAAAGTTTGACGACTGGTCGCCGTACAATCTTCTTGGACGTTTGTACGTCCACCACCCTCACCACCGAGTCTGGGCCGGGAAAACATTTGATAATTCCACCGAAGCCTTGGAGAAAGGAATTCGGGAATTGGAGTTGGAAGAGAAATTAGGATAGGCTTCTTTTTGCGAACTTACACCCAAATTCACTATCACAGATTTCTAATGATACAAATATGGTTCAAAATGAATGAGAACTTTTTTAAACAAATTATAAATGGTTACTGTTGTAACAATGCGAAAAAAAATGGCAACTGATGTTGCTCCCCCTGATGTTTGAAATCGAATGAAATATGTAACAAAAAAAACCACCTACACCCACAATAGTAGGTAGGTATTATCAAAATGACCCAACATACCCCGGCTCCTGAAATATTAATTTCAGAACCTGGGCCAAAAGTCACAAAAGAACAAAAAAAAAAAACAAAAAAATGTTGGTAAAACTAAACACAAAAATTATCATGAATAATTAACAAATTACAACTAACTTACTAACTATGTCATCGTTGCCTACTAATTGGGCAGCTTAAAAAGTTTGACGACTGGTCGCCGTACAATCTTCTTGGACGTTTGTACGTCCACCACCCTCACCACCGAGTCTGGGCCGGGAAAACATTTGATAATTCGTCCCATTGGCCACTGCATTGGCCTTGTATTTGCTTCATCAATCAGTACTAGATCTCCAACTTGTAAGTTGGGTGACTGATCTGTCCACTTTGCTCGATTTTGTAATGTATGTAAATATTCACGCCTCCATCGGGTCCAGAAATGTTGTGCCATTTGTTGCAATAATTGCCAACGAGATAAACGATTCATTGGGACATCCTTGGCATTTAGTTCTGGTACTGCAACAAGAGGTGCGCCGATCAAGAAGTGTCCAGGAGTCAAGACATCAATCTCTGCTGGATCTGTAGAAAGAGGCGAGAGAGGTCTAGAGTTCAAAATTGCTTCGATGCGACAAAATACTGTTGATAATTCTTCAAAAGTGAGAACTTGCTCTCCAACAACCTTTCTTAATATGGATTTTGCCGATTTTATTCCAGCCTCCATCAACCCATTGAAATGTGGGGCAGAAGGCGGACTGAAATGCCAATTTATGTTACGAATTGACATGAACTGAGTGAGATTATCATGGCACTCTCTGGTATGTAAATATTTGCAAAGTTCATCCAAATGTTTATTGGCACCGATAAAATTAGTACCACAGTCACTAAACAAATTTTCACAAATTCCTCTTCTAGCAACAAAACGGTCCAAAGCAGCTAGAAAGGCTTCCGTTGTTAAATCCGAAACCAATTCAAGGTGAACAGCTTTAGTCGACAAACAGACAAACAAACATAAATATGTTTTCAGCTGCTTCGCACCACGTCGTCGGCTTTCTTTACTAAGAAAATATCCTCCATAATCAATACCGACATTCAAAAACGCACGACCTTCACGAAATCTAGATGATGGAATATCACCCATAAAAGTTTGAATTTTACGTGGATTTGCTTTAAAGCAAGTCAAACATTTACGCAATCTCTTTCGAATGGTATTACGTGCAGATACAATCCAAAATTGTTGACTGAGTATTGATTGCAGTGTTCTAGATCCAATGTGTAAATATATTTTATGATAATGATCTATCAGTAAATTGGTAAATACATGATTCTTTGGCAACAAGATTGGGTGTTTAGCAGTTTCCGTAAGATTGGAGTGTCGCAATCGACCTCCTACATGTATGACACCAACATCATCCAAAAACGGTGCAAGGTTCCGTATTGAAGATTTTAATTTATCACTGCGATTCAATGCAATTATTTCATCGCGAAAACAAATAGACTGAATGTATTTGATTAATACGGAACGTGCTGCTGTAATTTCACAGAGATTCAAATGTTTATTAACATTTCGCTTGCAAGATGATAATCGACAATTCCGACTGAAACGACAACACCATGCTGTAACATTCACCAATTTGGTAAACGATGAATATCTATAAAATATATTGAAGTCTTCCATATTCTGTTGAATGACTAAAACAGTAGGAATATCTGGTGATTTCCTTTCTGGAAGATCTTCCATGCTTATATTGACGTTACTAGCAATTGGCCAATACTTAAGTGGGGTTGAGAGCCACGATGGTCCATTCCACCATAATAACGAATCTACAATGCCTGTGGGTGACAATCCCCTGGACCCAAGATCTGCAGGATTATCTGATGATCTCACATGATACCAACTATCAATTGGAACTTTATCGCTGATTTGTGAAACTCGATTCGCGACAAAAGTTTTTAACAAGTATGATGGTGTTTTAATCCATGCTAAAACAATAGATGAATCAGTGAATGCGAATGTCCTATCAATAGGTATTTCATCTTTATAATGATTATATGTATATGACAATAATTTTGATAACAAGTGCGAAGCGCAAAGTTCAAGACGAGGTATCGACAACGTTTTGAGAGGTGCGACTTTAGTTTTAGCCAGTAATAATCGCACTTCTGGATTTGAAGTATCAATATTTGAACAACAATATACTACGGCAGCATAACCTAAATTTGAAGCGTCTGAGAATCCAACCAAATAACAGTTCTGTATGTTTCCAAGATGACGAGGTATATCTAAAAATGCTAAATTATGAAGATTTGACATAAGATTTTCCCACCTGGTTTGGATGTTATCAGGCGTAGGGTCATCCCACTCCAATCCAAGCTTCCATAATTCTTGGAGTAAACATTTTGCCACAAAGATAACAGGCGAGATCCACCCTAGTGGATCAAATATACGTGCTACACAGGATAAAATATTTCTTTTGGTGGCAATCATCTCTGGTGATGTTATTTGGTAGGTGAATGAATCACTATTAGGATTCCAATATATCCCAAGAATTTTGATTCCGCCGTCAGAACCCAAATTCAAACTCAATGGAACCTCCCGATGATCCTCAGGAAGATCACTGAGAAAATCTTGTGAATTACTCGCCCATTTACGCACTTCAAAACATCCCAATTTGAGTAATGAAATGAGTTCGTTCCTTATGGACAATGCATCATCCACAGTTTGCCCACCACTCAGAATATCATCTAGATATACATTTTGCAATATTATTTTTGACGCTCTTGGAAAATTATGTTTTTCTCTGACCGCTAACTCGTTCAGTGTCCGTATTGCTAAGAAGGGTGAAGAAGCAACACCATATGTAACAGTGTTTAATTCGTATTGCTTAAGGGGTTCGTCTGGAGACTCACGCCACAATATCCTTTGGTAAGGACGATCTTCTTCTCGAATTAGGATTTGTCTATACATCTTACAAATATCAGATGTAAAAGCTATTTTGAACATTCTGAAACTACAAATCAAGTGAATAATATCCGATTGTATTTTTGGTCCAACGAAAACAACATCATTCAATGACTTATTTGATGTTGTGTGTGAACTGGCATCAAAAACAACGCGAAGTTTTGTAGTGGAGCTAAGAGGTTTGATAATACAGTGATGTGGTATCAAATATTTTGTGAGTGAGTGTTCTGACATTGACAGCTCTCTCATATGACCAAGAGTTTCATACTCTCTCATGAATGCAATGTAATCTCTCTGCAATTCTGGCTTGAATTTGAGAGTTCTTTCTAATCGATGAAAACGCAATAAAGCATTTTGTTCTGAAGATCCTAATGTATTATAATCATTTTTCAATAGTAATGGAACTACAAAACGTCCCGATGGATTGCAATATGTTTGTGATTTAAATACTTCTTCACATGTCTTGTCATCTTCCGATTGATGATGTTGATTTGGTATGTCTTCGATTTCCCAGAATTGATGAAGATGATGTTCTAAGGATGATACGCAAAGTGTTACATCATTAGATTTTATGGATTCACTTTTTGGTATAACAGGGATGCTTCCCATAATTACGATCCCCAAAACAGTGTTAATACCTATTGGCAAATCAGTTGGACCCTCAACAAGTCCAGGTCTTAATAATTTGGCAAATACTGAGGCTCCCAATAAGACATCTATTTCTCCTGGGATACCAAACTTTTCATCCGCCAATTGAGAGTGATTTAGGTATTCTAAAGATGATGTTTGTACTTCACAACTGGGTAAACAATGTGTAATTTTATCTAACACTAAAGCATCTATCTGATATGTCATTCTATTATTAAACTTTGAATAGAATGTAAAGGATGCTCCTGTATGAATTGTGTTGTTAGACATTCCAATTCCTTGTATGGAAACATTTTTACTGTAGGTATTTAAACCTAATAATTTACAAGCTTTAAGTGAAATGAAATTTGATTGACTGACTGTATCTAGTAAAGCACGCAAGCAATGTGCTTTACCTGCCTGTCCTTGTACGATGATTGTTGCAGTTGACAGTAACTCTACCATTCTGGCCCTCTGTCGAAGGCAACTGGCAGTCACATAAGGTTCAGGTTGATCAGTCGCAGGTGAGCTCGGATCCGATGGTTGAGTAATTTTGGGAATAAAATGCAATAAACTGTTGTGTTTTCCATTGCACTGCTTGCAAGATGACTTTGATTTACATAAATTCAATCTATGTCCTCTCTGTAGACAATTGATACATAATCTGTATTGTTTGATTAGTTCAAACCTTTCCTTTGGAGCCAATGACAGAAATTTGGAACAATGATAGATAGGATGGTTAGTCTTTGAACTACAACAAATACAATGATGATTTTCTTCTGAGGATATACCAGTAACGAATACTTTGGTTGCCTGATTTCTGTGTTTCGTCAATGAACTGTTAGAGGTTGGTAAAACCTCCAATATACCACAATGATTTTCTAAAAATTTTAGCAATTCGTTAAAGGTGGGGACCGTGTTGTGTTCAACGGTCAACTCAAATTTTGTTCTAATATCAATTGATAATTTTCTAAGTACAATATTCAATAATAAAAATGACCATTATTTTACAGGAAATCCCAGTGAATCCAATCCAAACGTATTCTCTTTAAGTATGTCAACAAATGCTCGAAGGTTTTCCTTGTTTTTATTGAACGAGAAATTCAATATATGATCAATATGTGCGTCAGCTATGAGACGTTTGTTTTCGTATCTTTCTATCAAAATACGATACGTTACACGATAGTTTTCCGGAGATAATGGCAAATGCTTGACGAGACGTAACGGTTCAATGTCTAATAAACTCACTAAATATTGCATCTTCTGTACATTTCCAAGTGAACAGTTTTCATCAATCATGGATTTGAAGAGATTATTGAAGTTTATCCACTCTGTTGCTTTCCCAGAAAATTTAGGTATTTCAAGTATTGGTAATTTTAAACTGTTACCTCCTTTCTGTTGGTTAGCAATTTTACTTTCAGAAAATATGTCATAGTATACATATTTGATTTCCTTGTACATTGACATGAAACTATCATATTCCACATAATGATTTTTCTCATCAAAATCTTTAGATTCAGATTCAATGTCAATATGAGCTTGAACAAATTTGGCTTTAATTTCCTCCAATTCTTTAAATCCTATTTCAAAACTCTTGACATCTTTAGCTGACCCAATTATGGCACACTTTGACAAGTTAAGCAAGGCGACTAACTCTCGCTTTGCGAGTTTATAAATGATAAATGCTGACATTGTAGTTAAGTGTCAATATCAATCCTTAAACAAATAACTGTCAAAATCAAATGTTAACAAAATGACAAAACAAGATGGCGACTAAGATGGCTGACCAATCAAAGACAAGAAGTGTAAATGATCTTACCACAGTAAAACTACAACTTTTTGCAAATTTATTGTTACAAAATTTTGACACAATGCAAATATTAATGGCAAATATTAATTACAACAAAGAATATTAATACAAAATTATCTGACGAAATCTGTGACCATGTGCATGTACAATAAATAAACCACTGCAATTCTGCTCTGTCCGTATGAATTTAAAACAAAACGACAAAATTATCCGTCTCGAAGGACCAACAAATATGTATGTTAAATGGTGGACTGTATTGCAAATAAATGAATCAACACTACGGACAAATCAGAACTACAGTTTGGTAGCACTTACCCTTCTTGCAGATCCCAATCCACCGAAGCCTTGGAGAAAGGAATTCGGGAATTGGAGTTGGAAGAGAAATTAGGATAGGCTTCTTTTTGCGAACTTACACCCAAATTCACTATCACAGATTTCTAATGATACAAATATGGTTCAAAATGAATGAGAACTTTTTTAAACAAATTATAAATGGTTACTGATGTAACAATGCGAAAAAAAATGGCAACTGATGTTGCTCCCACTGATGTTTGAAATCGAATGAAATATGTAACAAAAAAAACCACCTACACCCACAATAGTAGGTAGGTATTATCAAAATGACCCAACACTTGTCATTAGTGTCAATTTGTATGTCCGTTTGTGAGTTTCCGAAGTGCTTCTTTAAATTATTAAGTTAAAATGGTTAAATCTTCTTGCAGTTTTGGATGCTTTCAAAGATATATTAACGGAGGAAACATTTCTTTTTATGGGTATATTATATTTGGTATATATTTTTCAATTCATAACTAAAATATAATCACAACTAACCACCACGATCGAACATCTTTTCTTTTTGACATTGACTGATTTTATTTAATCTTAAGAAACTTATATATGTTTAATAATCTCCGGTGAGGCCCCAGCTGGTATGCCACCTCTGTCGAGATGCGCCGTCATAGCGTGCCGTGGGGCACAGAGCCAGCCATGGGTGACGGTCTGGAGGAGGAGATCAGGAGGAGAAGAAGAAACCACGCCGGACACGAGAAAGACCTGCCAGCCTGACGCAGAGGCTGGGCCCCACCGAACTACAGTCACCACGTGGAAGACAGTGACATGCCTGGAGGAAGGATGTCGCTGTACCCTGGGGCGGTATATTCTGGTCGGCGTCTTTTCGTGTGTTCGCGTGTGTTTGACAGTTCGTTTCGGTAGATGCCACGTGTTTTTATTTGTTGTCTGTTGTTTTTTTTTATTCTTTTTTTATTGCCATGGACCAACTATAATGATTTTTTGAATAAATGCGCCGTACTACTACAATTTCATAGTGTCACCATCATTTGTCTTCTTTTCTTCCTCACATTGGCTTTGATGTTTCCTCGTGGTAGACGAGAGGTCTCATCAAGACCTCTCGTCTACCACGAGGAAACATCAAGCCAAGGTGTGGGGAAGAAAAGGAGACAAATGATGGTGACACTATGAAATTGTAGTAGTACGGCGCATTTATTCAAAATATCAGCATTGTTCGTCCATGGCAATTAAATAATAAAAACAAAACAAACACAACAACATCAGAGTACAAATAACAAAACAAAACGATAACGATCCAACTCTCAAACCCAGCCGAGCACGAAGAGACGCCGACCAGAAGGTCCAGCCCCAGGGTACAGCGACATCCTTTCTCCAGGCATGTCACTGTCTTCCACGTGGTGGCTGAAAGTCCGGCGGGGCCCAGCCTTTGCGTCAGGCTGGCAGGTCCTTCTCGTACTCGGCATAGTTTCCTCTTCTCTGCAAGGCAGTCACCCATGGCTGGCTCCGTGCCACACGGCAAAGCTCTGAAGGCGCATCTCGACAGAGGTGGCAGGCCAGCTGGGAGCCTCACCGGAGGCGAACCGACGCTCCAGACGACACGGAAAGCCCCTCGTGGTCCAATCTGCGAGCCGCCGCGTTCCCTGCTGCGGTGGCCCAACACTGCGCCCTGCCTCCACGCCTCTGCCCTGTTGATGCCCTCATCTTGGCTCCGTAGCACCGGCAGCGTCCATGCGCGTGACGTGTCCTGTCAATCAGACCTCCTGCGCCGTCGAAAATATGGCCGCCATAGGGACGCGCGTGTCGACCGATGACGGCGTCGTACCAAACCGTCCGTCTTCCACCAGAGTTAAACGCCAAGAGAGCGCGTGCCATAGCGCGTGCTATAAGCTTCCTTGTCGTTCTCTCACGCCGTCAGGGGCGCTAGTAGTCTTCCGCCAAAATGTTGCTGCGGAAAAAATTAAAAATTATTGTTTTTCGACAACACTGTTTTTCGGCTATAACAATATGACCTACTTTTTGAATACTTTTTGCTATTGAATTTTTGA
This sequence comes from Molanna angustata, assembly GCA_963576475.1. Classification (NCBI taxonomy): domain Eukaryota; kingdom Metazoa; phylum Arthropoda; class Insecta; order Trichoptera; family Molannidae; genus Molanna; species Molanna angustata. Next base: position 35,209,574 of record OY754969.1, on the reverse strand, counting down.
TTCATATTGATTAAATGAAGATTTTTTGTTCAATTATTTCCTTTTATTTTGATTACTTCTTTACCAAGAATTTGTCTTTGTATTGATTTTTTTGTTGCATATCAATTGTAAATGTGTTTTTGTATAAGTACCTTATTTATTTGTATAATATAGAGATTTAAAACTATTATCCACCTGTGTTTTGAAAGAAAACCTTTTTTTATATAATATTCTTTACATTTGATCATCTGTTGAAAATCTTAAAACTACTGTAGTTTGCCAAAGTTGTTGCCAGAAAGTAATCCATATATTAAACCCCAGACAATCAGAGCCGCTGCAAGTGGAACAGAATCTTATGTTCTGCCGATGTGGAGCGAGCCTGAGCGACCCTTTTTGGTGCGGTTTGCAGCTGCCTCGGCCGTCCAGTGAGCGCGGTCCGTGTCGACACGACGCGTGTATAATTTCGACTGTCTGTCACTCGTAATGTCACATATTTTAGGTTATGTTATTATTGTCAAATTTTGTTCACATTTTATTTTTCTTAAATATTAGTTTGTGGTCTGATTTGGCGCCGAATTCAAAGAAAAAAGTAACGCGAACAGGAGAGGTCGCGTCATTCCAACTGTCGATTTGTTCAAGAGAATTTATTTCTCTTCACATATCGCCAAAGTATCAAGCCAAGATAAGCGAGATTTTTATGCAGGGTCTATATTTTTCACGGTTTTTCCAACACCAACATTCAAAAAACACCAACATAGAGGCTTCGCAGCATATATGTTCTGCATATGGATTTACTCAGAACTCGGAGTAGAACATTAAGTGTGTCTGTGTTTTTGTATGTGTCCGTCCCCCCTAATAACTTTTGATCCACTTAATGCACAGAGCCTAAAATTTCAAAATATATAGAAAGTTATAGGTCTACAAAACTTTTATACTCAGAATTTTGAATTTTTGTAGCACCGGTAGCGTCCACGTGTAAGACGTGTACTGTCACCCAGACATCCTGCGTCCTCGAAAATATGGCCACCATCGGAAGCACATGTCGTCACAACAAACCGTCCGTCTCCCACCAGAGTTGAATCCTGCGGCTGGTGCTGGAGCGCCTGGCGTTGTATGGCCTGCGCTGCGCCCCCGAGAAGTGCACTGTTGGTGCGAGCTCCCTTCAGTATCTGAGACACGCGGTAACCGCCACTGGAACTCGTCCGCAGGAGGTACACGAGCGTGCCATTCAAGAGGCACCGACGCCAACAGCAAGGACTGCTTTACCGGACTTATCCGAATGCTCCGATCACGTATCATGAGAAGGTTCCGACGATCCACTGGCAGAAATAGTCGACCTTTCTATCATGGGTTCTCAACCTTCGACCTCGGCCGCCGTTTTTAGTCGTCCCCGTAGGGTCCCACGTTTGCCAAGCCGCTTTCGGGAGGAATGGCCGAATACCAGGACGCTGGATTTCTCTTGAAAAGGGTGGGGCGATTGATACCGGCCCGCCTTGGCCCCAGATCCGCGAGAGAGATCCACTGTCCTCCTATTCGAGTAGGCTGTGGTTTATTTTTTTGGTGGTACTTACCCAGATAACACGATAATTTTTGAGATGTGGCGAAAATATTATTTAATGACAACACTTAAATAAACGTCACTTATCGCGTCTGCCATCTTTGATCATTAGCATTTTTGTTACCTGTTGAGTGTTGGCTTTTTAATTGCATTATTTATTGCTTTTCAGTAGTTTTGCAATTATTTTAAGCGGCATTATTATTTGCAGTTAATTAATATCAACACTATTTGTTTTCCTTATATCTATTTGGGTACTATTTACGCATTAATATGGAAGATCAGGGCGGAAGTTCTGCACCGAAGGTGACGTCAGACAATAAGAAACTTCAACAAACACAGGAACAAGTTAACGAAGTAGTTGGCATTATGAGGGTGAATGTGCAGAAAGTTTTGGAAAGAGACCAGAAATTGTCCGAGCTCGACGATCGCGCAGATGCTTTGCAGCATGGAGCGTCTCAATTTGAACAACAAGCAGGAAAGCTGAAAAGAAAATACTGGTGGAAAAATGTGAAAATGATGATAATTATCGCTATAATTGCTATTATTTTCCTTGCGCTGATCATTTGGTGGGCGAGTCCAGGAGGTTCTTCAGAAAGCGTTGAATCTACCCCAGCCCCAACTCCGGCATCCAAGACCTAACAATTATATTATTTTTTTGGATGGACAGATTGTCCTGCACTATGGAAAAGGTTTAGCCCTAAAACTTTCACTTAAAAGGCTATTATTTTATATTTTTGTTGTCAAATAAAAAGAGTTTGTGCTACGGTGATACACCACTATGATTGTCTTCATAACAAATATAGTTCACATGATGTTACATTGTTTAATATTCTATTGAATTGATTAATTTTTGTGCTTTAACTAATTTAATTGTTTCTTTGAATATTTCGCTAACAAAATTGGATTCAACTAACAAATATTACTTTGCAACATAAAAAAATTGTGAATGGACTTGTCATTTTTAAAATCAATGAATAACTTGGTAGTTTTTTGTCTCGTTTGTATTTTTATTGATAATATTGATTTGTTTTGTTGCAAATATGACCAACTTTTTACACATCTATATCTAAACTAGGTGTTACATATTCAGATTGTAAATGCCATTTTTGTCCATTGGCAAATGTCATATCCAGTGAATATTTAAAATGACATATTATTAGCGTACAAATTTAACTATTTTTATGGTTTAATACTTATAATAATATGACCAAATTGTGATTAAGATGCATGACTCAGCAATACATTACAATTATTTGATTAACAGTTCAATTGCGTGAAACACCTCACTGATTTGTTCGATCATGTCTTCCTGTTTTTGTTCATTGGATTGATAGAGTCTTACACGGCCTAATTAAAAAGTACAAAGGTCAGATAAGAAAAATCCAATTTGGATTTGCTGTTGCTCATGCTTGGAAAATTTATTGCCAGTTATTTATTAATTACTATTCCTAATGTGTTTGAAAACTTTCTGATAAAATTTTATTTTAATAGAATATATTTATAACCAAAATTGTTGTATTTATAATAATAAAATGAAACACAGTGTTAATCCACAAAGGAGAAAAATTTAATGGCCTAAGCACTTTCGCTGGCATCATTAGAGTCACTATTTATACTGATTTTATTTAGTTTGTGGATTGAAACCGTGTTTCATTTTATTTTTATACCTCAATAAAATTATTCATTTTTTATTCTGAAATTCCACTTTATTAGTGATAAAACTTTTAAATTAAAAAAAAAACGTATTTTCACATTTTAAAAGAACCTCTATGAACTGAATACTATCACCATAATCTTAATCTTTGAGAATCTAACAAGTGCCTTAAATATGTAGTACAATCAATTGATTTTGTGTATTTCGAAATCCTTTATCCTGTGCTAATACATTTCTTTGTTTCCCATTTTCTAGCCATTGTAATTAATAGGTAATTCTCATAATAAAATATTTCCTTTAGTGACGTGGTTACAGTATCATTATAATCTTACAGATAATGTTTAACTAAATGTATATGTATATTATTGTATTGTATGTTTGCTCTTGTGTTCTTATCATCTTAATGGGAAAACAAATTAATTCTATTGTTTATGTTTTTAGTACAATTCACACTAATTATTATTTTTTTTTAATGTCTTTGTGTATGTTAAAATCAATGTGTTTTTTTATTTGTTTACTATGGTTTTTCTAAATTATTTAAAAATTCTGACCTATTTTAAATAATGGTAATTAAATTCTTCCGACTTTACCTGTATGGAATATGGAATAATAAAATCTAAATAAATTCCAGGTTTGGGTTTGTATCTTTGTTATATTATTGTTGATTTAAAAGGATCAATATAGGATTCAATGTCATGTTCTATGTAATATGTATGTATACAGTAATATTTCATTTACTGTAAAATCCGTGATTCTTCGATCCATGAGATCCGTGAACTGAACTGAAGAAAAGAATAACTATTTGGTTTGATAATGTATATTTCGACCATGGTTCAAAAGTTAAAAAAATATTCTAATACAATATTGATTTATCTTACTCGTGGTCAATTTTTGACGTACTGGTGTATTTTTACATTACTATTTTTACAGGTTAAATAATCATATAAAAAAGTATCCCGTTGAAAATGTAAAAAATCATTCCATTTTTTTAAATTATGCATAAATGTTTATCTATTTTGTTTCAATGGATCAACCGTTAATTTTTGTATTTATTTTATTTTATTGCAAATAGGCAACTCACAAGAAATTTCAAGTGTAGGTAGGTATCTAAATTTTTATAAAATATTGATTATAAGTATTATACCATGTGCACAATTTGACTTGTACTGTGGCATTTAAACTTTTTATTGTATAATTTGTTTGTGTAGAGTTATTTAAACTGGTATATTTAGGCTCTAATATTTTACGGACCATTAACTGTACTGTTAACAACACTAGGCCTTGCAATAAGTAACAGATTGAATCAAATGCATTTGTTATTAGTCTCACGAGACCTATACGGCTAATTACTATCCATTTATAAATATGTATGTGAATTTTTAGTCTATCCGAGTGTTGATTCCTTCCAGATATAGTGTTTTGTATTTTTGTATATTGCCTATGTTTAATATAGAAATATGGTACTTTATTGCATGTTAAACATAACTTCAATATTTATTTATAATTATAGTTTGATTTAGTTGATAGTATACTATTAAAATAATAAAAACCAAAGTGATTTGGTAATAATATTTGCTTCAAGTAAGTTTTTCTACTACTTCCAACTAATTGATAGCAAAATATTTATCCAAAAAATATATATATGATGAAACACTCCACTCCAAATATTCCACAATAATTATTAAGAAATTATTAAAATGTATGGTTCTATTTTTTTTACACAAAATAAATTGTATTGAAACATTTATGATAAATGCTTAAATAATCTTGTCTCTAAAAATGACAACAAAATAATTGTATTTTATTTGTAATACAGGTTAAATCTCTGAATAACGAATACCGAAGTTACGAAATTTTCAGTATAATATACATGTAATTTGTCCCTGATAAACCTTCATACAAAATATACTGAAAATTCACTGTAGCGAAGCCAATCTCAGAATAATGATTTTTTTTCTAGTATGATGTTTCAATTTTATACGAACTCAGTCTGTTTTTGACACTAGGCGGTGCAGTACGTATCTATATGATATTGCGTAGGTAACATGGTTTACAAGTGCTAGTCTTTGTTTTTATGAGTACGCATCTTATGGTGTTTTAGTGTTTCTATGTTTTTTTTTCTTAAATATGTTTTTACTGTGTAAATGGAAAAAAAACAAAATAAAAACCTAGCATTCATAATAGTGAATTTTCAGCATAACAAAACATTTTGAACTTCGTTATACTGAGATTTTACCTGTAATAGACATTAAAAATTTATTTTGTTGATATATTTGGATTTTTGAAAATTAAATAATAGTTTCATTTTGATCAGAATATTTCAAAAATATGTTTTTGATGTAGCTTGAAATATTTAGCATAATGGATCGTGAAGGTATTTTAATTGTATTTTTTGTTCATAGTTTGTGCCTTGATTTGAATATCTTCATTTATAACTTTTAAACAAATAGAATAAATTTTAAAGAGTTGTGCCTTCAAAAACAATGACAATATTATAATGTAATGTGCCCAAATCTTTTCGCACAATTAAGTATTACTTGTTGTATATTTTTGGAAAACTATATTTATTGTCTAAGTATCTGTAAGATGTTTAGAAATATCTAATAAAATTATATATTACCTGTTACATTTTTGAGTAATAAACTCTATTATAATGAATTTTTATTTCTTTTACGTTAATGTTTAATTTATTTTTCCACAGTCCTAACACATTAGCATACTCATAGTACCATTAAGCGGGTTGCGAACCAAAAGCTAAGCTAAGTTAGTTTAGCTTAGCTCGCATAGCTAAGGTCATTTTTAATACTACCTCACATAGTTTGCAGTCTACTTACTTATTCACTTACATGGCTCACAATTTATACATTCAGAATCTGATTACAGAATCATCTGCCAGATATGAATAATTAAAGTGGTGCTGGTTTTGCTGTATTGAACAAGTAGTCACACTTGTTGCCCAGCACTATTGCGCCTTGGCTTTTTTTTATACCTCATAAAAAATATCACCATTTCTTGAGAAGTTATTATGTTTTTTTGTCACTTATACTGACTGTAATAGTTGGACTGGTAGAAAAGTCAACCATATAGTGTTACAATAAATGTTTATTATGTTTACAGAGTAGGTACCAAAAGAATGATGTGAATGTTTATGAGAAAATTTGTGAAAAAACAAGTTAAGAATCATTTGACTCTTTGGCCTAGTTACTTAAATTTCTGACTTTCGAGTCACTAGTCATGGGATCAAGATTAATCTATTTTTTTAAATTCTAACTGGATTTATGAAACTATATACTTTTATAGAAGTAACATTATTATATGTGCCTATTATATTAATATCTATCAATGTACATAATTTCAGACAACTTAGACTTATTTATCTAAATTATGTAAATAGTAAAGTAGTAGATAAACAAAAAAACATCAATCTATATTGTATTACATGTTGATTATATGAGATAAAAAAACACAAGGATGAATATAAGTTAGCTCTATTTTCATTAATTCAGGAAGAAATAAAAAAGAGGAATAAAGAATGTACATTTTTGAAAGCGCGTAATAAAATATTTCTAATATCTGTGTAGTACCTAAGTAATAACTCTGCACATGTAATTGGTACTATTTTTGTCTTGCCACAAAAATAATTAAACTTACGAAACGTAAATATATTAAGCACAAGTAAACAACAAAATGATCCGAATGCATTCTTTGCCTTCCTATGGTCAAGAGATTATCGCTGTTATTATAATAAAATCATGACAATAGCCGGTAGATTGTTCTGGATAAATGAATGAATCATTCAAAGAGTCGAATCATTTCTACAGATTATCGCGAGCATTCCTTCGCTATGTGGGAACCTATTTGCGTGGGATGGTCCCCCCAGTAGGTCGCGATGGATATACATAATACATAATACTCACCTATGTACATACTTGCATCGTAAACTCAGACAGACGTGGTGAGCCAACATAAAGCTATTTAAAACTGTGCGCAAACTCTGAGCGTCAGACATCGTCCGAGAGGTAACGATTTCAGTTGTGTATTTAGTTGTTTCTTCGGCGAGTGACTGTCGAGTCGTGTTCGTGTTACTCTCGTAATCGATCAAAATAATCCTTATTTCTCTCTTTCTTTGTGTCAGTGTAATAAATAAAAATGGCTGACGGTGGAATCAAGAGAAACGTCCCGATAAAGTTGGGAGACTTTTCTGTCATCGACACTGAGTTCTCTAGCATCAGGGAGAGGTTCGACGCCGAGATGAGGAAGATGGAGGAAGAGATGAGCAAATTCCGCTCAGATCTTATGAACAGAGAAACCAACAATTTCTTCAAAAGCACAACAAGGTAGGAGATACTCTTTGAGATATTTTTATTTCATGCGCGCATATTATATTCTTTTATTTTGTTTATTTACATCCATGCACCTATACCACTTTTACGGTAAATGTTTCAAAATAATATACCTACTAAATATTATAGTGTCTTCTCGGATTTCATTTCAATATTAGTATTTTAAACAATTCGTTTCTTATTGGAATCTTGCAAGTTGATGATGCTCATAACAAAGTTCTTACTTGAAAACACATGAAAAAATATTATTTTTTTGTCATTTGGTTCTATTAATTTATCGGAGAAATTCAATTTTTCATTGGGTAATCCCCTGCACTGCCAATACATCATACTCTATGGAAAACTAAGAAAATTGTTTCTCGCATTTCCTATTTTCATTGGCGCTATCATATATTTCCAAAATTCGCAAAATAATTTAATTTAATTGAAAACTTTAATGAAATAACTATCTGTTGATAATGGGCGATGCGTTGACCTTGTTTTAATTCGGGAGTGAGCTCGAATGGACGTGTGCGCGACTACACAATATTTGTATTATGTAAACAATTAATTTACGATGGTCAAGATTTATTTTGGTAAGTTCCTGTCTTCCTACCTGAATTAAGTCGACAGGTATTTTTGCCTTAGAATTTTTGTTTGTTTTCTATACCATGATCAGACGACGTTATATTTCTTTACGTTTTATGTATTTAAGTAAATTAATGTAGCATTTTTAAGGTTATTTTTAACAATCCGGTGGGCAATAATAATCATAACTTGTTTGGAGATTTTTATTATCAACAGGAACATCCATCCGTTAGTAAATCGTAAACAAACTTACGAATATTTGGTCTTTCGTTTATAAGACCGGCCTTAAGTAAATGAAATAAATATCAAAAAATATGTATGAACACGCAAAATTCTGCGAACCAGGGTGGCAAGTCCCGTCAAACACTGGAATTGAAACCCTCATGATAACCCATATTATGGATTTAATTATCTTATGGAGTTCTATAATATATGATATTATAGAACTCAATGGTAATTATATCCGTGATATGGGTTATCATGAGTGTTTTCATTCCATCGTTTGCCGGGACTTGCTCCCCAGGTGATCAAAAATGCGTTTATTTTGGACACACATTTAGCAAGGATTATGCACTCCGCGAGGTATGGAAGTCTATGGCTGCTCCAATTACCTATTTATATAGGTACTATTATTATATCAATATTAATTATCGGTGAATAGTGTACACAGGTGGCTATTTAATTCGGAAATTTATTCAAGATACTTTAAAAATGTTTTCGCATAAAATACCTATTTACATTAAACTATTATAAGTGTCTTCATCTGTAGATATACATTTCTTACAATAAGTGAAACACTCGTCCTATTTCCAATTGAAGATGAAATAGGTCAAGGACAAGGGCGGATCCAGCTTTGGCGCCAGGGGGGGGGGTCACATAGTCGTGGTCAAGTCACAAGAAGTTATAATTTAATTTTGATAATAATTATATACAAGTAAAAAGTAGGTATTTTATAAATAAATGTAATTAAAAATACTTACCTTTATTTAAATAACAAAATCAACACTGGCATAATGAAGAAACTGATTAATTAGAACATTTCTTGTAATGAATTTGTCGCAACAATTTTTAAGAACACTATTACTTATATTAGAGTTTTTAATTTAGTACTTTATTATTAAAGTTTAAACGTTCCGATTGAGGTTAGGTCTAGCTAGACGTTAGTTGAAACAAAGCGCGCGCAATTGTCACACGAAATGTGACATATGAAAGGTGGCGGTGGCGCAGTAAAATTCAAATTTTCGATGCGTTAGTTCCCGAATAATGCGTTTGGCGTCAAACAAAGTATTATATTAAATTAATTAAATATTGAAAGTACTTCAATAAAATCTATATTTTGATAAAAAAATATATAAAATCATGTTTAACAATTTTAATTAGTGGTCCACCTAGGTCCTGGACCCAGCCCAGGGGGAGTCATGACCCCCATGACCCCCTCCTGGATCCGCCCTTTGTCAAGGATCGGTTTGCTTATTTGCAACATAGGTAGATCATACTAGGATATGCTAGGATATTATTTTTGTAGCATAATATGTATGTATATATATTATTATTTTCGTCCTATGTGTATCGACATTTTTTTATTGTTTATTGAAAACATGTTCAGCGCTCCGCATGTACCTATACCTCGATCCGCAATAATAACAGTATGTGTAGGTAGTCTGAAGTGTCATACTGAATGTTCGAGTTATTTTGAATAATAATAAATTATTTATTAGAAATTGACGCAGAAGTCCTACGTATTACTATACATGTCATGGGTGAGTGGGTTAACAATCTTGTCATTACCATTTTCGGTAACTGGGGTCGAATGTTGTTTCGTATCAACCGAGTTATGTGCATATAAAAGTTAATAAGTGGCTGCATACCAATAAAACGTGACTTTCAAAATGATACGAATTAAACGACCCTTTTTTCTTATTCTCGTTTAGTGGTGAATACGGTTTTGTATATAGATATGTTGTGGAGGCGACAACTACTCTTTAGTAATGTAACCATTTTTGGTAGGCTTGATTTTGAGATATATAAGGCAGTCGTGTGGGATACGTAATACATATGTCTTTAGAAGAAATTTAAAAGTCAATTTTGTCAAAATTGTTTGTACTGTTTTGGATTGATGTCATAAATAAATGGATTCTGAACATTGTAAAAAAATGATTAACAAATCATAATATAACAATGTTGCTAAATTTGTAAATATTTTTTTTGTGATAGCACTTTACCAAATTCTCAGTTATATAAAATTATCTATTTACTTTCCTTGACAAAATAACGCGTGCTTTTTACCGCGTAAATTTATCCAGTTTTTCCAGACCTCTATATTTTAGGATTTATTTACAAATTCACATTACGGTCATAATTAACGGCCGTAACTAATATAAATTTGTTATTTGTACAAATGTTTTGTAAGAATAATAAGCCGTATTAGCTGTTTTGAAACAATAAAAAAGTTCCACGCATGAAAATATAAACCTCAAATGGAAATATTTTGAACTCTTCAAAATATTTCAGTAGGTACTTATGTCGTGTCGTATATGACATGTCTTATAGCTTATAACCATGTTTGAAAATTTTTGTCCATTTTTAATAATATAATAATAATAACCATCTCTCCCAAAATAACGTTGCCAGAATTTAAATAGCCTATTTTGCATATTTATCAGATTTTTCGCAAAATATTTTGAAGAATACACCTGCTTTTATCCTTATTATAAGTTTTTTAGGTTTTTACTATTTTCTTTTTCAATATTCCTATTTTAATATTTAGTCGACCCTATAGATATATCTCGTACTTAAGTATATAAGTATAATAATAGGTATTCTGCCTTCTTACCCCCCACTACTATGGAATAGTGGAGAGTCACGATTTCGCAATTTTTAAGCATATTTTTTTTACATCAATTTCTCAATGGGTATCATGTAGAGAGTTTATACTTCGAGTTTCGTCTTGATGTTTTTGTGTGTATCCCGTAATCCGTATGCCGTACACAAATATGAAAATTTGTGTCCTTTGTACAGTCCACATTAAAGGCCGACGAACTACATATTGATATCATATGTGTGAAGTACACTAAATTAGAGCTGATTAGTTTTCTATAGACAAAGGTTCATTTCCCTATGATTTCATCTGTTAAAACTTTGAAAATGCTCTCACTATCTGGGAAATCGAGATTCTCATATTGTTTGAATTGTTGAAATTCAAACAAAATAGAAATACACTCTTCAAAAGTGCATTCAGTGCATATCTAATAAAATATTTTATATATATTTTTTCACAATATTTTTAAAGAAAAAAATATTTTGTGATATTGCATATTTAAATGAAAAACGTATGTAACTGTAGTAAAATAGCATCTGTTTGGGAAAATTGAATTATTGACTTCATATTGATATTGTATGTTTTTCTATACAAAACTGTATTTTTTTTACTCTCCAATTCTATGAATGTAATACTATTCATCTACATACTATCATGCCATCTTCCTCATGGGGTAGGTAGAGAGAACCAACCACCGCATTCTTCTTTCTTGACACATATTCACCATCTCATCAACATTTATGCGTGGTTTCATACATGATTAAAGCAATTTTTACATTAATTTCCAAACAGATATCATGTAGAGAGTGTAAACCGTGAGTTTTTGTGTGTATGGTGTATTATGAAAACTTTTGTCCTCAGGGAAACTAATATTAGTATTTTAGGAATCTAATAGAAATTTTCTTCATTAAAACGCATTTAGGGATTGTCAACCTTTCAAGAAGATAAATGTACACTTACTATTTAGTGGAGAGTTTAGTATTGGCAACAACCCCTCGTTTTCATCTGCAGATGGTAAATAAATGGTTGACGTTACTTTTTGTTTGAAGTATGACTTCGTACGAAACAAGTTTTCTATGTTAAATATAACGCCGAGCGTTTCCTATTTATTTTCTTGTGTCTTCGTTTTAATACTGTCCCAATTTTTTATTGATTTCAATCAATCGTTGAGGTTTATTTTGGTCCCTTTGCGTTCTTTAATACTTATATTAAAGTTGACCTATGATATTTGATAGTAAATTTATTGTGAACTCAAAAGTTAATCTTGATTATTTCTTAATGTTTTCAAAATGTCCAGATGAACAAATCTATGTACATCGGAACCACGATCCGTTCGTACCAAATCTTCACGATCCGTTACGACCCGTTCGTAGAAAAATCTTCACGATCCGTTCGTACCAAATCTTCACGATCCGTTCGTACCAAATCTTCACTCGAAACAATAATATCATCGCATATTGATTGGTTTATAAATCTACGTATCGCATATTTTTTTGTTTGCATGTCCACCAGGATTTTCATGTATTCTGAGTTTCCTTTCAACAATATTACGTCATGTTTTATAATATTATTATCATGTTTTCCTATTTTCTGACATTGTTGAAGTATAGTTTACTTTACACACAATATTTTAATGTTTACATAGGTAATTCATTGTGTTTCTATACATCCATTTTCAACACTCTTGTCGGTGATGAGTTCATGTTCAGTTAAAGACAAATTGATTTATCCCCATTTAACTAGGTAATTCGCTAAATCAGATTAGTTATACTTATTGTTTAATAAAATTATTGCTGATGAATAAATGACGTAACTATTTTTTATTGTTGTGTTTTATATGCTTACTATGTACCCATAGAATTATAATATACTATGTACCCATATAGCAAACAACATAATTATTATCACATTCATTGCGAGGTATAATATTATTGTATGCAGGTTTCTGGTTAGCCACCATATTTGTTTAGTCTCAGGAGACGTCACCTGAAGGTCATACCTTATTAGGGCCGCATTATTTGCTTTTATTAATGAAAATTCCTATATGGTTTTGTACATTTGTCGGTGGAATCACCGTTAAACAGCGAGCACATGTTGTATATTATGGCAATGTGAAGAGCGATGATGTCATATATATATAAATAGCGGCGATCTGTTCTAGAATATGGTAGAATTACTATGAACCATTATTTATTTATTGGCGAATAACAAAATGTATCCAGCTTTGAATCAGGCGAACTTGCTATTCTTATTGATTTTATATTAAGGTCAACTTATTAGACGATTCGAGATTTGGATGAGTTACGCGGCAGCGGCAACATCTCAGTAAACATTTGTTAAATGAAAATCTATCAGTGACAACTGCATCTTTTGCTTGGATGCAGTTAACTGGGGTTTTAAGAGAGACGATTCCACTAAGAACGATATGAGTAGTATGTAGGTATGTTGTGTTATGTGATTGCAGTGGAAATCGAATCCAGATAAACATCTAATAATATCTTCATCCCACACAATATATTATGTATGTGGTTCTTGGTTCTGAACATTTATGAGATATGTTCTGATGACAACTCATTATCATTTGACATTATAGTGTGTGCTAATTGCTCAACACAAGAACATTTGAAATATAGCGAAGCACTTTTGAAGTTTTTGTTTAGATAGTAAATATATTTTTCTTCTATCGAAAATAAAACATAAATTTTTATAGCCGTTATTGAGAACTTTTGTGCATTTTACGGAAAAACTGTAAATAAATTTTGAGTCGCAGAATTCCCAAAAAAAAATGAATGAAGTCAATCTGTTATTTTTTTCAGCTTGAATAAGTTAAAAATACAATGAAATACGTGCGGTTATTATGGATGAATATATTGATACGTGTGATAAACATATGAGATGTTTGTGCATAACAAATAAACTCCATTGAACGTTTATACATTGTATGTAATGTATGTGCAAGAAGTAATTAGTTATTTTAGTTTACTATAGAATAAACAGCTCCACCCAGTATAAATCCATTGCCATATGAGTTAGCGACAATCAATTAGTGCACTTAAATTGCTTATCCGTCTGGCGTATGTTTATTTTTGTTACAGTACCTATGCATTGCATCAGAGTAGGGTGACCAAACCAACGCGCATTCTTCATAATGGCCGTATGATTTTTGTAGATTAAATATTTTAGTAAGTTTAATTTCATGAGATTTTAATTTATATTCAATTTAATTTTAATTTTATATACCTATATTTTTTAATGTTTTCTCTTGGCTGTCATAGAAAGAAAGATTCAATTTCTTAATCAGTACTTTAAGAGTACCTAGGTATTTAAAAACATCGAAACGCACTTGGATACTGTATCTTTGAACGTAGGTACTTAATCATTACTTAATAATTATTTTTTCAATTGTTTATTTTGAACGAGTTTTATCAAAAATAATTTTCCATTTAGAAACATTTCCAAAGTAAGGATTTTTGTTACCTACTAACATTACAATACGTGAGATTGATTTTTTTTTCTGATTTTTGTCCCATATTACTCGCGGGCCGCACTGAACCACGTGGCGGACCGCAGATTGCCCAGGGCTGACATAGATTATGGACTTCATATTTAACAATTTATTTTCATGTCGTACATCACAATAGACCGAAATTTTAGTCATTGGCAGCTTAAATTGTTTCACAAAAGATATTTTGTTGTTGGATTCAGATATTACAATGAACGATACAATCTGTTACTATTTAAGTACATGGATGTCATTCCACAGCTAGAGAAGCTTGGAATATAAATTAAATGTGTTGCATATAAATTATTATTACCGTGATATCCATGTTGCATTAATCTATAGAATGTGTTTTCGCGTATAGAATAGTATAGCTTGTTTTTCGAAAAAAATCTCATGTTTTTTAAAGAATAGTTTCATTCTTTAAGCTCCGTTGCATGGCAATAAACTCGTTGTGTACACAGAGCATATAAATAATAAATATTTAAATGCTGTTATTTTACGAGGGAAAATGCACGATAACTATAGAAAATAACGATAAAGCGTTATTATATTGATTAAAATAGTTAAGATTTGTTATCAGAGTAAATTCGAGATATTTATTTCTGTCCTTTTTAGGGCATTTTCAGTTTTTTTTGTGGATTTTTAATAATTTCAATTGGTAGTCATCACAGAAGTCGAAAGTTGGTGTATACGAGTATTTCTAGACATTTTTTCTTAATTTATAAATGATTCATTAACAATTAACTTAAATAATTTGATAGTTAAATTCAAAGATTTCCATATAATATAGGTACCTACTAGATGGAGTACTCCGTGTAATGAGTTAGTCATGGTATATCGCGCGTTTAACGTTTTGGTTAGCAACATATTGCAGTTTTCCATATATTTCAACTCTTCCTAAATAACTGTTATCTAAATCTTAATGAACAACGTGTTTTTTCGACAAATAAATCCGAAAATTATCTAGTATATTATATGAAAATCTGTGGTATAATTCATAGATTTTTACTATCATATACTAGATGTCGTACTTAGAAAATTATATGAAAATCTATGGTGTAAACGTGTAACCCCATAATATTTTCAATCGACGTTTGAAAAAAACACACGCTTCGAAATATTTATTTTTATTACATGGAAATAACATCTCGATAGTGTGAAATAAATCGATATGAAACATTCCGTAAATAGGCCGTGTTGTAAAAAGTGTGTTGCTCGGAAACCGGCATTTTTTTGTAAACATAAACAGATTGATTCATTCTAATTTTTTTAACAGCATGCCAAGTTTGCAAAAAATATCAAAGGAATATTAGAAGATAAAAATGAAATTCTTAAATATCATCTAAAGTAATAAAGCAATCAAAATGTTAGTGTTTGTGTGTGTGTATGTGTGTGTGTGTGTGTGTGTTTGTCTCACGCCTTCTGAAAAACCAAGAGCATCTAAAAATCTAATTTATGTGCGAACGTGTACCTGTATACCTGATGCAGTGTCACGCTAAAAATAATGCGATAAAAATGCTGAATTTTAAAAATATTTCAATAATTATTTTTTTCATACAAAATTTTCCAAGTCGTATCTGTCAAAAAAGTGTACATTTTGCACGCAAATATCTGTTAGTTTAAAAGTTAGAAGTACGTATTTACACGAAAAATATTTACTTTCAAGTATAACTTAGCGTTTAAGTGAAAAACATGGTGAATATTTTGTATAATTATAATGTTTAACTTATTTTTAAAGTAAGCGTTTTGTACATAAATGCCGCCATTTTAATATCTTTTCATACAATATTTCATTTTCCTACCGAATGAATATGTTCTTGAAAATAATAAACCTTTGAAATAAATATAATTATGAAATAATAAAATGAAACACAAGACATTACAGCAAGTTTTAAGACGTATATTGTAAAAGTCTGTTAATTATTAGTAAAGATATAGGCATAATAAAATTGCATAATTTGTATATAATATTTGATATTTCGGACAATTTTCATTTTTATGGCATCGAACAAACCAATGTAGGTACCTACATATTATTCAAAAAATGTCTACAAACCATTTGATATTTTTTACATGTTCTATGGTTACTATGGTAACGGACACATTCTGATATTCAAATAAAATTTGTTATAAATCGAATTCGAATTAATTAGAACATCATTGTAGGTAGGTACCTACATACCTAATACTACTTAAAAACCAACAATATACTAATTTCGTATAGGAAAATTATTAAACTATCTTAGGTTAACTACAATACACATGTCATTCAATCTACAAACTATTTCCTATAGTGAAATTCTTCTTTTATTTAAGTAGACCTTTGGGTGATTTTTATAACAACTATTTCTTGGAGTTTAATTCTTCTTCCTCTTCTTTTGTGAAGTCATTTGGGACAGTTCATAAATAAACTATTTCCTATAGTCTAATTTTTCTTTTTCTTTATTTATGTAGACCTTGGGTGAGTTTTTATACAAACTATTTCCTATAGTCTAATTCATCTTCTTCCTCTTCTTTTATGTAGCCCTTTGGGTGAGTTTTTATACAAACTTATTCCTATTATCTAATTCTTTTTCTTCTTATTTTATGTAGACCTCTGGGCCAGTTTTGATACCAACTATTTCTTTTAACGTATTTCTTATTTTTTAAATTTTATGTAGACCTTTGTTGAATTTTGTATAAACTAACTTCCTATAGTCTAATTTTTCCTCTTTTATGTAGACCAAGGGAGAGTTTTCATGCAAACTTTTCCTTTAGTCTAATTCTTCTTCGTCTTCTTTTATGTTAACCTTTGCGTTAGTTTTTATACAATCTATTTCCTGACGTATAATTATTCTTCTAATATGTAGACCTTTGGGTCAGTTTTTATATTAACTACTTTCTATAGTCTAATTCTTCTTTTTCTTATTTTTTGTAGATCTTTTGGTTAGTTTTTATACAAACTATTTCCTTTAGTCTAATTCTTTGTTTTCTTATTTAATGTAGACGTTGGGTGAATTTTATATAAAATATTTCCTATATTTCAATTCATCTTCTTCTTCTTTTATGAAGACCATTTGGTCAGTTTTTTATATAATACATTTACTATTGTGTAATTCTTCTATTGCATCTTTTATGTAGACCATTGGGTCAGTTTTTATTACAAACTATTTGTTATAGTCTTATACTTATTCTTTTTTTTCATTTAGTCTTTTGGGTTAGTTTTAAGTCTTATAGTCTATTGTATAGAAATATTATAAACAACATGCACACTTGACGAAAATACATAAAACGAATGGGATGTGACCATCACTGGAATCTTCTCAATACTTTTTTTCAATCGAAATTTACACCATTTATTATATCATCATATATTGCTTAATTTTCAATAACTACATATTTGATTTTGATGACAATATAATAAAAAATCGGGGTTGTGGCAATTACTGGACTCTTCGCAACGTTTATATTCAAATTAAAAACTATTTAAGTCTTCTTCTGTAATGTAGATCAGTTTTATTGTGCAAAAATATAATAATCTATAGGTATGCACACTTGACGAAAAATATAAAAACGAATGGGATGTGACCAACACTAGAATCTTTTCAGTACTTTTGTTTATTTATTTTTTAAGCCATTTCCCATCATCCAAAATTACTAAATATTTAAAACACATTTGCGTTCGATGACAATATATAAAAATAGGGGTTGTGGCCAAATCCAAACTCTTTACAACGTTGTCTCTTTATAATCAGTCATATTTAAAACCATTTACCATAGTCCATGCGTGCAGAAATTGTATGTACCTACTTATATATAAAAACAAATGGGTTGTGGCCATCACTTGAACATTTTACATCGCTTAAACTCAATTAAATTTCAAACTACTTTTCATACTACGAATTAGCAAATATTTTTTGTGACAATATTATATAAACGATTGCTTATTACTTCACTAATTTACATTCTTGGCCAACGGCGGGACATAAAAGCTAGTTTGTAATAAAATATACATACCTATTAATATTTAATATGCACTTTTTTTTCAAAAATGTTACATGGCAGCCTATAACATGAATTTATTGAGAATTATGCATTTTTGTTTACTAATGTCGTAATACTGAATTAAGTAGCCCTTAGTGAGTTTCATACTGTTTATATCTCGTGTTGATTAAATTTTGTTTTCCATATATATCGATACTTACCTACTAAAGATTTTCCATACCTAATACCTACTAAAGTTTCAAATAATTCAATTCTTCACACGTTCTAAAAAAATGAGTTATTGCATTTTACAATTAATAAAAATACGATTTTACGAGTTATAACTGTTTACACTAGTCTTTTTTTGTATTTTTATTACTTAGGTAGGTACCTACAATAAGTATTTGGAAATATTACATATGTACATGAGGTTTCTGCAGGGTGTATTGTACACGTGGTGGTGATTCGTAAATCCCTTTCGTTCTAAAAATAATTGACTCCTTTCCTTTTTTCTCCTTCCTTCGAATCCAGACAAAGATATTATGAGCGGCGCCAGTTTAACTCAACCAGGTCGAATCTTTGTGATACCAGTGCCTGTGGTGCGGTATCATCAAAAGATTTTAGCTGTACAAAGATCACGAAATGTTCGGTTCATTTATACTAGTTGCATGTAATACATGAGATCCAACTGCCGATAGCGATAGTATGTGATACTATATTTATTTATTTATTTATTATAATTTACAAAATCATTTTTTTACATATTATATATATCCACCTCACTAGGCTTAGCCTGTACCGAGGTGGAATATTTCACAATCACATTAATACATATTTATACAATATTTTCGTATTTCAATAAATTTACAATATTTTCGTATATAAATTCTTTTGAACAAATCGACAGTTGGATAAAACAGCATTTTCCTGGTTGAGTTAAACTGAGATCTCATTGTTCACATGGGTGATTTTCGTTTGTACACTTGACAAGTTAATATCATTCTAGAGTTATTCTTCTGTAATAAAGTGCTTGAAGTGCGGAAGTAAGCGAGATTATTCTAGTGGATGAGTGTGACTTGAGAGAAAAAAAATTCATGTCAATAGTATTAATTATGGGAAAAATATATTGTCGCAGATAAAAATATTCACTTAAAGCCCTCCAATTATTATTTTTCTTCTCTTTGTGCCATATCAGGTCTCTCCAACGTCGGCGATCACTATCGAGAAAGCATCCCTGTCAAATTATTCAGTCATTATAATGTTCATCAAATTTTGTCTTTGTCGATTCATTTGTATGATTGCATCAATTCCAAAAGAGAAAAAAACGAAAAAATATTAATTAATACATACACTTTTACAGTTGAAATGATCCAATATAGGTGTGGGAAATGGTTATATTTTCTGAGAATAGTAAAAACTTATTTGTAATATAGGTAAAAGGGACGTAATAAACATAATATTTAGCATATTAAGTATAAAATATTTTTAAATATATGTATATTTACAGATAACAAACTCCATACATACATTTTTTTGTTACTATTCCAAAATCAATCGAACACAAAAAAGATAATTGCATCATAATAAAAACAACACTTTATAACACTAGTTGGATAATATCTTAAAATCGTTTGGTTGTCAATTAGATACTGTAATAGATTTGGTGAAGGAAATATTTATAAAAATTAGTCACAAGTTAAAATACAAGACGTGAAACAACAGAAAAATCTACCTTGACCAAACCAAATAAGGATTTATTATCAAAAATGAAAGTATAAGATAGCATGTGGCAGACTAGAGTTAAAGTGTCCGAAGATTACAGCATTTAAGTAATGTGGCGACTGCATTAATGAGGTGGCTAAGGTTTCACAAAAACCATGACCTATTTTTGTTGAATTTACATGCCCGTATACAGTTGACTCCTACGTAAGGCAGGTTGTCTGGTTGTCTCCACATAAAGCAATGCCAACCAACGCAATTTAATCGATATCGTATACAAGTTGTTCATGTCTGGTAATTCATAGCCAGTTTGTTTTTTGTTTTGTTAGGCCATGTCATTGGCACCGGTAAATTTAAAGATGGAGGTGGTATTGCAGATATTCATTTATCGGAGAAGCAAAATCACTATACAAACATTCTGTTAATGATCAAAGTACGAATGTATTATGTTATGTTGAAATCGGTTTTTGTAAAGCTGTCATTTATTTATATATGTACATAGATAGATAGCGTAGGTAGGTAAAGATGAACAAAAATATTTCAATAAAAGATTTTTTAGGTAATCGTCGATTTCAGCAGCATGTCAACAGTTTATTCAGTATGTAAAGTTTAATACGTCAACAATCTTTTATGATATCGGGGATGATTAAATTCTGTATCGACGAAATTTAATATTTTATCTGGAGCCCTTTAATCTGCCATCAAAATTGTTTTAATTAAGCGCATATACCAAAATTTAAATTAAATACCTTGGTTGGTATTGTTATTTCAACTTATCCCATCGATAATTTGTCACGAACGGAGAAAATCTTAATAGAATATAGGAAAATTGGAAGTCATACTTTGTAGAAATGCGTAGTATATCTCGAGGTAACATTTCTAGAAAATTGGCACATCTTATATAATTAATCGTTATACCTATACTCGCATGTGTTCCCGAATGATAAAATACCAAAGTCACGATCAACTTCCTTTGGAGGAGAGCCAAATAATTTATGTTAGGAAACTTCCCATGTATCTCAGACATGTTTGGTAGACTTTCGCAATATTTTTAATTGGAAAATATATGTGAATACTCCTTTTTATTAATAATGGTAGTCAATTTGCAAACAAGCCTGTAAATAAACGTTTTTTAAGGTAAAGATACAACCAAATCCATCATGACCTCATATAATGTATTTTAGACATTAATAGTAAGTTGTTCATGGGTACACTGTGTTATCAATCAAATTAAAGTCAATATATTGCAATCACCTTTAATAGGCTAAGGAATTTATAGGTAGAATACTCCCAGAGAATTTATGTTCATCGAATTGAACAGATTTTAAGCGTGTTATGTGATAATATGTAGTGTAATCTCTTGTACCAATACAATTACTACTATTAAAGGAAGTTTCCACAGTTATAACGCAGATTTTAGCTATTACATTGGTTTATGCTTATTTTATCCAAACTTTTTAAGTGTTGTAGATGTCTCGAGGGACATGGATGCAATTTTAAATACACGAAGAATAAAATATAATTTATAGTCTATTGTTTAATAACGTATTGTTTTTTTTAAGACGTCAGCATTTATTTGGCGAATTAAAAAAGTCTACAAACCTACATAGATCATTATTATATCGATACGAAGAGGCGGTTTTGTTTCAGAAAAAATGAAAAATTATAAAACATAAATAACATGCTATGCATTTTTTTTCTTGTCGCTCACTTAGCGTTCTGTGAAGGGGCCGTTTACAGTCCCCATATGCAGAGCGGGTAGTGGTGGAAGTAGCGAAAAACATAAATTCATTTCCAATCGTAGTTTCCTCTTTGCAAAAAACATCATTGCCTATATTATTATGGTATGCAAATTCGCATTGTTCGACGAAATTTATTACTGTTTGTAGGTAATACACGGGTCGTCTTATCGCTCCAAATCACGAGAGCAAGTCGGGTGAATGACTTTGGACTCCATTGTTAGAAAAAAAAATGCAAAATTCCTTTCATGCTAACTGTATAGATTTCATAGAAACGTCGAGAGAAGTACCTATTTGGCACGCTCACAAAGGTTAGGTACTTTCTACAATAGTCTCGGCCACTTCTGCACGTTTTTGACACTTTGTTCATTTTCGGGTCAAAGTTCAAAGATGAGTTTTCAAATAAAACCGAGCATAGCTTACATATTGTTCTAGCTTTGTAATAATAGCTTTCTTTTTGTTTTGGCCATTAAACATTTATCTTAAAAATCTTAATTACCTGTAAAAATAATCTCAAAGCACGGTTGGGCCTAAAAAAGTTTTGCAATATCTATCTTAAGAGGACATATAACGCTAAACTTAGTGACTGAAAACATGCCATATTAAAACCGCCCAATGCACTATGAATTTACGCGTTAGTAAGGGTAAATATCGCATGCGTTAAAAAAGGTTTATACGTGATTTAAATTATCGGAAACCCCAAATTTGTTGATTTTTTGCATTTTAAGAACAAACCTTACTTGAAATGTAAAAACCTTATCGGTCATTCACTTTGATTTTATGCACTCTTTAAGCACATAAAAGATTTATTTCTCTACGACACATGGTTATGGAGTAATTTAAAAAAAATGCCGTAAAAAGGATATTTTTAATAATTTATTTATGGGAATTTAGGCTGAATTTTAAAATTGTGTGAAATGAAATGTTGAAAAGACATACTATTTTTTCTAGAAACACAGTGTTTAACATATTTGAGGGATTTGGTTTGAAATTGAGGTGTTTAGGTTTATATGGCCCCTTAACATATTTTCAATCAATGTTTTTATGTTTGCTATTAATCACTATATTTTGAATTCTGTTACACATTTGAAACAAATTGTTTAGGCATTTCTAATTTCTTCTCAAATAAGATCCATTCAATCCCAAATTTTGTTATGTTTTAATTATGTACCTTTATTTTATTGTTCCATCTAATTCAACAAATCTGTAAGCGAACGCAAATACGGAATTGCTGTTTTCTGGGAAATGTTGGAAGTATTTTGTTCCCGAAAAGAAATTAAATTACTTACACAACAATCCATTGAAATATTTTAGGTCCAATTCGTACCATGTACCCTACTTTGACGTGTTTTTCGCGTGTTGCTAATGGGACCAAATTTTACCATCGCCATTTCCAAATTGAAAACATTAAAATTATTCTAAAAATCGTCTAGACAGACTGAAATTGCGCCATGACCATTATTTTAACTATTTCCTTATTGCCGTTTTGGGGTAGAAGTATTTTTTTTCAACAATTTACTTTATTAATTTCTGTGTACTTTATGTGTATTTTCTTTGTGTTATTTGGATTTCATTCTTTTGCTGATGAACATGAATAATTTTGTCATACTTTGTAGTCTGGTTGGTTGGAAGAAAATGCATAAAGGCAAAATAAGCCCGCCAGTGTGCATTGTATTTTTTTATATTATATACAAAAAGATAAATAATGAAACGCAGGTATAATATTATACGATAATGAATCAGATTATTTAATTTTCTTACAATTATCATATTTTTATTGTTTCTTTTCGTCTATTATAATCTAATGTAATTTTAACGCGATGTATATATTTTTTGCTGGCTAGATTTTTACTTCAAAATAATTTGACTGCACTAGATGAATAAATTATTCAAACATTTAAAATAATTCATTGTTTACATACTTATGAATTTATTATTTAACACTTTGAGATGATTCCTTATTAATATTATTATGATTAAGAAGGTATTGTTATATTTAGTTTTTATATGAGTATTTTTAAATGTGTGTGGTTTGAATATTTAACATTAATATAAGTACCTATTTACTAACAATTTCGTGTTGATTTTTGCATGTCTTACAATTATGAATCAATGTCCACCGGAGGATCAACATCGGCAAGTAAAACGTCAACAAGGTAAGTGACTAATTTCTACTGCATACCTAATATTGTATTGTGCACAGATAAATTTTTTTTTCTATGATATTGATGGAAACTATAGGTATTCATCATAGGTTTTCATATAATAAAAATCTATGGTATTCATATAATATATTCGATTTTTATTATAATATAAGTACACATAATATGTAGTACTCCGTGCAAAAAGTCATGGATTATCGCGCGTTTGATGTTTTGGTTGGCAACATTATTTCAGTTTTCCATTCCAACACTTCATTGATAACTGTTCCTTAAATCTTAATGAACAATGATTATAATAAAAATTTATGAATATACTAGGTTGATGTCACCGTTTTGTATGAATCGAAGTGAGGCATTTTTTCGGGGGATTTTTGACGTTTTGTTTGGCGGACCACATCGTTTTTGTATAGAGAATAACGACTAATGTGAATTATTTTCGGATTTATTTGTCGAAAAAAAACACTGTTTATTAAGATTTAGAGAACAGTTATCTAGGATGAGTTGAAATGTAAGGAAAACTGAAATATGTTGCCAACCAAAACGTCAAACGCGCGATATTCCGTGACTCACTTTTTGCACGGAGTACTACATCTGTATACTTATTATATGAAAATCTATTATGGAAATGAATCTTATTTATAATCTACACTGTGTGATTAAGTAGAGACCGGATTAAAATGTGCATTTATTTACATGACATATGTAAGTAGGTACTTGCATAATATGCATTTTCTTATTTAACAATTTTTGCTATATTATGTGGAATAAGATTATTTTATTTATAAATTAATACGAGCATATAGAAATTTCTTTTCCTTCTGCTATCTTTTCAGCCAACACGAGACATGACAAAAGTTACAATAAGTTGTACTTAATAGCTAATAAAATATAAACTCTTATCAGTCTATTGTCTGTAGGTATATTTTACTATTATCTACCAATAATGCAGATTATAGGTATGATAAATGTCCGTTATGTAATCGGCCTTGCTTCACATTGTATAAATTAATTAAGAGTTAGGTACATCCTTTTCATCAAATTATTATACTCAATTTTCTTTATATTGATCATTTTCACAGAAAAAAATATATAACACGTTGTTCTAATCTAAAATATAAACATTAAACATAAGTGTAAGGTCACACAAATATTACATTATAAACTATTATAACAATTACGTTTTCAGCTCCCTTTACCTAAATAGCAAATAAAGTTTTCTTATATTAATTATAAAGTGTACCTACAGTTCAAGTAAATAAAAATAATTGAATCTATGGGAATGTTTGCTTCAAAATATTTAAAAATAAAATAATACAAATAGAGTGTAGCGATGAGGTTTCATATAGGTAATAATATTATATCTGCCGTGACCCAATATTTCCCACGGGAAAACATTTTCGTTCTGTACCTATGTGTTGCCATTACTATCACCTGTTGGTGGCTACCCGCGCTGTGGTGTGAACTGGAAAACGGCCATAATTGGTAGCCAAATATCTACTAAAGAATTACGTGTATTAATTATTAGTAATAATAATTATTATACTTTGAAATTGGAAGAGATAAAAATAATAATAAGGAATCTCTTGATAAGAATCATAGCCATCATACGCGGCAAGCCGTAATGTTTATATGGCCACAATGTGAGAATATTTGAAAGTAAAAGGTAGGTAATACGCTTAAATACGTGTGCATTGTTGAGTTTTCTATGACAGAGACTTGTACCAAACAGCGCCATTGTCCCTTGTAACTACGTAAAATAAATTTAATAACCTGTTTTATTTAAAGTGTAACGATGCACTTACATCTATGTATAATCATTAATTTTGTATGAATTTAAGTATGTATTCCTTATAAAAAAGACAATTTCCTCATTGGGCTTGTATGTATGAAAACTGCGTAATACAATGTCATCTTAGTCGGTATTACGTAACATGTAAATTGCAATAAGCACCTTTACAGAGTAGGTAACGTGTCAAACTATCAATATTTTTGATGCAAAATATAGATGACTTCATCTGTTACATAAAAAGCTGTGACGTGATAACAGTTCGTGGCATTCGTGAGCGAATGTATTATGTTAGATACCGTTAGTTTTTATTTCATATTTGCAATTTTAGGTACTTACCTATATGTCCACAATGAAATAAATTATTAGTGCAGAAAAAGTCAAATATTGATAAGTATTAAAATAAAAAATAAACATTTGAATGTGGTTACTCCCACTCAAAGAACATCGAAAACTAAAGAGATAGGTACCTACATATATTTTTATAAAATAATGAAGATGTCCTTGTGAAAAGTTCACATACAATATAATTATATAACCGCACACATTCCCTAAAATGCTTGTTCTGTAGGCGAACGAAATCATAAATTATGATGAACTTGACATCGGTTCAAAAGTAGGTTTTTTTCGAGTCTTGGGTATTTTTACTCTCTTATATTCTCTAACCTTTCAGCATATTTTTGATTTTTTACAATAAAGTGTGTTCACACACCACGAATGAGTTATTTGATTATTAAAAGGATCGTAAACTAGAAGCATTAGAAATAATAAAATCAACAAATAATGGCCGATAGGTCTCTACCAATGTTTTGACGCGGATTATTGCCTCACACTCTCTATACCATTTTCTAAAAGTGTGGTTATTTAGATTTAAAAAAGGAAAAAATAAATTTAAGAAACCATATCTTGGTAAGTAAAGATTTTTATAAATTTAAATATGCTATTTCCTCAAATGCCTACATTTATGTAATCCGAGAATAACATAATAAAATTTCAAAATATACTTAATTATTTGTTTATTTAACAGAATTCAGGGTTTTGTTTCGAAACTTTAATATTTTTTCCCTCAGTGTATATTGCACAATTAATTATGATAACTGTATCTCAATTTTTGACAATGACATTGTATAGGTAGGTACCTATTTGCTGTTGAGATTTTATTTTGTTATCAATTTAATTCTTGTCTCGAAATTCATTGCACATTTTAATTAGTCGTGATAATGTTGTCGAAGTTATTTTTATTATTAGTGACGTGATAATTTGCATCCGTGTCAATCTCATTTAAGTAGTAGCAGATGTATTTATTGCAGTAATATTATTATAATATTATTAATTTCACTACACTACCCACACTCTGTTCTAATTTGAATCACATCCGTTCCCATGTAAACTCTTAGTAAATTTATACAACAACTTTTCGATTCAGATTTTGTCAGTCTATATGTATTTTCGTTCAGCATCGTAAACGAATTATTTTGATCCTACAAAAAAATATTCATCACTTTGTCCTCTTGGATATAAGTTAATAATAAATAAAGATTCAATACATAGTAGTAGCATATTTATCATTAAATTTCAAATTCTCGTATTGCAAAATATTGTTTTCTGTCAAAAAGCTGTGTCATCGCTTTTGTTACCAAAACGAGTTGACCACCTTTTCGGGTGAATAAAATATTGTTTTCTGTCATAAACTTCGCCGTGAAATCATTACAATTTTCCATAACATTTCCATTTTTCATATTTAAATCACAGAAGCTGTCACATTTCAAACTCGTTATTAATTTCATTTCTAAAACAAGACATGGTTACACTATTTTAAGCTAAAAAACATTACTTATACATAAGTATACTTCTTATTTCAAATTGGGGGGATATATAATAAATATTATGTTTATCATATTATGCAAGTTTATAAAAATACCTTGCCTTGTAAATTAATGAAATAGATTCATTAAAGTATTTCCTTAGTCGTTCCATTTTTAAATATAACTTACAATGTCAATGTCACATTGTAAACTTTGTTTCCGGTTCTGCTTTTAAAAAAAATACTTCAAATTAATACAAAAACGTGTTATAGTGTAAGAGCCCGCGATTCTAGACTTACGTTTGTGAAATTTAAACTTGTAAAAGAGATAAATAAGGTTTAACAAACACACTGATTGACCATTTTATATTTTGACAATGAAAAAAATAAACTACTAAATTTGTTAACAATGTTCTATTATTTTTATTTGAAGTGAGAAATCTATTTATTATGGTGTTGCCAAACTTCACAACGTCATAGTATAAAGACTGATTTTTATTTTCTGTATAAGAATACCACAGCAGGTAACAACGATTGGATAATATGGACACTGAGTATTGGTGGTTTTCGGAGATAGAAGCCTTCAAAGTGTTGAAAATTGCTATGTTAACACGTCAGTTATAGTATAAAGCTTGTTTTTTATTTTTATTACTACGGTAGACTATTAGAAATCACGCTTTTCCATTGAAACACTTTGTTTGGTGGAAACCTCCCGACAAACACCTTTTAAGTTTAATAAATTGTTATGTCTCTTTAAATGTGATAAAAAAACAGTCTATATTATGACGTAAATTTGCTGTCGCTGGCTCTTGGTCCTTACGAACCAAGTCGGTGAATTCTTTGACTCATATTTGGTGGGGGCGTTGGATAGAATTATTGTAGACTATTTTAGGTATACATAGCTACAATTTAAATTGCTTATGACTCACGGTATAAATATGCGTTATACCAGATTAGGTTAATCTTACTAGGAATACTTATATTGAGCCATCTTCGTCCATTACGCATTTTGTTTCGTGTGGTGAAATTAAGTACCTACTTTGTTCGAAAATGGACACAGTAAAAACATATGGATGGGTGTAAAAATCGTTTGATATGATCATACGTGAAAATCGTTCTTCAAACGTGTTTATATTTTAGAAAATGAATATGCCATTGAGAGTAGGTCTACATAATATTCATCCTAGCGATCAAAAGGGATGGTGTGTGGGATGGAATGTACGTTGGTTAGGGAATGGAGAGGAGTGAGCGTTTAAGGCCCCTGTATATCGGACATACTGATGTACACAGATATGCACACTAAATTACCTTATAAAGTATGAAATACGAAAAAATAT
Source organism: Molanna angustata (assembly GCA_963576475.1). Classification (NCBI taxonomy): domain Eukaryota; kingdom Metazoa; phylum Arthropoda; class Insecta; order Trichoptera; family Molannidae; genus Molanna; species Molanna angustata. Next base: position 35,180,643 of record OY754969.1, on the reverse strand, counting down.
TGTATATCACCAAATATGTGATGTACAACATGTTTTCGTGAAGAAAATGTAATATTTAGAGGTTTTTTAGAGGTAGCAAGAATAGTAAAAAACACAGCCAGTAGATTTTCATTTTCTCTCTCGATAGAAGTAATTTACAATCAAAATAAAAAAAAGGGTTTTATCAAAACTAATTTTACATGAAAAGTATTAAACAAATTCGAATTTCATGAAACTCACGCAATAGATGTATAATTAACTGTTCTTTATTATTTATTTTTTCTTTATCTCAACGTATCTTTTGAGAGTTCTGGGGAAGAGATTTTTAAAATTTACTATTTAGGCTACTTAAGGCGAGATTTGAATGCTGAGTGATTGGGCAGTTCTATTGTGTCGCGAAGGAAGGTACTATGTAGTGTATTATTGACTTCAGAAAGATGATTTGATCATTTATAGTTTATACCCTCACTTTCTGTCGTATTGCATGACAGCAAAGCCTCGTATCTTCTCATTCCGATCTGTTTTATTAGTAGCGTCTAGCCCCTGAGTTTCTTTTCTGCATTCTTAGGTTAGGTTTAAGTTTGTGTATAATAATAATAGCGACTCGCGTGAGCGAGTTGCTTTATAAATTGAATTATAAATTATTATAAGTTAAATATATAATATTCTTTTAATTTTTCGCATTTAATATAAAATTTCACAGCTCATTTGACTTAATACTACGAGATCTCAACCAATCAGAGAGCCAACCGGAAACAGAATGCAAACGGGTAGATTCAGATTGTAGACTCTAGTGTTTTATTCAGCTTCTCTATCTTTGCGCCCAATACAAAGATGTAATTTCGAAAAGACGTGGTGGCGTCTTCGATATTACATTAAAAATAATAAATAATATTACATCTCCAATAGTAATTGTGTGTTCTACGTTAAAACAATTTTCAAATAATACGGAATGTGTGTTCCATAGAACACACTAACTAGTGTGTTCTACGTTATAACGATTTTCAAATAATACGGAATGTGTATTCGAAAGGTTTTGCAAGAAAAATGAGTGACTCATCATAAGTTTCGTGACAAATCACAAACGGAAATGTAACCAGATTTATGTAGGTATCTAATATTAGAGTTTTCGTTGACGGCCGTAGCACGGTTTAGCTACATCTTTATTTGGCTTGCCGTGTTTCGTTCAAATATGGACAAGTTTATCTAATTTGTTATTGTGGACACGCGCCTACATCAAAATTTGAATCGCTTCATCCTTACTTCACGTTAGTAAATAATATTGTGCCGGTCATAGAACACACTAACTAGTGCCGGTATAATGACAGATGTCATTTGTTTGACATTCGAAAGTTGTGCACGCAGATTGCCCATTTTAGAACATACAATGAAAAAATTAACATACCCACTTATGATGTAGACGTAGGGCATCCGTAAGGTATTATATACTCTTTGACGTAGGGTATAATGGCGGCAAATGAGTATCATAATATATATTTTGAACCTTTTTCTTCCTTTAAGTAGGTAGGTATTATCGGTGAATATCTTGACAATTTTCGCTGGTGTAGGACGATTTGCACAATTACCAACCAAGCAAAAAAAATATCCTGCTCAACTCCTTTGCTTTTTCAAGATGTTTGGTGATATTATAGCCAATATTAATTTGACATTTTTCTTATTGGAATCGACTATGAAATCATTAGTATAAAAGGAGTGTAGTTATGCAGAAAACAGCCACTAGACACTAACTGAGATATAGCCACTTTTCCTTCTAAGCGAATTCATAAATCCATTTTATTATATCCAATGGTTTTCACTGTTCTATTGCATATGTGAAAAATGATTGCTATGAGACAAAAAATTAACTTATCAATTTTATTTATTTATGTACAGCGACGGGGGTTTTGTTTTGTCAAAGGCAATCTCTTTCAACCGACTCTTGCAACGTGCCCTTTCCAAAAATCAATCACATGATCATGCCAATACCTTCTCAGTCGACCCCATTGTCTCACTCTGTTTCTTACAGCTTTGTATATTTCTTCCCACGGGAACATAAATAGCCTGCATTACAGACGAATCTTGTACATGAGTGTACCTAAATGAAGCGATGGATTTTTTGTCAATATAGAAGAATATGGCTCACTATTCAGTCTGCCTACGCAGTAAGGGACATGGCGTGATTGTGTGTGTATGGTATGTATGTAATATATAAATGCATCTTGTATGTATTTTTTTAAAATACTATATTTTGCTTGTAAAATGTTTAAATACTAGGTACTAAAACATTTTGGTGGACTGGCTGGTTTCTGCGTAACACAAATACCCAAAATATCATTGCAGAAACAGGTTTTGCTATAAAATCGCTAATATCTTGAAAGTATTCTATCAAAGTATTGTTTATTTTAGTAAAATATCCATCATTTTACACATATCCAATACATGAAGCAAAGTAAACCCTAGGATATTATTAAATGAATTTAAAAATTCACTTAGAAGAAGAAGTGGTCATATCTCAGTTAGTGTGGACTGTCTGTTTTCTGCAGAACTATTTTCAATTGTGTAGTAGGTCAGCACACTTTGTCTGTTTTCTGCATAATATATTTTGATACAAGCAGCAATGTACTGTTTTTTTGAACGCCATTTTAAGGAACTTTTTGTATGAAAAATTGTTTGGCTGATTTTTGTAAACCAATGATTAGACACTTCTCTATTCATTGCATGTTACATAGCTCATTTTATACCTACTTATGGGTTGGTTGCTTTCTCCATAACTACACTCAAATATTCTCTATGAAATATTACTTAGGTATTGTCATAGATTTTTATTATAATATACTAGATGTCGTAGTTAGCAAATTTTGTATGAATCGAAGTGAGGCATTTTTCCGGGGGATTTTTGACGTTTTGGTGGGCAGACCACATCTACTAATGTGAATTGTTTTCGGATTTATTTGTTGAAAAAAACACTTTGTTTATTAAGATCTTTTATGATATCTTATTTATAATCCACACTGTGTGATTAAGTAGAGACCGGATTAAAATGTGCATTTACATGACATAAGTACTTGCATAATATGCATTTTCTTATATGACAATTTTTGCTATATTCCGTTTTTCTATATACAATAACGACTAATGTGAATTGTTTTCGGATTTATTTGTTGAAAAAAACACTTTGTTTATTAAGGTTTAGAGAACAGTTATCTAGGAAGTGTTGAAATGTAAGGAAAACTGAAATATGTTGCCAACCAAAACGACAACGCGCGATATTCCATGACTCATTTTTTGCATGGAGTATTACATTTAGTATATTATAATAAATATCTATGGGTATTGTGCATTCACTATTAGCTCCTTTCGTGTTGGTAAGCTTGCACGGTTGACTATCTGGTAAATTAGTTCTACGAAGTTGCTAATTTTTTAAATGTCTCACTACTCTATAAATTCTCGGAGACTTTGCTTTTATAAATAAATTGTCATTGTTTTTGGGGCTATGTCAAAAAACACCTTTTATTATTCTTACTGTGTGACGAATACTACAGAATTAATTTATCCAACTTAGCGCTATCTATAATCATTTTCATATAATATACTCCATGTCGCAGTTAGCAAATTTTGTATGAATCAAAGTGAGAATCAATGAATTATGTCTTTAAATTAAACTAGGTCTAATTTATAATCTTACTAAAGATTTTTAATAAAAATTAAATTTTTTGATTACCTATGCAAAAAAAAAATTACATAAATATCCACTTATTTCTAATAATTCTGATTGATATGTGAAATAAAATTCAATAATAATAATGAACATTTCCTTGCACCTTATGCAAGTGGTGAGTGGCAATTTCTTCCAGCTAGCCCATAGTGGGATCCCGTCAAATCGAAGCTTGGATCAAGAAGCATTAAGTCTTGAAGGTTCCCCGCCAATCGAATTATTATGACATGTGTAAAGTCAAATAAGCAACTAATTGAGACACAAATACAAAATATACAGTTATTGGTAGGCGCATTGAAGACAAATTTGTGTTATTTGTTTGGTATGTTTGAGGATACATACTAATGTAATACAATGTGAATACTTTTTGAATTACATTTCAATTATTTTAATATACCTACAGATTCTAATGTACATTGCGTTCAAATAATAGTTTATAACATAGATCTACTGTTTGTTGTAGACTGCCAGATATTTTATTGCGATCTAAATATATCAAATTGTACTTTTTAACCTTTGTGGAGATTATTGGTATGAAGCCAAAACTTTTCCACATAATATACTATAAAAATATACATTTGAGTAATTATAAATTATCGATTCATAAAATTTCATTATTTCAAATGATTTATTTGTGTATTACGTACTTGAAAGTGTTTAAAGCTTAACTTGTGATGTTTAATAACTTGACAAATATGTAGTACCTATTGTTGTAGTTTTTTTTATATATCGCTCTAATGTCACTGCCATTAACCAGTATCACTTTTTGATAAGCATCTTTAAAACGGTTTTAGTTTTGTTAGTAGCAGAGTGGGTATCGCGCTGGCTTAATAATCCACTGAACGAGAATTTCAACCCCACCCTGCCTCAACCGATTTGGTTCACCTAGAGTATAAGCATTTATATTTAGTTTAGGGAATGTATATTTTCTTGTTACATGGATATATTCATTCTTTAAAATAAAAATAAAAACTAGCTATATACCACTTGATTGGATTTGTCAGTGAAATGAATATATTTTTCTCCCTTTTCTAACAGGTTTTAAACCAAAATTATCAGTTCTGCATGATGACAGTGGACAGGCTAAATAATTAATCGTGGGTTATTTCAAAAGAACTGATAGTTTAAGTAGGAACCAACTAAAAACAGTGGTAGGCGTGTTAATTGGTACATTCCAATCAGTAAAATTTTGTTTTTCAGTCAAAAACAACAATTTGCTGTTAAGATAATAAAATAATTCATAAAATGTAGTACAAGGGCATTTTGCATCCCACTTAATATTTTTATGAGCTGTAACTGTTGAGATCTGATTTAAAAGCACTGTTTAATCTTCTTTTCAGAAGCATTGATTTATAATTAGTTAATTGATTAATGAATAACAATAAAATAACTTTGTATTAACCACTTTTTATTAGAACCAAGTCTACATGTTTCAAGAACAATGTTCTCTTCCTCAGGACTCTGGTAAATTTATGTATATAAACAAAACTCTGTCATTGTAAAAAAAAAAATTGTTAGCTTACATATGGTCACCCTAACCTTCTTTACCCCTCTACTTCTCCTTTCCTCCCCTCTCACTGCTTTTACATATACTTATTATTTTTAAGATTTGTTAACTAGTAGGTACACTAAGTGTCCTGAGGAAGAGAACATTGTTCTTGAAACATGTAGACTTGGTTCTAATAAAAAGTGGTTAGTACAAAGTTATTTTATTGTTATTAATTAATGATGGAGCCACAAAAGAATAATTTCGCATTTGATAAAATTGATTAATGTGTGTGGGATTTTGATGTATGGTTTGCACAGCTAATATTTGATATTCAAAAAAAATACACTCCTTCACATTGAAGCAAGTTTCGCATGAATTATTTCACATTGGGCTCACATAAATTTAATTATATCTATATTTATATACAACCCACATAACTCACACAACTATGGGAAAAGAGATGTTATAGATTTTAATGCACATAACTGTTTGTCAAAACAATGTGGTTTTTTTATAATGATTTGGCACAGGTCGACAGATTCTTCATTTGAATTCAGTGATGAAATATTTCAACCATCTTGTCGCTGGTCTTTAGATATATTCACATCTATAAAATATCTTTGCTCATGTATGATAAATACAAGTATTGTAAAACCATGTATACGAATTTCATTTAATTTAGGAATATAATAATAATAAATAATTTATATAGTGCCGTTTAATAATTCAAGATCATTCCAAGGGTGCTTATATTGTCTTATGTTGCTCTACGAAATAAAAGCTGTTTTCAGTCCTTTAGAGAAAGTGCTCTTGCTTTGTGCACGGCAGACATCTGGAGGCAATCTATTCCACTTTATAGGACCACTCGCACTAAAGCATTGATAATAGTAAGCTGCTTTGTTGGCTTTGTCCGACTCCTATAGGGAGCTGTTACTCTGTAATCCAGAAGACCTGAGTGTGAGATATATTCAAAGCATTTTAAACACTGTCAAACAAATTTTGTAGACAATTAGCTCTGGACACTTCAACCTATTATAATATAAATCTCTATAGCATTTTGTATCTTTACTTTGGTGATATTCGTGCAGATAATTGTTGATTCTTTTCTAACCAGCGAATAAATGAAAATTAATAATATTTCTTAATTTCTATTACAATACAAAATATTTATTATGACAATAGTTATCTGATGTATTAACAGAAGTCAAATAAATGCATCAATTTTGACATCTACTTTTTTATACACATAAATTACTTTTCATCCAATGGATTTCAAACCATCCATTCTTAACGCTTCCCTCTACTTGCAAATATTATCATTTAAAGATAATTACTAAAGAAGCTTGTAGACATGTGGTTCCACTATGCAGATGTTTTGTAACACTATTTGAAATGAATATTAGTTTAATATATTATTCCGTTTGTTTGCAGCTCAACAACCTCAAGCAACCTGCAGCACAGTGACAACAGACAAGTCGCCGACACAAACCAGTGGATCGACAATTTGAATTCACCCCTCATCCAAGACGAAGGTGATGGAAAATCCCTCAAGTTGAGGTTCGACGTTAGCAAATATACCCCAGAAGAAATTGTAGTCAAGACTGTTGACAATAAATTACTGGTAAGTGTATCGTCAGCTGTTAAAATTGTCCAAAGATTTTGCTTTTTCTTTCTATAAAGTATATTTTTTTCAAGGTTCCCTAAATCTTTGACTTTCTAAAAGTTGAATTCAGAGGCATCTTATATAAATATGTGATTAACAATTTTTATAACAAGATAAAACAAGTGGGTTGTTGCCAACGCTATACGTCTCACTTCCATCAGAAAATATTCAGCATTTTCATGAAATGAGTTTGTTAAATTATTTTTGATTTAAATAATTTATTATGAAAACTTGATAATTCTTCAACGCCATTTTATGAAAGTGATGTGTCTTTTTAGCAATTTGAAAGTAAAAATATCAAATTTTAAGTTTTCTGAGCTTGGGATATTTGACAGTTAAAAAAATTACTATTCAGATATCCTTCACAGTCTGATGGGGTCTAAGCGAGTATTAGGTATACAAATTTGAAAAGAATCGAGTCTATAAATCAATGAAGTAAAATAAACATGCCGTACATTAGTACACAGATACATTGTTATGAAATTTTTAGAATACAATCTCAGCATGATACTAGTTTAATCTGCAATAAAAAAAAATAACATTAAAAATTGGGAATTCATAACTCCCTACTATATCCTATGGTTAGTGAGGAGTAAAAATGAGAATGTAAGATTGAAAGAGACATTCTAAATAAGATTGACAGAAACTCTCTGGATATACCAATCTGCTACTCTGTTTGAACTACTGGTCTTCCAAATTCGACAACCAAATACCCATAGATGTTTATTTAGATTTCCAAAAAGCATTTGATACTGTCCCAATAAGACGATTGCTTCTCAAATTAGAACATCTGGGAATTCGAGGCAAACTATACAAATGGATCGAAAGTTTTCTCACCGACAGATGTTTTCAGGTGAGAGTTGGGAATGACCTATCGGACACTAAGCCAGTATTGAGTTCTGTCCCGCAAGGATCGGTTCTCGGACCCATCCTCTTCATATTGTATATTCTAGACTTGCCGCTGACTCTTAATTCTCCTGTAAAACTGTTTGCAGACGACACAAAGTTGTTTGGCAACCCACTAAGAGATCATGTACAACTGCAAGAGGATCTAAATAGCATATTTACTTGGACACAGAAATGGATGCTCAAGCTGAACAAAGATAAGTTTTACACATCGACACCAAAAACCCGAGGATCACATACAGTCTTGATGGAACATATTTAAAGTCGGTAAATGAACAAAAAGACTTAGGCATCACTATCTCTTGTGATCTGAAATGGGAGAAGCATTTGATATCAATTGGAAAAAAGGCCAATAGCTTAACATACTTAATTAGAAAAACCTTCAGCCACTTGCCACATGATTTGTTAATTACAATATATAAAACTTATGTGAGACCAGTTTTGGAATATGGTTACCAAGTTTGGAATCCTTACTTTGAGAAAGATATAAGCATGCTGGAAAGGGTGCAGAGAAGGTTTACCAAACTGGGATATGGCCTCAGATGCTTAACATATGAAGAACGTCTGAATGTGTTGGACCTCACTACTCTTGAGGAACGGAGAAAGAGAGGGGATCTCATAGAAACCTACAAAATACTAAACGAACACTATGACTGCCCTGAATTGAAGCTGATGTTCTGCCTCAACCAAAATACTAATTTAAGAGGTCATAGTTTGAAGCTAGATAAACACAGTTTCAGGCAGAACCCCTGGAAGCATTTCTTGACCAATAGAGTTGTGGATGCGTGGAACAGTTTGCCACCGGAACTTGTTGTTGCACAAAGTGTTAATGTGTTCAAAAATAGACTTGACAGACTGAACAAGTGAAAACTGTTGTGAGATCAGACATATCAGCATAGCTGCCTGTCTGATAACATTTAATAATAATAAAGAACTTTTACTTGTCATTCAAATATCATATTAACACATTTTGTATTAATATCTTTGTTGATTTATTTGTTCAATTATATAATAGACTATTGGAAGTTACGCTTATTAAGTAATGTATCAATTCAAAAACTGCCACGTCAACACTATCTGGCTATTTTGATAATGCAAAGTATGTGAGGAATTTTAAATTTTGTAATCGCTTACATCATTAAAAGACGGATGCGTAATATTTATTAATTACCTATGTAACTTTGAGTTGGAAGAAAATGTACTTGCGATATGTTCCTATTTAAATGCTGAAATAATATTTTGGATAGCAGAAAACTTCATATACTATTGGGCATCCGGCCAAGTTCTAACACCAATATTGTTGTTGAGGTAAAAATAAAACTGTTTTACACCACAGTTCACATTTCTAAGCAAAGTAAATCAACTTATAAACTATTTACTATTCTATTTTCGAACAAATAATAATTATAAAATCTATAATTATATCGTCTGTAGGAAAAAATAAAATCACTTAATCGGCAACTGCAAATTATAAAAAGACCATTTTAATCTATTATATTTATTATGTTATTTAGGGACAAAATAGTTTCACTAAAAATATTGGTAATATTAAATTATATTTACTTATATTAGAAATGTGTAAAATTAGTGATAACAATAAAAAGATGGAGCAAGTGTACCTTGGAAGTATCTTTCAAAGAGATGGAAGACCAGACAAGGACGTTGTAAGAAGAAATGACGCATAAACACTAATTATTAATATGTTGATGAATTACTTGGTCTTTCTTCCCTAATAATTCACCCTATGAACTGTTTATATCACATAAGAACAATCAATTTATAAATTAACTGGAAATCATAATTGTTTTCAAAATATAATGAAACATATGTATTAAGAAATAACATTTCATGTATTTAATGTTTAGTAATACGTTCGAAGAGAGTGGATAGTTGAATTCTGGAAACTTTCAAATGATTCTGTGGTATTTGGCATCACTGAGGATCACCGAAGACGGTCGGTTATATCTGTAAATCAAATGATTCCTTTAATAGGCTCGAAGTTAAACATTCAACAAACGTAGATTATTGATTATTCACGTGATATATTATTTATAATAATATATTAATGTGTGAACTGAAATAAACTGTGTTATTAATTATCTTTTGATGATGATTAAAGCATAAAATTCTCATTTCATGACATATTATGTGTGGAATACAAAATATGACAATAAATAAATATATAATTATTTTGTCAAAAGATTACCTAAGTTGGAACGAGCACTAAACCTTATTGGGAGTTATTTCCTTGGACATACTCTGTATGGTAATACGATTTTGAAATTCTAAAAGCATTCATTACTTAAAAATTCATTCCGCAATACAGTTTCTAACAAGTGGTGATATTCGCAATCAAAATATGTGTGAAAATTATCATAATCGTATGTTGACAATCCTCGCAAATTTGGTTAGTATTTCAAAAGCGGAGAATTATTCAGTATACGTTTTCTAAAATTACTTGCTGCGCCATCTGTCCAACTAATTAATTTGACTGTGCATAAAAAATCTGCACACTTTATTTGTTTGTTTTAACAAATAATTAGAATTACAGATGATAATAATAATAGGTGAGATGTTCATGAAAACGATGCTGTATAAATTATCCAAAAATATTATTAAAAATAATCTTTTCATGGTGGCGGAATTATTGCCATTGGCAGTTTCTGTCAGTCAACCACACCATAGATATAACAATATTGTATTATAAGCACTTCTTTGAATCGAGAATCAAGAGTTATAATATTCCTTGATTTTTCTGAGCTAGAAATACTATTTAGCTGGAAGAAATTACTATTTTACAGTAAACTCGCCAATTTTCCGTGGTCCCAGAAAATAGAAAAATTACAAAGTAGAAAATGTAAAAAAAACAAAACAATTTTTGAATGTAATTGCCAGTTCTTTTAATCTATGCTATCACAAGAAATGTCAGTCAATGAACTAGGTTAGATTATTGAATATGGAACAAACTAGATTAGACTATTGAATATGGTAGTCACCTCTGGAGTGGCGCCCCCCAATACTGAATACCCTCGACGCTGTCCAAAGGCATGCTATGCGTCTGGTTGATGATCCATCACTGACTGTGGATTGCAACACTAGAACACAGACGCAAAGTCGGTATTTTAAGTTTATTCTATAGATACACGGGAATTGCTCAGAAGAACTTGCATCTTTGATCCCTCCTCCACCCACTCGCAAGTCACTCGCTTTACTCAATCGCAGCACCCATTCACAGTGGACCTTCAACATATACAAACCAGTTACTTCTTGAACTCTTTTAATACAGCAGCCCGACTGTGGAACGATCTTCCGAATTGTGTTTCCACCTTCGTACAACCCATGTCATTTTAAAATCTGAATTAATAAACTCTTTTCTAGATTGCAAACCTCTCCCAACGCTACATAGTGCGCTTCTTCGGAAGAGTAAAATGGACCCAATTCCTAATAGCTGGTGTCCCCTACGTAGACATGTTAAAAAAAAAGATTATAATGTAAATATTTTTTTGTTACAGGTGCACGCTAAACACGAAGAAAATTCAGACACAAAGACCGTGTACAGGGAATACAACAGAGAATTTTTGCTACCCAAAGGAACAAACCCTGAAGCCATCAAATCTTCCCTCTCCAAGGATGGAGTTCTTACAGTAACAGCTCCATTGCCGGCTCTAGCCATCACGGAACAGAATATTCCAATCAAACAAAATTAATTATAACGGCAGCCTAACATTAATATATTAAATTAAACTTAATTATGAATCTCACAGTTGCCTTCAAAGTGGCCTCATACGTTCACTCGCTATTTACACCAATTTCATTTTTATAAGATGATTTTCATTGCTTTTAATATTTAATACTGTCTCTATTGCGTAGAATCTCAATGAATGTTGTAATTCCATAAAGCACTGTGAATCTCAATTATTATATATTAAAATACAGGTGATCTTTGACTTTAATACAATTTACTATTTTGTATATACACATATACTGAAGTTGTATTAAAAAGTAACAAAAAGATGTACATTACCTAATATATACACAAAGGGAAATAAAGAAATGTTGCAGAATTCTCTTTATCATCAAATTTCAATATCTTTTGATAAATTTATATACAAAAACATACATATTTCAAATACATTTCAACTTTTTGTACACATTTAAGGAACCAATTACGTAGGAAAGTCGAAGATTACTTGTACTGAACCGTGGATAAAAGCTTTCGATATTGTAATGATATTAAAATAACTCCGTCATTGTTAAAGTTCACAAATCATAAAGGAAAACTTCACATGTGTAAAGAGATTTGTTAATTATTTTTAAATGAATATTTATAATTGATTAACTGACTAATATTTACACAAAGGTTAGAAAGAAAGAGAAGAATAAATTTAAGTTTTGTTACAACACAACTATAATGTATATTATTTAATGTAAAAAATAAATAAAATGTGAATCGTTGTGGTACTTATTTTGTTTTATTTAAATAATATTTTTAATTATAATTTGTATTTCATTTAATATTTATTCTTGGGCAATCAACAGGTACTATGTTCAATATTAATTTAACATGCAATAACAAGTTATGATTGAACAATAGATTGTGGCAGATAGAAGTGCCAGTATAGTGCAAAGGCATTATTAAAATGTTGTTGTGTGTTATTATAATAATACTAAATAAACATTTCCTTGTTTCCTTGTGAATTTATTGTCATAATATGACAATAATCAATACAATAACAATAATCAGTTGATAAATTATCATATTATAATGGTAATTTACCGACTGCCGTGGCACAGTTGGTAAGCTGTTTGGTTTCTGTGTGGGCGTCCTGGGTTCAATCCCCAGCAGATGAGAGATATTTTTTAAATTTATTTCTCACGCCAATATTGCTTCTCTAGGCTGGAAACACTGGCTAGTTGGAAGAAATTGCAATTGAGAGTGCAAGGAAGTGTTCATTATTATTATTGGATGTGGAGGAGACGATTCAACCACGAATTAGAGGCACTGTATGGCGAACCTAACATTGTACAGTTCATTCAAATAAGAAGACTGCAATGGTTGGGCCATGTCCACAGGATGCGTGATGATCGTACTCCCAACAAGGTTTTAAACACTACACCAGACGGAAGAAGAAGCAGAGGAAGACCAAAAATGAGATGGCTGGACGATGTGGAGGCTGATATACGAGCGCTGGGCCTTAACAACTGGAAGAGAGCCGCAGAGTGCAGGGAGGAATGGCGACGGATTCTGAAGGAGGCCAAGGCCCACAACGGGCTGTAAGGCCAATGATGATGATGATAAACTCATCACTTGCGCAGGGTGCAAGGGGTGTTAATTATTATTATTCCAACTAACCTGCTTTTCCAGTCCAGAAAAGCAAGATGTGTCCAGTAAATTTACAAATCATCATTAGCTGTATTGGTACACCTTTTGTAAAAAAAAGTAAACGAATCAAAACTGGTTTTGTTAGCATATTTAGGAATAGCTATATTAACTAATTTTGAAAACGATATGTGCAAATATAAATCAATACACAATATAATATCAAATGAAAAACTATTTACATTTATAATGTTTTAAATGCAAAATTAGAAGATATACTCTTAATATATGGTAACTGAATATCTAAAATTACATGTTTATACTTAAAACTTAAGACTGTTGCAAAAAAAACTGAAGTCAATGCACAAATCACAATTTTAGTTTTTTTAAAGGACTTAGCAGAGACTGGATGGTTTGGTTGTATTAAATCTGTAGACGGTGTATTTCTCTTATTCACCTAAAAAAAATTAATACATGTTATTTCAAACTAAATAAATTCAAAAGGCAGCATTGCAATGGAGAGAGACATATGAAAGTAGAATAAATGAAATTACTATGAACAAGACAATATTATACAATTTCGCCCAAAAATTTTAATCAATTAACGCATAATGATAGAAATAAAACATTAGGTAATTCAAATTGTGATTCCAATTCTCTTTTTGTAAGAATTAATTGATGTTTGTGTAAGAATTGTTATATGAATTCGTAGGAGAGCTGAATGGAGTGACACACAACAATTGAGATGGTTCAGAAGTGGAGGAAAGAGAAGTATATATTGAAATAATATACATTCAAAAACAGCAGTATTTTGGTCACTGAATAGGGGGTAAAGGTCATAGATAAGCCCAGGGCTGTCAGTTATAGCATATGTTGGCTTCTATTTTATCTGTGGAATGATGACTTCTATTTGTTTCTGTGATATCTATTATATTAGTTGACGTCAGTTGACATTATTTATGATGACAATATGCATTCACAGAGGTTAATTTATAAAAATATCATTCACTAATTTACAATAAAAGATCAGATATCATTATTTACTCCACTGCTCAATTGTTGTCTTTCGATTAAAATATAACCTAAAAAGAGACATGTACGATAAATGACATTTAAAACGCCCGATGCTGCATTCAGATTGAAACGCCGTTCGAAAGAGTTCAGTGAGATTAGTGTGAAAAACGCCATAATCTGCAACTTCAGGTACACGACGCCCGAATTCAAGCGTTGTATCTGAACACAGCCCAAAATGAAGAACAGATTGTCTTAGGATTAAACAAAATATGTATTAACACTATAACAGATATGGCTCACCAGAAAATGGGGTAAAAAATAATGAAGATTAACAAAAATTATTACAAGTATGACACAGTTTTAATCCATGTTATAGTGAGTTTTGAGCCTGTCGCCTCTGAGGATGATGGTGTAACCATTGAAAGCGCTCAGGCTCAAAACTCATTATAATGTGTATTAAAACTTTGTCATACTTGTAATAATTTCATTATGAAATTCCACTCTGTGAACGAAACAACGTTAAACTTAAATATAAAAGAAATTACCAAAGATAAAAATATGAATTTGTACCTTTTCAACAGTTTTTTTAAGGTGCCTTAATGCAACTAAAATGCTCGTAATTTTTTTGGATAATTCCTCATCGTATTTTAGACATTCGTCCGAAGTCATCAGTTCGGAAGCTTCCATAATAGTTCGATGAATGGAATAGAGTATTGACGATTTCAATATAGTTATCTGCTGAAGATGTGAAGCCATTGTTCCCAGGGATTCTAATGGACTGAAAACAATGAAAAATATAGGTTCAATATCAATATACATGATAATAAGCTAGCTTGGAGGAATGAACATGATTGGAGATGCCCAAAAGTGAACATTTACTGTATTCTGAAATTTTCATCACAATGTTTCTGTGTGTGTGTGTGTGTTCTCCGAGGACCAAGATGAGATGAAACTGAGATAATCGTTCATAGAATGGGCAGCACTGTGAATGTGGTGGATATTAAAGTGAATAATATAACTGAAGATTGTCAGCAAAAAGGTGATATTTTAAGTTTTTTGTAATTGAATTTAAAAAGATGGAAAATAACAGAGGAGAAAGAACACCACCTTGGGGTACTCCAGATATCAAGGTGGTGACATCAGAAGTAGAATCAGAAATCTTAATGCACTGTTTACGATTGTTGAGATAACAAGTGAGCCACTCCAGCAATGGCCATAAACACAATATTTTTATTAGTTAAATATATTATGTGCAATATAACGCAAATTAATTTTCTGTCACATCGGAACAGGCTCAGCCTAGTGAGGTGGTTTATACCATATAAAAAATAAATTATTTTAAATTGTATTTTTCTTATTTTATTATTTTTGGTTATTTCTTATACAAACTTGTAGATGATACATCATTTTAACAAAAAATACAATCCCTATGATAAATAGGTAAATATGTGATAAATAGGTAAATATGTATTCCCTGCAAAATAAAATCAAATTCACAATGGAAACAGAAAAAGACAGAACTTTAAATTTCCTAGATCTCACCATAAAAATAGCAAATAATACCTTTACGTTTAAGATATTTAGAAAACCAACATACACTGACAATATCATTCATAACACTTCACAACATCCAATCATACACAAAATGACAGCCTTTCATTCAATGATCACTAGATTACTCAGAGTACCGTTAAAATAAGACAGACTATAACAAGGAGTTACAAACAATAGAAACTATAGCTCTTAATAATGGTTACAAGAAAGATATAGCTCATAAAATATTAAACAGAAAAACACGTGCAAACATAATTTATAAATACAATATATACAAACCAAAACCACGAAAGACTGGCACAAATTGGAGAAAAATTATATATCTTAGTAAAATTACACACGATATAACGAGACATTTTCCTTTAAACATAAAACCAGCCTTGTTTACAGACAACAATATAGGACTTATACTGAAAAATAACACTGATAAAACAAGTATTCTGAAACATAGTGGAATTTATGAATTACAATGTGGGGACTGTGACAGTATTTACATAGGGAGAATAGGACGGACAATCCTAACTAGATTTAAAGAACATAAACGCTGTCTAAATGGACACGGTTTCTCAGAATATGCAAACCACCTAATACAAGAAAATCATATATTTGACAATACAAACGCACAATTATTACATAAACATACATACGGACTGAAACAAAATAATTTAGAGACATTAGAAATCCACAAAGCCATAAACAATCACAAGAAAATAATTAACAACCAGACACAACCCAACACTACACACCATTATTATCCATGTTCCCGTTAGGGCAACGCCCACTCCCTCCCTTACCCCCACCTCCCGCTATACCCATGACACTGCAACACACCACACCAAATTAGTTTTTAGTACCCACCTGAAGAAGAGAACGGTAGTTCTTGAAACTAGCTGTGGAATAAAAATAAGTGGAAACAAACAAAGTTATATTGTTAGTTTAATAATTTATTAAAATGAATTTCCACAATGTAAACGCCTCTACCTTAGAATAAATATGTATTCTTTTTCTGAACTGAAAATAAAACAAAACGTTCCCTCAATTTTATGATTAAATAAAGTGAGGTGTCACTGTAAGAATGGATTAAAAATATACATTACCTCACAGGGTGTGCAGTGAAAACCAAACGCCACATCGTTTCCTCATCAACATTCATACATCATCTCACACATGTTGTCTGTTGTTAAAGCTTCATAAATTAATCATTTTAAGGATGTCATTGACATGGTCATGTTGTTCTTTTCTTGGATGTCACCGACCTCTTCTTAATTCTCTATCAGCTTGTGTAAAAGCTATTATATAATAATGTCAACCCACTTGAAAATGGTGGTGAGTTGAATTCTCAAAAGGAACAATATGCATTTTCTTACTTGAAGTTTTGTGAATTCTTGGAAGAGAGTCCCGCCACTGTCTCGAGACTCCAGTTATGTGTGTGAAAATCGTACAGCCCAAGGAGGACTTTGGACTGCTCATATGGCAGGGTGACACCAAGATTGATCAGCGACTGCACATTGGATGTTAGGAATGTCTCTAAATCTATGTTGTTCTTCATGATGATTGGGATAATTCTTTCACATTTCATCCCTGACAGCAGCATAGGAATCTCATGTTGATATGCAGGTCTACAACAGAAAAGCAATATATCTTTATATTCAACATAAATATATTTTTTATTTATTATATTTTAACTGTGGGGCACCAGATTAGAATAGTACTTTTACTCTTTTATATTATCATCGTTTATGGGTGTGCCTTAAGAGATGGGTAATCAAAAATAAAAGCAAAAGGACACGAGCTGCGACTGCAGGGAGGTGTAGAGTGATCCTCACCTATTGCAATGCCCCCTGATGCAAGGTGCATGTAATGTGAATGACCTTCTGATGGCAAATGACAAGGCGATATGCTTTGCTGCATACTGGAGTGGCAAGGCCTAAAGTTCGGACCCGATAAGTAAGTAAGTAAAGCAAAATAACTTCTCACATAGTTCAGTAATGAGGTTTAGCATCCATTCTAAATGTAGTGGCTTTATAGGTGACTCGAGACTGGTGTGTGGGGATACACACATGCTTTGTGCTTCTTTTTATAAGGTTATGCACACCCGCAAATCTGTCGCTGGTTGCCGCGCATTCTGAGTTATGCCGTGATGGTATGAATGAATATATTTTTGATTCAGCTAAAATACTTGCCTAATTGGAAAAAAGATAGTCATAGTATGAATAGTTATGAAAAGTTAGCCATAGTATGAATAGTTGTGAAAAGTTAGCCATAGTATGAATAGTTGTGAAAAGTTAGCCATAGTATGAATAGTTGTGAAAAGTTAGCCACAGTATGAATAGTTGTGAAAAGTTAGCCATAGTATGAATAGTTGTGAAAAGTTAGCCATAGTATGAATAGTTGTGAAAAGTCAGCCATAGTATGAATAGTTGTGAAAAGTTGGTAATGCAGCTGTGTTTCTATAGGGTTGATAAAAGATGTCACATAACAACTCTTCTTAACAAACTGCTCTAGTTGTTTATTCCCTATATGAGTATACAGGGCCGGATCTACCCAAATTGGCGCCTGGTGCACTAGATCCAAAGCACCTTCAAATTGTATTCTATCTAAGCATTGTAAATTTTTCTTGGATATTGGACTAAGTAAAAACGCTCCATAGTCAATTTGACTTCGAACATATGATATATACATTAATCGTAGAACAGAAGGGTTCTACGATTAATCCCCACCAAGTACGGGTTACAGCTCGCATTGCATTTAGTACAATCTGACACTTGTTAATGATATGTGTAACTTGAGAGTTCCACGATAGTCTGGAATCCAAAGTGATGCCAAGAAATCTTAATTCCGAAGAGACAGGGAGGATAATGTCATTAAGTTCAATTTTTATATGTGGTATAGAGCGTATTTTTGTAAACATAATGACTACATTTGGGAGGACTGGGATTTAAGCCATTTTCGGATAACCAAGAAGAAATATTTTTGAGAGTATTATTCATAATGTTCTCCATTTGATGGATTTTTTTTCCTGATACATAAATAAAAAAATCGGCATATATCAGTAACTGTGCCGAGGGTAACAGTACATGGAAAATTTCGTGAATGTAAATATTGAAGAGGATAGGGCTAAGGACTGACTCCTGTGGCAAGCCTCTGTCGACTTTTCTTTCTTGAGTATCAATTATTTGAATGTCGAGAATGATTTTTCTATTCAGAAGAATATTCTTCTGAAAAATGAACTTATAAATTGAAAAAATTAAAAATGAACTTAAAAATTGAACAAATTACCCTTTGGCATACGTGAAGTGCAAAGTCTATGTCATGGTGATGGACTAATGAGTAATGAAGTAAAAGTTGAACAAATTACCCTTTGGCATACGTGAAGTGCAAAGTCTATGTCATGGTGATGGACTAATGAGTAATGAAGTAAAAGTTGAACAAATTACCCTCTGGCATACGTGAAGTGCAAAGTCTATGTCATGGCGAAGGACTAATGAGTAATGAAGTAAGCAAAGTTCATTTACATACCTATATTTATATAAATAAAATCATGAGTGATGTTATACTAACTTATCACAAATAGTGGACACATTAGGTAGCATGTTTCTCCAGTCAACTTCTCCTATATAATGATACAATGTCATATCTTCTGTTTCATTTTCAACATCCAGCTGGTTCAATAGTTCAATTATAGGTTCGCAACATCTGACTTTGGCCATATGCTTTAAAGTATTACCTTTTCTGTCTATACAATCTAAAGAGGCACCTTTATCTATCAATAATTTGACTATATCTATCATATCATTTTCCACGCCATAGAATATTGCCTAAAACAAAAATTAAATTTAACTTAAACAGATGGAGTACAAAAATAAATAGAAGTCATTAAAATGAGTATGTATTAGAGCAATTTTTGATAAAATAAATATGTAAACATAAGGAAAGAATGCAAGATAAAGAAGAATATTATGCACCGAGGTAATTAAGACCAATGGCGAACGCTCCTTGGGTGCGCTGAAGCGATGAACCGGTGAAATAAAGTAAAATCAAAAACCAAATTATGTATCATGGTTTTTTTACATAAATACTGGTTGTGTAGAAGAAATTGTCATTCATTCATTCATACCATCAAAGCATATCCCAAGTGTGAGGTAACCAGTGATAAGTGTGCAATACATATGTGTATTGCACATATTAATACATATGTGTGCAATACATATGCGGTTTATTCTCATCTAAAAAGGCAACATAAAGAACAGGTGAAACCCCATATTGTTGCTGAATTATGTCAAATGTTATTTTGCCTGTTGTACTTTTGATTAAACAGCTCTTACGGTACGCCCAAAAAAGATGATAATAAAAAGAGTGGAAGTACTGTTCTAAAAATCATAAAGTATAAAAAAAATAGAAATTTTAATATTTACGAAAGGCGAGATTTCAACAAAAGAAGATATGACATATTGACGGGTATAGTTGTTGCCAAATATCTTGAATCGGGCTTCTGGGTACCCAGAGCGCAAATTTGTCTCTTTTTGCTTCGTTGGTATAAATCGTCCCCTTCTCGGCGAAATGACTCGAGATATTTTGTGACTTATAGTTGGACGTTCAAATTTGGGTAAATGTTGCATTTGTGGTGTACGGAATATCGAAAAAGAGGTGGTCGGGTGTATCTCCACACGAGCAAATTGTACTATCCTTGATATTGATCTTAGAGAGATGTTTGGCTATTAAATAATGACCAATCCTCATATGTTATTATACTTCATAGATTTCACCGCCTCGGAAACCAGTAAAGTGATGTTGATATACTTAATGTATATATGGTTGGATAATTTATATAGCGCCGTTTTCGTGAAAACTCACCTCAAGGGCGCTTTGTAGCTATTAGTTTTTCATGTTAGTAAAAGCTTAAAATCTAGGTTATTGATCTTAAATTAAATTAAAAATAGACATAAAAACGATGTATACAATACTTAGTAAATTCTATTTAATTGCATCTAATGCCATGAAACGTTGAGAAGTGTCACGGAGCAGTTAATTACAGTGTTATTAAGTTGGTTTCATTACATTATATTCAAATTCAAATTTAGGAGGTGTTATTGTGTGAAATATTAAACAGGTGTGTCTTAAGTTGTTTTTTAAACGTGTTTATATCGTCTATTTGTCTGAGTCGGTATGGAAGTTTATTCCATGAGGATGGACCAGCAACAGCGAACGCACGATCACCAAAGTGTGATTTGTGCACTCGGTTAACTTCGTTTAGTTTACCGATTGCTGAGCTTTGAGCTGAACGGAGGGATTTCTGTCTGTTGTTTGAGGTGAGCGGAGTGCACATTTCGGATAGGTATTGCGGGGCCAGACCGTGTATTGCCTTGAATGTTGTTAGGCATATCTTGTACTCTATCCTTTCAGGGCACTTGAGCCAGTGAAGATTTTTTAAGTGGTGAGAGATGTGAGAGTATTTAGAAGCACCCGTGATAACTCTAGCAGCGGTATTAAATACAGATTGGAGTTTTTTTATTTCTTGTTTTGGGAGATGAGCATATATGCTATTGCAGTAATCAAGTCTTGAAATAACATAAGCGTTGATGAGAGATTTAGTAGCGTCTATTGGAAGATTTCTACGAATTGACTTGATTCTACGAAGATGATAAAATGCTGCTCTAGTTGTGCAATTTATTTGTTTTTTGAGAGTCAGGCTAGAGTCTATGTGGACTCCAAGAAGTTTTACACTGGAATTAGGGAGAATGTTTGATTGATCTACTTTAAATTCTGATTTATCCAGAAGGTGTTGGCGCCTTCGCGTGGCGGTCCAAAGGAATTCGGTCTTAGTCGGATTTAGTTTTAGTTTGTTTGTTGACATCCAGTCATTTATGTCTTGTATGCACTTGATTGTTTTGTCTTTTAAAGTCGCTATATCTTCTGACGAGCAATATGAATATAGCTGCCAGTCGTCTGCGTAACAGTGAGCATTGAGGTTATGTATTTTAATTATGTCAAATATTTCTTTGATGTAAAGGATAAATAACAGTGGGTACACACTACAAATGGTTTCAAAAGGCTACTTAACGCTAATTATATTTAGTTATTGCTTTGCTTTGTTATTTTTTATCTACATACTATAAATCTAATATTTTTATCTACATAGTATAAATCTAATATTTTTATCTACATAGTATAAATCTAATATTTTTATCTACATAGTATAAATCTAATATTTTTATCTACATAGTATAAATCTAATATTTTTTTCTATTTTTCTTTGTATTTTTATGTCAATTTATTTCAATATTTCTTTATGTGTGTACACTTACCTATTGTTGTTCTTGTTATGCCAACACTACATGCCTGCCGACCGCCGTAGCACAGTTGGTAAGCCGCTTGGTTTCTGTGCGGGCGTCCTGGGTTCGATTCCCAGAGGAGAAATTTATTTAAATTCATTTCTCACGCAAACACTGGTTGGTTGGAAGAAATTGCCACACAGCAATAAACTTGCTACTTGCGCAGGGTGCAAGGAAGTGTTCATTATTATTATTATACCTACCAATCAATATGTTTGAGTAATTAATGTGTGTACACTAACGATTATTTGTTGTAATTAATGTGTGTAATTAATGTGTGTACACTTATGGTCACGACCCTCAGTAAATGAGGAACACGACACTGATGTTGTTCTTGTTGTGCCAACACTACATACCTACCAATCAATATGTAATTGCCCCATTAGGGGCGTGCATGTGAATAAAATGAAATACTAAAATAATGTTAAAGTTGTTACCGTTTTTCCCATTCTGTCCAACATATTAATGTTTGCCCCCTCCTTTAACAACATATTCACAACATCAATTTTATTTGTTTGAACTGCCTTCATAAGCGGGGTGACTCCGTATCTATCACCGATATTGACAATTGCCTTTTTGTCCAGTAGATTTTTGACACATTCAATTGTGGCTATAGTTTGTTGGCTATTGCTTGCACATACACACATTAGCGATGTCATATTGCCTTCTGTAATAAAGTTTAAATATACATTGAATACAATTTACATTACTACAATTTATTTATTGTATGGGACATCACATCTTAGATGTCATATCTACTCGCTTCACCTCACACTTTGAGCATTATACCGCTGATGCACCTCGTCTCCGAGTGGTCGCTTCTTGCATGGCATATACCACGAAAATATTTTTTATAACACATATATCGTCAGACTTTTGATATTTCGGATCTATTTATTTTGTTCACTGTTTATCATGCTATATGTTCATATTTTTTCCTGCCAAAATTGCTGCCATTTTGATTTTTATTAGGGCGCAGTCAATAAACCAAAGTTTGCTATTCAATTTAAGACAGATATGATACTATTGAGATATATATTTTTACTACAAAATTTATCTCCTATGTCACTTTGATAAAATATATAAGCAAAAAGTTATACGTTGTCTAAAATATGTAGATACGAGGCATTGATTTCAACTCATGTATCATTTGCCCAACCAACAAACAACTTTGAAATCAGTTTATGACGTTTACAAAGTCGCAAACATAGTGCTGTCTTTGGGAAAAACTTAATCCATTTTTTCAAAAAAAGTTAAAACAACACATACTGCATGATAGTGCTTTCAAATAGATTTTCCTGTACTCCCGGCTAACTGTTTTGGGCTCCACTATGGTTGAATTTTCAATTATTTTTTTTTGTAAACATCATTGTAATGTTATTGTTCACCACATTGTATAACATGTATTAATCTAACAAAATGTCAATATAAACCAAAATGTATGTCAACACTCATACCAGCAAACACTGTCTGTGTTGAATTTTAAATAAATAAATAAAACATAACCTCAAATTTTTTTTTTTTTTATACATCCGAGAAAAGGATGACAAATGAATTAAAAAGTATTTTATTCATAAATGAGTAGGATGACTACATATTACAGAGCTACAACAATTTTCTTGAAGTAACCAAGGTGTAGCAATGGTGAAATGGACTTGGGTACTCTATGAGTGGTTATATCACAAAGTTCTGACACAAATATTATATTACAAACAAACCATTTATATTATTTATTATTATTATTAGGAAGTGGAACTTTTTACTATCCCTGCACTGTGACCATTTGTGATCTATTGCTCTTCTTTGTTTTTGGACCATCTTAACAACAGTTCGCTTTCTAAATGAATCCCACAATCCTATTGGGATGCCACCTACGTCTTTGGTCTCGATGTACGTGCCCTCAGATGTTTTCAACAGGCTTCCGTTAAAGCTGGACATTCAAAAATCATGTGTGATGCAGTTTCCTCCTCATGTTGACAGCCTCTGCAGGTCAGGTCTTCGGTAAGCCCCATTATTTATTTATTTAATATTACTTCTCGGGCAACTAACAGGTACTATGTCAAATATTTATTTAACACACACCCAATAACAATTTGCCACATTCTGGAGACTTAAGATATTAAATCGTCTCACAGATCCAGACTGAAAATACAATTAAAAACTGTGTCTCCACCGGAAATCAAACCCGGGACCTTTGAATCAGCAGTCAAATACGTAACCAACTGAGCCACGAAGGCTGACAAAAATCAAAGTCAAATTTGAATTGCATGGTCTTAGATTTTATGGCAGGCATAGGCGTACAACCATTATAAATGAATATGAGAAGGGGAATGTTATGAATGTTATCTTATGATGGAACTTTCAGGAAATTTGTAAGTAACATGACAAAAAATGTTTAAAAATATTATACAACGAATAATAATAACAAATTGTTATGCGATAGGTACTATCAGTGTATGTTGAGATCCACTATCGTGGACCCCCATTTTCATTTCATGGACCCCCAGATTTTTTTTCCGCTGACGTAGACCCCTTGCAGGTTTTCACAGACCCCTGGGGGTCGATATAGACCACTTTGGGAATCAGTGATCTAGAGGAAGAGGAAAGGTATTATCAGAGAGATATTTTTACTTCATTCTTTTTTGAATATGTTAGTGAGATTGATAGAAACATAATTCAACTAATCAAAATTTCAATCAGACTACAATTTTTTCATACCATAATAGGTAACATTGAAAAGTATGAAAATTTTGTATATGTTCACAAAGTCACTGTCATCTTTATAAATTCTTAAAATATTTCGAAATGATATTCTAATAAATAATTGTCAATATCAAAATACAAACCACACTTAAAATTAGGATCTGCTCCAATTTCCAATAAATATTTGACAACATGCTCCTGGGACATACATGCTGCATTCATCAAGGCAGTCCAACGTCCACATAATTTTGAGTTGGGCTTTAATTTGCTCTCTGAAATACAAACAAAACCATATGTAAAAATACTAGATTTTACAGTTTATAAAAAGAAAAATTACCCATTATTTCACATAATATTTTTAAGGTTGACAAGAACATATACACAAATTGAAGAGGTTCACCAGAACCCGTTGTAAAAAAATTCCGAACTCTTTGTTAAACACGCGTAACAGAGATTTTGTTTCTTTTAAAAAATATATATGAATGAATAATATATCTACAAAGCATGCGTAAGACCAGTGATGACATATGGTATAGAGGCACGAGCAGACACAGTCAGAAGCAAACAAATGTTGAGGACTTCAGAAATGAGGACATTGAGAACTATTGCAGGCAAAACCCTGAGAGACCGAGTGAGGAACTCCAGAATAAGGGAACTATGTGAGGTTGACGATATCATCAGATGGAGCAGGCAGCGGAGGAGGGACTGGTATGGTCATGTCCAAAGGATGGACAGCACCAGACTTCCTCATATCGTGCTTCACAATCAGCCTCACGGAACCCGCCCTCGCGGTAGACCGCCAAAAAGATGTAGGGATAGCTGGGGGTCCACTTCGCAGGAAGAGCAGGCCTCTTAAAAAACAGACCTGAAGGTCTATTCAAAAGAAGAAGAAGAAGAATAATATATTTCCAACAATATAAATATTACAAAGGAACAAAATACAATTTAATTTATAGGTACCTAATTACAATTTTAAAATATTTTTTTTTGCACACATTTGAAAATTTTACTGCCTCGCTAGACATAGTCTGTTCTGAGGCAGAACTAGTTTAGAATTGCTATAGCTATTGCTATATTACAATGTATTATACTCTGTAACAATACAATAGATCAAACGTCGCAGTGCGTGGGCAAAAGGTCCCACTCCTATCCAATAATAATAAACTCTGTAACACATTTGGGTCCATTCTACTCTTCCGAAGAATTGCACTATGAGGCTTTGGGTAGGGTTTGCAATCTGCTCAAGAAAACATTTACTTGCATCTTAAAAAGACCCGCGTTGTAAGGTGAAAATACATAATTTTGTACATCTTATCACAGTCAGACTGCTGTGTTAATAAAAGAGTTTGAGAAGCGATTGGTTCGTGTATGTTCAGGTTTATTGTGAATGGATGTAGCTACTGAGTAAAGCGAGTGATCTATAATCATCAATAATTTGTTTATATTTATATAAAACAAAAACACATAGAATAAATTTTGCAAGAATTCTTAGTTGCCAATTTGTTAGTTTATGATTACTAGACTAGCAACAATGTAATGTGAACTTTTAGACTCTCATGATGTTCTGTAATTATTACACTATAGACAGCTAAATGGTGTATACAATGAAGTACAGCATTTATTCCCTCACACTTGGCTTCCAATAATTACTGAACTTCAAGGTGTCCAAATGTTATAATGGCCATCAATGGTTGCTCCCAGAATAATCAAATATTCGTTTTCACCGTGTAGTCAGCTTTTCTGGAGTTCTATTTGTAAAGTAGGTATAGTTGTAGCCAAACATCTTGAACTTTTAGCCGAGATGTGGGGCGATTTGCACATAAACCAAGGAAGTAAAATGACACAAATTTGCGCTCTGCGCAACTGGAAGATCGTCCAAGATGTTTGGCGAAAATTATAAGATGTGAATTTTTAATTACCATTTTGGAAAATATCTTTGACAGTTGGTAAATCTCCATTCAATGCGGCATTTTCTAATTTGGATTCAATATTTAAAGGCTGTACTTGATCAATAGGGTGATATGGTTTAGATTTCCTCTTTTCCTGAAACGAGAATATTAGTGTTACATTTGTGTGTCTGCAGTAAAAAATGGGAATATCCCAGTATAATTTATAACAGTCTATATTTTATTGATCTCATGTACTGTTGTATATGTAAATGATCGATATATATTATGTACAAAACTTACGAATCCTGTGCTAAATTCAGATCCGTCGATGATATATTCTTCATCATCTTCATCGTCAGAATAATCAATGCCAAACATGATTATAAAGAATGTATTATAGTCGTAATAAATTAAAAATTCTACTTTAAATAAAGCTGAAACTATAATTTCTCAAAAACACAATGAGAAAAATAACATATCCATTCCCATGTCATTCCCTCAAAAAACCGCGAGTCGGGAAAGTCAAAAACATTTTTAAATTCATCTATGTCTATGCCTTCTATGGTTATTAAATTCAATGAGGCAATCGCAGAGTACAAAAATATAGGTAGGTTCAAAACATCGATGTGTGTCTTATTAATTTTTCAAAGGTTATGAATGAAGGCAATTTCCTTCTTTCGCGGAAATCATACCAAATTACTTTATCTAAATTAATTACATATATTGTTTTATTTTAAAACAAACCCAATTGAAGTAAATAAATGTCACTAGTATATTTTCCGATGAATAATTTGAGAATTTTTGTTGCGGATTTAGATGGATGGTGGCAGAGCGATTAGCGCGCTGAGTTAGTAATCTAGTGATCGGGAGTTCGAATGTAGTGGTCGTAACTTGAGTCATACTTCCGGATGCGCAGAGTGCAATTTAGTGTCTTTTTGCTTGGTTGGTATATGTGCAGATGTGTACCCCCCTTCTCGGCGAAATGGTTTAAGAAGTTTGACGAAAACTATATTCAAGGTATTTGTCGCTAACTATAAATTTAGATACCGCGTGTCACAACATGTGGACGGTTTGAATAAATTACGGGTACTTAAACGTATTTTTGTCTCATTTGATTTTTTTTTCTATGTTTGTGTCATTTTTAATTTGATTTATTTGGTATTATCTTCAAGTTAGTATTTTTATGTGTGTGGTTTTCGACAATTACAACTTACTATAATAGTGTGCTTATTCCTAATACCTACTTTGATGTGGCTTCCGCGTTGGTGGCAGCATGCATCATCCTTTACGAACCCTTGGTTGTGACTTGCCGACTTGCCTGCTGAAGGGAAATTGTATATAAAAATGGAATGAGATCCACATACCTACAGCAAAGTTGTTAATAGACCCCGTTGAGTGTATTTAAAATATTTGGATACGACTGCGTATTTTTCATTCATATTGACATACCTTTCTACGTCAAATCTATGGCATAGAATAAAGATATATATACTGTATCTATGGCTTGTGCATGTATTTTCGAAATGTCAACGCATGTCATTTATAAATTATAATTTATTATTGTTTCATTGTATATTATTTGAATTAAAAAAAAACAAATCTACTTTGATTGTTAATTGAACCTACTTTAAAATTGGTGATACAAATTTTTATGTATTGTAAATAAAATTAATGACGTTATTTGGTTATGATAAGGTTCCTCTCTCAGGTTTATGACGAAGTAAAAATATAAATAAACAATTTTCGAATTTCTGAAGATAAGTAATTATGGCGGATTCTGATTTGTATGTTGCTGTTACGTGTTCTTCGAATATGAATCGGAGTATGGAGGCACATGCTTTTCTTGCAAAGAAAGGTTATAGAGTGAAGTCATTCGGAACTGGGGATAAAGTTAAATTACCCGGAGTATCTGTCGACAAACCCAACTGTTACGAGTTTGGCGCTCTCTATGAAGACATTTACAACGATTTGATGGAAAAAGATAAATCATTTTACACTCAAAATGGTTTGCTTCATATGCTCGACAGGAATAGAAGAATTAAGCCCTGTCCTGAGAGGTTTCAGGATTCGGCAGAAAGGTTTGACGTTATTATAACGTGTGAAGAGAGGGTTTATGATCAAGTGGTAGAATGGATAGCTTCTCGTCCTTCCCAGTTTAATCAACCAGTTCATATTATCAATATAGACATTCAAGATAATCACGAGGAAGCTACCATTGGAGCTTTTCTTATCAGTGATATGGTAACAATGATGGCACAAAGTTCTGACTTAGACAATGATATAGACGAGCTTTTACATGAGTTTGAAGGGAAGTGTAACAGACCTATTTTAAATTGTGTTTTGTTTTATTGATTTTTAAATGTCCATTTTATCAGTTTTGTGACTTTAATTTATAGTATTTTGAAATAAGACTAAATATGTAATAAAGCTATTCTATCCTCAAAAAAATAACGACTCGATAATATTGTTTACGCTACTTCAAAAAATAATTGTATAAAATATTCTCAAATATTAAATTATTAACCTCTACACCATAACAAAATTTACTAAACTATTTTTATAGTTTTTATTCACCATATTGGTTGTAGATTTTACAGATCTCACCATTCCCTTCAGCCTGATGAAGGAACAGTAAGTTCTGAAATTGGAATTATATTTTTATACCTAATTTGAATATAAATTCTTCATTTCAAAGATTTGTTTTTGTATAGGTACTATAATATACTTATCACTTAAAAACTGGGTGAAACTACATTTTGAGAAAACAGATTCAAATACACATCACATGATTTAAATAGATGTAGTAAACTTATGAAAATAATTATCATTCTTTCTGAAATTATTTTAATTGTATAATTTAGAAACTTGTATACTTATGTATACTATTATTCCCTTAGTAGTATTTTCAAAAGTGGATCCAAATATTACTTCTTTGACTCCTGGCCTCATTATATGATGTAGATATCTAATTAGTTTAAACAGATTTTACATGATTGTATGCTGAGGTAATCTTATCTATATGTGTATAAATGTTGAATTGTTAAATCGTAAAATTAATTTTGTTCATCGCATATAATATTAAAAATTCTATATGCTACATTTTTTAGTCTAAATATTAATTATTTTATAGCTATCGGCAAACATTGTAAAAAATCTCGTGTAATTACAAATTTTGTTTTTTTGCTTGGTTGGTAGATGTGCGAACCATCCCTCTCTATGCCGTAAATTAGCAAGTTATTAGCTAATTCTTACACCACCACGAAATTGAATATTCATAAAGGTACTTTTGATAAATGAAAAGAAAACAAATTAGTATATGTACGCATGTGTATATATTATATTTATATAAATTTATATGGTTAATGTTTGTAAATGCATCATTGTTATATTTGACATTAGCATACAATCAATATAAGTGAAATGTACTGACATTGTGACAAATTCTCATTCGCCTATCAAGTGTTTTAAAAATATGACATTACAGTTTTTTTAAGCGATTCACTCTGCATATAGTGCCTTGTGAACATTACAGTTTTTGATTGTTGTTTTCTTTCAAATATAACTTTATGAAATAATCTGTAAATATCACATAATTGTCTAAGCAATGTTTCAGTTTAAACTGAAAATGAAATATTAATTTTACTGTCCAATAGATAGTTCATATTACTTAATGTTTTGAAATTATTTCAATCATTGGATTGTTGACATTAATGCATTATGTTTTAAAATGTTGTTAATTTGATATTATTGTCGTACTTGGAAGATATTGCCTTATGGCTAGTAACTTTTTTTTTGTTTTATAAATTTTATGAATAATCTATAAATCATAATGTTGTACAACTTAATTCATAAATTAATTGAATATTTTTTCTTTGATCACAATTATTGATTCCTAACCAATGGAAATAAGGATATGTAAAAAGCAAAAGCAGATATGTAGGTATGTAATAGAACGATATATGATAGGATAAAAAACGAGGACAAAAGGAGAGAATGCAAAATAAAGAAGGATATTAAGCATATGTAAAATGAAAGTGAATGCCTTGAGGTGGTTTGGTCATATTGAAAGAATAAACGATGAACAACTGACCACAAAAATATACATAGGTGTAAGAGATGGAGTGAATAACAGAGGTGAATGATATTTTGAAAGAAGGAAACATAAAAAGTTTGAACAATCGATGAGCATGTATGAGACGATGCATGGATGAAAAGGAAGCTAGAAATGTGTGCAAAAATAGAGAAGTATGGCGCTCGGTTCTCTCTGCTTATCCCGTAAGGTACACGGCGTGATGGTATGTATGTATGTAAAAAGCTTTTTATTTAGTTAATTTCTGATACATAATTGAATTTAGTTCCCTCATTACATCATGGCCTATCCCACTCATACCATCATGGAATAACCAGTGACAAGTACATTACTTTATAAAAGAAAGTACAATATATTTGTGCATCGCGACACACTCTTTTATGGAACACCCAAAAACAATTTATTTATTCAATTCACGTTCAATAATGTGCACAATGGCGGGTTTATTGTCGTAAGGCAATTTCTTCCAGCAAATCAAAGCACCGTTAGGCCATAAAAAATAGTATAGTATTAGGTAAGTAAATTATATTTCAATATAATTTACCTACCTACTACTTAATATTTAATAATTGATATTATTAAATGTAAAATGACAGCAATAAAGAAAGGAGGGAGATAGAGGTTGTGGGAGGAGAGAGAAGATGGTGAAGGGAGTGTGAAGAGTTATTAGACTGACATAACATGCTAT
This sequence comes from Molanna angustata, assembly GCA_963576475.1. Taxonomy (NCBI): domain Eukaryota; kingdom Metazoa; phylum Arthropoda; class Insecta; order Trichoptera; family Molannidae; genus Molanna; species Molanna angustata. Next base: position 35,149,301 of record OY754969.1, on the reverse strand, counting down.
AACAATTTATTAAGTTTAATGTTGTTTCGTTTACATAGTGGAAGATCATAATGAAATTATTACAAGCATAATGATACAGTTTAAATCCACGTTATAATGTGGATTTAAACTGTGCCTTTATACTTGTAATAATTTTAGCTATTACAATAATAATATAAAAAATTGAAAGTACTATTCTGAGCTGGTGCCTCGCTATAAATATATACCACTTGATCGGCATAATATATTGGACAGTCTTAACGTCTCTATCTTGCAGTTGTTTCAATAAAAAAATACATCATTATATTTCATTTTTACTGCTAATGTATTTAAATAATCTTGCTTGGGGACTTGGATTAAGTGTTTGGCCACATAGATGTAATGAACCTCTGACAAAATGAATACAAAAAGATGAATATTGCAGCATGACAGACAATAGAATATGACCCGACCACATAAATGATATTTTGAAAGATGAAAACATAAAAATCTTTATTTTCTTTTTTTTATTCATGTGATATTATTGCCATAGTACACACTGTATTGTATTATTTAACATTAAATCTGGTTGGTTGGAAGAAATTGTCATTTGGCAATAAGTCTGCCACAGTGTACAAATTGTATGCACAGAAAGTTACAATTAAATAATAAAAAATCAACAATTTAGGAGACTTTGTTAGGAGTGATGTTTGGATGGGTCTATCCCATTTATTAAATGGTCAGATTGTATGTGATGACAAAATAAATAATTACAATTTTCATTTTAGGAGGGTGACTGCAACCAACGTACCTATTTTTTCAATTTGAATTTGCATCATTACTACAAAATGAATCATTTTGAAAAAAATAACCTAGTTAGTTTGGATATTAATAAAGAAAAATATACCTTCACTTTTTGATTATGTTCTGATATATTCTTGTAGGAAAATAATAAGCATACCCCGATTTTTGACATTTATCTTAAATTTCTAAAAAACTATAAAGTAAAGAGCATTTTATTTCTTTATAAATTAAAGAAAATCAAAATATCTGGAAAAATATGATGTAACGTTGCATTAATGCATCAGGTTAAGTTAATAAACCAATGGCGCTGAATGGAAAAATAAATGTTTTTAAGGTTTATTTACTAAACCTGAAGCATTAATGCAATGTCACATCATATTTTTCTAGATATTTTTATCTTCTTTAATTTAAAAAAAATATGTTTAACTACGCCTTATATTTTATTAAAAATATAAGATAAACGTTGAAAATCGGGGTATGCCATTATTTTTCTATAAGAATTTATACAGAACATTATCAAGAAGTAAAGATATATTTTTCTTTATTAATAACCAAACTTTCTAAATTATTTTTTTCAAAACGATTTGATAAGAAATAATGATGGTATATCAAATTGAAAAATAGGTACGTAGGCAGCAGCCCCCCCCCCCCCTTAACAGTTACATATCTCTTGATTTTTTTGGCAAAATCAAATAAATAGTTCTACTGTTTCATGTTAACATAGTATATTTCTACACTGGCATCTAGACAGTATTAAATATTACAGAGCTTATAATAATTTATGGATTTGTTATTGAAAGAATCTTGTTGGTCTGCATTCTTTGCTAACCATTTAATTCTCAAGACATTTTTTTATTGTTACCTCAAAAGCAGAATAGCAATAATAAAAAAAAAATGTTTAACTATAAAATTAAACATTGAATGATTGATTTAAAAAAAAACGAAGTTTTTTACGCCATCAGAATTGAATATACACAGATTGGTCCTCACATTTTACATGAGGCAAACATGTTGAAAATTCAAATTGTTTTTTAACTTTAAAACATTTTCATTTCAAATAAAAAAATATACACAATTTATAATTAAATATTAATAACATATAAGTCTCAAAAGTTCACATCATCAATATTTTACAGTGAATACAACAGAACACAATATATTATTCAGGATTATTTCATTTATAAATTTTTTTTGATTAAATTGTCAATAAACGCACCTTTTTGGGCATCTGAAGTTCCCATTGAACATTATCGTTAACCAGGGGGGCAAGTCTGATCAAACGGTGGAAACAAAACCCTCATGGAAACCCATATCATGGATATAACTATTACGGTTAAAGGACACTGAAAGTAAGCAAACCGAAAATATTTAACACACTTCCAAGTGGTTTGGATAAACTTGATAAAATATTGTCAGTTAAAACTATATTTAAAAAATTTACTGTAGAAAGTAATTAAAAACATTTGACTCATTTATAAGTAGTAATTAAATAAAAAAACATGTATCCCATATTATAATTTTAATACTGTAACTTAAGGAATGTAATATCTACTTGACCTTTTTGTATGGGAAACTCACTTATAGCCTGTAGGCTAGTGAGATCACAATATTATGATGTAAAACTTTTATGAAAATAAAATTTAAAAAAAATGGAGTTCTATAATATATTAAGATATTACAGAACTCCATAAGATAATTATATCCATGATATGGGTTATCGTGAGGGTTTTGATTCCACCGTTTGACCAGACTTGTCCCCTGGGCTTGGAGACCTTGAAGGGGCCATGTTCTTAAACATAGTGGAGTATGAGGCTTACTTTTAAGGATCAAACAAACAAATTTGTTTAAGTGTACATAAGTGATAAATCGATAATGGTACAGTAAAATATTTTTATACATATAAACCAATCTTTGTATATGCTTCCATTGAAATAAATTGTATATCTTTAATTGTTCAAAAGGCTATTATGTATAATAATAATAAAATATTGATTCTATTAATTTCTTTTATTTTTTAAGTACTTATGTCTATACTGTTTTGTTTCAAATTATTGTCGGTCAAAAATTATGAATAATTGAGTTTCATTTTTACTCCTTAGTGGGAATAGCGAAAATTTTGCATAATTTATTGATAATCCTCCTCGTCCTCATTCGCCAAGTCCTTTCTTTCCTGTGCGTCTTCGCGTAAGTCTACCTCCTGCAACTCAAAATGAAATCCATCACTCAAAAATATTTAAATATCAATTTAGAAACTAAGATTTTTATCTTCATACAGTTGTTTAAGTTAATTTGGGGTTTGTCACTATTTTGTCTTAAAAAATAAATAATTTGATTACTATAAATTTTTATTAGTTAAGAAATCATTATCGGAAGTTATGGTCATTAGCCAATAATTTATTTTTGATGAATCTTTGGAATGGCACTTCAGTTAAAAAAATGAATTTGTAATAGCAATAACGAAGGTGAAAAAAATAATCTTGATATATGAAAATGTCACGATGTCCATACACGCTAATCTTCGGAACCGTCAATGAAATTTTGTTATTTTTTGTACGGTTGGATCCGGATTGAAAGACAGGATAGTTTTAGACTTAGACCCTATATGTGGCGCTGTTATCGAGATCAAAAAAATATATTTTTATTTTTTCAACAGAAATTATTATTTTTATTTAGATTTCTTATCCAAAAATATGTACAACTCCAAATTTTGACTTCCCTAGGCCCCCCAAGGATTTTTCAAAGGAAAAAAATTGTAGGTAATCAATTTTTAAATTATGTTATCTTCCAAGAGATGGTGGTATGAAAATCTATTGACATAATATATCTGTAATAATAATAAACACTTCCTTGTAACCTGTGCAAGTGGCGAGTTTATTGCCATATGGCAATTTCTTCCAACTAACCAGTGTTTCCAGCCCAGAGATCAATATTTGCGTGAGAAATTAATGCAAATAAATTTCACCTCTGCTGGGGATCGAACCCAGGACGCCTACATAGATGCCAGACGGCTTACCAACTGTGCCACGGCGGTCGGCATCTGTATTACGCATCTATAGAATATACCATATACAAATGTATGAAAATACTTGGTTAGTTAAATGTTAAACGCAGCAAACAATTATTTTTGAAATCAAAGGTGAATCAATTTGATATTCATGTATGAAAATCTTTCCATCACGTAATATATATGTAAAATTATGTATCTGTATGTTGACAATTAATAAATATTGTGTATTCACTTTTCAAAAAAATAAAACACAGAGTATATTTATAATACCTACGGATAGCTAAAAGGACTTTTTTTTTTTCAAAAAAACGCAACTACTCCCAGCTGCCAGACTCACTGTATTTTCAACAAGGAAGGAAATATAAAAAATCGGTCATACATAAATGATTAATCGAAAACTTTGCTATCTCTCGTACTGTTTTTTTCTTCTTTTTTTACTTTTATTTAACTTTTATTTTCGTTTAAAATCAAAGTGAAATTGAGAAACGAGTGAAATTCAATATTTAAAAATGGCGCCTGACTGGTGACGTTTCAGTTGACGTCACACAGTAGTGTTAACATCAATCAATGTCGAGATCATCTATTTTTTTTAATGAGTATATCTTTGACCACTGCCTGCTTCAAACAAAGCCGTGCTATAGGAAATGCGTTGACAGCTACATAAAGAGACCTATCGTCAACGAATTCGGCAATATATTTATTTTTATATTTAGTAGTATTTATTTGTAAATTTAATTTTCACCATGAGGAAATTATTATTTTTGCAGTCTATTTGGTAATTATTTATTTTGTGTTTGGTATACCTGCTAACTGTTATAATGAAAATTTAAGTATAATAACACAATTTCATACATTTTCCATGAATTTGTTAAATGAATATTGTAAATTTTAATCGTATTGTTATTGCGTGTTGTATATGTTATTATACTATTTTTTCGACATTATTGTCTAGTAGTTATGTGAGTTACTCACACCAATTATTATAATAGTTATTCTGTAGTCAATTGGTTGTTCTGAGGGATTTTACTCTACACTACTATGGAATAGAGGAGAGTCATGATTTCACAATTTTCAAGCTATCTTTTTTTTACATCAATTTATCAACGGGTATAATGTAGAGAGTGCACACTATGAGTTTCGTCCTGATGTGTTAGTATCAAAGATTTCCATATAATATACTAGATGGAGTACCTACTCGTCATTATACCGCGCGTTTGATTTCTTGGTTGGCGACATATTGTAGTTTTCCATACATTTTCTCTTTATTCGTTATTTTCAATAATATTCCAAATTTTTTTTATATTATGTTCAATTCTGATTCGTCTAAATTTACCCGTCTGAATTTTAGTACATGAGAAATGTAAAAAAGGTGCTTGCATTTATACGGAACTCATTACGTCACACCGGGCGAACAATCCTTTTATCCATGGTCGCCCGTTGGGTACAGACGTTTTCATACTCTGAAACGAATCAGAATTGGACATATTGTTTGAACTTTTGATTTCAAAAATACATTCAAGGGTTTTCAAATTTTAAAGAAAAAAATCTATGGTATGTAATATCAATGTGAAATAAATTATTAGTATGAAAAATGTATATAACAAGTTAAATAGCTAATGTATGGTAAAATTGAGTGATCAACTTCAACTTGAGTGTATGTTTCTCTATAGACAAGTATATTTTATTATTCTCTACTAGTATAAGAATCCAATATAAATGTACGTCATAAACATGCATTTAGAGATTGTCAACCTTTCAAGAAAAAAATGTACATTTACTATGGTGTGGAGAGTTTTGTGTTGGCCACGACCCACTCGTTTTTTCATGAATTTATTATTTGTGCTGTAAAATTGTACCGATTTCTCTTATTTCCGTTTTATTTTTTGTGTATCTCAAATAATATATAATTCAAATTCAATAAATACAAAATATTTATCAGTCCTTTCATCTTTTTTTTTAATCATATTATTTGTATTGCTTGAAATGTATATTTTATAAAATTTTCGATTAAGTTCTAATTTACTTTATTTTATTTGTTCAAGGTTACATACAGTTTTTTTTATTAAACATAGAAACTCAAAATAAACAATTTTATCCAAAAAAAGTCAAATCGCCATGAAATATGATTATTTTTGTCTTTTCTAATATTAAAAAGATATATTTGTGTTACATTACAAATAATGTGTAATGGTAAGCAAATAATATAAGGTTTTTTACCTACATAGATGTAGTGATAAATACCTTTACTATATAGAAGGATGGAGTATCAGATAACATAAATTATGTTAAAAATCAAAATATTAATCTTGGATGAAACTTTGAAAGTTAAATGTTATACTTCTTCAATTTATTTATATATTGTTTATTTAACGTATAGTCAATCAAATGAATAATATTAGCCCGAAATTTTCTACAAATTAACTATTAAAATTTTGCTTAATACGTGTATCATGAATTTGTATGTAATATCGTGATATTTATTTATTTATTTTATTTATTTATTATATATACGCCCTTAATAGGGCATTTACAAAAAAATACAGGATAAATAGAACAATGTAGGCACAACAAAACAACAATAAGTGTAAATACATCGATTATATAGGTAGGTACATAATAAAAAAAACGTAAGTAGTTAAAGGAAGAACAAAATAAAATAACATAATACAACATAATAAAAGAAAATAGAGGTAAATGATAAAAAAAACTAGACATAAAAGAAGAAAAAAAAAAATAAACAGTATTACATATTCAATTTAAACAACAAAAATAAACAAAGCAAAGTAAAAATCAAAAATTATGATATTCGTTAAGTATTCTTTTGAAACCATATATAGTGTGTACTTACATTAAATATATCAACAGCACTATATTGGTTTCCAAGGCGGTGCAATCTATGTATTGGTGAGTTAATAATAAAGTTATTTCGAAGATTCTCTATATGAAAAGGTGCATTTTGACGTGAAGCAAACCTTGTAGGTACTCTGAATTTTATCATTTCAACTAGGTCAGGGGTGTCCAATATACCGTTGATTATTTTAAATAAACAAATTAAATCACAAATCGTTCTTCTGTTTGATAGTTTCGATAAATTTAAAATACTCATTAGAAAATCATAATTTAATTTTACTAAATGAATGGATAATTTATAATTTACAAATCTTAAAAATTTACGTTGAACCCTTTCGACCCTCAATGAGTGCACATTATAAAACGGCGACCATATAGTTGAATTATATTCAAGATTACTACAAACAAGTGATGTACCTATATAGGGTTTTAAATGTATTAATAGATCTAAAATTTTTGACTGTTCTCAAAATATATCCAAGGCATTTTAAAGCTTTATTAGTTGTTTCAGTTATGTGAGAAATAAATGTAAGCCTCTCTTCAAACAATATACCAAGATCCTTTATTGATGTTACTTTAGTTAAGTAAAGTTATTGATGTCCATTGTGTATTGAAAATTGATACTAGTTTTATTTCTACAGAATCTGATGAATTGACATTTAGTATGGTTTAGGTATAAAGAATTCGAAGCACACCACTCGAGTAAATGGTTAAAATTTAATTGTAACGCCATACAGTCGTTTAAGTTCTTTATCGTTTTGTAAATTTTCGAGTCATCTGCAAAAAGTAAGAACTGAGCATCATGGAATATATCAACAATATCATTAATAAATAAAAGAAATAAAACTGGACCCAAGTGAGAATCTTGTGGAACACCACTCTTTGCAATGAATTGATTAGATATATTGGTATACAATTTGACAGAGAGTTTACGTGATAATAAGTAACTGGACAGCCACTTTAAAATACTCATTCCAATTCCAAATGAGTCAAGTTTTTTGAGTAATATGAGGTGTGAAACCCTGTGATATGTCTCTTTGGTTTGAATTTTTCGTTCCCGCTAAACTTTGGAACGAATGAATTCTGAGGCGGGACAGCTCATTATATACCGAGTTTTCGCGTAGCTAGCGTCGGGTGACTCTGCGCCAGCGTCGCGCTGAGTCGCGTGGCGCAACACATGCGGCACCACACAAGATAATCTTCTGGACCTGATTTCGCTGGTGATTAAAGGTTGTCCTGTCAATGCACGAATTTCCTCGTTGCTTCGTGGTCTCCAGGAACCTGCCGCAATTCCTGGTCTTGGGCCTAATATTTTACGCATTATCCTGTTTCAAATGTTAGCAGTCTTTGTTGGTCCTTGAGTGTCATGCACAAGGACTCGGCACCATACAGGATTACAGGTTTAATTAGGCTATTATAGACCTGGAGTTTCACTCTTCGCGATATGGACTTTGGAGACTTTCTAAGGTTATTAAGGGCATTAAGCATCTTAAGAGCCACAAAACTGCAGGTGTAGACATCAGAACTCATAAAGCATGGAGTTCTGAATATGGCAAAAAAGATCCACAAGTTAATACTGCTGATATGGGAAAAGGAGGAAATTCCGGAAGACTGGAACATGGCAGTGATTACGCCAATACACAAAAAGGGGTGCAACCAGAATGTAGTAATTATAGAGGAATAGCACTACTGCTGACCTGCGAATAGCCCCATATGCTGAAGAATGCATGGGCGATTATCAGTGTGGATTCCGAAAGGGGCGAAGTACTACTGACCAAATATTCTCACTTGGCCAGCTGTTTGAGACATATTCTGTGGAATTCGATGATGCACTTTGGTATCCCGAGAGATCTGGTGAACATGACAAAAGCATGCATTAGTGGTTCAAAGGCTGCAGTGAAGGTGGAAGGAAATACTTCTGAATCATTCACGGAACAGGGCTTAGACAAGGAGATCTACTGTCACCCATCCTCTTCAACTTAGCTTTGGAAAGGGTAGTGCAAGGTATTGAGAATACACCAGGTGGTACCTATACCGTTAAGGGGAATGTACAAAATTTTTGGGTATGCAGACGATATAGCCTTGGTAGCAAAATAACACCATGACTTGGAGGATATGTACTCCACCATCAAGAATCAGGCTGTCACAATGGGACTTAAAATCAACACCCAGTAGACAAAGTACCTCTACCTATCCAAATTAAATTACTTTAGGAAGCCACCATATAATGACGTGGTTGTCAGTGGTGATAGGATAGAAGAAGTGGATAAGTTCATGTATCTGGGTAGCATTCTTACTAAATGAGATATAACCAATCTGAAAATTAAAATCCATCAAATTAGATCTAGCAATGCTGTTGCGTATGGCTTTGCTATCTTATCTTCTGAGTAGTGATAATATCATGAAGGTATTATAGAAAATATAACATTTCAACTAGCTGTAGGGGTTCAATTTTGGTAGGGCCACGGATTGATGCATATTCTGCTGGAAATATGTATCATATAAATACCGTGACGCCACAGTTGCTTCTTTTAGTAACACTACCAATAGTCCTACTCCTTGCGTCCTCGAGTGGTCTTTATGATCCCGCGAACCCCGGGCAATGTGGCCGTAGCCATAGCAAATAGGAGAGGATGAACGGCGATTCTCTGGCGCCTCAAAACTGGAATCCTTCCGAATCCCCCACTCCCCCTTCCCAGCTAAGGGAAGGAAAACCCCGACAAAAAACCACCCAAGCCAGGTCTTATGCTACAACGTGCCTAGGGCTGAATGGCACCGGGGTTATATGGTGTCGCAAGGGTTGTGCTCTCCGGAAACCGGTCCGAATCCGGAGTGTAAGCAGGACTTGCCATGACGTGGGGCTCCGTTATGGTCGACCGTTTATTTCCCCTTACTTTCCTTGGTCTGGAGGTCGCCTTGTCGACCGAAGGACCGTACGAACCAGATGAGCAAACCTAACAAAAATAATCCTTTTAACCCGTCCGCCTGTAATAAGGGGGGACCTAGACGAACCCTCAAGGGAGAGTCGCTGCCCACTAAGGGCAAAGCAGCGAAGGCTGTACCCTCCCAGAAATGGGAAACTAGACCCACCAACGTCAAAGTTGGGGGGTCGTCAACAAAGACAGAAGCTGAATCTAAGGCCGTCAAACCTGGATCAGCGGAAAAGGCCACTGGTAAACGCATAACCGCTTCACTCCTAAGATACAGAGAGAAGAGGGCAGCACAGAGACTGGTGGATAGATTGGGAAAATCTCACCGAGAAGGAAGGAGAGTCCTTGAAGTGGGCCAAAGAGGTCCTCAAGAAGAGAGTGGAAACTGGACCCAGACCGAGTTCCTCTGCTTCATACAAGGCACTTGGTGAGTCAAAAAGACAAAAATCAGGAGAAGGGCCCCAACCCACGGCCAAGAAGCCGAGGCAAGAGCCCCTCCCGAGCAGCAGTTCACGCCCATATAATGAGGTTGCAAAAAACTTCATCACATGGGCAGTGATCGATAGAAGTAAGCCGGATGGCTCGATTTCTCCGGAGAACTGGAGGAAGGCAGCGGCAGCACTTTTTGGAGTATACAAAGAGGTTATCGCAGAAAACCCTGGTCCACCCCCATTATGCAGTGATGCAGGCTGGTACCAGGGAGGCGTAAAGTTGATCGCCGGTAGAGATCAACGCTCTGCAGATCTCTACAAACTGGTAATCTCAAAGATAGGCGAGGTGTGGCCGGGCGCGAGGCTCGAGGCAGTCTCAAAGGATCTGATCCCGTGCAGACCAAGGTCTCGGGTCTGGCTCCCGGCGGTACCGGCCGAACCGAAAGAGATACTGGACCTCATTCAGATGAGCAATCCAGAATTGCCCACCCAAGACTGGAAAGTCGCTAAGGTGGAAGAAGTTCAGGGTAACAGGAGAAATGCTCTAATTATCCTGAACGAAGAGGCGCTGGTGACTTTAGAAAAGACCGGCGGTGTAATTGGCTACGGTTTCGAGCTCATTGCACTGCGAGTCTACCAGAAGGACTCGAGGACAAGAAGTGGAAAACCCAGCGGTCCTCCCGAAACATCCTGTCCGTCGTCAGTGCTTGTCACGGGGGCAAAGGACAGTATGGTCAAGGAACAGAGTCCCGTAGACCCTAGATCATCGCCTCTATCGATCACGGAGGCGTTGGACGTTATGGACGTGAGTGGGAAAGAACCCTTAAAGGGTAACACCTACCTGGAGAAGGATTTTGATCTAATCCAAGTCCAAGCCTCAACATCTAGCGCACTTCGAAAAGAGGGCGCAATAGATCTTGAGAGTCCAAATATCTCGAGCGATGACGGGGAGGAGGGTAGACTGCTGTATGAGAGTGGTTCAGATTAATCTGCACCACTCGAAGGCGGCGTCTGCCGCTTTACTTCTTCGCCTCTTAGCAAAAGGAGAGGACATTATTCTAGTCCAAGAACCATGGGTCGTTAAAAACCTAGTAGCTGGACTAAAATCCAAAGATTACAAGATCTTTTATACTAATAAAAATAGTAGACCGAGATCTTGTATTCTCATAAAGAAAGAACTCAATGCCTTTAAGGTATCAGAGTTCTGCAACGAGGACATCACGGTCCTGGCAGTGGAACTTCAATCCCAGACTATATGGTTGATTTCCGCCTACCTAGGACATGATCATGAAGAACTTCCCCCTCCGAGTATTCTTCAGCAGGCCATCGCTAAAGCAGGTGAAAAGAAGATACCCGTGGTGACAGGTGCAGACGCCAATGCACACAGTCTGGGGCAGTACGGACACAAATGTAACAGGTGAGTCACTTTTTGATTATATTCTATCAAATAATATTGAAATATGCAATACAGGTGATTCCCCAACTTTTATTACAGCAATTAGGCGCGAAGTTCTTGACATAACAATTGCCAATGAGCATGCTGCCCAATTAGTAAGAGAATGGAAAGTCTCAGCAGACCACTCCTTCTCTGATCACCAGTACATTGAATTTAGCCTAAGTCTAGAGAAGCCAGACAAGGTCATGTACATGAATAGAAGAAATACGCAATGGGATAAGTACAACACTGCCCTCAGTAAACTTCTTTCAGAAGCGCCACCCATGCCCTCAACAACAGAGGAATTGGATGACATGGCAGAGATCCTTACCAAGGCTTGTAACCGAGCGACCAGAGAGTCGTGCCCGGTGCGTACGGCTAAGGGAAGAAAAAGACCACCATGGTGGACAGAAGATATTATAACCTTGAGAAGGGAATGTCGCAAATTATTCAACCTAGCCAAGAAAACCAATGATTGGGAAAGCTATAAGGCCAGTCAAAGAGTTTTCAAAAGTAAGGTAAAAACGACAAAGAAAACCTCTTGGGAAAATTTCTGTACAAAAATTGAAACTATCCCAGAGGGAAATAGGATTCGCAAAATCCTAGCTACGGATCCAGTGATGCCTGAATACATTAAGAAAAATGACGGCAGCTGGACCTCAAGCAGCTCCGAGACACTAGAGCTATTAACAAAAACGCATTTTCCTGGTTGTAAACAGGACTTGCCTAGGGAAGCTGGTCGCCCGAGAAGGGGGGCGCAGACCCGTAAATTATTTAATAAAGAAATGATTGCTTGGGCAATATACGAATTTGAGCCTTACAAGTCGCCGATTCCGGATGGTATAATCCCAGCTGAACTGCAGGCGGCCTCGAAGATTGTCATACCCTGGTTGGATTCAATCTTCGAAGCTTGTATAGAGCTCTGCTATACCCCCAAGATATGGAGGGAAGTAAAAGTGGTGTTCATACCCAAAGGAGGAAGAACATCCAATAACACAGCCAAGGATTTCAGACCAATCAGTCTATCCTCGTTTGTACTAAAAACGCTAGAGAGACTCATAGAGACCAGGATTAGAAGTAAAATAAATCCATTAAAATGGTCAGAGTCTCAACACGCATATAGCAAGGGGAAATCTGTAGAAACAGCATTGCATACCCTGATACACAGAATCGAGAAATCGATGAAATACAAAGAACACACACTGGTCTCCTTTCTGGACATAGAAGGAGCATTTCATAACATCAAATACGAAGCGATGACTAAATTTAAAATGACTAAATAAAAAAAAGAAGAAAAGAAAAAAAAAGATGACTAAAATAAGCGATGACTATTAAGCGATGACTAAATTTCCCCAATTTCCTCAGGGATCGAAACATCGCTCACAGAATTTATCAACAATATGTTAAGAAACAGAGTCATAAACTCAGAATTAGGAGGCTCAAGGATCAAAAGATATCCACTGAAGGGAACACCCCAAGGGGGCGTTCTATCACCTCTTTTATGGAACCTAGCCTTCAATGACCTATTGACAGAGTTAGACGATATTGGAGTTGGGGTTATCGCATATGCGGATGATCTCGCCGTAGCGGTGTCCGGAAAGATTCCCAATATCCTCTCATCAATCTTACAAAGAGCACTAGATAGGATAGCTCAGTGGTGTAACAACAATGGGTTGGGAGTAAACCCGAAGAAAACAGAGCTGGTCCTTTTTACAAATAAACGGGTAATCCCGACCTTTGAGCTGCCAACCCTAGAAGGGGTGACGCTAGGGATCTCAGCTCAAGCCAAATATCTGGGACTGATCCTGGATAGAAAACTGAGCTGGAGGTCCAATATGCAGGAAAGAGTACGTAAAGCTACAAATGCATTGTACACCTGTAGGAAAATCGTGGGTAAACGTTGGGGACTGCACCCCAAGATGACACACTGGATGTACAAGACGGTCATAATGCCAATCATGATGTATGGAGTGGTGGTATGGTGGCATTCCCTGAAAAAGGGAGTACACCTAAAAGAGCTGGCAAAAGTTCAAAGACTAGCAGAAGTGACAACCACTGGCTGTCTGAGAACTACACCATCAAAAGCCCTTGACACCATCCTGTATCTGATGCCGCTTGACCTCCTAGGAAAGCAAATGGCAGCGAATGCCGCAATAAGAATGAATTGTGTTAACCCCTGGAAGGAGACACACATAGGGCACTCCATAATTCTTCAGGAGTTTAAAAAACCATCGGAAGGTATCGACTACGTCATTCCCAAACCATTCTTTGAGAACAGATTCTCCACCCAAATCCCCTTGAGGGAGATGTGGAAGGAGAGTCTGATCCGTCATGGTGAAGCCCAGGTGGTTTACACTGATGGGTCAAAACTGGAAGGTAAGGTGGGCGGAGGAGTATTTTCAGAGTAACTTAATATTAATATTTCATTCAGGTTGCCGGATCACTGTAGTGTTTTCCAAGCAGAAATCTTGGCAATTCAGGAAGCAGCAGAATGGATACAAGGCAACGCAGTGTCAAACAGCGATGTCCGTATTCTCACAGACAGCCAAGCGGCTATTAGAGCCTTAAAGGGCGTAAGCACAACTTCTAGAGTGGCCTTGAACTGTCGCAGAATCTTAAAAGATACAGCGGGGCGGTTAAATCTACATATCATGTGGGTGCCGGGTCACAGCAATATAGCAGGGAATTGCAGGGCAGATGAACTCGCCAGAGCAGGTACCCTGCTATCTCCAGATACAATCAAACATAGACCTGGAGTCCCCATGGCAACATGTAAACTTCGGGTAAGTGAGACGACGACAGCCTGTGCTAATCAGAGATGGTTGGAAGAAAGCACATGCTCCATTGCCAGGCAAACATGGCCAAAATATGACCTCAGAAGAACCAGAGAACTACTCACGTTCAGAAGGGATTTACTAGCCAGAATCGTATCGGTATTAACGGGATACTGGCTCATAGGTAAGCATGCCAGAAGGCTGGGGCTGGAGGCATACGATTACTGCAGAGCATGCCAAGACGAAGAAGAGGAAGAGACTGTGGTCCATTTCCTCTGTTACTGTCCTGCTCTCTCTAGAAATAGAAGAAAGTCCTTGGGAAGTTTCTTCTATAATGATCTGATTGACATAGCGTCTGCCGATATAGGAGACATTATGACATTTATTGGCCAATCAGGCTGGTTCAGGGCGGATGAGTGAAGGGGAGGACAGCCCAAATCTTTTACTTGTGGTATCACAAAGGGCCAACCGGCCTAAGTGTGTTCTCCTGAGAACTGCCACCCGCAAAAAAAAAAAAAAAAACTAGCTGTAATACCCTCCTCCCAAGTCGTTTGGAGGTCGAGCTCATGTACTTCAATGTGGTCAAAGCACAATATAAATTTATGAAAAAATATAATTAATATGACACAATTTAAAATTATAAAAAATATTACTTTATGCAATCGTGGTCTGACTGGAATAGCGTCTTGAAAAAGAATGTCAAAATATCAATATTCAAAAGTCAGACGGCACGATTTTATCACAGAATAAAAATTAAAAATATAATAATATTGGCAATAAAATATTATATAACAATATTATAAATATAAATGATGACCTTCTAAATTCGTGGCTAAATAAAATAATTCATTCTATACATCCAAAATTTCTCAACCAACCTTATGTTGACGAAATTTGGTCAAACAAATGGTTGAGTATTGGTGATTTGGACGCGGATTTAGAAGGTTTTATAATAGCGATTCAGGATAGAGTAATAAAAACTAAAAATTATCAAAAATAATATTTAATAAAAGACATAAATGTAGTAGATGATAGTTGTAGGAAATGTTTGGCTTTTCCGGAAACAATCGAGCATATAATATCGGGATCAGAATATTCATTTGACATAACCAAGTAGCAAAAATAATACACCAAAATTTAGCTATTAAATATAAATTAATTGACGCGATAAACATAAAACCATATTATAAATATGATCCGATTTCATTTTTAGAAAATAATAATATTTCGCTTTATTACGATAAAACAATATTAACTGACCAATATAATATCAATTCAACATAACAGACCCGATTAATTAATACATGATAAAATTTAAAAAAATAACATATATTTGCGACGTGGCTATTCCAAATTCTAGTAATATTACTAGTTGCATGTAACACATGAGATCCAACTGTCGATAGCGATAATATGTATAGTTGAAGAATATGTACCAAACTATAAACCCATAAATACAAATTATTGAATATTTTCAGATATTTTGTTTTCTATGCAACATATGTAGGTATGTATGTCAAGATAGGATAGTATGGAGGAAGATCCTTTTTTCCTACCCAGAATATGAAAATAGCATGATGGTATGTATGTTTGTTTGGAGATGAAGTATCAAACTATTAAGTCTTCTTACATATTGTGTATAGGCGACTGCCATACAAAATGTATGAAGCGATGTCGTCACTAAATTCAATTTTTAAAAAAAATTGTTAAAAAAAAATTGAGATCTTCTACTACAATGTTAATATTTTTTATAGAAAATTAAATTATCTAGTTGGGGTGTTTCGGCTTTTTTCGATAATTGTAAAAGTTTTGGAAATATAGGCAGTTAAACTCATAAATTTATCATAAAAAAAATATTTTTCTTAATAAAAAATGTTTGAGAAACCCTGGAATTTTTTTGAAAAAACTAATTTGAGATTTTGTATTTGTCTATGTTTGTACCAATTTTCAGCGTTCTAGCTTTTATGGTTTCTGAGATATATGGAAAAATAAAATAAAAATTCAAAAGTTGATAACCCCTGACTGAAACAAAAATTCAAAATTCCGAGTATAAAAGTTTTGTAGGCCTGTAACTGTTTATATATTCTGAAATTTTAGGCTCTGTAAATTGAGCGGATCAAAAGTTATAAGGGGGGGACGGACACACAGACACACACACACACAGACACACGAAATGTTCTACTCCGAATTCTGAGTAAATCCGTGTATGGAACATATATGCTGCGAAGCCTCTAAGTTGGTGTTTTTTGACTTCAAAGTTGGAAAAGCCGTGAAAAAAGTATACCTCTCCATACAATTCTCGCGTATTCTGGCTTGATACATTGTCGATATGTTAAGAGAACAAAGTTCTCCTGAACAAATCGACAGTTGGATAAAAACTTTTGATGAAAAAAATAGAAAATACACCGCTTTAGGTAACGAGATTAAAAGACTTTGGCATTCTCGTAAAATAATAATATTACCGTTCATTATTTCAGCCACTGGCATTATTCCAAAATCTTTAATCCGTAATTTAGAAATTATAGATTTATCGAAAAACTTAATAGTAAAAATTCAAAAAACGGTAATAACGAATACACGTAGAATCGTTAAAGATTTTTTAAACGTTAATATTCGGGAATCAGTAGGTATGTTAGGTAGTATAGAGACCTCCTCAGAGCCTAATCCTTTGATATGTTAAGTATCTGGATGGGTGAACTATTCCCAATTGAAAGCTTGATGATGCGTTTGTTGCATTTTATTTTGCTCTTTTAAATAATTTACAATTTACGCATTGATCTGCTAATTCTTTTGAGGAAGTGTATAATAGTAATAATAATAATTGAGTGTTATTATTTGTAGTGCTTAATTGTTATTAATATCATTAGTAAATCGGCCAGCGCCGTAAAAAAAAGGACGTCACAAATTAAAATAAATAATGTCGATTCATTCCGAGAATTGAATTCTCATGAACGAATCGAAAGTTGGATAAATTCAATTATGGATGCCATAAATTTAAATAATGTCAATAAAATAAATAAATAAAAAACACAGCCGAAATATTGTCCCAAGAAAAAAATGCCACAAATATTGTTGGTTTCTGGGGCACACATAGTCTTTCCTTCACAGCCATGAACGTGCTGATGCACCTTCAATGCCGGAACGGACCATCGTCGATGGGCGAAGGGGGCAGGCTATCGGCGAAAGCATTCTTGGATTCCAGACACCGGCAGATGCCGGTCGAGTGGCTGCGTCAGAAGCGAACGACGCCGACGGCGGCGCTAATCTCAAAGCGATGCAGGCCGTTGCTCCAGAGTCCAGCGCAATTCGACAGCGTTTGGAGCACTTTCCAAAATCAGCATCCGCCACGGACCAGGAAGGTTCTCTCGCCGAATGGTGCTGTGGAGATCCATTTTGGCACTCTCGGTGCTATGTCCACGACTGTCGTTGTGAAGTCGGCCCAACTGATATGTTTCCGGGCATCGGGCACGAGGAATGCGGTCACCCATCCTTCGGCCGTTCGGTGAACTTCCAGTCCAAGTCCTTTTTGAGGTAATGTCTCTTGTCAAAAACATAATATTACCTAAAATATTTTTAATACTTTTCAAATATTTTGCAATGAATCAGATATATTATTTTATTCATATTATTTTGGCATTATTATTATTTATTACGTGTCAATTTTTCTTTTGTAAAATCAGCTTCCATCGCAATTTTCGCTCATGTAAGTACACAACGAAAAAAAAATGTGGTCTCTAATTATCATCATACTTCAGTTTTTTGTCAATTACTGTTCTATTCATTCGTTTTTCATCCTCCACACTCTATAATCCCATCACTCACCCCAAAAGCATATTATGCTCGTTTCAATAACTTAACGGGATGTCGCGACACGCTGAATGGCGATGCGTTATTATATCGTCGCTGTTATAATTAATGGCCTTGGCTTATATTCCAAAACAATTAATGGAGTTTGTTTATTTTTTGTAGTTAATTATTTAACAAAATACTAATACCTATTTCTTATAAACATTTTTTTAATTTTTGTTTACGAATTTCATTTTGAAATTACTTACACCAGACAATACATTTATGTGTAAATATTACATTTTGTTGTAAAGAAGCTGCTAACTTACGAAGGAATGTTATTAACATAGAAACAAATAATTTTCACGACGTAAATGGGGATAGAACTCGCATTTTATTAGAATTTTTCAACGTTTTAAAGCTGAAAACTGTTCTGTGTAGATTTTGTTATTATCTATTGGACTATATTATCTCAGGTGGTGGGTGTATAATGGGAGAGTTACGAATGAACAGGGTAGTGGAACAGTATAACAACCCCTACCTCTTTCCTTCCGTGATCTTGTGTTCGCCCCACCACCCTATATTGATCCATGCCTATCCCACCCTCTGGCCTCGAGAGGTGGTCCTACATTCCACCCGAAAAGATTGCGCAGATCATGGAAAACATCTGTTTTCATTTAACCCTTTTTAAAATTGTAATAAATTATTGTGTAGCATTATTTTAGAATTTTTTTTTTTTGAGTATTACTGGTAAATGTGTATTTATTTGTTTTTTTTTTAAATAACATCATAATTTATCTTTAAAAATTAATACGTCACAAACATATATTTCATTGTAAATATTTTTTACGACCAAATTGCTGTCGATTAAAAAATAATGTTTATAAGATAAGCGATTTTTTTTCTTTATGTCATCAAAAAAACTTTAATTAAAAAATGCATGTTGTGTGCGATTAATGTGTTTTGATATGACTCATAATATTTTTTTTATTTTACATCAACCTATTATTTGATATTTTTAATTTGAAACTTTCTCAAAATATTATTAAAAATAATGTTTATTTGGTTGAAGGATGAAGCATGTTTTAAGTCCTGTTATTTCTTCAATATAGAAAAATGGTCTAGGTAGAGGCAAAAATTAACCCGTTCATTGGATTGTTAGCCATGTTGAATATTCTCTATACAGTTGACCAATCAATTTTTTTCTTTAATATTGTTACATACATTGATATCAAACTTGTAATTCAACGATGTAGCAAAATGTATGGTCGACCTAGGTATGTATGAGAAATGATAACTATACCATTCTGACGATTCTCATCATAGAGCGATACCGGTGAATGGGAGTCGCGTTTGCGAAAAATTTAAGTAGAACGTAAAATTAAATATAATTTTTTCATAGTTTTAATTGATTATGGAGTTTTACCATGAAGTGACAGTGTCTAATATTGAAAAAAAAAACAGATTATGTGTTGAGATATTATCTCGAGTGTGATATTAGTTTTTGGTGTATACATAGTAGTCATCCTTTGAACTTGGGGTGTTAAAAGAGTTTGCTATTAATTTTCTCTCCGATGATTCCGACGAAGAGTGATGGTGGCCAATGGTCGGTGGTGGTGGTCACAGGTATATTCCATTACCCTCCCCGGGAGGGCGCCAGATGCTGTGTCTGTGATGGGAAGGGAAAGAGTGAGGCGTGGGAGGGGAGCGCGCGCAGTACTTCCACCTCACCAAACCTACCTCTCACCCGACGCCCGGGCAGCCGACCTGCATCACTCTTGCCCGGGTTGCACCGCTGGAGTCATCCCCGTCGCGTCTGACACAAAACAAAATAAATAAATAAAACCCCGTCACGCAATCGAGCTCTGGCTTCGTCCTTAAACCCCTTGCGGTGGCTCCGGTGCCCTACAGTGTGAGATATTTAGGTTTGGGTTTTCCCTGACCTCGTCATCTCGTCTCGATTGATCAGATCCCGGGCAAGTGATAAAATTATGTTTTTTCACACTGAAAAGTCTGGCTTAATAAGGCTATCAAAAGGGTAAAAATAACATAGTACTGAATTCATATAGAATTATAATATTTAAAAGTATAACCTTACGAATTTATTGTATTGTAAATGTTGATTTGCTGTGGAGTGGTGTGGTGTGTCCAAGAAACCAAAATATAATTATGGAAAACAAGTGTAAAATGAAATAAAATAAATTTTGAAAAGATTTAATTTTCTAAAAAAAATATATATATATTTATATGATCTTTTATTGTTAATCCGTGTAAATTGCTGTCTTTATAAAAGCATTTATTCAAAATTAAAAAATGTTTCTTACATTCTTTTCTGATACAATCAACATGAAAAATGGCTAAGATTAGCAAGTATCGAATTATTGATATGTTTTATACAACCTTCGAGGTAATCGACAATAAAAGCTATGCATATAATATTAAACCTTCGGAAATAAATATTCAGTCATAATGCCGGAGGAAACCTCTGAATCGAAAATAAAACTGGATCTGGACATGTGGGATGTAAGTACAAATTATTTTTATTCAATAATTGGCTATTCTTCAATACAATCAAATAATTGAAACTTAAGTTAAAATAAATTTTCTGTGGATACCTATTTGAATTATATAAACGAAAGCACCTACTTGTATTACTGATGGACTTTTCAATGTTATTTGTATGAGCGTAATTTTTTCTAATGATTTGAGATCATGAAGGTATATTTGAAATATTTCTTCGGTGTAAGTACCAATTGAGTTACAGTTTTATAATGTTTAGATCAAGGCCAAGCACACCAAGCACACCCTTACCTTCAAAATAACTGCAATATGTATGAAGTATTCATATGGGTAATGAATGCGTCCTTGAATAGCAATGCATCCGTATCATATAAATAACTTTATACCTAGGAGATTTTACGTAAAACATCAATAAATCGCAAACCTTCTATTATTGCGATAAATAATAAATGATGATATTTCTTAGATTTTTGCAGACCATTCCTATATATTCCTATTTTCATTTGCGTAACATGCAGGTATATTATTTTTTAACTAGTTATTATTCGTATAAAGATTTTCGCGAATATGGGAATTCAATGAGACAGGCATTGTTATGAACTGTTGGATAAAAAAATGTATAATGCTTTTTGTAATTTATTGTTCTTGTTACATCTCTCTGTTAGTAAGAGTCACGAATGGAATTGAATTAACTGAGATGTTTCAAATAAATCATCAATCTTATTATGTCGGTCTTTTATTTGGGTGAAGTAAATACGAAATAACAAAGAAGATTTTGATTATTATCAAAGAATTATTTTTTCATGATAATATATAGGGAACATTAGATATATTTTATATGTAACATTATTTGCAGCCGGATAAGTTGTCAGTGGCTAATTCACAAGCCCCTCTAGCACCATGTCACTCTCCGGCACCTTCAACGCGAGGTCCAGAACCCAATCGAGGCAACTGGACGGGCCGATTTGATTTCATCCTCTCGCTTTTGGGCTACAGTGTGGGTCTAGGCAATGTGTGGAGGTTCCCTTATCTATGCTACAATAATGGAGGAGGTATTTTGCTTGATCATCCTTTTTTTACTTAAGATTCAAGAAAGCAAGTATTTTTTTTTAAATCTTATTTCTTGAATAATATTTAAATTATATATTTTTATTTAATCCTTAAAAAAATCATATTTCTGTAATTTTAAAGTTATATTTGTTTTGTTTGAATATATTTTTTACAGGTGCTTTCTTGATTCCGTTCAGCATTATGTTGGTAATAGCTGGACTTCCACTTATGTTTATGGAACTTTCCTTTGGCCAATATGCAGCTTTGGGCCCTGTTGCAGTATATAAAAAATTCTGTCCGCTCTTTCGAGGGCTAGGTTATGGAATGGTCATTGTTTCTACAGTGGTTATGCTTTATTACAACCTTATCATAGCCTGGACTATCTTCTATATGTCAGCTTCAATAACCACTGAATTACCTTGGCAGAACTGTGAACCAGGATGGAGCACCGAACGTATGACTTTTTTGTTAAATAATTTTAAAATGTTCATTGAAAATAACAGTAGGTAGGTACCTACCTTCTTTTTTTTGATACACAAAACATAGTAGGTGACAAAAAACTGTTGCCAAATTTAATATTATCTTCAAAGGTTGAGGTATACCTTAAATGGTAGTAAGCTAAAATCATTCCGCGCGCATGTGTTGTGTAATCTATGGATAGTTATTATTGTTGGATTCGATGTGTTAAAATATTTAAATGTGGAACATTTATCATTGTTTTATTTCTATAATTTTTATAATGTTTTTGGTACTACTTTTTTAAATAAGATAGGGGTTACTTTTCAAATTGTTTTCGCATATATTTGTCGAAAAAAACACTGTTTATTAAAATTTAGAGAACAGTTATCTAGGAAGTGTTGAAATGTATCAAAATCTATGATTATAATATACTAGATGTAGTACTCCGCGCACTGCATTTGTTTAGCATTACGCGCGGAATGATTTTAGCTTACTATCGTGACCAAAGAGAATATAACCTTAATCGTGACAGTCAAAAAATATGACGAAAAAAATCCTTTTAAGAGGGTGACTGCTGCCAACGTACCTACCTATTTTTTTCAATTTGAATGTGCACCATTACTACAAAAAGTACTATTTTGAAAAAATAACCTAGTTAGTTTGGATATTAATAAAGAAAAATAAACCCTAACTTTTTAATTGTGTTCTGTATATATTCTTGTAGGAAAATAACAAGCATACCCCGATTTTTGACATTTATCTTAAATTTCTTAAAAACTATAAGGTATAGAGCATTTTATTTTTTATAAATTAAAGAAGTTCAAAATATCTGGAAAAATACGATGTAACGTAGCATTAATGCATCAGGTTAAGTTAATAAATCAAAAAAACTTTTATTTCGCAATTGCGCTGAATGGAAAATATATGTTTTTTTAGGTTTATTTACTAAACCTGAAGTTTTAATGCAACGTCACAGCATATTTTTGTCTTCTTTAATTTACAAAAAAAAATGTTGAACTACCACGCCTTATATTTTCTTAAAAATATAAGATAAACGTTGAAAATCGGGGTAGGTATATCTTATTCCTCCAAGGGTATGTCATTATTTTTCTGTAAGAATTTATACAGAACATTATCAAAAAGTAAAGATATATTTTTCTTTATTAATACCCGAACTATCTAATTTTTTTCAAAACGATTTGATAAGAAATAATGATGGTATATCCAATTGTAAAATAGTACGTTGGTAGCAGTCCCCCCTTAATATGGCACATTACTTTTTTTATATTTGGCAACATTTTATTACGATAAACATAAACCACGATAAACAAAATTTAAATCAATTTAAATCAAAGACATAGAAACAAAGAGTATGAGTATATAACAAATACTCTAGATATTTAAATGTCAAATTCGATGAAAATTTGATATGAATATTCAGTATTTTTTAAAATTGTTTTTACACAATAAACTGAATGTTTTGTTCTCGGAGGTCCGAAGATTCCTTAAATAAAAGTATTCATTGATCGTAAAAAATATGACCTATAATTTTTCAAATACTAATATAATTTACTCCAAATATGTATAAAGAAATATTTCCCAAGTGTTACGTTTATTGTGTCCAATTGTGTCTCGTATAAGAAAATTACGTGTTGTATATCATTTTGTTTTGTACACTTTTTAAATTCCCTGTTTACATATCAAAGCTAAATGTTTTTTTTTTATTTTTGCTTCTAGAAAAGATGATGAATTTCTTTGCATTTTCACACATTCAATTTTATTTCGTATTTATATGCTTATGCCTCATATGACGAATGTTTTTTTTTTTTGTATAAGTTTGTGATTTTGTTTACCTTTTTCCTAATAGGTTTAACTTTTTAATTTTTGATTTCATTTGAATGAGAAAGTTATATTTTTTTTTACAATTTTATGATAGTTGAAATTATTTTATTTACAATATTAGTGTTACACAAATATATTTTAATTAGTTTGAATTTCACCAAGAGTTGACAAATAATTCTTTTATGTATGAACAAAAAGGAAAAACAGCTGGTATTTAAATTTAATAGACACTGTTTTCAGTGTACCATATATTTTTGTTAAAGTATTTAAGAAAAAGTACATTTTGTCTACAAATTTAATGTCTGTTTATATTTATTATTTTGCAGATTGCTATTCATATGAAAAAGCTGATCAATGTTTTGCATTAAATGGAACATTCTACTTAAGAAAATGTTATAATCAAACTTATGCTGAAAATAACAATATTAATGTATTGGCAGAACTTGTCATCAGACGACCTCCAGCTGAAGAATATTTCATGTAAGTTACTTCATTTCAATCATAGTTTCTTTTTTCTTTGTATAAACTTCAGGAGCTTTACTTACTATTTGCCATTTGACAATAATCCGTCCCATAGCCAGTTTCGACTATACAAAAAACTGGGTAAGCGTAAGATTAAATTCAAATTGTGAATAGTTAGTAATGCTGCAGATATTTACGCACGGTAAAAATGGTTCTAAATCACAACTCTATGGTGCTTTGGACACATTGAAAAAATGAATGATGAATGACTGAAAAATATGAAAAGGACGATGAAAGAAAGGGTTATTTTTACCTTTTTTGTTGCAAATGAAAACAAAGTGTTAAGTGTGTGCAAGTATAGAGACGTGCCGTGTATTTTTTTTTTACTTACCTTCTTTTTCATGTAATATTTATATACATAGAGTTTTTTACTTTCAGTAATCACGTTTTGGGATTATCATCAGGAATTGAAGAAACTGGTACTATAAAAATATCTATGGCGTTATGTCTTTTTGGAGCTTGGGCCATTGTCTTCTTTTGTCTATGTAAAGGTGTTCAGTCATCTGGGAAGGTATAATTTCATATATTTTATAAACACATAATTGGACAATGCAAGACTTGGACATGGTAAAAGTTGCATAAAAGCAGAATAAATGCATTTTTTTGTTGACAAATTATATTTCTTAATAGAGACGAAGTTGGAATATTATAGGAAAACCTGGAAATGGGCCTCCATTAAAACAAACAAACAAACTTACGACTACAAATAAACAAAACACAAACTACAAACTTACGACTTTTCATCGGCTAGTTTACGTGACAGGTCATTAGACCTGTAGGTGGATTTTCCGCTTCTCCTATAATATTCCAACCACGTCTCAACAAAACTTGTATCTGATGATGTAAGAATGTTGATGAGGCGAGATATACGTGTCAAGTAAAATATTGTGGCAATCGGTTCTCACTCTCTCTACCTATCATGTTAGGAACAATGCATGATGGTATGTAGTGTTTATGTGAGAGCTCACCTCAAGGACACTTAACATTAATTATCACAATTAATTGATTATATAGAATAATACAAATTAGTTGTTATGGTTTTAGGTGGTATATTTCACTGCGTTATTTCCTTATGTGGTGCTGGTGTTGCTGTTTGTCAGAGGTGTGACTTTACCAGGTGCCAAGGATGGAATCTTATTTTATTTAACACCTGACTGGACACAACTTGGCAATGCTCAGGTAATGTCATATTCACTTTACTATTTATCAACTACTGTCTAATTTGTCATGTTCACATATTTATTCATCTACTACCTTAAGTAGTCATGTTCACTCATTTATTATTAATTACAATAACTACTGCCTAACTTATAAACAATATATAAAAATGAAGAATATATATAAATAACTAGTCATGTGCATTAATTTATTAACTACTCTGAGTATAAATATCAAACATTATTACTTTTTAACCAATCGAATTTCAGTTTTCTTTCTCGTAAAGTAGAAATTTTGCACATGGAACATGCTCAGAATCTACTTAAGTCGATGGTTAATATTGATGAATCAATGAAACAAATTATTAAAATAATATTGGAATTAAAACAAGTATTTAAATTGTATGTCATAATGGAGTTCACCGATAAACTTAATAAAAATATTATATTAGTCTTGCTTTAGACTTTTATTTGTACATAATATATAAAAATACATTGGGGGCTTATTGCTACTAGGCAATTTCTTCTAGCCAACCAGATATCATAATATTTCTATTTTCAGGTGTGGGGTGACGCTGCAGTTCAAATATTCTTTGCCTTAAGTCCAGCATGGGGCGGTCTCATCACTCTTTCATCTTACAATAAGTTTGACAATAATTGTTACAAGTAAGTTTTGTCAGATATTGTACTATGAGATGCTTAGTTGATGGTCACTTTGATATGCCTCTATGATACTGGCCATATTATGTACATTAGTAAAGTAGAAAAAAAACTCTACAATCTTGCTAATCCAGGGCTACATTAATAATGAACGCCAAGTGCATTTAGTGACACTCGAAAGACACTCTGTGGCGTTCAGATTGAACGTCGAATGTATGCACCAAATGCTCGGTAAAATTGTCTGGTGAAAAACGCTCTGACAGTTCTGTTGACTTCTATTTTATCTGTGGAATGATGACTTCTATTTGTTTCTGTGGTATCTATTATGTCAGTTGACATTATTTATGATGACAATATGCATTCACAAAGAGGTTAATTTATAAAAATATCATTTAACAATTTGCAATAAAAGGTCAGAGATCATTATTTACACCACTGCACAATGTTGTCTTTCAATGAAAATATAACCTAAAAAGAGAAATTTAAAATGCCCGATGCAGTGTTCAGATTGAAACGCCGCTCGTGTGAAAAACGCCATATTCTGCAACTTCAGGTACATTCGACACCCGACGTAGAGCGTTGAATCTGAACACAGCCCAGTACAAAAACTTTTGATTTCATTTGTATTTATTAATAAACAATTATATGTACATACAAACATATATTTTTACTAATTTTTCCTAAATTCCAATAATCTGAGTTTTCCCCTAATCCGGCATTCTTATGCCTGCATTAGTACCAGATTAGAGGGATTGTATTGTATAAATTAAATAAAAACAAAGAAAAATCTAGTAGTAAATCATAACCCTGATATATAACACTTTCTTTACAGAGATTCTCTGATTGTGGCTGTATCAAATATAGCCACATCATTCTTCGCAGGCCTCGTCATATTTTCTGTGATTGGATTTCTGGCTCATGAACTGGAAGTGAGTGTTGGAAATGTCGTAGATCAAGGAGCGGGACTGGCCTTTATTGTTTATCCAGAAGTTGTGACACGTCTTCCCGTTTCTCCAGTCTGGTCTCTGCTATTCTTTGTGATGCTTCTTACATTGGGATTAGATTCCCAGGTTAATATATATTTAATTTCATTTTTGTTGTTGATAGTAATATACATACATGCATACCACCATGACATATTCTATAATATGGAATGATCAGCGACAGGTGTGTGGATGTGCATTACCTTATAAAAGGATGCACGACAAATGCATGTATTCTCACACACCAGTCTTGTTTCACTTATGAAGGCATTACATTCAGGGTAGACACGCATGTAAGATAATTTCATCGGCGATTAAAATTATCAGCGCGCATGAAAGCTAACATAATCGCCCGATTTAAAAATCTGTGATGTGACATTAATCAGCATCTCATCAGCGTGGCAAGCTACCGCCGAGCAGAACATGGCCCACGTGGTGGTGGGAGGCTCCTCCACCTCTTAGTACATATCCAGCCGATAAAATTATTAGTCAGCTACATATGAAATACATGTAAGAGCGTATATAAAAGCTAACAGAATCTCCCGATTTACAAATCTGTGATGAGACACAAAGATATCGGCCGATCGATATCAATCTACGCCAGTAATGAATGCTATGGTATGACAGGGTGTAGATGTGACCAATAATTTAATCATTCGAGCATATTAGAGTGAGAAGTATGATGTCAGTGATCAGCTAATTCGAAACGAAATGTCAATTATTAAGGAAATAAATATGTATTACGAAACTTAGAAGGTCAAGGTCAATGAACGAAATAAAAATAGATTCCGAAACTTTAATAACGTTAATTGAAACACAAATTACTTCAGAAAAATGTATATTTCTAATTGTACTATTCTACAATCTTCCATGCACACTTAAACTCAATCCGCTGATGAATCAATCGCTTTATGCGCTATCATACACTATGGACTGATAATAATTGTCTGATGAAGTTAAACTTTCATGCGCGCCTACTCTCAGAATCTCATTGCTGAAATAGTTGAGATTTTATTTTACTTGTTTTATTTTCGATTATCTGGTTCTTACAGGACACCTGAAAATGATGATAATAGGAAAATAGAAGCACTATTATAAGCTATTGCCTTACAGATTAAGGCTCTTTTTAACACCTATGACATTAGGCATTTGGGATGCACACATATATCTGTGACTTGGTAAAAGAAGTGCCTATGTCAATATAAATTACTATTGACATAGGCACTTCTTTTACCAAGCCACAGATATATACTCTTATTAACCTTTTAATTTATGAAACACAAACAAATATTCTATATCACCAAATCTGTGATATACAATATTTTTTCATGAAGAAAATATATTGTATATCATAGATTTTAATACCAAGAATAGTAATTAAATAAGTAAAAATCTATTTCATAGGCCCTGTAGTTTTTTTAGTTATATACAATAAAAAAATTAAAAAAGGATTTATTTAAACTAATTTAACAAGGGAATTATTTAACAAATTCAAATTTCAAAAAAGTCAACATAATATAATAAAGTCACATAATATAATAAAGATATAAAATTAAAATGTTCTTTATTCAAAGATCTTTTGAGGGCTCTCTTATTTTTATATTATTCATATACAGTAATTATATTGGTTCTAAAACCTCACACAATATTAAAATACTACCTATTTCAACAAATATAATAAATTGAATGTTTGATAAAATTATTTTCTTTTAAGCACAATATAATTACAAATCTCTAATATGATTATATATTTACAGTTTGCTCTGATGGAGGCTGTCACCACAGCTATTTTAGACGGATTTCCCAATATATTATGATTATGTATATATATATATTTACAGTGTGCTCTGATGGAGACTGTCACCACAGCTATTTTAGACAGATTTCCCAATATGATTATGTATATATATTTACAGTGTGCTCTGATGGAGACTGTCACCACAGCTATTTTAGACAGATTTCCCAATATGATTATGTTTATATATTTACAGTTTGCTCTGATGGAGACTGTCACCACAGCTATTTTAGACGGATTTCCCAATTTAAGAAAAAGAAAGATGTGGGTGGTGCTAATTGTGGCTATTTTCGGCTATTTTGGTGGACTTATCTTTACAACTAATGTGAGTATATATATTATCTAATATATAAAAATCTCGTGTCACAGTGTTTGTTATCGAACTCCTCCGAAACTGCTTGACCGATTTTTATGTTAGATAGGTAGGAAATGTTAGATAGGTACTTAATATCTTATATATAAAAATCTCGTGTCACAGTGTTTGTTATCGAACTCCTCCGAAACGGCTTGACCGATTTTTATGTTAGATAGGTAGGAAATGTTAGATAGGTACTTAATATCTTATATATAAAAATCTCGTGTCACAGTGTTTGTTATCGAACTCCTCCGAAACGGCTTGACCGATTTTTATGATTTTTTTTGTGTGTGTTTGGTAGGTCTGAGAATAGGTTGTAGGCTATTTTTTCTACCCCTAGGTGATAAGGGTGGCCCTCCCTAGATTTTTTTTTAGTTTTTTGACAAAAAATTTTTTCTTTTTTTTTATGAATTGGCATTAAAAAATACATATAACCCTAAATTTACACCCTTTTACCACTAACCCCTATTTTTTAATAGCGATATTACTATTTTTACTTTTATCCACAGATTCGCAATAGGGTTACAAGATGGCAATTGATTAATCACTGTCGTACAATAAATTTTTATTTATGTATATAACACTTTATTGAACATACATAAAATTACACAATACAAATGGCGGACTTATTGCCTGGAGGCAATTTCTTCCAGTCAACCATCTGATTTCAAAAGTACATAACATAGTATCGGCTTATACATAATAACACAATAACACAACCAGTATAAGACAGCAAAACAAAAAGTGAGAAATTACAAAAATTAAGAAAGGAGAGGAAAATCAGAAAGGGAAAGGAGAGGATGAGGAGCGAACAAAAGGGATGGAAAGTGAAATTGGGATATATGTTCGTTATGGAATTGAGAGGAAAAGTGAGCATTTAAGACGAGATTTGAAAATTGGAATTAATGTGCCAGTTCTAATATCAAATGCTAATTTTTTCCACAGCCGGGCAGCATGAATACATAGTGAAGGAAGATGAATAATAATCTGTAACGTAAAGTGGGATGGCAAGGGTTCTATCTTCTCTAGACCGAAGTGGGAGTCCATGAGAGGCCAACGGTTGAAATCTTTATTTCAGATATACAGGGGCATTTCATGTATTTAACCCAGTGAAAACAGAAAGTGTGATTGTTATACAGGTGTCACCTCTCAACCAGAAAACAGCAAGGAGTAGGGACGAGAAAGATGGCGGTCTCCTATCTCTCTCACACAATAAGCTTTCTCTCACTCTCTACACAGAGTTTGGCCATTATTTTGTTTGTACATCGATTCTATCAGTGAAGAAATCGATAGTATAATTTCTGCGGAAATTCCAAATCCGTCTACTGATCAACTACTGTTCGATATTGTTACAACAATCATGATTCATGGCCCCATGCGGTAATCTGAATTGTAATGTCTAACTACTCGGCGGCTCTCTGTTACTCCTTTCAGGTGATTTCAGATAAACAATTCCCGTCATCCTACGTTCAACGTACGCTGATGAGATCAATGCTTGCTTGAAATCATCGCCACTGTGGCGTAATGTTGAAAAAGAAGGTACAGCTAAAAGTAAACATGCGCATTTAAATGCTGCAAGATCCGTCAGCTGATACATTTAAATGCTGCAAGATCCGTCAGCTGATACATTTAAATGCTGCAAGATCCGTCAGCTGATACATTTAAATGCTGCAAGATCCGTCAGCTGATACATTTAAATGCTGCAAAATCTGTCAGCTGATACATTTAAATGCTGCAAGATCCGTCAGCTGATACATTTAAATGCTGCAAGATCCGTCAGCTGATACATTTAAATGCTGCAAGATCCGTCAGCTGATACATTTTCAAAACAATTGTTGGATATCGGCGATAGAAAAATTGCTGTCCATGAAAATAATGGATGCATAAAATTGCCGGCCGATTTCTGCACAATCATTAATTCGCAAAATACTCTCATCGATAGCATATTTCCCGTTGTACACACATAATACATGAATCATGAATTTTGGCAAAAAAAAAAATGTGGACGTCAATGATAAACAATAATTTCAAGAAACAATAGTTGATGCCAGGCGACTTGGTGTCATACAGATCAATTGATACAGTTTGCGATGTCAACGAAGTTGTAAATTATCCAACAGAGATTGGAACTCATTGGTTTTGCCAGGAATGGCACCGCACCATCTACAACTGAAAGTTGGATCTCCGGTTATTTTACTTCGGAATTTGGCTGTGCAATGGAACGCGATAAGTCATTAAAAAATTGATGAAAAACATTGTCGAAACCAGCATTTTGAATGGCAAGTTCCGTGTCGAAAATATATTGCTGTCACGTATCCCAATGATTACCACAGAAGTGGTAATTGAATTAAAACGCGTTCAATTTCCAATTAGATTGATATTCGAAATGACAATCAATAAGTCTTAAGACCAAACTATGTCTGTTTATGGCTTAGATTTGGGCACACCATGCTTTTCACACGGACAATTATACGTGGCATGGGCAAACCATCCAGTTTGTTTGTGTTGGCTAAATACGGACTGACAAAAAACATCGTACACTGCTCTTCGAGATTGATATTGTTTTTTTTATTTGTCATAATTTAAGATAAAAAAAATTTATTGGTTTTTTTTTAATTTACATTAAACTTTTAAGAGATCAAGCTTTAAATATGTGAGTTAAGTTAATGAAGTAGGTATATTGAATTAAGAAAATGAATGGTTGGTGTTTTGTTATTTTTATAGGCCGTCATCGTCAACAGCGCTCCATTCCTCTTTCAGTCATAGACCCTATCTCCACATACTTACAATAAGTTATATTTTTTATTTTTTTATTTAATTACCAAATTATTCACTAGAAATAATTTATATGGCAAAACAACGTTTGCCGGGTCAGCTAGTGTTTACTTATAACTTATCATGTAACACATTTATTACCCATTAAAAATTGGAATGTTATAATGTCATAAAATCAATACTCAAAATAAACCCTTGACAAAATTCAATGGCAGATTTATCTTGTATTATTTTTTTATTTATCATTCTCGTATATATGTTAAACGAAGCAAATGACGTTTTAAAAAGTGGTCGCAAACTGGTAACAATGTTCCCACATGGTGACGTAACAGTGTAACCAAATGTTACTGTGTCGAATGTTCCCCATTTTCAGTCGCGGCGACGGAACTGTGTGCACTTTGCAACCAGAATATGTTACTAGAAAACATCAGTGTCTGCACAACCGTGTCAACATGTGTAGTAACGGCAAATGAAAATGGTTATATGGGTAATGATACCATATGCGTAAAGTACATTAACTTAGAGCTGATTGATTAGTTTTCCATAGACAACGGTTAATTTTTTCTCTATAATTTCATCTGTTAAAACTTTGATAACCTGGAAATTTCTTTTGTTTAAATTATTTAAACAATATAAACAATCTTCAAAAAATTGCATTAAGAGTTTGTCAACCTTAAAAGAAAAATATATATGTATTTTTAATTTTACCAGTTGAAAGTAACATATGAGATCCAACTGTTGATGGCGATAGTATATTATATATGTATAGTTGAAGAATTCGTACCAAACTATAAACCCTTAAATCCAAATTATTGAATATTTTAAGATATTTTGTTTTCTATACAAAACATGTATGTCAGGATATCAGGATAGGATAGTGTGGGGATCAGTCCTTTTTTCTCACCCTGAACAAGTAGTGGTATGTATGAAGATTAAGTATCAAACTATTGAGAATTTCCATGGATGTTGTGTATTCTGCCATAAAAATTGTATGAAACAATGTCGTCACTAAATTCAATTTTTACAAAAAGCTTGAGATGTACTGGTATAATCTATATTTTTTATAGAAAATAAAATTTTCTAGTTGTTTAGTTGTCTATGTGTTTTGGCATTTCTTATAAAAATAAAAATTTGTAGATAAACACATCAATTTGTCATAAAGATATGTTTTTCTTTATAAAAAAAGATTGAGAGACTCTGGAACATTTTCATTAAAAAATATTTGGAGATATTGTATTTGTTTGTGTTTATAAAAAAAATTCAACTTTCCAGCTTTTATGGTTTTTGAGATATATTGAAATATAAATAAAAATTCCAATGTTGATAACCCCTGACTGAAACATTAAATTAAATTCAAAATTCTGAGTATAAAAGTTTTATAGACCTAAAAAGATCTATACTTCCTGAAATTTCGGGCTCTGTTATAAGGGAGGGACAGACACTTTATACTCTAAATTATGAGTTCATCCATGTATATAACATATATGCTGCGAAGCCTCTAAATTAGTGTCTGACAAACATTTTTAACATATCGCACCCCGGTGAGAATAATGCCACAAGTCGAAAAGCCTCATTTTTCAGTAGAGCAAAAATAAACTCAATTTACATTGTGAAATCAAAGTCCAAGTAAAATAGAATGAGCAATCTGTGCAAGATGTGCCTTTATTAGTTAGGTATTGCCCTTTCTAATCTACTTGGTCTTTGATTTCTCTATGTAAATTAACTTTATTTTGCTCTACTGTAAAATGAGTTTTTTTTTACTTGTGATCTTATTCTCATTGTGGTGTGATATTGAATGCATTGAATAAGTTTTAAGCTTAAAGTTTTACTGTATAAATGGTTTTATTATTCTTGATTATAGAGTGGAATGTATTGGTTACAACTAATGGACAAGTATGCAGCAAACTGGTCGGTATTGTTGATTGCTATTGGTGAATGTATTCTAATATCCTGGATATATGGAACTGACAGGTTTTGTCAAGATATTCAAGATATGATTGGTCCACAGTCCAAGATGTGGGTCCTCTTTTGGAGCGGAATGTGGAAGTTTGTTACACCCTCTGCATTATTGGTATGTCCCGTTGTGCTTTCTTTTAAATAAATAATGTTATGGGGCACACTTCCTGAAAAACAAAACAGGTTTATCAATCAAACACATGAAAAACAATATTATATTATATATATAATTAAAAGTAAAGACTTTTTGATTCTACATTAA
Source organism: Molanna angustata (assembly GCA_963576475.1). NCBI lineage: Eukaryota > Metazoa > Arthropoda > Insecta > Trichoptera > Molannidae > Molanna > Molanna angustata. Next base: position 35,114,990 of record OY754969.1, on the reverse strand, counting down.
TTTTATTCTGCGCGATAGGCCTATTTCGCCTTGTTAGGGCATTAACTAGCTTATGCCCTAACAAGGCGAAATAGGCCTATCGCGCAGAATAAAATTAATGTAGAATCAAAAAGTCTATACTTTTAATTATAGATATAAATTATAATGGAATTCTACCAAATAAAAACTTCGTCGATAATTAATATTATATTATGTTTAAGAAATCACTTATATTATAAAGATATTTGTATTTGAATTGAAATGGAATTAAAAGTTGATGTGAAACTATTGTTATTTTTCCAGTTTATTCTCTTTTTCAATTGGGTGGAATACAAGCCAGCTTCATATGGTCACTATGTATATCCAATGTGGGCCGATGCCATTGGCTGGGTTATTGGTTTCCTTCCACTTGTTGTTATCATCATAACAGCTATTATACAACTTCATAGTGGACCATTCAATTTAACATTATTAGAGGTAAGGTACAATCATTCACATTCAAATTTGTTTTAACTGAGTTCATCGTTGCAAAGTTAAGTTAATAAATATAATGTGCTATGGCAATACCATTTATTGATTTGGAGATCTATTTATCTTGTTTCTTTCACGGTATGGTAGTGTATAATATAATTCAAATACCCTTAACATGGGGTATAGACACTGTTTGTTGCCGTCCACTTTGGACCAGACGCTACTGTATAAAATTAAATTTTATTATTTTTGTAGAGGACTCGTGCTTTGTTGCAACCGACATCTGAATGGAACTTGGAGTGTCGCGGTGAAAGTTCTACACAGTCAACATACCAAGCCATACAGAATACAATTGTGATGATTGATGGTCGTCCTGTAATAAGGAAACGTTCCCGAGCTCACGGGGACTGAGAGAGGGACCCGGCCTGCTCCTTGCAGGAACCGGGACTTTATCAGGTAATACTAATCATATTTGTCGTATATGCTAATTTGTGGTTAGTAAATTTATTATCTTAATTATTTGCTTACGTTTTTTTTAGTCACAAAATGGTACAAATGGTGACAAGCTGTTGGAGGTTAGTCCGTGTAAAGTACCGGGACCTAGCATACTAAAATCATCCAAAACAACAAAACAAAAAGGTTGCCACGAAACAAAGATTGATAATGATCCAGCGTCAGAACCGTTGCTCAAAACCGATTCTGAAAATGTAGAACGTCATTCTTCCACCGAGTCTAAAAAACCGGGAAATAAAACCACCGATATGAGAAACAATGATTCCTTTATTCAGCCTCTTCTCGAAGAAAGTCCCGAACAAACTAGAAAAGATATTGCGAATTCTGAATCTTTCTTAGGTTTACAGATGAAAGATGTAGGTAGCAACGATGTGTTGAATACACAGAGAATACTCAGAGAAAATCTTCAAAAAGTTGCCGAAATCCATGAAATGAGAAATAATTGCATGTCGAGTTTTTCTTTACTTAGTGAACAATCCAGGTGTTCATACCCTGGTACGAATAAGAAAGACAATACTTTACAAAATAGGGATGACTATAAGAATAAAAATGAAGTTTACCAAGTGATGTGCATTTCTCACACATCTGATGGAAATTCTAGTGTACCGCAAGTTAATAATAACATAGCACAAGATGAATCTTTACGCGGTAACTCCTACTCAGTTGAATCTCAGAACAATATTAAAGATGATATTAAAACAAATGTTAAAGTAAGTAACACATGTACCAAAGAAGATGTTATGAATCACAATTTAAACCTGCTAAGTACTGTAAAAGTAAAAGGAACAATAAAAAGCATGACTGATATTGATCATAAATCTGGCGATAGAAAGACCATTTTTACTATTGCTAAAATGAGAACTGAAAAAGATGATTCAACAAAAGCTTGTCAATCTATTTCATCGCCTATTACATCTTCCACAGAGAAAATTGTTGTCGAACAACCCAGTAAGAAGACTGAAAGAATACCTATAATAAGTTTGCTCGAGGGCACTATTGTGAATATAGCGCCAAACAAAGCGTACACCCATAATGTGCCAATTACAAAAATTAACATCTCAAATATAATATGCTCCACTCCAAAGACTTGTTATCAACATTCTCCTTATATATTTAAAGATAGCAAATTACCACCAAATGTGTCAAATCAGATAAAAGATAGAAGTAAGCTTACCCAAATAAGTGTGACTGAAAATTTAATTAAGGCAAATTCTAGTAATAATATGCCCAGCACTTCTTATGACGATGTAACTATACATTTGATGGATGATGATAGTATATTAAAAGTTAATCCAATAGATAAAACAGTTCATTCAAAAACTGAAACAGAAATTAAGAAATCCCATTTAAAAGATGGATCGAAAATTGAGAAAACATTAATAAATGAAAATTTAAAAACATTATCAGGAAAGAAAGAAGACCAAATGCCAGAATCGTCAAGCGTTATAACAAAAGTATCTCAACTGCCTGTTGTTTATTGCAAAGACGCAGAAAAGGTGCAAATTAAAACTTCTCCAATCAGCGAAACTCTTTCAAGTGCTTCGGGAATCTCCAATATACCAAGAGCTACCGAAAAAAATATTCCGAGTGTTTCCAAAAATGAACAACCAATATCTCAAAAAGGTATCAATAAAGATACAAAAATAAGTGCAGTTAAGTTAGATCATAGTAGTAAAAAAAATAAACCTTTAAATACTTCCGTTTCGATAAAAACCACAGATCAAGTAACACCGTCTTTGTCCACAATGACAAAACTGGTTAAGACAAAAGATTCAAATGAAACATCAACAAGTACAACTCCAACTACACTTAGTTCTATTAAACGCACGGATGACAAAGTATTAGATGTTGTTAATAAACCAAGTGAAATTAAGCTGGCTTTAGTAAAAAATAATTTGCCTCAAACTTCAAAAAATTTAGGAGATAGAAATAAAACGGATGATAAGGCAATTATTTCTACTTCAAAAAAACACAAGTAAATTTGAATAATCATCTTTTTAGTTTTAAAATTATTGTTTTAAAAGTTTCTGAAATGTTAATTTAATTTTCTTGTTTTATGTTGTACCTATGTGAAATTCTATTATTTGCCATATAATTTTGTTGATCTGATTATCATCCACATATAATATTTTCGTAGCAAGTTTAGCTGTCCAAATTCTTCTAAGATGTTGGATTTTATGCTTTGGTTAAATTCATCAAAAATTGTGATATGCTATAAAAAATAATTATTGCCCCACATTTTTGGTCATACTTAATTTTTCAATTGAATTTGCTGAGATTTTGTTGTAAAAAAAGCATTTCAAGAACATTTTTGAAGTTTGCACTAATTATGTCATTGTCCTGTGTCCAATCGACACATTAATAATAAACTATTACAAAGATATTTTTTTTTGGTAATAAAAAACTTTGATAAAACACATACAATTAAAGGTTAAATATAAGGCTAAACACACATGAAGTGCAGTCGGTTGTTTCAATAAGATGTCATTCTTTGCAAATATTTTTTTTTTATAAATAAAATTAAATTTGACTATAACATGTTTATGCTAAGCAAATTATCACATTGTCATGACTTAGGCCCGAATTATAGATTTGTTCTCCAGCTTGAGACTGGTCTTGAGCACACATTCTCAATCAAAATGGTAGGGGGGGCAAGTCATACGGTGGAATAAAAACCTTTGTGATAACCCATATCATTTATGTATACAATTTCTTATTGAGTTCTATAATATCTTAAGATATTATAGAACCTTATAGGATAATTATATCCATAATATGGGTTATCGTGAGGGTTTCGATTCCACCGTTTGATGGGACTTTCCCCCCCTGGAGATTGGAAGTTTCTTGAATTCTGTTCTCTTTTCAAAATTGGATATAATACCACTTACTTATTAATTAAGGCAGAAACAATTGCAATTAAGTTCCTGATAAATGTAGTCATGATTATATATGTAATATTTTTTGAAGAAATGGTCTTGTGAAAATAAATCCACCTTTGTACGTTTATCATACATAAAGTATGTCGACCAACATTGCTATGTGTGTTTAGTCTACATATATAATTTTGTTTAGTTTTTGGTTTGATCATGATGGATGTTTTATTATTTTACCACATTCTTATAACTATGTATATACCGATATTTTGTATTTGAATTAATTTCTTCTTGTTTTATGGAAACCACAAGTAATTAACCGACCGGTTAGAAATATTCATTGAAATTAGTGCAAAAAATATGTTAAGTAGATACCCCATTACAAAAAAAATTTTGGTCTTCAGATGCTTAGGTTAAAAATATTTTAAGATATGTAATGTATAAGTGAAAAATATAATGTATAAATTAATAAATAGATTGTTATATGTTGGATGTACCTTAAAATAGTGACTGTTTCATTAGCTGTGATTGTTAGTAAGTATTAATATATATACATATATGATTTAGACATCAAAACTGCGGTTTGAAAATGTTAAGGTATATTTTTTACCCCTTTTAAAATGATCACTGTTTGTTCAAATATTCACCACATATTATATATTGTATGTTTGAATTAACAGTGTTGATTTTCACAAAGAAAGTCTCGCTGGATTTCCATCAGATTGAGATATATTTAGAGAGATGTCAAAAATTGTATAAAATTATTAAATATATAGTTAAAGACTGTATTATAATATTACATTATCAAATAAAAAAGATATTTTCGTGATCGATATTTATATAAATATTTAACATTATTCTGTTGCTCATATTTTATGAAAAAAAATACATGTTTTGTTGTACAATTGAGCTGTCATATTGTGGTATGATTTGTTGTACAATTGAGCTGTCATATTGTGGTATGTTTTGTTGTACAATTGAGCTGTCATATTGTGGTATGTTTTGTTGTACAATTGAGCTGTCATATTGTGGTATGATTTGTTGTACAATTGAGCTGTCATATTGTGGTATGTTTTGTTGTACAATTGAGCTGTCATATTGTGGTATGTTTTGTTGTACAATTGAGCTGTCATATTGTGGTATGTTTTGTTGTACAATTATTGAGCTGTCATATTGTGGTATGGATTTTGTATTGTGAAATCAGAAATTGTACTGGACAAAATTATTCATGTGTAAATTTGCATATCATGCATAGTTCATTATAAGTTTGAAACAATTGTCAAAAGATGGCATAACAGTGTGTAGAAATATTTTTGACTGTGCAATGTTGCAACCCCCATATTTCATAGTTTGAAATAATAACAATGATATGAATTATTTATTGTAAACTTATTCCATAAGTAGGAGAATTTATTTTTCTTTATTTTTTTAGTCTATTATATTACATATATAAATCAATATTATGTATTTTGAAGAGGGATATTCTATGAAAAATTGACTCAATATGGCCAATATTTACTTTTTAAGTTTTTAATGAAATGCGTTACCATTTTATGTAAGACCTGTAATATGCAATATGCTTGAAAATATATTTTGATAAAAATGGTATAATTTTTTTTTTCATAATCTACGAATTCTCTTATAAAATAGTATTTCACAAGAAAGAATAGTTTTTTTTTTTCACCATTTTTTGTTTATTATTTCATTTTGCTTTATTGATATTTTGTAAAAAAGTGTGTGAATTGCTGCATTAGTATGAAAATATCTAAAACAGAATAAAATTCTACAGAATTGTATAGGACTGTCAAATTAAATACGGTTTTTTGAGACTAAATATTTGATATTATATAATAACTGAGTTTTTCTTGTATATTCTAATTAAATGGGTCGATGGCAGAGTGGTTAGCGCGCAGGGCTAGCAATCTAGTGGTCGCGAGTTCGAATCCTGCCTCGACCGATTTCGTTCACCTATAGCACAAGCATTTATGCTAATTTTAGGGAACGTAGGAAGATGTATATGTACTTGTTTAACAAGGACATATTCATTTTTTATATTAAAAAAAAATTCTGCTTTCTTGCTTTAGGATGGTCAAATTCATTTACTTTCATTTAGCTTTTAGGGATGTGAGCTTTTATTAGGAGCTTTTAGGAATGATAGTCAATTGATCAAAATCTTGGCTACATATTGTACGCATAGATTTTTACATAACACGCACCTTGATTGTACACATCCCACTGAATTGCAAGAACTGTGTCAAAATAATGTGCCAACAGAAGACATCTTACGTTGAGATTGTTTGGATTACAGAGCCTCAATTCCTATTGGGAATATATTCTCGGATAGTCAGAAAAGCAGCCTACCATGATTTCAATTTGAGTATTTATTGGTTTTTAACATAGAAAAGATTACACCATGACATCTAAAAGTTTTGACACTTTAAGTAAAATAATTGAGAATACTTTATTTTATAGAGCAAGAACACAGCACCCATTTTATAGCATTATTTATTATTATACTAACAAAACGCGACTTCTTTGAATATAATTCAGCTTCATAAATTTTATCATGAAAAAATGTGTGTACAAACCATGGGGGTATAATAGTATGGGGGTATAATGGTACAAACTCAATCAGATGATAAAATTTCTTTATTCATTATTTTTTATAAAGTAATCCATTTTGGTATAAAAAAAAATGTCTATGATTGTATGTATTGTTACTACAACTTAGATGAGCGGATTGAATTGGGTATAATGTGATTTTAGATTGAAAACATAAGACTATGAATATTTTAAATTGATTTATATGTTTTTTTATGATATAATAATATATTTTACCAGGGTAACTACCAAATTATCTAACAATTAAAATTAACTTTTTGTGTCGTATGGCATATAATTTTATAAATGTATATTATGTAGCTGGGAAGTCTTACCATGATATCATAATATTTTATAGTAGTATCATGAATTTTTTTGCTAAAATATATTGGAAGAAGAGTTTAAAAGACTTGATGGAAGACAATTGTATAGACATAAAGAAACAATATTTCATCAAATGAATTTATAAGTGTATACATATTATAAAATAAAAAATTCACTTATTGATTTTATAATCAATTAATTTTTTATCCGCATCAAATCAAATATTTTTGACAATAATGAAAATAATATTCAGCATTTTTTAATAATGATGAAATATTGTTTCTTATTTATGAAATGGAGAGACTGATCTTTGAAATGCGTAGGTTAGGATGGCATTACCTATTTTACGAAATCAATATTTTTTACGTAATCCATGTATTTTGCGATTTTTGTTTATTTTTAAGTAATATTTGAAATTGACCCTTTTGAAAAAATTATGAAAATATGTTCTATGGAAGGTCTCTAAGTTGCAAATAATTTGAGTCTTGTAACATTTTACAATCGTTTGTGAATATGAAACAAGTATCTTATTGTGGTTCCGCCATGTATAGGATTGTGGTTCCGCCATGTATTGAAATTATCATATAATAAGTTGATTGGTTATGTAATTTGATTAATTATTTTCTGAACAGTAAATAAATTATTTTCTAATATTTATTTATTGTGACATGTGTAATTGTCAACAAGCTATTGAATTGATATTTAATGTTTTGTTACTGCTAAATAGGTACACTATGAAAGGTTGATGTTACATACGTCATATAATATGCAAATCAATAGTGGTGTTTGAGTTATTTCGTGCAATTTAAAATAAATATGGATTATTTGTTAACTCTAATGGTATTATTTTGATGAAACATGTTTCATGAGTGGTGATTTCATACATCAATTATGTGTTTAATTTAGTCATGGTCGGCGCTTGTATATTTCAATGGGATTAATTTTGTAAATTGTATGTCTGTAAAGAAAATTACATTTGGTTTGTGACAAATAAAGTCATATTGAATATTCATTCATTCATTCATACCATCATGGCATATCTCACAGTGGGGGGGTAACCATTGACAGGTGCGCGGGTGTGCATAACCTTATAAAAAGAAGCACGACAAGAGTAGTCTCGTCCACCTTAAAAAGCACTTCATTCAGAAAGGGTGGTGAACCTCATTGCTGAACAAATAATTAATATTTTATTTTATTTTTATTTTTATTTTATTTTACCAAGGACAGCACACAGTACATGCATACAATTATTGAAATTAAATAAACAAAAATACAAAAATAACATGTACCTCTTACGTACTATACCTAATATCAAAATAATACAACAAAAAAAGTGTGAATTAGTGGGGTGCGCGCATGAGAGAAGAGTAATACATGTGTGAGCGAAAGAGATATCTAGAAAGAGTGTGAGTGTGTGGGCGTGTATGTGTGTGTGTGAGAGAGGGTGTGCATGTGTGTGTAGATGAACATATATTGACAGATACATGATTTGGGAAGAAAAAGAAAATATATTGCTGAGGGTGGTTGGGAAAAATAAAATTAATCAGTACCTAATTGTTATAATGTCACGATGTTAGATATAAGTTTATTTTTGAATGTTATATGTGAATCGAAAAATATGTCTAAGTCGGCATTTTTTTCGTAAGAGTTAAATAAGTTTATCATTCTGTTAATCGGAGCGTTTTTGGAAGCATTTGTTTTACAGATATTGGAGAAGAAAAGTGACGTATGTCTTGTCCGGCGAGTAGATGTATTAAATTTGATATTGGTAAGAATTTCATGACATTCTATGTTTCCATTTAGTATACTATGAAGGAACATAAGGTCTGAAATTGTGCGTCGCGTGGTTAAAGAAGTTAGTATAGTAGGTTGGTTAGTATTGTTACAACGGTAGTTTGAATATTTAATGAATTTATTCTGAATATTAACAGGTATAATTCAATTCGCCGTGTCTTGTCAAATTTATAATATCTTCTTCTTCTTGTGCCGCTCCTAACGGAGGTTGGCGACCATCACACCAAACTCATCCCGATCTTGCGCCAACCTAATTAGTAAATATATCTTCTTCTTCTTGTGCCGCTCCTAACGGTGGTTGGTGACCATCACACCAAACTCATCCCGATCTTGCGCCAACCTAATTAGTAAATATATCTTCTTCTTCTTGTGCCGCTCCTAACGGAGGTTGGCGACTATCACACCAAACTCATCCCGATCTTGCGCCAACCTAATTAGTAAATATATCTTCTTCTTCTTGTGCCGCTCCTAACGGAGGTTGACGACCATCACACCAAACTCATCCCGATCTTGCGCCAACCTAATTAGTAAATATATCTTCTTCTTCTTGTGCCGCTCCTAACGGAGGTTGGCGACCATCACACCAAACTCATCCCGATCTTGCGCCAACCTAATTAGTAAATATATCTTCTTCTTCTTGTGCCGCTCCTAACGGAGGTTGACGACCATCACACCAAACTCATCCCGATCTTGCGCCAACCTAATTAGTAAATATATCTTCTTCTTCTTGTGCCGCTCCTAACGGAGGTTGACGACCATCACACCAAACTCATCCCGATCTTGCGCCAACCTAATTAGTAAATATATCTTCTTCTTCTTGTGCCGCTCCTAACGGAGGTTGACGACCATCACACCAAACTCATCCCGAGAAATCACCAAACTCGTTTATAGAATAAAGGAATTGTATAAAAGCAATTTTCAACACTTTCTTTTCACAAAATCATGTATTTTAAAAAAAATTTTTTTAGTCTAACATTTTTACCATGTTGTACATGGCTATTTTCTAATCATCTTTGAGAAAATAAAAATAGTCTCAACTTTGCCATTTCAAAAGGGCCTGGAAAATGTGTTCTAATTTAGTTTTTGAATTCACAATATACATAAATAGGTACATATACCGAGATAGAAAACCGCATTATTTCTGTAAATTTTGTATAATATGTGTGTTGTATTTAGAAAAAAGTGTTTATATATGTTATCACATAATTTATCATTCGTACTGTTATTAATTTCATTTTTTTTGCGTATGTATGTATGTTGTTATATGTATTTCTATATTAATTTGATGTGATAAGTAGTTAGGTATGTAAAATTAACCTACTATAATAATTTTATGACAAAGATCACAGTTATGTAAGTAGTTGAATCCTGTGTACCTGTACCTACTGTACCTTCATGTTCTGTAAATTTATTTATTTTGCTCAATGTATGTTCAGATTGGCAATTTGTTGAATATTCTGTCAATTATGTACCACAGGTTCAAAATTGTATTCATATTGATTCCACAATAAATTAAAATGCCCACAAAATACGTGTGATAACAAAATATATTGTTACTAATTTGTGAAAGAAATATTATACCTACATATATTGCTAAACAAAAATATAACCACACCTGTGGTAACCTGTGTTTTTTTCTTAGCTAAAATATTTTTGTAAAATAGCATGTTTTGAATTAGAAATGTGTTATTTTATTGATGCCACTGTGTTGTGTTGTCATGCAATTTAAGTTCAGTAGTGGAATTTTTTCATTTAAAACGTTGGTCAAGATCATGTGATTACAAATCTTACAACTTTTTTATGGGGTTATTTGAAAAGCCATGTGCATGTCAATAATCCACGAATAATTCAAGATCTAAATAGCAACAAAAAAACAACAGATGCGCCCCGTTGGTATATAAAGTGTGAAATAAAAACAATTATATTTGTAAGTTTGTTATTTTTGTAATTTTTTTAAATATTATATATTTATGATTATTTATAAAGATATATTCAAAAAAAAATTAAGTATACAATTTATATTTTTGTTATTTAATACATATTATACATATTTACTGCATTTAAATATATTATTTAATATCTAATTATGAAAATATTTTCTTATGAAAAAATGTTATTTTTTAAATATATTTTAATAAATACTATATTTATTATTTTATTTAGTTAGTTGCATACTAAGTATGCATGAATACTAATCTGGTATACTCAGAGGTTTCTGAACATTAATATTGTGAAGAGAACATTATCTTGGACAAAATCAACCTATAAATTATTATTTTTTTATTACAAATACCAAAAATTACATAATTTTAATTAAGCAATATAACAAATGAATTGGGTTGGTTTGTTCCACTAGGAATTGATTGAATACTCTTTTTTACAACTACTCACATCACTCAGTTTGGAAACACACTTGGTCAATATAAATATATATTTATACACTTTAGAATGTTTAGTTTGTTTCTTGTTTGGCGTTGAGAGTTTGTATAAGAAGGTTACATTTGGATTATGTTGTATCAATAAGTTGAAAGATAATGGTATATCAATATATGGTAGGTAAGTATGTATATGTAATTGACTTAATGATGGATATATTGGTGGATAAATAAAACTAGAAATGTTGATCCAATATTGCATTGTATTCTTTTGAATTTTTGCAAATTTTGGTGTTGCAGTGAGCTTACAAATATCCTTAGATGTGTAGAAAATTCATGTTAGAAATTTCAAATGGTGCTTTTGTGACTTTGATGAAATCTTTACTATAATATGATAGTTATTTTGTTAAAACCACATTATTAATGGAATGTAAATTATTGATACTTTTTGTGGTATTACTAACTTATAGCTTCAGTATTCTATAAAAGTGTTGTATATTAATCAATTACATCATTTATGTTGGTGAACAGTGTGTAAAGTTAGAACCTCATTGTGGTGTATTTATATTTTATATGTAAATATAAGAATGTAAGTTTAAAGCTAAAAATATACTTAAAACATGCTGTCTGAAGCTCGATTCTCATTATACATAAACTGGTCTTCATACTCGTAAAAACCATGTATAGGATGTTTTTTAGACTTCAGATTGCGATTCATTCAAGGCAGTCGCAGCGTATAACACCCTTTACATCATGAAGGTATAATACTACTTAACATGGTGTTTACGAGCATAAACACCTTTGGTAGTTAGAGAATCGAGCTTCTGATGTGCGTTGATCATTGTTGACTATAAAATTATACCAGTATTTATTAAGTTTCTGGTCATAGAAAATAGTATGATTCTGTATATCATTGTGACATGTTTAAAGTATTTTTCTACTTTTTGGAAGTATGAAGATGATTTTGCCACACAAACTAATTATTTGTGAGTTTTTGAATAAGTAATAGTAAAGAAAGTATTTACTATTATATGTAGGTTGAGTGCGGTAATTAGAAATGTCTCCAGTTTACATATTTTAAGAGGTTTGTCACCATATTAAACCTTTCGGAAAATTGTTCACCGCTGTACTGTTTGTTACCTATGTCAATGTTCTGATACTGATACTAGGAAAGTTTTAGTGACATCTCTCAAAATAATTATGACTGTAGTATTATTTTGCCAACACTGTCCTAGAAAACTGAAGCTTTAGTTTTGATCTTCAATTAAATAGACTTGTTATAAATGAAAGGCTATGTGTAATAAAATGGCAACCTACACGACTATCAGTTTGATTCCTGTCATGATATTTTGTGGGTTACCTAGTTATGAAAAATAAAAGAGGCGAATTCGGCATACCAATACTCGATTTTAGTGCTCCCTAGTGGAAAAAATTTAATTTATATTTCTGTTTAGCAATCAATGTACAATAGATGTCTCCATTTGTATGAAATATTGAACATTGTTCAACTGTGGGTTACCATGTATTACCCACAGCTATTCAATTTTTGTACATGACACCATTCTAATTATTAAATTGATAATAAGTTATTAATTTTTTTTAATGTCAAAAATCGAAATACTAGGAATATGAAAATAAAAAAAAATAGGAAATCTGTAATTTTAAATTATAAAAATTATTGTTACAAGTAATTAAAATAGATATGTGTCATCACTGTAACAATAGGTATAATGTTTCCATCCCTTAAAATATTATTTTGTTGTCTCCGACATATTAATTTAGTATGATAAATGGCACTATTACAACAGATACAAATAATGATAATGGTATTGATGTTTTTTTCTTGTTTATTAGGAGACTTGTGCCAAGTAGGTGAAACCTAAACAGAGTATTTGTAATGTTGTGTGATACTTAAAATTATTTTTTTGTTACAAAAAATAAAATATATTTAATGTGTTTACATGTTACATATTCCTAGAAAGTATTTATCTTCAATGTATGTTTATTTGTGTGATTCCGGAAATGAAACTAATACATATACTAATAATGTAATGTATTTTTGAGAAATATTGTTTGTAAAATAACATATCGTTCCTCTAATGAAAGATTTTTTTCAGAAGTTTTCTTTATTTACCACAATAGTATTTAAATAAATGATATTGTGTATATAATATTTGATATACTGTTTGAAGAAATAAATACTTAGTATATTTTTGTGTCGTTGTTCTATTATACTTATTTGTGTTTTATTTAATTCCTTTACTTTTCTAAAACAACCCAAGACTTAATTTTTACATATTTGTGTTTATTTAATTATCTCTTAGTGTCTAATATTTGTTTAATGACTTGGAATAATCTAAAATTAAATTATATTTAAGAGATACTACAGAAAAATAGGCTAGAAGGAAGTGTCTGACCGATGGTCAGATTTTAGCCGAAGCCGATTGTTCGGCCCTAGAAACTTTATTGTGACTTTCGGTTGAAGTCAAAGCTGACTTTTATAATAAAGAAATTTTACTATAATACAGGGTGGTGGAGATTGAAAGACCAGATTTGTAATTGATATGCTTTTGGGAGGGATGTTGTACAACGTTGCCGAACCTCATTGTGTAGTGCGTGACGGGATGTTTATTTGCAATGGCGCATTGGAGCACACAATATTGAGCATTTCCTGTGGAGATCTTTTTACATAAAAACGACTCAATGGTTGCCACACAGCTTGCGTTCCACACGCAGTTCGATCTCCCTGCACTTGCATTTGTTCCTAACTGCCGGTTAATTTTGAAGTGGGTTAAGCTTTTCGGTAACACTGTAATGTGGCCCCAAAAATATGTGATGTTGCCAAAAATGTGGCACATGTTCAAGTTAGAAGTGAAATTGCATAAATTCCAGTGAAAATGTTGGAGAAAATGATGAAACACTTTGGCGAGCACCTCCAAGAATTCATCTCTGTGCACAGTCGCTATCTATCAGAAATGCTGTTTCACTTGAAATTTTTTTACTAACCAATAAAAATTCCACCTCTAAAATAAAAATTGTGGTGTCAATTTCAAATGTGGTCTATCAATCTCCGCCACCCTGTACTGTTTAAAAATATTAAAAGTATTCATGCAAACTGTGGAGAAACAATTTATGCATTAGTAGTAATAAAATAAGTAGGTACTGTGAATGATTTATCAACATTGTTTTTTATTGAAATGAAATAATAATTAAACAAAACGACCAGGGGCAAGTCCCTTCAAACGGTGGAATCAAAACCCTCATGATTACCCATTTTGTTATCTTAATATAATATGTATTATTGAACTCCATAAGATAATTATATCTTTGAAATGGGGTATCATGAGGGTTTTGATTATATCGTTTGACGGGACTCGTCCCCCTGGTTTAACTGATTAAACAATAAAGTTTAAACAAACTCATGTGTATTTTTACGAATTATTTAATTTTAACTGTTGGCTTCTTCCAAAATTTAGATTTTAGAATACCAATTATTTAAAATAAATAATGGTAATATCTTTTTATGTGTAAAGAAATAACATTGAAATTAAATGACTACACTAATTAATTCTGTCTTATAAGTGAATAAGCTGTTATGTCGTAAGTGTTAATTGAGAACATTTTCTGTAATAAACAGAATTTAACTCAGTGTCTATGGAATGGCATATACCTATATTTGGAATCATCGGAAATATGGGTATTAGCCAAGATCATTGTGATTAAATACTTAAATCTGTTTCAGGCTCTCATAAATTGTGGAAATTCATTTATAAAACGAATGGGTTGTAGTCAACACTAAACTCTCCACACCATAGTAGCGTTCATTTTTTCTTCTTGAAAGGTTGACTAAATGCATTTTTATGAAGTACATTTCTATTAGATTCTTAAACAAATAAAAGATTCCCAGAGTACAAAAGAATTCACAATACACCATACACACAAAAATATTGACACGAAACTCATAGTATGCATTTTCTACATGATACCTGTTGAGAAATTTTAAGTAAAATTGCATTACTAGCAAGATGAGCATGTATGAGACAGTGTATCAATGTTGATGAGGTGATGTATGTGTAAAGATAGAAGAATGCGGTGTTCCGTTCTCACTGCCTACCCCTTGAGGAAGATAGAAGTGGCACGGAAGATAAAACCATGACACTGATGTGCACTATACCTAATCAGCTTGAAATCACCTGAAGAAGAGAATGATAGTTCTAGAAACTAGTAGTGATCAGAAGAACAAAGAAGGGGAAACAAATTTATTATTTTAATTTTTACTCATAAAATTGCTTATGGCTTCAATAGTCATTTTTATGAAAATATAACACATTTAAAATATATGACAATATGTAAATCAATAGATACATTATTTATATGCTTTTTAATGAAAATTGTAATATTATGATATATGAATGTCAAATTAATATTCTTTTTATACTACTTTTAGTTAGTTTGACACCTAGTTTTTTTTTATTTAATTAATTTTTGGCGTTTCACCCGATATCGAGTAATAGCAATATCACCTATAAAATTAAGTACATAACATTTAAAAATGTACTGTACTGTACTATTTTTTTTTTTAATTTTACGTACTTCCCGCGCTAGTGCGATTCAACAGCCACTAGTTGCTGACCCAATGCGCCTGCGCGATTTTTCCTGAATCAGGGTTGTGAGCTCTCTACTTTTTAAAATACGAAAATATTTTGCTCCAACTCATAAAATCTTCTTCTTCTTCGATAGCGCTACAGCCCAAATCGAGCCTTGACCTCCGTTAAATTTCACCTCCATCCCATCCTGTCCTCTGCTGCCACAGTAAAATCTCTTTTCTACGGCTTCTACTTTCCAGCTCATCTCCTGGAGAAGTTGAGCCGCATCCTTTCTGACCTCATCTTCCCACCGCAGCCTTGGTCTTCCTATCCTTCTTCTCCCACCCGGGTGTCCAGTCATGATTCGTTTCGGCACCCGTGAGGTTGGCATTCGTTGTACATGTCTTTTCATTCGTTGTTCGTTGTACATTTATGCAGGAATGCTTTTTTTTGTAGGGTGCTTTATAATTATTTATTTTTGTTGGTCGATACAGATTTTTAAAATTATCTTCAGGACATTTCGATACTTCGTAAAATACAATCTATTCATGATCCCCCAGTAATTTATCAGACATAAAAAAAATCAATGAAACGAACCGTTAAATGTAAGGTATGAATCACGCAATAACAGAAATAATGACATAAAAAACAGAAATAATGACTGACGATATATTAAATATTGACTAAATATATAGATTATAATTCACTAAGAGAATTATAATCTATATATCTAGCGTCTTGTACAATTAAACTTACCATTAGACAATAAACTTTGCCATTTTGCACCATTACGCATTAATTGTGTATATACAGTTTGAAATAAATAAATAAGCAATTAAGAATTATTATTAGCAGTCGATAATCTGGCAAATAATGTGAGAATTTTCGTAATGGAGTGGAGTGCAAACTTGCGCTCTTTGCAGCCAGCGTGGTTTCTTAAGTTACATGTCAACTTATATTAAGACAACTTATATTGAGTCTCGGTTTGGTTCTCTGTCAATTTCGTAAGAACATGACGTGATGATATATATGAAAAAAAAAATTATTAAGTGGTAGCCCTACTTTTAGATTTCATTTTACGTCAATTCTGTCGTCAACAGTTGACTGGAATTGACACATGTTGAATCGTTGAACGTTTTGGACTTTGACTTTACAATAATATTTTTTTTATCTTGGTTTATAAGTACAAGACAACCTACTTTAATGGATTCTTTACCCGAAGAGGAAAGTGGACAGGACTTGGACGAAATGGCAAGAGCAGGACAAAGTTCTGAAAGCTCTAAGCTTGTGAATCAGACCTCAAACGCAAAAACTAATATGCTAAATGTTTTTAATAATATTGGATGTGTGATTTTCACCGTTTATATTATTTACTTGTGCTTTTATAATGGGGTTTCACTGTTTTCTTTTCATCCTACATTGATGACTATTGGCGTGAGTAATCTAAAATTGTCTTATTTTGCACCATATGTTAGTTTCCATAAAAATATATCATTATTTACTCCAAGATACAATTCGCCGGATAAGTTAAGTAATTGCGTTGTTTCATTATACCTACCTAATTTGTTATTTTCAATACTTACCTACCATGATGTTAAAGTTTTAGGAAAAAATTTAAGAAATCAATGTTTTTTCAATTTAATAAAAACAAAAATATAAAACCAATACAATAAAAGTTAATATTAATATCAAATATCAATTTAGGGATGCCCTAAGAGAGATTGCAGAGATGTTAATACCTTGTTAATGTTGAAGTACCTACATTAATATTTAAAACTAAGTAGTATGTACACAGGTACCTTACATAGCAAGTTCCTACTTTATTATGTAATGTCTGATTTTGTGTATTCAAAATCAGAGTGAATCTTACTTTCCTTTGTTTTCTATCTTATGAAAAATAATTCAAGAAACAATACTTATGTCAAATATTTTGTGTTACATACAAAAGTCTTTATTAAATATGTCTAAATGAATAAATGTATAATTACTCTGAATAAATCAACAGGTTATGGGCCCAGTCACGTAGGACTGTAGCTTTTAGACCAATTTAGACTTTGTATTGAGTTTTTCATCCATTAAAGTGCTTGATTGAACAAAAGAATGGATTCTACAAGACTGATAAACATTGGGTTTTTAGAAGGAAAATCCAATTGGAGTACGTGGAAGTACAAAGCAAATATTTGTTTACGTGGTATTCCTGGAGCTCTGGATGTTGTGGAAGGTAGGTTGATGCAACCTATAGAGCCTGTGAAAGACTGCACAACTAAAGAACATGAGGAATATAGAAACGCTTTGAATGCATTTCTTAAGGCTGACAGTAATGCCTTAATTGTTTTAACAACAAATATGACTGAAGAAACTTTACAAAAAATAATGCGTTTTACGAATTCAAGAGATGTTTGGATTGAACTGCACAAATTATTTGATGGTGTTTCTGAAGATAAAGTGTATGATCTATGTTTGCAATTTTTTGGATTTAAGAAAAGTCCTAGTGATGACATTGCAACTCATATTTCAAAATTGAAAAATATATGGAATGATCTAGAAAAAGAGATGATTAAAGATGATGAGAATGATTCAAAGATGTCTAATTTATTCTTAATATGCAAAATACTAGGTACATTACCAGAAGAATATTTTTCATTCAAATCCAGTTGGATGCTTATGTCAAAAAATGACAGAACTGTTGATAATTTGACGAATCAGTTATGTGCTTATGAAAAGTCTTTGTTAAGTAAAGGAGTTGTAACAGCAACTCAAAAGGCACTTATATTAGATTCAACGAGGCAAAATAACCATCAACAGAAGAAGAAAATTATAACATGCAACTATTGCAAAAAACCTAACCATATAATAAAGAAATGTCGTAAATGGATAGAAGACGGAAGACCACAGAAACCAAGAAAAATTGATACATTAGATGTTGGTTCAACGAATAAAAATTCAACTAATATGTCTCTTCTTTCTATTGTGATGTCCTCTGAGAGTGATAATGACAGTTGGTTTGTGGATAATGGAGCAACTAATCATATCACAAATAATGACAAATTATTTAGGACATTTGAACCATTTACAACGACGCATACAGTAACTACAGCCAATGGTGAAACTATAGAGGCTCTTGGCAAAGGTGTAATAGACTTCGAAGCATCCGTAAATGGAAAATGGCACAAAATCTCTTTTACAGATGTGTGGTATGTGCCAAAAATTCAAAAGAATTTATTTTCAGTCCTTAAAGCTCAGGATAAAAACCCGAAAAGTATATTTATGTCAAAAACACAAATGTGCACTTTTAAAATTGGACGAGATGTCAAGTTAGTAGGTGTACGAGATCGTTTTGGAGGTTTATTTAAATTAGTCATGAGAAGTGTGAAATCTAGTTCGCCTGCTGAAGTAAATATAACTGAAATAAATAAACAAAATTTACTTCAACTGTATCATGAGAGATTTGGACACCAGAACAAACGACATGTAAAAACGATGATATTGAAAAATTTGAATATCGATGTGGAAATGGATTCTGAATGCTGTGAAGGTTGTATTTATGGCAAAGCTCACAGACGTCCCTTTGGTACTAGGAATAGAGCCACAAATCCGGGAGAGCTTATTCATACGGACGTATGTGGTCCATTTCAGAGCTCAGTGTCTGGCTACCGTTATTATGTACTCTTCAAAGATGACTATACCAGATTTCGTAGTATTTATTTTATGAAAGAAAAATCTGAAGTTTCTTATAAGTTAAGTCAATTTATAGCTGAAACTAAGACTGCTGGATATACTATTAAAGAGCTCTTAAGTGACAATGGAGGAGAGTTTGATAATAAAGAAGTAAAAGAAATTCTTAATAAGGAAGGCATAATTCATCGATTCACTATGCCTTACACTCCACAACAAAATGGTGTAAGTGAAAGAGAGAACCGCACCATTGTTGAGACAGCTAGGGCTATGATGCATGCACATGAAAACATTCCTCAAAAACTATGGGCTGAAATGATAAATTCAGCATCGTATATTTTAAACCGAACAGGATCATCCAGTGTTTCTGGGATATCTCCCTATGAACTGTGGTATAAGAAGAAACCTGGTATAAAGCATCTTCGTATCATAGGGTCCACCTGCTATGTTCATGTTCCAAAGCAAAGAAGGAAGAAATTGGACCGGAAAGCAGTGAAAGAAATTCTAATTGGATACGATTTCGATGAAGGTTATCGTGTTTGGTGTGAAGAGAACGATAAGTTAATAAGGTCAAGAGATGTTATTTTTGAAGAAAAAATATTACATCAATATAAAATGACATTGACTCCTTTAAATGTTGATCTTTCTTCTAAAGAACTCGAAGATTCAAGAATCGAAACCGAGGACAAGTCTGAGATGGACACTCAGAGTGAAAAAGATTTTTATGGTTTTGATGAAGAATCACAAGAAGAAATTGAAGAGTCACAGGAAGAAATTGAAGATGAAACAGAACTCATCAGAATACCCACTGATGGTATAACTGTCCGACAGCTTCGTGATCGTTCAACACTCATACAGCCTAAAAGATATCTGGATTATGCAATGTTATCTAACACATTTGAAGAACCAGAATCTTATTACGAGGCCATTAATTCTGATCAAATGAAGAACTGGAAAGTAGCAATGGATCAAGAAATGGCAGCACATGAAGAAAATAAAACTTGGGCTTTAGAGAATCTGCCTCCTGGGAAAAAGGCAATTCCTTGTAAATGGGTATATAAAGTGAAAAAGAATGTAGATGAATCAATTGACAAATTTAAAGCCAGGCTAGTGATTAAAGGTTTTTCTCAAAAGAAGGGTATTGATTATGACCAAACCTTTAGTCCTGTAGCTAGAACTTCTACTATTCGTACATTACTAAGTGTCGCAGCTAAAGAAAATATGAAGTTAGTTCAAATTGATGTATCAACAGCTTTTCTTTATGGTGATTTAAAAGAAACCATATTTATGAAACAGCCTGATGGATATGATGATGGTTCTGGCAAAGTATGTCGACTTCAAAAAAGCCTGTATGGACTTAAACAGGCTCCTCGTTGCTGGAATGAAAAATTCAGCAATTTTTTAATCAAACTGGGATTCAAAAAGAGTGAAGCCGATCCATGTCTCTTTGTGAGACAAAAAGGTTCTAGTAGAATTTTCTTTGTCCTTTATGTAGATGATGGATTGATATCTGCTGACAGTGAATATGAACTTCAGGAATTGATTAAGGACCTGAAAAAGGAGTTCAAAATCACCTCAAAGCCAGCATCATATTTCTTGGGATTAGAAATAGAAAGAGAAGAAGATGGTTCTATTCGAGTATGTCAGTCTCACTACACCAAGAATATTCTAGAACGATTTGGTATGGACAACTGCAGAGCTGTTGTTACCCCAATAATTAAGGACAATAGTACAGAGAAGAGTTCCCTCAACACCAAGTTTCCTTATAGACAAGCGGTTGGAGCTTTGATGTATCTCATGTGTGGGACAAGACCTGATATTGCGTATGCTGTTGGAGTAGTATCCCGAAGTCTTGAAAAACCCACAGATTGTGATGTGATCAAAGTCAAGAGAATTTTTCGTTATTTAAAAGGCACTACTGACTATGCAATTATATACAAAAATAATATCAATAAGAGTGTCTTAGACTGTTATAGCGATGCTGATCATGGAGGCGACCCTGATACAGGACGTTCAACCTCTGGTGTACTTTGTATTTATTCCGGAGCACCTATTACGTGGTTAAGTCAACAACAAAAATCGGTCGCAATATCTACTACAGAAGCTGAAATCGTAGCAGCCAGTGAAGCAGCACGTGAAATAATCTGGATCAAGAGGCTTTTAGTAGAACTTGATCAATTAAAAGTAACTAAGCCTAATCTACAAGTTGATAATGAAGCAGCAATTCGTCTTTCACAAAATCCAGAATTTCATCGAAGAACAAAACATATTCGATTGAGAAATTTCTTTGTTCGAGAATTGGTAGCAGCTAATGAAATTACTATTTCAAGAGTAGACACTGAAAAACAACTTGCAGATTTATTAACAAAACCACTATTTGCTGTTAGGCTAAAACAATTATGCAACAGTATGGGTGTATCCTAGTTATTAAATATGGGAGAGTGTTGAAGTACCTACATTAATATTTAAAACTAAGTAGTATGTACACAGGTACCTTACATAGCAAGTTCCTACTTTATTATGTAATGTCTGATTTTGTGTATTCAAAATCAGAGTGAATCTTACTTTCCTTTGTTTTCTATCTTATGAAAAATAATTCAAGAAACAATACTTATGTCAAATATTTTGTGTTACATACAAAAGTCTTTATTAAATATGTCTAAATGAATAAATGTATAATTACTCTGAATAAATCAACAGTTAATACCATTATAAAATGATTTTTTTACTGCATAAGTTACCCACCTTGTGCACTTGCTATACCTACATAAATAAATATGTAGTGTTGTGCCCAAATATAAGGGGGGCAATTCGCATGTAAACCAACGAAGCAAAAAGACACAAATTTGCGCTCGTTCAAGATGTTTGGCGAAAATTATACAAAAAGCTATTCCTAGTATAATTAGTATGTCAGGTTGAAAGATGAAATATTTAAAGAGATCTTTTAGTCAAATCTGGGGGGCAAGTCTGGACAACTGGCAAAATCAAAACCATCCATGTTTACCCATATCATGGATATAATCCAA
Organism: Molanna angustata; assembly: GCA_963576475.1. Lineage (NCBI taxonomy): Eukaryota > Metazoa > Arthropoda > Insecta > Trichoptera > Molannidae > Molanna > Molanna angustata. The sequence goes on along the minus strand of OY754969.1, from coordinate 35,092,773 downwards.
CTGTCGTTTCTTTCAAGAGAATGAGATTCTTTTGAAGGAAGAGGCAGTTTAAATCCAAGACGCGTGTATGAAGGAACATTTTGTATGGCGTAGTGGACTTTTTGCATGCTAAAAACACCAACTTAGAGGCTTCACAGCATATATGTTCCCTTACATGGATTTACTCAGAATTCAGAGTAGAACATTTTATGTGAAACTTTTTCTTTAGCAATAAGACTATGAATTAGATTGTGAGTTTTGTGTGTCTGTCTGTCCCCCCCCCCCTTATAACTTTTGATCCGCTCAATTTACAGAGTCCAAAATTTCAAAATATATAAACAGTTACAAAACCTACAAAACTTTTATACTCAGAATGGTGAATTTTTGTTTCAGTCAGGGGTTATCAACTTTTGAAATTTTACTTTATTTTTCCATATATCTCAGAAACCATAAAAGCTAGAATGTTGAAAATTGGTATGAATATAGAGAAATACAAAATCTCAAATTAGTTTTTTCAAAAAATTCCCGAGTTTCTCAAACATTTTTCATTAAGAAAAATATTTTTTTATGATAAATTTATGAGTTTAACTGCCTATATTTCCAAATCTTTTAAATATATCGAAAAAAGCCGAAACACCCCAACTAGATAATTTAATTTTGTATAAAAAATATCAATATGATAGTTGTACATCTCAAAATTATTTAACAATTTTTATAAAAATTGAATTTAGTGACGACATTGCTTCATACAATTTGTATGGCACTTGCCTATACACAATATGTAAGAAGACTTAATAGTTTGATACTTAATCTCCAAACATAAATACAGAACCATCATGCTGTTTTCATATTCCGGCTAGGAAAAGAGGACTGACCTCCATACTGTCCTATCTTGACATACATACCAACATGTGTTAAATTTTCAATAATTTGGATTTATGGGTTTATAGTTTGATTCTTATTCTTCAACTATACATACTATCGCTATCGACAGTTGGATCTCATGTGTAACATGCAACTAGTATTGTAGAAGTACATCTCAATTTTTTTTTAACAATTTTTATTAAAATTGAATTTAGTGACGACATTGTTTCATACAATTTGTATGGCAGTCGCCTATACACAATATGTTAGAAGACTTAATAGTTTGATACTTAATCTCCAAACATACATACAGAACCATCATGCTGTTTTCATATTCCGGGTAGGAAAAGAGGACTGACCTCCATACTATCCTCTCTTGACATACATTCCAACATGTGTTTAAATTTTCAATAATTTGGATTTATGGGTTTATAGTTTGATTCTTATTCTTCAACTATACATACTATCACTATAGACAGTTGGATCTCATGTGTTACATGCAACTAGTTATCATATGGAGTTCTATAATATGTTAGGATATTATAGAACTCCACATGATGAATCCTGCCTTGACCGATTTCGTTCATCTATAGCACAAGCATTTATGTTTATTTTAGAAAACATAGGAAGATGTATATGTACCAGCGCCCTTGAGGTGAGATATTCACGAAAACGGCGCTATATAAATCATCCAAATTTATTATTGTTTAACAAGGACATATTCATTTTTTTATAAAATAAAAATATGGGTAATCATGAGGGTTTTGATTTCGACGTTTGACCAGACTTGCCCCCCAGATTACATTCAGAAGTAAATCTAGAGAAACTACAAAATAATTTTACAGACCTTAAAAACTTTTCCTTCCATTAGGTAGGTACCTATTAGCAATTTAATATTTTGGTAATTGTTTACATGTACTGTCCCTCACCGATCGCAGTAATTTTTATATCAATAGATAGAGAAACGCGTATATATATTTCGGGAAAAATAAAAACTTTTGGCGGTAAGGCTTAAAAAAATTATAAAAAAATAAATAATTTTACGAAAAATGTATTGACAAATTCATTACAAATTGTTAGTTCTCTGACACAATTTGAATTTCTGAAACTCACCGCTAGGTGGCAATTCTGCCTACCAACTACTAGCGTTTTGAAAGCAAATTATCCAACTGTCGATTTGTTCAGGAGAACTTTGTTCTCTTAACATATCGACAATGTATCAAGCCAGAATACGCGAGAATTGTATGGAGAGGTCTACTTTTTTCACGGCTTTTCCATCTTTGAAGTCAAAAAACACCAACTTAGAGGCTTCGCAGCATATATGTTCCATACACAGATTTACTCAGAATTCGGAGTAGAACATTTCGTGTGTCTGTGTGTGTGTGTGTGTGTCTGTTTGTGTGTCCGTCCCCCCCTTATAACTTTTGATCCGCTCAATTTACAGAGCCTAAAATTTCAGAATATATAAACAGTTACAGGCCTACAAAACTTTTATACTCGGAATTTTGAATTTTTGTTTCAGTCAGGGGTTATCAACTTTTGAATTTTTATTTTATTTTTCCATATATCTCAGAAACCATAAACGCTAGAACGCTGAAAATTGGTATAAAGATAGACAAATAAAAAATCTCAAATTTGTTTTTTTTTTAAATTTAAAGACGACATCGCTTCATACATTTTGTATGGCAGTCGCCTATACACAATATGTAAGAAGACTTAATAGTTTGATACTTCATCTCCAAACATACATACATACATACCATCATGCTATTTGCATATTCTGGGTAGGAAAAAGGATCTTCCTCCATACTATCCTATCTTGACATACATACCTACATATGTTGTATAGAAAACAAAATATCTGAAAATATTCTATAATTTGTATCTATGGGTTTATAGTTTGGTACATATTCTTCAACTATACATACTATCGCTATCGACAGTTGGATCTCATGTGTTACATGCAACTAGTTAACAATAATACAATTGCAATTTGCCAGATTCACACCCATGGTATTCCAACTGTTGATTCGTTCATGAGAATTCAATTCTCTGAATGAATCGACAATATTAAGCCAAGATGCGTGTACGAAGGAACATTTTGTATGGCGTAGTGGACTTTTTGCATACTAATAACACCAACTAGAGGCCTCGCAGCATATATGTTCCCATACATGGATTTACTCAGAATTCGGAGTAGAACATTTTATGTGAGTTTTGTGTGTGTCCGTCCCCCCCTTATAACTTTTGATCCGCTCAATTTACAGAGCCCAAATTTTCATAATATATAAACAGTTATAGGCCTACAAAACTTTTATACTCAGAATTGTGAATTTTTGCTTCAGTCAGGGGTTATCAACTTTTGAATTTTTACTTTATTTTTCCATATATCTCAGAAACCATAAAAGCTAGAACGCTGAAAATTGGTATAAAGATAGACAAATAAAAAATCTCAAATTTGTTTTTTTTTTAAATTTCAGGGTTTCTCAAACATTTTTTATCAAGAAAAATATTTTTTTTATGATAAATTTATGAGTTTATCTGCCTATATTTCCAAATTTTTTAAAAATATCGAAAAAAGCCGAAACACCCCAACTAGATAATTTTATTTTCTATAAAAAATATTAACATTGTATTAGCACATCTCAAATTTTTTTTAACAATTTTTATAAAAATTGAATTTAGTGACGACATCACTTCATACAATTTGTATGGTAGTCGCCTATACACAATATGTAAGAAGACTTAATAGTTTGATACTTAAATGACCTCCATACTATCCTATCCTGACAAACATACCTACATGTTTTATATAGAAAATAAAATATCTTCAAATATTTATTAATTTGTGTTGTTTATAGTTTGGTACGTATTCTTTGATTATGCATACTATCGCCATCGACAGTTAGATCTCATGTGTTACATGCAACTAGTTTATATTATAATACAGTATATGATGAAACTCGCTGACATGAGTCGCAATATTGACTATATACTGACTTAACCAACCTATTCAAACTAAACTTTTGATGAGAATAGGTTGGTTAGGTTTGTATGTAGTTATCATTGACTCACGTAAGCAAGTTGCATTAATTATCAAAATGGAGTCATTATTTTATCAGGAAATGAAAATGTGAGTTTTATTTAAATATATATTTTTCTGTCTGGTGGTAAATTTTGGAAACATGAGTAGAGTCAGGATACCAACCATTTTTATTATGGATTCCTCAATACATTTTTCGCAATTTCATTTTATTTTTTATAATTTTTCAAAACCTTACCACCAAAAGTTTTTATTTTTCCCGTAATATATGCATACGCGTTTCTCTATCTACTGATATAAAATTATTGCGATCGGCCAGGGACAGTACTTGTAAACAATTTCCAATATTTTTGCAAATACTAACAGTGCAAGTACTATATAAATATAGATGGGTCAGTGGCAGAGTAGTAAGCGCGCTGGATTAATAATCCAGTAGTTGCGAGTTTGCATCCTGCCTTGACTGATTTCATTTACCATTTGGTACAAGCATTTTTACTTAGTTTAGAGAATGTATGAAATAATATATATGTAGTTGTTTTAAAGACATAATTATTTTTGTTAAAAATATGCTTTGCTAAAAACCATTTAGTGAGTTAGGTATATTAGGTGAATAGTAAACTCACTGAGTAGTTCTTAGCAAAGTATTTGCATTGTTATAATTTGTAATCATGGTCTACCACACCGTCAAATCTATCTTATTCATATTTTTGATTAATTCTTTTAGTGGTTGGTATTAATGGTGTCAGCCATAAATTCCATTACTCCTGGAGATGGTGCTACCGAATGGTTGCCCATCAGACTGCGTTCTACACGTCACTGGGTGCTACAGGCCTTGGCACTCGCTGTACTCACGGCTGGATTTTTGGTTATAGTGTCTAACAAAATCATCAACAACAAAAGTCATTTCCAAACTCTCCATTCCATCTTTGGACTGATTGCCTACATCCTCGCATTCTCTGCCAGTTCTGGTGGCATAGCAAATTTGTACAGCATGAGTTTCAAAAAGATGATAGCTCCGGTGAATCTTAAAATAATTCACGCGTCAGCTGGTATTATTACATTTGTTGTTGGTATGATAACCATTATACTGGGGTTGTTTACTGCTTGGTGGACAGGAAATGGTGGTATTCGCGTCGCTTGTGTCCTGCTCCTAATTGTAATTACCATCCTCACAATAATTCGTCCCAGTATCAAAGCAGTTGTCAGAATTAGAGAAAGATTAACACTTATTAGGTCGTCGGATTAGATCCTATTTATAAATTTTACTTGTATTTGTGAATCAAGCTTTTTAATATTTTAAAGTTTGCAGGCTAAATATTTAAGTTATTTTTAATAGGTAAATATATTTTTTGTTTTATAATAGGGTCGCATTATGTATTTTTGTTGCTGTATGGGACCTAAAAAATTTCTAATGTAATAAGACCCATAATGTTGGGATTTAAATATTTATTAAATTAAAAAAAATATATATATCCAATATAATTATAAATGTCTATTTATTTGTTTGTATTTTATACTAATAATTTTCCTATTTCTTGAAAAAAGCTTATTCATATAATTTAAATTGTATTTTAAACTATTTCAGTGTAATAGCCAGAAAATTATTTTTAAACACATTGCCCCCAAGTCAAATTGAAAACGCTGTTCGTTTTCGCCAAGCGCTAATTTTTTTTGTATGGGATTTGACGTTTGTTGTTTGTTATTGTAGAAAAAATTTCTACAACAAACGTCAAATCACATACAAAAAAAAAATAGCGCTTGGCGATAACGAACAGTGTTTTCAATTTGACTTGGGGGCATTATATTTGATTAGAATTGTAATTTTTGCATAATTCATCATTGAAAATGTCCGTATTCTGAATTTCCATTAATAAAGCATAAAATATGTGAGTAAAACAGAAAATAATATTGCAAGACTCAATCAACCATGTAGGTACACATAATTTAAGTTTACCTCAGACATAAATTATTCTTTTCAAAGTTTACTGAGTGAAGATAATGTATTCATAAAAAATTCCAACAATACATTTAAATGTCTATTTTCTGGGACATGATAAATATTTACACACAAATAGTTTAAGTACACATCAACTTGTTGCGACTGTTAATGCCAAATATAGAAATAAAACATAAAAAGATAGAGTTGTGTTGAATTATTTTAGTAGATACTGTTTGTTACTGTTAACAAAATATTATTGTAAGAAATTTATTTGTTTCAATTCAAAAATTTATATTTTAAAAATAATACATTTATTTTAAATATATTTGTATAAAATTGCTTTTATTTATGACTACTTGTCAAACATTTATATTAAAGTATGAAAGTCATACATAAAAAAAATGAATGAATTACACCTACAATTTTTTTTTGTTTCCAGTGTGCATGTTTTTTCTGTGATAAATCTATCTCTATAAAAAAAATGACCAAATTGATTTTTTAAAGTCATAATTGTGTAATGGCATTTTTATTCTATTACTTAAGACATTTTTGTGATTATTATTTAATTATACAAACATGTTAATTTGTGTTAGTGATACTTAATTTTTATTTTGTATAGAGTGTTGAAAAAGTGTTAAGAATCATTCAAGGTTATTAAAGATAATTATGTCTGGCTAACTTGTCTTAAACATTCCTACATTTTTATACATTCCGATAAAACGTAAATAATATTTAAGGAAAATTATTTTGTTATTTCAGTATCAATATAAGTATATTTTAAAAATTAATTATATTGTAGAATTTTAAAAAAATATGAACCGACTATTTGCTAACCACCACTATAGTAGCAAGTTTTTTTTACTTGTGCTGGCATCTTGTATTTGATTCCCAGCAGAGGAGATTATTTTCCATGAAATTTTAGTCTTTCTGGGCTGGAAAAAAATAGTCCAAACAAATTGTTGTTTGGCAATAACCTTGCCACTTGTGCAGGGTGTAAGAGTGTTAACAATACCTATAAATTTTTGTTATTTACATATCTATCTTTTTTGATAAATTATTTAGGAAAACAAATATATTTTTGTAATAATTCTTCTTGTGCCAGTTCCCCCCAATGTTGATAATTAATTGAGAAATAGATAATAAATTAACTGTCTGCATCATTATAAAACATATCAAGGTATTATTAGTTTGAATCTAAAATAATTAACTTTTGAAAAAAAAAATCAGTTATTGCACCTTTGCTTATTTTGTATTCCATCTATTTTGAAAATTTAAACAATCTTAAACTGATTTTCAATTGAAATTTATAAAGACTGTATTTTTATTGTTTTGTTCAAAATGAATATATTATTTACCAGCACATTTTTAGATTCTTTTGATACCTAAATTGGTATAATTTAATATATTTCACTATCCAGTTTTTTATTAAGCATTTACATAATATTATGTAGTCAATGTTATGGCGTCAAATGGTTTAACATAAAATAGCAATCTCCAAGTGAAAATTAGTGCCAAACCATAAAAGTATACTATGCCAAAAAATAATATCTGTCCATTTTAAACTCCTAGTGGGTCACAAATGAAATACTTTTTGCTAAACTGGGAAGGCTTTGTTCTAGCTGGAAGTAATTTTGATATGATATGTTTTATCAGTTACTTACTATGGATTTAATATTTTTATTAAATATAGCAAACTTATTTTTTTAGATAATAAGTAGTTTGTATCTCATTAAAAGATAGATTATTTACTATCTATTTGATGATCTTAAGAATAAAATTGTTATATATGTACCAAAATGTACATGCATATAACAATATTTTAAAATAATTATTTGCATTCCATTTTCAATATTACAAGTATTATATATATTATACATATATTTTATATGGTGCTATACATTTTTATGTATAAATTATCTGTCAGTAACGCTACGTCCTACGTAGGCGATTCAAAGCGAACGCGATTGCGAAGCGATGCGGTGCGGATACAAGCAAATTCAATGCGATGCGGCGGCTCTGTCCTACGTGTGCGCGAATCGTTCCCTCTGCCGCCAGCTACTGTCATGGATGTACATAAGCGAATACTCAAGAAATATGTACGGCAGAGAAGTGAAACTAATATTGTGTACTTAGAGGGGCATATTTATGGGGAATATCACAATTTGTATGAAGAATTATGTGATCTTGAATTCATAAATGAGACTGAATTTACATCTTTCTGGGAAACATATCAAAATTTGCCATTCGTGCAAGCGAGAGAAAACTTTAAAGTGTGTTTTGAAAAACATCCTATTGTAAAATAGCAATAATAAATAAATGTGTTTACTTGTAGTCCCATTTATTTTTACCAAATCCTCCCATTCGCGGTTCGATAATAAACGGTTATGATAATTTTTATTTCTTTTGTCCCATAATATGGGACATTCATGGACAGAAGTAATTAAAATTTCTGTTTCTGACATGTCAAAAAACAATGGCACCGCTTTCAATTCGCGCGAAAATATCAAACCAACTGTCGCGTTCGCTTCGCATCGCGCTGCGCCGCATCGAAACCTACTCGCAGTCGGTAACGTGGGACACTTCCATAGTTACCGACTGTTTGTTATTTTCGCGCCGTGCCGCTTCATTCACTTTGAATCGCCTACGTAGGACGTCGCGTAAGTGACGCTGCAAATGAAAAGCAAAAATAAGACTTTCAATTTTATTGTTCATGTGCCAATAGATAAAAATTAAATTATTGTCACTTGTCTTAGTTTAAATAAAAAAAGGCAAATATAAATTGGTGTTAAAAAAACGTAAAATATATGCAGTAAAAACCATTTCAAAATTAATAAATTTATAAATGTTGTCTCATAAAATGTCACATTAGCAGTGTTGCATTCCAAGAAATTTGACTGTCTGATTTACAATGCTTAAAAATATACTTATATAAATGTACTGTCTATATTCAAGTATATAAAATTGATGTCTGTATTAATATATAATAATCTATGGATGGATAATTGAGTGTCTATTTTAGACATGCTTAATTAATTGTGTGAATTAAAGTGAATTTGAAAGCAATACTTTTTTTAATTATTATTTTCAATAATCCAACTGTCGATTTGTTCAGAGAATTTCAGATCGGCAATTTTTCAAGGCAAGATATGCGAGATTTTGTATGGCCAGCCCCCCTAGTCAACGTGTCATTTAGCTTAAGAAAAGATAACTCAATGTATGAAAGTGACAGTTGCCAGTCATGTGACAACTGTCACTTTCATACATTGAGTTATCTTTTCTTGAGCTAAATGACACATTGTCTAGGGGGGCTGGTCTATATTTTTCATGGTTTTCCAACTTTGAAGTCAAAAAACACCAATAAAAAGGCTTCACAGCATATTATATGTTATATATAAGGTTGAACTCAGAATTCAGAGTAGAAAATTTAGTGTTTCTATGTGTGTGTGTGTTCCCATATAACTTTTGATCCACTTGATGCAATCTTACATTTCCACCTTTCAGAATATTGTTTACATGGTTGTGTTATCCTTTTCTAGGGTGACCCCAACCTCTTATTTCATTTCTGTCCACCTTTGTGTATTTCATTTGTCATAATAATATAATTTATAATGGAACTCCATCAAGAATTAACATAAAGAAATAAGAAATAATCATTTTTGCAATTGCGTAAAAGCAGGATATCCAATATTCAGGCAGGACAACTTCTGTCGGGTTCTCTAGTATCTATATAAAAAAAAATAACAATTACTTATAGAAATATTTTATTTCTCTTAATATACACACCTACGTGAATAAAAAAATAAAACAAAAAGGGTCAATAATTAAAATATCACACAATGTAAAAAATTGTAACTAACAACCTAGTAAGTAAACTACTAAACTATGTAAATTTGGGCATAAAATGTTGTTATTGCATTATCTATAATTATTAGAGATATGTAACGAGTATGGTTTGTATTAAATACCTAGATACTTTTTACTATTATACAATTTCCACATTATATCTGTCGGGTTGCAGTTATATTAATTTTTCTTTGATGAAAATTATAAATGTAACTATTTGGTTTTTATTCTGTTCATTTGACATTACAAGAAAAAAGTATTTTTGACTAGGTTATATAATCATAAAATTACCCTTTGTTGCATGACAAACATTATTTAAATTATGGAATAATTAATGCTGTAGAGTTTAGTAGCCAGAGGTTGACATTAAACTGATCGGCCAACGGCGCTCCAACGTTGAAAACTAACGATGTGCGGTCAGGTGACGTGAATATAGGAATGTCCACTGTATTCTTCTTGTGTTGATCCTTGGTCATATCCTGAAAATATTCAAAGATTTTTCATCAGAACCTGCACATACATATAATATTACATCCTGTGTTTGGTACGACTTAGAAATACTTCCTTATACCTAGTTGTTATAAAATAAGATGCATCAGGATGCACATCATCGCCGTGCTATTAATAGGAAGAGATAATACAAAATAATATCTTTAGCTTGAGCATAGATTTTCCAGTATTAATATTATTTGCAATGTCACTTTAATGTATAATTAATAATTTCAAGTAATAATACAGTAAAATAACTGTTTTTTTTTGATAACTCTCATAGAAACTACATAAGAAAGATGTATGAGTAAGTACTGATTTTTTTCTTAAATTTTGTCAGTAGTTTACAAAAAATATACTATACGGTTTTATGTTTTCCAAATATCATAAGTAATTTAGAATATATTACCTTTGGAAGGTATTGAAGTGTGATAGGAGGAGCAGATGTATGTGGAGGAGTGTTTGGACGACATGGTTGCAATCTTCCACCTTCCCATACAGCACCTTCCAACACCAGATCACGGAGCACAAATTTCTCATCATTCGTGTTAATGTCATCTAAATAAATTCATAGTTATGAGTTGATTGATATCATATATTATTTAATCATGTATATATATAATGCATTAACATCTTCATACGCTCATTTGATGGGGAACTAACCTGCAACTAGTTTCTTCTGAATTGTAAAATAAAAAATGAACCATTGTCTATGGAAAACTAATCAGCTCTAAATTTATGTAATTCACACATATGGTACCAATATTAAGTTCATCGGCCTTTTAGTTAGATCTGTACAGAGGACACAAATTTTCATATTTGTGTATGGCATACAGGATACGGCATACACACAAAAATATCACAATGAAACTCAAAGTATGCACTCTACATGATACCCATTGAGAAATTGATGTAAAAAAATATGCTTAAAAATTGTGAAATCATGACTCCACTGTTCCATAGTAGTGGAGAGTAAAAAATTTTAACACCTAGTTTTTGATACATGATATTGCAAAAACAATATTATGTATCAAAAACTAACAGGTTATAAAAAGTTAACATTTAACAGAAAGCATAAACTATCTACTTTGTTAGGTTAGGAACCTGTTCTGAAGTAATTTATGTACAAACAGTTAAAACATTGAGACAAATCAAAATAAGATAAGAGAGTCAATAGAATAGATTTTTAAGTGATTTCAGATCCATGTTTTTTAAAATAAAGAGTTAGATATGCTAGAAAGGTAATTTTTGATGTGAAACAACTTTTGTAATACATGTTTATAAGCGGACAAAATATTTTTATTCTAAATAAATAATGTATTATTACCATTATTTCCCCAAGTTGTGACAAGGATTAAATTTTCTGGTGGTGTAGTGTGGGTGCGTGCAGCGTTCCACAGGAGAGCATGCAACAATCGTGCCGGACGTAGCAGATCTTTAAGGAGCAGTGAAGTTGGTAGAGAAGGGCCACCTTCCAGAGCACGTTTCTTTGCCATTACAGCGCGGGATGTCAGACCACGTAAGAAAGTGGAGGCCACACCAGGACCTCCTTCCCAGTGAGAGAGCCAACTAATGGGTGTCTAGAATTCATTTTTGGAAGAGTTATGATTTTATATTTTAAAATATATTTCAGTCATTCAGAAAGTAAATAATAAAAAAAATATATTTTAGCAGTTTTATTCCTTTTCTTTTAAGAAGTTAAATATCAAAGAATAATAATGAATCCAATATTTTTTTTTTTGACTAGAGTGAGTTTCATTTAAAAGTGCACTTTGTGATTTAGTTGGTATGATTGCATTTGGTGTATTTATACGTTAAAAACAGGAAAATCCCTACATTTAGGGATTTTTCTTCTTTTGTAATATTTGTAAAAGCTATTACTGATAAATCTGCACAAATTGGTAAAAAAAAAGTTTTTACTGTTTGAAATAAATTATATACGTCATGTATCATTCTATCATATTAAACTCACATTGTTTTCTTTTAAAATCTATTATTGTTAAGTTTTAAATAAGAGATTAGAAGAACTTAATTTGGCGATATGGTAACATTATTCAGTTTATTTGAATGACTGACAGTCGTACCAACATTAGCATGAAGTGCACTTTTTAGTGAACGCTAAATATATCTTGTAAAATGCATAGATATAAGAATAAATAGATCAATATTCAGTGGTAGTAAGATTTGTAATGTATGATTATTGACTCATAAATTTTGAAAAGAATGAAAAATGTTATTATACTTTATCAGCAATAAGTTGTGTAGCTAATTCTCTGGTCAACCCGTCTGTGGGTCCACCTCGAAGAGATGAAAGATCTTTGTGTACTGCCTTTACAGCTCCTATAGCAGCTTCCCATTCCCGCTCAATAAGACCGCTGCTAACTTCACTTTTAGACTAAAACAATCATAAATATTATTTTAGAAAAAAAAATCAGACTAACATATTGTAAGAAGATTCTATGGCTAGGAATATGAAATTATCTATGGAATACATTCGACCGTTTGGATTGCAAGTTGAAGCACTGAATATTTTGTTGTGTTAACCATTCTCGAAATAAATACCGTTTTATAAAAGCACAAGACTCTTTTTATTTGTTTATATCTCAGAAGTGGGATTACAAAGTGTTAAGTGGTTGTTTTGTTTACGAAAGAGACGTTTTTTTATTGTTATTATTTACTGACGCGCAAAAGGACGCTACGCCATCTTGTTTTGTTATTGTTTTACGAAAAGACGTTTCTTGTTGTTATATTGTGAAAAAGACGCTTTGCGCTTTGTGTTTGCTTTGTGTTTTTATTGTGCGAAAGAGACGATTATTTAATTTTTAAGTTGCGAAAATATAGACGCTTTATAGTTTTAGTGATGGATCGTAACTCGAGTCCGTCCAAGAGAGCTGGGAGATCGCAATCCTGCGATAGCGATATGGAATCGGCGCAAAGTGTGTTTGAGAGATTGCTGGAGACTAAGCTGGAGTCGATGCTTCAGAAATGTCTGGACAAGCGGATACCCCAACAGTCTCAATCTGCGGGCGTTCCTAGAGCTTCGTCTTCGTCAGCTCCAACTGTGCGAGGAGAAATAATTCCAAGCTTCGACCCGGACGATAAGACGTGCACCGTTTCAGCTTGGTTACAGAAGATTGATGTCCTGGCCAATGTGCATGGATGGGATGACTATGCAAAGTCATGCTACATGCAAACACGGTTGCGTGGTTCCGCCCGAAGTTGGTATGACCAATTGGCAGACTACGACATGACGTGGACCCAATGGAAGGCATCATTAGAGAGGGCCTTTCCCCGCCACGTTGAGTACGCCGACATCTTGGAAGAAATGATGCGGAGGACGAAAAAAGAAAATGAGACGATGACTCATTACTATCATAGCAAATTGATGCTAATAAAACGTTGCAGGTTGGATGATGAGGCAGCCGTATCCTGCATTATACGAGGCCTGCCACGAGAACTCCAACCACACGCTAAAAGTTGTCGTGCTGTGGTTCCTGAAGAGCTCTATTCAAGTTTTCTAGCGTCACAAGATGACTATAAGGCACCTGGGTCCAGCAGAGTGTTCAAGGGCCCGATAAAAAGGGATGCACATCAAGAACACTTGCATAATAAATCGGAAAAACTATGCTTCAATTGTAAGAAACCCGGACATTATGCCAAATTTTGCAAATTGAAGAAGGATATACCAAAATGCCAAAATTGTGGAAAGTTGGGTCACGCCACTGAAGCATGCTTCAAAAAGAGGAAGGTCGACATAAAACTGATTACTGCAACTTCTTCCAATAAGGCATATGAAAAGTTGGTTCTTATTTCAGGGGTCTCAATTAAAGGCTATATTGACACTGGGAGTCAAGAAAATATTATCAGCGCAAAATGTGCTAGAACTTTAAATTTGGAAGTTTTGCCAACAACAAAAATTCTAAAAGGTTTCACTGGAGGAGCAGTTCCCGCATTAGGCTTTACAAAGTTGATTTTAAAGGTAGATGGAATAACTCTAGCCACTTCAGCCTTGGTGACGAATTGCAATATGGGAGCTATTGAAATGCTCCTAGGACAGCCGATCGTCAACCAGATGGGAGTTTCTTTGGTGATTCAAGGGAACACTGTGAAGTTAGTCCAGGATAAGGAGGCCGACCCAACAGAGGAGATCACATTGTGTTCTCAGGAGTACAATAGATCTTTCAGAGTAAGTTGTAAGGAGGATGTTTGTATTTTACCTGACACGGTTGCGCGTGTCAATGTATTTGTTACAGATGCTGAAGATGATAAATACTACTCCACTGCACCTCGATTATATGACCTGGGATCCATTTCATATATGATACCAGCTGCTCTCTTGTCTGGAAATGATACCTACATCAGTATTCATAATCTAGGTCAGAAGGAGGTCATATGGAAGAAAGGACAATTATTAACAAGAGGGAGGGAATGTACCGAATCTCCGGAGAACGTAAGTAGTACTTCGGAGGATGTAAGTGAAAACGTTTGTTTTCTTGTGAAAACTGATGATCTTGATATTGGAAAGATTGATGAATGTGAGAAAAGTGAATTGATAAAGATTCTTAATGAGTATAGTTCATGTTTTGCTAACTGCACTACTGATCTTGGATGTACTGATTTAGGAAAGATGACTATCACAACAATAAATGAAAACCCCATTTATTACAAGCCTTATAGATTGCCTTTTGCAGAAAGAGCAATATTGCAGGAAAAGATTGACGATTTGTTAGCAAATGGCATAATTGAGGAGTCTAATTCAGATTATGCAAGTCCTGTTATTCTTATTCGTAAAAAGACTGGAGACTATAGACTATGTGTAGATTATAGAGCTTTGAATGCTGTTACAGTAAAAGATAGATTTCCTTTGCCTCATATAGAAGACGAAATTTGTAAGCTTGCAGGTAAAATTTATTTCACTTGTCTTGATTTAACTCAGGGGTACCACCAAGTACCGATGGATAAAGATTCTATTAGGAAGACTGCTTTTATTACACCTGATGGTCAGTATGCATATAAACGGATGAGTTGTGGACTGGCTAATGCACCAGCTGTTTTTATGAGGATAATAAAGAAAGCGTTGGCACAGTTGCATAATGATAGCATTTTGGTTTATATGGATGATATAATGATACCTTCGACAACAGTTACTGAAGGGTTATCAATTTTGAAAATAGTTTTGGATTTGTTGTTAAAAGCAGATTTAAAAGTAAATTTGAGTAAATGTTCATTTCTACAAACAAATATTAATTATTTAGGTCATGAAATTTCTGAAAATGGTATTGCACCAGGTATTTGTAAAATTATTGCTGTAAAAGAATTTAAGACACCAACAAATGTTCATGAAATACGTCAGTTTATGGGTTTAGCAAGTTATTTTAGAAAATTTATTCAAGGTTTTGCAACCATAGGTCGACCATTAACTGAATTAACTAAGAAAAATGTAGCTTGGGAGTGGAGTGCATCGCAGGTAAATGCTTTTGAATTGTTGAAAGAAAAGTTAAGCACTCGTCCTGTGTTGTCTATTTATGATAGGAATTTAAAAACTGAATTACATACCGATGCTAGTAAATTGGGTTTGGGTGGCATATTGATGCAAAAACAAGCAGGCGGTGAATTAAAACCTGTAGCATATTTCAGTCGTGTAACATCCAAGGAAGAAGAGTTTTATCATAGTTATGAATTAGAGACATTAGCTGTTGTAGAATCAATCAAAAGGTTCCGAATATACTTGTTTGGTATTCATTTTAAAGTCATTACAGATTGTACTGCTGTGAGAGCAACATTAGTTAAAAGAGATATGATACCAAGGATAGCTCGATGGTGGCTAATGATTCAAGAGTATGATATGGAGATTGAGTATCGTCCAGGTGATCGTATGAATCATGTCGATGCTTTGAGTCGTAACCCTGTACCGTTGCAAGTAGAGGTTAATATGATAGATACAGATGATTGGTTACTTACCTTACAGTTACAGGATCAAAAAATAAATTCAATTATAGACCAAATTAACAGTGGTAATGCTAACAAAGATATTTTGAATGATTTTTGTATTAAAAATGGTAGACTGTATCGTAAAACATTAGCAGGAGAAAGACTGGTTGTTCCTAAAATGGCTAAATGGATGTTGATTCGTAGATACCATGATGATGCTGGGCATCCAGGGTTTGATCGCTGTGAGAAATTAATTAAGAGTGAATTTTGGTTTCCTAAAATGACACGCTTTGTTAGAAAGTATGTGTCTTCATGTATCAATTGTACGTTTGCTAAGGGACAATATGGGAAGCGAGAAGGTATGCTTAATCCTATACCAAAACCAGATATACCAATGCATACATTACATGTTGACCATTTGGGTCCTTTTGTTAAGAGCAAGTTAGGAAGTAACTACATTTTGGTAGCTACAGATGCTTTCACAAAGTTTGTGTTTGCGATGCCTACAAAGAGTGTAAATTCTGTAGAGACAGTAAGAAAGCTGGATGAAATGTTTTCATTGTTTGGGATTCCCAATAGAGTTGTATCAGACCGTGGTTTGGCTTTTAATAGTAGACAATTTAAACAGTTCTCTATAGACAAGCTGTTCAAACACATTTTGAATGCTGTTGCTACACCAAGAGCCAATGGGCAAGTAGAGAGAACTAATCGTTCGTTGCTTGATGCTATGAGAGCAACAGATTCTGAACCTAGGTCATGGGACATTGTATTGCCAAAGATTATTTGGGGTATAAATAACACAGTGAACACAAGTACCAAGTTCACACCTTATCAGTTGATGTTTGGGCACAAAAGTAATGTATTAGGTGATTTACATAATGTTGATGATGCTTCAGTTCACAATGATATGAGTCAGCAATTGGCTGATCGTAGAAAGGTAGCTCAGTGTAATATGGAAGTAGCTGCCCAGCATATGAAAACTCAGTTTGATAGACATAGAAAGGTTGCTTATAAGTATAAAGTAGGAGATCTTGTTTTGTGGAAACAAGGTGTAGTTGGAGGAGGTACAGGAATCAATCGCAAGATTGACCCCTTGTATAGTGGGCTTTATAAAGTGTCAAAGATCATGGATAACATTGATCGTTATGAGATAAAGAGCATCAAGGGTATGCGAGGTTACAAAAAGTTTGCTGCAATGGTAGCTGTAGATTCCTTGAGACCATATAAAGGTGCACCCAAAGATTCAAGTGAATCTGATAGTCAAGGAAGTGAAGTTGAACGAGATGATTTAATTGATCTTTTGGAAAGTTAATATTAAATATTATGTGTTATGATATGTTTTCAGGTGACAATGGTTGACATGATATGTTGGATAACATTGAGATGTATATGTGATACATAATATGAATATGTCAATAGCATGAGCTGGTTGTCACAAAGATTGGTTTACGACAATTGTACTCTAATAACTACTCTAAAAGGGTCACAAGATGGCTCTAGTAATTCAACATTTTGTATGTTGGTGGGCACTGTGTGTCAAGGGAGAGTTACAGGAAACAGCTATACTCTAGTGGTTGCTTGTAGGGTCACTAGGTGGCTCGAGCAATGCAACATTGTATGGGCTGGTAACTACTCTAAAAGGGTCACTAGGTGGCTCTAGAAATTCAACATTTTGTATGTTGGTGGGCACTGTGTGTCAAGGGAGAGTTACAGGAAACAGTTATACTCTAGTGGTTACTCGTAGAGTCACTGGGTGACACGGGTAATGCATTATTGTATGGGCTGGTAACTACTCTAAAAGGGTCACTAGGTGGCTCTAGAAATTCAACATTGTGTATGTTGGTGGGCACTGTGTGTCAAGGGAGAGTTACAGGAAACAGTTATACTCTAGTGGTTACTCGTAGGGTCACTGGGTGACACGGGTAATGCATTATTGTATGGACTGGTAACTTCTCTGAAAGAATTCTGTTTGGAACATAGAGACAGCAACACTTATACACTGATGGGTACTCATGTTGATTGAGCTATGCCACAGGTATATTTGGTGGCTGCTTTAAGAGAATTCTGTTTGTAAAGTAGAGAAAGATACTTATACGCTGGTGGGTACTCATGTTGATTGAGTTATGCCTCAGGTATAGTTGGTAGCTGCTCTAAGATCACTTTTACTGTGATAAAGCAATAGGTGTAAAAAGGTGGTTGCTGGTTGGACATCAGTGTATGTCAGTTAAAGTATATCACAGTTATGCCTTTGAGTTGCTTGTTAGATATCAGAGACTCATTTTTGTATGAGTATAATGGCATAGAGTTTGGCAGACAGAAGTCTGTGTTAAATGTCATGAAGGTGACATGTTGATTTCATAACCTATAAATTTGTATTTTATTTTACAGTAGTTGTGAGGACACCAACTAATGCAGGATGGCCGATTGTAAGAAGATTCTATGGCTAGGAATATGAAATTATCTATGGAATACATTCGACCGTTTGGATTGCAAGTTGAAGCACTGAATATTTTGTTGTGTTAACCATTCTCGAAATAAATACCGTTTTATAAAAGCACAAGACTCTTTTTATTTGTTTATATCATATTTAATGAAAATATTTCAAATTTAAAAGATAGAAGAGCAGACCTTGATGTCATGAATTTTGGCCTTGATCAAAGAATCAGGAGTGCTGTTTAGCTTCTTCCACAAGGATAATATTGGAGATAATTTTTTCTTCCAAATTCTGCCGTCATGCTGGAATGACACTTCGCCATGGAAATATAATTCTGCGAGACAAAATAAATATAAGTAAGAAACATTCTTTTTTGTATTTAATTTAACATATGGATTAGAAAAAAATATTAATACTTAATAAGCTAACTGTAGTGTTGGCTACATGTTGATCTCGAGCTCTGTGTATATTATTAGCGAGTCCTAACTGACTTGGACTATCACTGTTGGGGAACTGTGTTAATGCAGAGAGGTAATCCTAAAAAATATAAACACAAGTTTATAATAATTCAAAGCCCATACTATCATACTGATATAATCAAAAAATTTAAAGAATATCAAGATTTTAAAAAGAAACAATTGTTGGACCTGTAGATTTGGTGTCATGGGTAGAGTTATATCTAACCCCAGTGGTTTCCAAGCATGCCCCAATACCGTCTCATGGAAGTTCTTGGAGATGATGGCGTGGACGAGAGCAGAGTCTCTGGGGCAAGTGATACGCCCGGCATATAGGGCACCACAGAGGCCACCCGAAGGTCCTCCCCTACCCCACTGTCTGACACCTACTGCACATGCCTCTGCATCACCCCAACTGAAGCCGTAATTTGATCTCCATCCTAAAATAACCGAGCAGATGATGAATTGACATAATTTTAGTAGATGCCAAACATTGTAAGTGTGGCAACTTATTTTGAATGTATGTTTAATTCATATTCGTTATAGTACTTGTCTCTTGTTCAAAAATAATTAGCACTTATTTTCACATCAACACAATACCAATGTAATAATTTGAATACACTGGGTTCAATTCTGAAAACACACTAAAATTTAGTCAATCTATCCGATGCCGATCAGGGGAAGAACTTGTATGAATTCCTTTACAAATAATTCTAAAATCCGTCTGATGCACTCTATACACTGCGCCTGTATTGTCGCTAGATTGAAATGACAAAAGAACATCACTAGTGTATTATAAAATGGATATAGTTTAAAGTGACAGTTCTAGTGAACACATTTTTGTTTTTGATGACTTTAATGTTCATTCAAATTTTAATTTGTCTTCGGAATTAAACCCATTGAAATATTATCAACTACGTAGCATTATTCAATATGGCAGAATTATTCATCTCATTTCGATTTCAGCATAAAACTATTTTTAGTTTTGCGTTTCTTGCCTTAGATAGTTGGGTAAAAAGTTATCATAAAAAAGAAAAATAAATACCTTGAGGAATATAAGCACATCTCTCTAATATAATACTATGTGACAGAGCAAGGGAAAATTCCAGCCTTGTGCGGTTGGAGTCTTTTGTATCCCCATTATATCCTGAGGCATTTTGTGGAGCCCACAGTGAGAGGGTACGAAGTAAATTACTCTTGATACCAGAGGGAGGCTGAAATTATTTAAAATAAAAGTAGCATCTTCAAATGAAACCTTGATGAAAATATAATGTTGCTATTTTATAATTAAAGATGGTGTGGTTTGTATATACTTTTATGCTGTATTGTATATATTATGTATATATTTTGATGAAGAAACCAGTCAAAAGTGGTAGACAAGTACCAAAAAAGAAAAGATTAAATATTATAAAATTAATTAAAAAAATTAGTAAAAACACAATTTTTTTTTAACCTTATTCCACTAATTTAAAGTGTTGACCACTGACGCGTTTCGCTCAAAGAGCATCTACTGAATGGTGAAAATATAATGCTTAAAAACCAAAAAGATTAAAAACCAATGCTACTTTGAAGTTATTGTTTGAATTTATTTTTAGGACTATTGGATAATGACTTGTTAATATGTACCTCCATAATGACATTAACGCATACACTAGTCAACAATGGTGGTATGGATTGAGTATCTTCTGTGACAATCCACACCCTGCCTTTAGGATCGTCGTCCGAGTGTAACACAGTCAACATTTTCAGTAAAGATGGATGACTCCATCCACCAGCACCCGATATGAGTACCAACCATCCTCCGACACTCCTCGACCACTTCAATGATGTCTCTATATTCTGCAACGCTTCCTCTGTCAGTTCTTCAGAGATCCATATCTGATACAAAAGTTTCAACCGCCACATAATATGATTCCCAAACACATAAAATATCAAAATATGTTTGATCACAAAATGAGGTATAAAAAAGAAAGTCTATATAATTAATAAGATTGATAAATCAAAATATTTTTAAGACGATAAGTTAAAAAATAACTAGTATGAATCCCAGGATTATAGAATCTACTAAGTAAATATCTTTAATTGAATAAACATTATTGGAACTCTGTAGGTAGCAGTAAGTCTTTGATACATTGTCTAACCATGCATTGAAATCTTTTGTATTAAGAAATACATATCTTTATATGTAAAAATCATGTGTCAAGATGTTCATACATACACACAGTTGAAAATTTATTGACATCTAGAGAATATACCATACCCATATGTACCCCTTCACAGACGCTAAGTGAGTGACAAAAAAAGTCATAGCACGTAGAGTAGCTAATAGTGCCCTCTAGATTATCAATCTCAGCACCATAGTGCAAAGAGAACAATCGGCGAATTTATATAGAAAGTTAAAGATTGGTAAAATATAGTCTATATAAAATGCGGCCTACATAGAAGGCTGTCTGTGGCTGAATAATGTCTGTCCGGGCCGACTAGTTGTTTATAAAAATGCTTATCTTTTTTCAGATATCAAAATAAATTACAAAATTATTAAAGAATAATGAAATGTATTCTTTGGTTTACAATTAAGGTTCATTCATGACAGAAACACGTTTATTTTTTATACAAAAGAAACACTTTTAATTATTTTATGAACCAAAGACTTTATGAACAAGACGAAGGACCCCAGACTTAATGTACTTTTATATGACATAATAAACTCCAATATTGACTATATACAGACCTGCAAATTATTAACTTTAACATACCAAACAGACAAACAAGGCACACCTCAACGTTTTTTTTAGACAAAAATAACATTAACTCCTCTCAGAATTCGCCATTGTGTCGATGCCTTACAACATATAATAATTTGGAAAGGATCAGGTCTGTGGACATATGCTGTATGTCCAGGACCCTTTCCGGAGCCACATTAAACAGGAATAATTCATTGTTTTGTTACTAGCAGTGGGTACATGTAACATGAAATCAAAGGTGGGTTGATTAAGTTATATTTATTATATTGTTAAAATTGTATTTGTACGTTGCTTTTAACATTTACATTGAATTATTAATATTTTTATATAAAAATAACTAGAACATTGCATCAAATCTTTTTC
Organism: Molanna angustata; assembly: GCA_963576475.1. Taxonomy (NCBI): domain Eukaryota; kingdom Metazoa; phylum Arthropoda; class Insecta; order Trichoptera; family Molannidae; genus Molanna; species Molanna angustata. The sequence goes on along the minus strand of OY754969.1, from coordinate 35,070,689 downwards.
AGTAAGATACAACAAAATATTTGAATAATTTTCCACAGACAACTTAGTTTTGATGTAAAAAAAAATTGGTTTGAGTTATACCTGTTTGTAATGAGTATTGCCAATGAGATGTGAAGCTCTGATTCGTATTTGTTCTGCTGGATCAGTTCCTTGAGATCCGATAACAATAATCGGTCTATTTGGTGCACCCCATCTCTCAACTATGGCTAGCAAATCACCTTCAGGGAATATGTGAGATACATCTGGAAACACCAAAATATTTTATTTAACGTAATATTTTAAAATTAAGTATACAGCTTCAGAGAGCACACATATTTTATCCCATGTGCCAACTTTTGCTACATAATGTTCAATATTAAGATTAACAGACCATTTTGAAGTTGTTATATTTTTCAAACTGCTCTACTGAACTAGTTAACTTATGTAGTTTTGCCTAACTGCAAATTATTAATTTTAGTAGTTTAATAGATGAAACTGGTTACCCAATATTTGACAAGCAGCCTTGATGAACGATGAATACAGTTTGTCAGGTTTTAGAGACCAAACTACGAGAACTTTTTGAAATGGCGTCAATCCTAACTCAGAAGGAAACGATTCCCATTCACCCGTTGAAGCAAACTTTGACCATATGTCACTTTTTGTAAAGTGAAGTCGGGCATACAATTCTGGCAGATTGTTCTGAAAATAACATTATTTAATATTAATGTTTGGATCAAGAGGTAACTCTGTTTGAAAATAAATGTAATACATGAATATGTGAACTTACCCGGATAACATTGATATAAGTGCGCCTATCTTCATTTATCCATGACGGAATATCATGATTATCATTTTTGTTCTGGGCTTGATTTTCTGGAATACTAATCAAGACTTCCCATTCCTTAAAAATGCAAAAATTAATGAGATATTGGAAAAATTTGCCCAACAAAAATAATGTTTAGCAAAATATTACATAAATACAATGAGGTGATTTTTTGACAACTTATCTATATCTCAATAGAGACGAAGTTGGAATATTATAAGAGAACTGGGAAATCAAGACACCTATAGGGCTTACGACCTGTCATCGACTGACAGGGATAAAAATCCTATGTATCCTATGTACATTTGATTAAATTTTTAAATATTATTGAAGAATTACAGAATTTGTTTGTTTTTATTTTAAGATGAGTGGTGGCAGAGCGGTGAGCACACTGGGTTGGTAAACTAGTGATCTCGAGTTCGAATCCTGCCACGACCGATTTCATTCACCTATAGTACCAAAAAAAAAATTGGAAAAATTTCTTAATGGCAATAAGCCCACCTGTTTGGTGCGGTATTTACTTTTTGGCTTGAATACAAACCACCCTTCTTGTTCCTTCTCCCTTCCCCTACATGTAACTGCTATGTTTCCTTCCTACCACCAAAACACTAGTACTTGTTTGCACACGGCCTTGAGCGGTTATCAATTCAGACTAGTTGTCGCCGATAGAAGTGCTTGCCATTTTCGATCTAGGGCGGATGCCTTCGAAGTCTGCTGCGATCTATATACGCTATTTGCGACTGATCTAGGGTGATTTCATTCGGACTTTGCTGCGGTCAGTCGATATATTATGAATACTCGTTATATGAAATATTCAATGTGTAGTGCTGTGTGCACTTAGTGATGCTCCGAGTGCACTTAGTGACGCTCTAAGCCGTCCATAATGACCGGAAACAGACGCTCGAAAGACACTCTGTGGCGTTCAAATTGAACGTCGAGTGTATGCACCAAATGCTCGGTAAAATTGTCGGGTGAAAAACGCTCTGACAGTTATAGTATCTGTTGACTTCTATTTTATCTGTGGAATGATGGCATCTATTATGTTAGTTAACATTATTTATGATGACTATATGTATTCACAAAGATGTTAGTTTATAAATATATCATTCAACAATTTTAAATAAAGATCATTATTCACACCACTGCCCAATTGGTGTCTTTCGATGAAAATATAACCTAAAAGAAGACATGTATGATAAATGACATTTGACATTTAAAACGCCCGACGCAACGTTCAGATTGAAATGCCGCTCAAAAACGTTCAGTAAGATTGGTGTGAAAAACGCCATAATCTGCAACTTCAGGTACATTCGACGCCCAACGTCGGGGGTTGAATCTGAACACAGCCTTGGACATATATAGACTACGCATCTTTCGTCGGACTGGGTGAGCGATCGAAACGAGAACTTCTTCTGTACTGGTAGATGATCTCCTTTCTCGATCCATTTCTTTTATCCTGTTATTTACTTCATAGCCGTGACAAAGGTGCAATAATTTATTTTTAGTATACAGTCCACTAATATTTTAGCCCGAGTTGCAAACATCGCTTTCGGAGCTAACACCGCCAGTGTGCATTATATTTGTTTATATTATGTACAAAAAGATAAATAAATATAAATTAAAGTGTGGTCTACACTCAAATGAATGAATATGGCAAATTATTATCACTAAAAATAATTTAACCAATTAACAGTGATGGATAATTCCATATTCCAGTTTATATATTTGAAAAGACACGGATCTAATTACCTGTAAAGGAATATGTTCAGGATATATAAGATGTAGAAGGTACAATGTAACAGAGCAATGATATTCTTTATTAAGTGCAGTCAGAACTCTCTCCAATATACCAATCACAACACTTCTACTTATACTTGTCTGGTCTATTTCTTTTTCTACATCACTTCTCTAAAACAAAATAACAGGGTCAAAGTTAATTAATATGGATTACTGTTAATAAAAAGTAAGTAATTAATTGATCATAGTGCATACTTATTATTAAAATTATATTTAAAATGAGTGGGTTGTGGCCAACGCTTTACTCACTACTGTCACTCCACAAAGCAATCAAATTTTATATGAAATTTTTTTAACATTTTTATGAAATGAGTTTGTTCAATAATTTTTTAATTAAATATTTAATTTTATGAAAACTTGATATTTCTTTAATGCCATTTTATGAAAGTGATGTGCCTTTTTACCAATTTGAAAATAAAAATTTCAAATTTTATGTTTCCTGAGCCTTGGGGTCTCTTTGAAATATTTGACAGTTGAAAAAATTGAGAAGCACTATTCAGATATCGTTCAAAATCTAATGGGGTCTTAGCGAGTATTAGATATACATATTTGCAATATTTGAAAAGAATCGAATGAGTACTTTAGTCTATAATCGATAAAGTAAAATAACACGCCATACATAGCATACACACACAGATACATCGTGATGAAACTTTCAGAATACAATCTTAGCATGATACTAGTTGATAATCTGCAATAAAAAAAATACCCTTAATAATTGCGAAATCATAACACCCCACTATATCCCCTTGGGTTAGTGAGGAGTAAAAAGTAGGCATATATTTTTGATACAAATAAATTTTGATTTTGTTGATAAAATTAAATATTTGTTGTTGAATGAAAATACATTTTTGTATGCTTTATAGGTAGAAATGTAGGCATATCCGAAATAGTAAGATATTATTACCTAACTGATATAATGAGAAAAGATTATAACAAGCAAATTTAGCTAGTCCCTTTATGCTTGCTATAACCGAGTTCGACTGTAGTTAAAAATAACACACTAAATAAAATTTTACACAAATGTCAAATATAATAATCATAATTATAAAACAAATAACACAATATAGTAAATCTGGGTACATTTAAAATATATCATTTTTAAAATAATTTGTCAAGCTATTCATGAGGCATAATTTTAAATCGCACACATTGTCTTTTCTGTCACTAATATGCACGCGCACAAAACACACTGAGACGTGATTGGTTGAACCACATTAACAATGGTTAAGTTTTTCATCACCTTTCAAGTTATTCACACGATTAATACGATTTTAATCACCTCCCAAGTTATTTTTTACAAAAAGTTTGGTAAGAATAGGTTTGTTGGGTTTGTTATAATTGCATTATGTATACTAAAAAAAGTAACTAAATTGGTGTGAATAGTAGGCAAACAATAAGTGTATAATGCTGTCTGATTGGTCACCGAACCACCAATCACAGTCAGATATTAAACGCTTGTGATAGAAAAATGTGCAATTTAAAATTATGCATTCATGAGTGTTGAGAAAAATGTCTATTGTTAGATTATATATGAAGTTTTAAGATGAATAAAGATATTGAACCTTTGCAGAGCTCAAAGCCTTGAGGAACATAGGTACAATGCAATCCATGCTGACCACAGTGAGAGGATATCTATGTGAAATGGAGGAGACAGCCAAGCAAGCTTTGGCTGCTTTAGAGGCCACTCCTCGATATTCCTCACATCGATCTTCAACTGCAGCGCCCAGTTTAGCTGCCTTCTCCAAGGAACGCTTTATCTCATGACTGGATTGCTGTGTGTGCTCCAGAGACTGAAGGAGGGGAGCGTTGTGTAATATGTTGCCAGACGACAGTTGACTCAGTAATGTTACCTGGATATGAAAATATAATAGTTTATAAATAAAATTCAGGTACAGGCATATTAGTAAAAGAAAAACAAATTTATAAAAAGTATATTGTATTGAAAACACTTTCTTACACTTGACGCAAGTGGTGTTTATTGTCAAATGAAGATTTCACTAATAATTGACAATGATAAAAAACTAACTAGTGTTTCCAGCCCAGAGAAGCAAGCATGGTTAAAGAAAACATTAATTTATTTCTCTTCTACTAGGAATCGAACTTGGATTGGAACTTTTTATGAGATGTGATTGTGTTTCTGAAATATAATGAAATTATGGCATATCCCACAATGTGGAGTTAGCCAGCGTTAGGTGTGCGGGAGTGCAGTACCTTATAAAAGGAAACATGACACATGTGTATATGTCAACATAATATACTTGTGATCATTAAAGTTTGTATAATTTAACGAATTTTGCTTTTGTTAATAATACTATGAAATACAACAAATTTAACACAATAATAATAATTTACCTGTAGTGTTGTCTGTTGAATTTGTAAGTTAGATTTTTCAGTGTTGATTTTGGATAGCTGTTCTTGTAATTCGGGTTCTTCTTGTTTTACAGCATGATAAATAAATTGATCTAAAACCAATAAAATACAAAGTTTTATCCTTAACATTGGATGTTCATAATTATAAATTAAATTTAATAAAAAGTATGAATTTAATTAGGCGTAGCACTTTCACTAGACGCAGATAGTATCCTCAGAGGGAAAATTAATAATATATCATGATTTGTCTGTCATAATTGAGAATGTAGAGAGACTAAATATGTGATACCAAAACATACCTGTCAATCCTTGCAGTTGTGGTGTAAAGTTAACAATAGAAATCAACGCTCTATCATATGGCTCTAATCTTGCAGCAAGGGTCGTATCACGTGAACATAGTATCAATCTGAATGATGGATTGATGCTGTTGATACCTTTGATATAAGAAGGTATCTGACCTCTCAGTAAAGAACTCCAATTGTCATCGATAAATGTGAGATCTTCAATTATCAAAACTTTACCAAATCTGAATATTAAAATTAACAAATAAATTGAACGAAAATAAATAAATTTGACTAAATCAAGATATAGAATGTTCAGATCAGAAAATTGCTATGACAAATATGTATGTTTGTTACCTTATGGCATGCTGAATTGACATGGTGAATTTATCATTGTGTTGGGAAATAATATCTTTAGGAATTGACAACAAGCGATTTATTAACCACTGAAGTGCTACACCATTAGGATCAATAATAAGGGGAATCAATCCACATTTTGTTTCCTTAAGAGCCTGAAAAAATATTATAGAATGTCATAAACAGACATAAATTGCTATTACTTCCATGTTCTAGAAGGATAACTGTTTCTTCTTCTGCTTTCTTTCAACTAAGGCGTTTAAAGTCGATCTGAAGGAGTATCCCATTTGAAGCCATGAAATAATTGGTAAGCGCCTTTGTTGTTTCCCGTTTGCATAAATGTAACGGTATATATGCGAATCAAAGCAATAAAAAAAATGAATAAAATTCAGTCAGTTTTCAATGCGGCGGCCAAACTCATCACTGGAGTCTCCAGGTTTTCTCACATCTCTCACCTTCTTCGCAATCTACATTGGCTTAAAGTTCCCGAAAGGATTGAATATAAGCTCTGTCTCATGATCTTCAAAGCACTTTATGGTATGGCTTCTACTTACCTTTCCAAATTTCAGAAAAAATCTCAAAACACACTTTTATTGCAAATCTTACCAGGGCCAATGATACATCTTATTCCATTTTCAGCGCTCTTGAGGTGAGATATTCACGAAAACGGCGCTTTATAAATCATCCAAATTATATTATATTATTATAACTGTACATTACTTAATAGTTTTTTAAAGTATGAAGTAAAATATGAATGCTTTGGTAGGTTTTGTACCTCATTTAGAATAATAGCATTATGTAATGCTGTAGAATCAGAAGGTAAGCCATTCGATGTCCATTGAACTTGGTCATCATGTGTTGATAGAAAACCTTTCAAAGAGAAACTTTCTATGCCTGTACCAACTTGTTGGCGCCAACTTTCTAGAATGGATCTAAAAATAAATTAGATAATTGGATGTTTATTATTATATTAATAATTCAACTTCAATTAAAGATATAAAAAAATTCTGTACATCCTTAATCTTTATTTGAAATAAAATTAGTATAGACATAGGACTTACATCCTTGTTTCCTCTTTTTCATTTCCAAGATATGTAATATAACCTGCGGCTAAGAGTGCTCTGGTAGATATTTCATTGCATTCAACTGTCAATTCTTTGAGCTATAAAAAAAAACCAAATAAATTATTACAAATCTGGATAAAGCAGAATACACAAAATCATAACGAATTTCATAGAAATTAGATAAAAGGTATGCAACAAGAAGATGTGTGATAGAATAAAGAATATAAACATAAAATATTAGATTACATCATTTTGCCAACGCTGAAATTCATCGGACAGTTTCAAGACAAGCTGTTCTGCTTTGGAGATGGTCATTTGTGCGGAGGATAGTTTAATTTCAATTTCAGTAGCTTCCTTGGTGAAAGTATTGAGTTGTTCCTTAAGGGCAGCCACTCTCTCGTCCACAGTGTTTAAACCCATGCTCAAGTTTTGAACCTGCATTTCGGCTTCAGTCAGATTTCTAGAAAAAAATATTTGATTGTTTTAGTTAGGTAAGATTGCTAAACTAAAAATTATCACAACCTTTATCTGATGAAACAATCTGCTTTGATGTGCCAGTTAGATTTATGGCTAAGTTAATCTTTTCTAAACAATTTATGAGAAATAAATACATCAAATAATTATTATAAATTAACTACAAATTATTTGATGCACATTCCAAAAAATGTAAAAATATTTTTTATACTTTAATAAGAAAATATTCAGTAATTTGAAAAAAATATATTACTTAGTTAATGTTCTTTGTTCAGTCTCCAGTGGGGCTATCTTTTGAAGTACACGAGCGTACTTGATGTTGGCTAGAACCCACGCAGCGAGGGGAGCGCATGCAACAGACGCACGTCGAGCTGTTTTCTCTGAAAACGATGTGGCACGAGCTGAAACCAGTTTCTCAACTGCTGTCAAACTATCTGGTGATATATTGCTAGCATCGAAAGTCCTGTAATAAATATCATAATGAAATAAATTGAATCAGGAGAGGGGATGTACAAAAGGTCTGTTTACTCTGTCTAGGTATGATAGTATGATAGGTTTATTCAGTCCATCTAGGTACATATGTCTGTTTACTCTATCTATCTATGTATATATGTAAGGCCTAATTTGTAAAATTTATAGTTTTGTATTTAAGAAAAAAATAATGTTTTGTTCTTACAGGTGATGCAGGATGATGACTTTTCTATATTATATCCTATTCTGAGTCGTTTCAGAGTACGAAAACGTCTGTAAACAATGGGCGACTGTGGATAAAAAAATATTATATACGTGCTGTGACGTAATGTGTCCCGTATAAATGCAAGCAACTTTTTTACATTTCTCATGTACTAAAATTCAGACGGATAAATTTAGACGAATCAGAATAGGACATATTGAAAAATAACGACAAATATTTTTGTAAACAGCAAGAATGAAATTTTTTTTTATAACATATGTTTTTTAAATTAAATATAATTGTTAATATACTTATTTATCTTTCTGTACATAATATAAACAAATATATTGAACACTGGCATGAGTTTTTTATATCAGATATAAAAAAAATTAAACTAGCCTAATATCTTCTTTGATGCCCCTTTTGGATAGAAACTGTTTCATGGAGTGCCACGAGGTATCGGCTATGTCCATCAATCTCAGCACTGCTTCTAGAACATCCCTCACTGGTTCTGGAGGAGCCCTCAGTGAACGTACTTCACTTAGAGATTCAGGTTTAATATCACCCACAGCAGCACGGGCTTCAAGTATTACTGGTTCCACTTCCGATAGCTCCGATTCAATGGCTCTTTTCCTGTATACATTTACAAAATATTTATTGTGAGTACAGTACAGTACATTTATACAATTTTAAAGTAATTATTTTTAATTTAATTTTATAAATAAATAAAGCATGACTGTATGAATATTCAAAATTAATGTGGAATGAATTGGAATAAATATTTATTTAGATCAGGGGAGCAAGTATGGTCAACCGGCGGAATCAAAACCTTCCATGTTTACCCATATCATGGATATAATTATCTTATGGAGTTCTATAACATCTTGAGATATTATAAAACGCCATAAGATAACTATATCTATGATATGGGTAAACATGGATGGTTTTGATTCCGCCGATTGACCAGTCTTGCCCCCCCCCGGGTAAAATAATAACGAAAAATTAGGTGATGACACAAGAAAACATTTAAATTAAAGAAATATATTTCAAACCTCTCTTGCAGTTTAACATTTTCAACCTCCATATTCTTCTTGAGAATTTGCATTTCTTCTTTTTGGACAGTGGCTGATTGCATAGTGGCTCCAATCTGGTTCAGAGCCTGACTTGCCTTGGCCTGTTTCTCTTCCAAGGCCGTCTGTTGTGTGGCTGCTTCACCTTTTAGTTTGTTCACTTCCTCTTGAGCTTCCATCAAAGCAGTCACACCGGCCTGATATCACATAACAACAATAAATTGGATGAATATATAAATTTAGAGCGGTTAGCGCACTGGGATAGTAATCCAGTGGTCGCGAATTCGAAAAAAAAAAAAATTTCAATGTTTGAAACTATGATTAAAAAAAAATATAGGTAAGTTTATAATTTTACTATAGAAAAGAGAAAGGCAAACGTGGTTTCACTGGACCACCAGGCCCACGAGCACAGGCGACCAGAGTACCAGCTAGAATAAGCGAGCCACATGAGCTTGCGACCATGTATGCGGGATTAAGGGGCCCCTTTATGACTCAAGTCACGCTCACCACTCACTCACCAATCTCCGACTGATACTCCACTCCTCTGCGCAACCAAATCCAATAGGATGCGAATTATGCTGCTTTTACCACCCTATCCAAAAGTTCTTTTATTTTACCTCTAGGGAGACCTAGGTCTTTAAAGTAGAAATATAAAGATTGTGCAGGCAGACCTTTCGCCCCCACCTCTACAGCATATATATTCGTGCTAAAGCCATTTTGAACTGAAGTTATTTGGTTCACAAACGTAACTCCCATACACTGGTGTTGCTTAATGCTGAGCATCGTCAGAATGGTGAACAATAGTGATATCTACATATAGATTCAAAACGAGGATCCAAATAATGGAGAAGGAAGCGGTAGTACTTATTTACCTTAATGTCTTTTGGGTATTCTATTTTTCTTGGAATTACCCCTTCCTTCTTTATTATTTGGATCCTCGTTTTGAATCCATACATAGATGCTCGGCATTGAGCGATACCGGTGAATGGGAGTCGGGTTTGCAAACTTAATTAAATAGAATGAAAAATTATATATTATTTTTGTCATCATAATTCCATGTGGATGAATATACTTTATAACAGATCTTTATCGTTTCTTACCAGGGATTAATTTAAGAATTTCAGCACATTGCTTGATTCCCTTTTTTAGCAAATCAATATTTAAAAAAATTATAATTACTATAGCAAAATTTGATTTTATTATGGAATTTAAGTATTTTATTGCAATACTTAAATTTCATAACTATCCATAGGTAAATTTAATTTGTCAGTAATATTTGAACATTAATGACCTGAAGTCTGGCTCGTTTCTCTTCGAGAGACAATTTTCTGTCTTGATGGAGGATGAAGTATGCTTTCAGCAGTGACACATAACGATATGGCGTTGCCAATTCATCTCGGGTGATAGAGGAATGTATCTCGTAAATGCTGCTGGTAGGAATGGTGCTCAAATCCATATGATGAGTGCTGGATCTTGCCATTATCCTTGATAAAACAAAAATGATGATAGTCAAAATTATTTCTAGGAGAAACTTTTACTGTGTTATGGTTAGCTTCCACATAAGTGCAGCGCATCAACGGATTTTGATGCGCTGCACGTATTGGATCAAATACAAAGGATTTCATCGATGTGATTATTTACTAAATATTACATAAATTAGATATATTGTATATATATATATATATATATATATATATATATATATATATATATATATATATATATATATATATATATATATATATATATATATATATATCCCGCAATACTTGTTGCGTCACCTATGTGAAATTCGTATAGGGTTGTTGCGTCCACCAACTTTTCGCGTCCGGTATACGGACGCAAGATAATTTTCACGCCAAAAACTACCATTCTGTTGCTTATACCATAGAGAATCAACTGGCAAAAATTTACATGGAAGCAAAAAAAATATCAAAATATCTTGAAATGAATATTATTAGTTCAACCATTGGCCGCACGGAGATTTGTTCAGTGTATATTTTGAAGGTGTATATTTTTACTAAGCCACCGATCGTTTTGCATCCGCGGCAAAATATTACATGTTGACCTTGGCCGCACGGAGATTTGTTCGGAGTATATTTTGAAGGTGATTTATATATATGGCTCCGATCGTCTTGCGTCTGCACTCAATACTGTTCTACCATGTCTCTGTGACCTTCGCGATATAATGAATACAATTCAACGCATTTTAAATATTGCCTTGAAAAAGTGCGTACCTACTTACTTTTATTTTTACGACTTCATACAACTGTCGATATATGTATTGATACCTACTCTCTCTCGTGCGCGTACCTACTTACTTTCAGTTTTACAAAGTTCATACTATATGTTGATTTGATTATTGTTACTCTCTCATGCGCGTACCTACTTACTTTTATTTTTACATCGTTCATAATACTATCAATTTGTTTATTGTTACTCTGATGCGCGTACCTACTTACTTACTATTGCAATGTTAATATTTTTTATAGAAAATTAAATTATCTCGTTTTGGTGTTTCGGCTTGTTTCGATATTTTTAAAAACTTTGGAAATATAGGCAGTTAAACACATAAATTTATCATGATAAATATTTTTATTAATAAAAAATTTTTGAGAATTTCTAGAATTTTTTTGAAAACATCAATTTGATATTTTTTATTTATCTATATTTTGTGTGTCATGACGTCTGTGTGTGTGTGTCCCCCCCCCCCCTTATAACATTTGATTCGCTCAATGCACAGAGCACAAAATTTCAGAATATATAAATAGTAATAGACCTACAAAACTTTTATACTCAGAATTTTGAATTTTCGTTTCAGTCAGGGGTTATCAACTTTTGAATTTTTACTTTATTTTTCCATATATCTCAGAAACCATAAAAGCTAGAACGCTGAAAATTGGTACCACAAATGAACAAATACATAATCTCAAATAATTTTTTTTAAAAATAACCAAACAACATTTTTAAAAAATATCGAAAAAATCCGAAATAACCCAACTAGATAATTTAATTTTCTATAAAAAATATTAACATTGTAGCAGTACATCTCAATTTCTTTTTAACATTTTTTATTGAAATTGAATTTAGTGACGACTTCGCTTCATACAATTTGTATGGTAGTCCCATAGCCATACCATCACTCCATTTCCCTATTTGGGGTAGGCAGAGAGAACCGAATGCCAGACTCCTCTCTCTTGAAATACCTTCCTCGCCTCATTCACGTTCATACATCGTCTCATACACGCTCTTCTATTATTCTTACTTCTAACATCACCATCTTTCAAAATCCCATTTATGTGATCGTGTCAAATTTTTATTGGCCGACCTCTACTTTTCGTTCCTCTTTTATCAGACTTGTATACTTTTTTTGTCAGACGGTCATCTTTCATTCTTTCTATGTAGCCGAACCACCTTAGGGCATTTATTTTAATCTTACTTACGATATTTCTTTCAATCATACATTCTCGTCTAATATCCTCATTTCTTATTCTATCATACATCGTTTTACCACACATTCGTCTTAGTGACCTCATTTCAACCGAGTTAATTCTACTTTCATGCGTCTTCTGCCATGTCCATGTCTCACTAGCATACATTAGAGTCGGCGCGACGATACCATTGTGTACCGCGAGCTTCGCTTGCCTCGAAATAATTGGGTCTGCCATTACTGGTCTTAATGCACCGTTCACTCTATTACCTGCCGTTACTCTCCTTTCAATATCTTTTTCCAATCTTCCATCACGCTGAAACATGATTCCTAAGTATGGTATGGTAGTCGTCTATACACATTACACAATATATTATGTAAGAAGACCTTATAGTTTGTTACTTTATCTCCAAATACATACCTACATACCATCAGGCTGTTTTCATATTCCGGGTTGGAAAAGAGGACTGACCTCCATACTGTCCACGTATTTGGATGGTAAAATCATGAGAATAGCCATGTGATCAATAACATCAGGTATTTTTACTCTCCACACTATGGAATAGGGGAGAGTCATGATTTCGCAAAATTTAAGCGTATTTTTTTTTTCATGAATGCGGGTTTGTTATTTAAAAATACGCACTTACATCAGAAACTGAAAGTTTATTGGGTAAGAAATATTCTGCACTAAGTTGTATTATTTTTATGCACAACAGATATTTAATGTATTTTAAACTCAAGGAGACAAGTCCCGTCAATCGGTGAAATCAAAACCCTCACGATTACCCATATCAAGGATATAATTTTCATGTGGATTCAATAATATCTTAAGATATCTAATATAATTATATCCAGGATTTCACTTCTTGGCCGGACTTGCCCCTGATCTAGTCGTATTTGTCAAATCTTTTCATAAATGTATATATTCCATATACGGATTTACTCAAAATTCCGAGTAGAACATTTCGTGTCTGTGTGTGTGTCCCTCCCCCCTTATAACTTTTGATCCGCTCAATTAACAGAGCCCAAAATTTCAGAATATATTAACAGTTATAGACCTACAAAACTTTTTTACTCAGAATTTTGAATTTTTGTTTCAGTCAGGGGTTATCAACTTTTAAATTTTTGGTTTATTTTTCCATATATCTCAGAAACCATAAAAGCTAGAACGCTGAAAATTCGTGTGAACATAGAAAAATACGAAGTATCAAATTAATTTATTCAAAAAAATTCCAAAATTTCTCAAACATTTTTTATTAAGAAAAATATTTTTTTTATTATAAATTTATGAGTTTAACTGCCTATATTTCCAATATTTTAAAAATATCGAAAAAAACCCGAAACAACCCAACTAGATAATTTAATTTTCTATAAAAAATATCAACATTGTATTGGCACATCTCAATTTTTTTTTAACAATTTTTATAAAAATTGAATTTAGTGACGATATTGCTTCATACAATTTGTATGGCAGTCGCCTATACACAATATGTAAGAAGACTTAGGGCCGGTCTTATAAACGTCCGTTAGTTAGATTTCAGACCAAACAAACCGAAATTTGATACAAATGCTCTATATTTCGTCTTATAACAATCCGTTAGTTAAATTTTAGTAAAAGTTTACCGATAGCCTTTACCGACGGTCGGACCACCGATTAAGCGTTCGTTAACGATAAGTTATGGAAGGATTGAGTTTTACCACACTTGTTTTTTTTATGTTGTGGTACATTTTCAATATTACGAATATTTTGAAATATACTGTTTTATATTTTATTGGATTTTTATATTGAATTGCTTTTTTTCAGTAAAAAATGTCGTCCGACAGTGATTTTGAATAACCAAAACAAATTTGATTACAAGTTTGTGTTTGACCAAATATTTAATTATTTCAACATGACATTGATGACACTGAATTTCGTTTTATTTTATATTAATTATTTTTTTTTATTTAAAAAAAAGAATTTCAGTTGAGGCGAGGTTTGAACGAACCCGCGTCCACTGAATTACTAATCCAGCGCGCTAGTTAAATAATAAAGGATTATCACCATTTTTGTAATTATTGATATTGTTTGAAGTACGCAAAAAATTAAACACTCTCTGTTTATATATTGCAATGACAGCACCGCTTAATCCATTACAATCCATTATAGTCCAATACAAATCGATTGAAAATCCATTGTAGTCTTATTAGACTGTAACTGTCAAATAAACGGACAGTTAAAATAGTTTTATAATACCGCCGATAGTAATATCTACTTAGGAACATCCATCCGTTAGTAAATCGTAAACATACTTATGAATATTTGGTCTCTCGTTTATAAGACTGGCCCTTAATAGTTTGATACTTAATCTCCAAACATACATACAGAATCATCATGCTGTTTTCATATTCCGGGTAGGAAAAGAGGACTGACCTCCATACTGTCCTATCTTGACATACATACCAACATGTGTTATAATTTTCAATAATTTGGATTTATGGGTTTATAGATTGATTCTTATTCTTCAACTTCACATAGTATCGCTATCAACAGTTGGATCTCATGTGTTACATGCGACTAGTTAAACAATATTTTATCCAACTGTCGATTCGTTCATGAGAATTCAATTCTCTTAATGAATCGACATTATTAAGCCAAGATGCGTGTACGAAGGAAAATTTTGTATGGTGTAGTGGACTTTTTGCATGCTAATAACACCAACTAGAGGCCTCGCAGCATATATGTTCCCATACATGGATTTACTCAGAATTCGGAGTAGAACATTTTATGTGAGTTTTGTGTGTGTGTGTGTGTGTGTGTGTGTGTGTGTGTGTGTGAGAGGGTGTGTGTGTGTGAGAGGGTGTGTGTGTGTGAGAGGGTGTGTGTGTGTGTGGTGTGTGTGTGTGTCTGTCTCCCCCTTATAACTTTTGGTCCGCTCAATTCACAGAGCCCAAATTTTTAGAATATATAAACAGTTATAGGCCTACAAAACTTTTATACTCAGAAATGTGAATTTTTGTATCAGTCAGGGGTTATCAACTTTTGAAATTTTGGTTTATTATTCCATATATCTCAGAAACCATAAAAGTTAGATTTAAGAAAAATATTTTTTTTTATGATAAATTTATGAGTTTAACTGCCTATATTTCCAATTTTTTTAAAAATATCAAGAAAAGCCGAAACACCCCAACTAGATAATTTAATTTTCTATAAAAAATATTAACATGGTATTAGCACATCTCAATTTTTTTTTAATAATTTTTATAAAAATTGAATTTAGTGACGACATTGCTTCATACAATTTTTATGGCAATCGCCTTCACACAATATCTAAAAAGACTTAATAGTTTGATACTAATCTCCAAACAAACATACGTACATACCATCATGCTGTTTTCATATTCTGGGTAGGATCAAAGGACTGACCTCCATACTATCCTATCTTGACATACATACCTACATGTGTTGTATAGAAAAACAAATATCTTAAAATATTAAATAATTTGTATTTATGGGTTTATAGTTTGGTTATTCTTCAACTATACATTCTATCGCTATCGACAGTTGGATCTCATGTGTTACATGCAACTAGTAAATATTAAATTTAGTGAAGACATCGCTTCATACAATTTTGTATGGCAGTCACCTATACACGATATCAAGGAAGACTTTATAGTTTGATAATTAATCTCCATATCATATATAATCTAAGCTCCAAACATACAAACATACCATCAGGCTGTTTATATTCCCTGGGTAGGAAAAAAGGACTGACCTCCATACTATCCTATCTCGACATACTTACCAACATGTGCTGTATAAAAAAAATATCTTAAAATATTCAATAATTTGGATTTATGGGTTTATACATAGAATTATATATAATCTAAGGGTTTATAGTTTGGTACTTATTCTTCAACTATACATGCTATCGCTATCGACAGTTGGATCTCATACGATACATGCAACGATGCAACTAGTGTTCAAAGAGAATATTATAACCTACGGTCTATCCAATTTTTGTATCGACGGCCGCGTATTTGTACGTAACAAGTCAAGGGTCATTTCATTTACTCCGTATATTATTGAAATCAATGGTTTACAGTGAAACTTTGAGGAGTGCGTATAATTACTTAACCTTTTTTCAATCCATAGATCGGCCGCGTCCCGGCTTTAATAGAAATTTGTCAGTGGTAAACAAAATTTCTACACTTCCGTAAAAGGGATTTAGGCTTGTATTATAGACTTCCCGTTCGTCACGCAGATCAGATAACACATTGATTAGCGATCGTTTAGCTTAACTCTTGTTACACATTCTCTATCGAACCCACCACAGTATCCTGTATTTGCCAAGAAAATAAAATAATAATGATACTTTCAACAAAATTTTAAAATATTACTTAACTAGCGAAACCCGGCAGACGTTGTACTAACTTTATTTATCTAAACATATCGACAGTATTAAGCCAAGATGCGCGAATTAGGAACATTTTGTATGTCGTAGTGGACTTATTACATGCAAAAAACACAAACTTAGAGGCTTCGCAGCATATCTTATGTTCTATATAATATCTTCAATCATTTTTTTTTTTTTTTTGCGGGTGGCAGTTCTTGAGGAGAACACACTTAGGCCAATTTGGCCCTTTGTGATACCACATTGGGGTTGTCCTCCCACTCACTCATCCCCCCTGAACCAGCCTGAGCGGCTAATGAATGTCATAATGTCTGCGATGTCGGCCGACGCTATGTCAATTAAATCATCATAGAAGAAACTTCCCAAGGAGCCTCTTCTAATTCTAGAGAGAGCAGGACAGTGACAGAGGAAGTGGACTACTGTCTCCTCCTCCTCCTCGTCCTGGCATGCTCTGCAGTAATCGTATGCCTCCAGCCCCAGCCTTCTGGCATGCTTTCCTATAACCCAGTGTCCCGTTAATACTGATATGACTCTGGCAAGTGAATCTCTTCTGAACGAGAGTATTTCTCTGGTTCTTCTGAGATCATATTTTGGCCATGTTTGTCTGGCAGTGGAGCATGTGCTCTCCTCAGACCACCTTTGGTCAGCACAAGCAATAATTTTCTCACTGACCCGGAGTTTACATGTTGCCATGGGGACTCCAGGTCTGTGTTTGATATTGTCTAAAGATAACAGGGTACCTGCTCTGGCAAGTTCGTCTGCCCTACAATTCCCCGCTATATTACTGTGACCCGGCACCCACATGATTTGTAGATTGAACCGCTCCGCTGCCCCATTTAAGATGTTGCGGCAGTTCAGGGCCACTCTTGAAGTAGTACTTACGCCTTTTAAGGCTTTAATAGCCGCTTGGCTGTCTGTGAGAATACGGACAATGCTGTTTGATACTGTATTGCCTTGTATCCATTCTACTGCTTCCTGGATTGCCAAGATCTCTGCTTGAAAAACACTACAGTGGTCCGGCAACCTGAAAGAAATATTAATATTTAATTGCTCCGAAAAGACTCCTCCGCCCACCTTACCTTCCAGTTTTGACCCATCAGTGAAAAACACCTGAGCTTCATCGTGACGGATCAGATTCCCCCTCCACATTTCCCGCGAGGGGATTTGGGTTGAGAACCTGTTCTCGAAGAAAGGCTTGGGAATGACATAGTCGATACCTTCGGATGGCTTTTTGAACTCCTTAAGAACCATGGAGTGTCCAATGTGTGTCTCCCTCCAAGGGTTGACACAATTCATTCTTATGGCAGCTTTCGTTGCCATTTGTTTTCCTAAGAGGTCAAGCGGCATCAGATGCAGGATGGTGTCAAGGGCTTTTGATGGTGTAGTTCTCAGACAGCCAGTGGTTGTCACTTCTGCTAGTCTTTGAACTTTTGCCAGCTCTTTTAGGTGCACTCCTTTTTTCAAGCTGTGCCACCATACCACCACTCCGTACATCATGACTGGCCTTATGACCGCCTTGTACATCCAGTGGGTTATCTTGGGGTGTAGTCCCCATCGTTTACCCACGATCTTTCTGCAGGTGTACAGTGCATTTGTAGCTTTCCGTACTCTTTCCTGCGTGTTGGGCTTCCAGCTCAGTTTTCTATCCAGGATCAGACCTAGGTATTTTGCTTGAGCTGAGATCTCTAATGTCACCCCTTCTAGGGTTGGCAATGTAAATGCCGGGATTACCCGTTTATTTGTAAAGAGGATCAACTCTGTTTTCTTTGGGTTCACTCCCAACCCACTATTCTTACACCACTGAGTTATCCTGTCTAGTGCCCTCTGTAAGAGAGATGAGAGTATGTTGAGGATCTTACCGGACACCGCTATGGCGAGATCATCTGCATAAGCGATTACTCCGACCCCGGTGTCGTCTAACTCCATCAACAGTTTATTTAGGGCTAGATTCCATAAAAGAGGTGATAGAACGCCTCCTTGGGGTGTTCCCTTCACCGGGTATCTTTTTATCTTTGAGCCCCCAAGTTCTGAGTTTATTACTCTATTTCTCAACATATTGTCGATAAATTCTATGAGCGAAGTCTCTATCCCCAATTTCCTCAGAGACTGAGTCATTGTTTCATATTTAATGTTATTAAAGGCTCCTTCTATGTCTAGGAAGGAGACCAGTGTGTACTCTTTATACTTCATCGATTTCTCGATTCTGTGTATCAGGGTATGTAATGCTGTTTCTACAGATTTCCCTTTGCTGTACGCATGTTGAGACTCCGACCACTTTGAAGGTTCTATTTTGCCCCTTATTCTGGTTTCTATGAGTCTTTCTAGCGTTTTAAGGACAAACGAGGATAGACTAATTGGTCTGAAATCCTTGGATGTATTATTAGATGTTCTTCCACCTTTGGGTATGAACACCACTTTTACTTCTCTCCATAATTTGGGGGTATAACAGAGTTCTATACATGCTTCGAAGATTATCCCCAACCAGGGTATGACAGTCTCCGAGGCCGCTTGCAGTTCCGCTGGAATGATACCATCCGGACCTGGCGACTTGTATGGTTCAAACTCGTAAATTGCCCAAGCAATCATTTCTGTATTAAATAATTTCTGGGAGTTTTTCTGTTTCCTGGTTTGGTTTGTTGTCTCAGGCATGCTCTCTCTTTGCAGGTGGGTCTGCGCCCCCCCTATCGGGCGGACGGTTTCCCTAGGCATGTCGAGTTTACATCCAGGAAAGTGTGTTTCTGTTAATAGCTCTAATGTTTCAGAGCTGCTTGAGGTCCAGCTGCCATCGTTTTTCTTTATATATTCAGGCATCTCTGGATCCGTAGCTAGGATTTTGCGAATCCTGTTTCCCTCGGGGATTGTTTCAATTTTTGTGCAGAAATCTTCCCATGAGGTTCTTTTTGCCGTTTTTACTTTACTCTTAAAAACTCTTTGACTAGCCTTATAAGTTTCCCATTCATTGGTTTTCTTGGCTAGGTTAAATAGTTTGCGACATTCCCTTCTTAGGGCAATTATCTCTTCTGTCCACCATGGTGGTCTTTTTCTCCCTTTAGCTATACGCACCGGGCACGATTCCCTGGTGGCTTGGTTGCAAGCATTAGTAAGGGTCTTTACCATGTTATCCAATTCCTCTGTTGTTGAGGGTTTGGTTGGTATTTCAGAAAGAAATTCACTGAGGACAGTGTTGTACTTACCCCATTGTGTGTTCCTTCTATTGCTGTACATGACTTTATCTGGTTTCTGAAAGTTTAAGTTAAATTCAATGTACTGGTGATCAGAGAAGGAGTGGTCAGCTGAGACTTTCCATTCTTTTACATATTGGGCAGCATATTCATTGGCAATTGTTATGTCTAGAACTTCGCGCCTTATTGCGGTAATAAATGTTGGAGTATTACCTATATTACAAATTTCGAGGTTATTTGATAAAATATATTCAAAAAGTAACTCACCTCTCTCGTTTGTGTCCGTGCTACCCCAGATTGTGTGGTGTGCGTTGGCATCTGCACCTGTCACCACAGGTATCCTGTCATCTTCTGCTCTATGTATGGCTTGTTGAAGGATACCTGGAGGGGGCGGTTCTTCGTGATCATGTGCTAGGTAGGCAGAAATCAGCCAAATGGTATGGGACTGAAGTTCTACTGCCAGCACCGTGATATCTTCGTTGCAGAACTCTGACACCTTAAAGGCATTGAGCTCCTTCTTTATCAGAATACAGGACCTTGGCTTACCATTATTGTTTGTATAGAAGATCCTGTAGTCTTTAGATTTTAACCCAGCCACTAGATTTTTGACAACCCATGGTTCTTGGGCTAAGACAACATCTTCTCCTTTTTCTAAGAGGCGGAGGAGTAATGCGGCAGACGCCGCCTTCGAGTGGTGCAGATTAATCTGAACCACTTTCATGCAGCAGTCTCCCCTCCTCCCCCTCATCGCTGGATATATCTGGACTCTCAACATCTATTGCACCCACTTTTCTAAGTGCGCCAGATGTCGAGGCTTGGACTTGGATGAGATCGAAGTCCCTCTCGAGGTAGGTATCACCCTTTGAAGGTTCTCCCCCATCCACGTCCATATCGTCTATCACCTCGGTAATTGGAAGGAGCGTTGGACTAGATGGTTCTAAGGGATTTTGTTTCTCGTCCATCACCTCTGTAATTGGTAGTGATGATGGACAGGATGGTTCGGGAGGATTCTTAATTATACTGCTTGCCTTCGAGTCTTTCTTATAGACTCGCAGTGTTATGACATCAAAGCCATAGCCTATTTCACCGCGAGTCTTTTCTAGAGGTGCAAGCGACTCCTCGTTCAGGATAATCAGAGCATTTCTCGTGTTACCCTGAACTTCTCCTACCTTAGCAACTTTCCAGTCTTGGGTAGGCAAATGTGGATTACTCCTTTGTATGAGCTCCAGTATTTTCTTTGGATCAGCAGGTATTTCTGGGATCCAGGCTCGGGATCTTGGCCTGTTCGGGATTAAATCCTTCGGGACAGCCTCAATCCTCGCTCCTGGCCATACCTCGCCTATCTTTGAGACCGCCAATTTGTAAAGGTCTGCGGAGCGTTGGTCTCTACCGGCGATCAGTTTTATGCCCCCTTGGTACCATCCTGCATCTTTGCATAGTGGGACTGGACCAGGGTTGTCATCGATAACCTCTATATACACTCTATATAGTGCTTCTGTTACTTTTTTCCAGTTACTCGGAGAAATGGAGCCATCTGGAACGCTTCTATCGATGACTGCCCATGTAATAAAGTCTTTTGCAGCCTCACTGTATGGACGTGACCTATTACTTGGGGGGAGCTCCTGCTTTGGCTTTTTAGCCATTGATTGGGGCCCCTCCCCTGATCTCTGTCTTTTTGTCTCACCAAGAGGTTTGTTGAAAGCAGAGGACGGTGGACTGGGTCCAGTCTCCTCTCTATTCTTCAGGAACTCTTTGGCCCATTTCAAAGAGTCTGCTTCCTCCTTGGTCAGATCTTTTTCAAGAATTCTCCCTAATCTGCCCACCAGTCTTTGTGCTTTTCTCCTCTCCCTATATCTCAAGAGTGAGGGGTTTACACGTTTACTGGTGGTCCTCTTTGCATCTGATCTAGGCTTCACGGCTTTGGATGCTTCTATCGTGGTTTGCGACCCCCCTTTGCAGACGGGTCTTGGTCCCCCCATTCGGGCGGGAGTAGCTGTATTACCTCCGGCTACGGTTGATAATGACTCCCCTGTGTAGGCGAGTCTAGGCCCCCCCTTTCGGGAGGACGAAGGTGGTGGGTTTTTTGGTTTATTTGAGTTCATTCTGGTTCGTACGGTCCTTCGGTCGACAAGGCGACCTCCAGACCAAGGAAAGTAAGGGGAAATAACGGTCGACCATAACGGAGCCCCACGTCATGGCAAGTCCTGCTTACACTCCGGATTCGGACCGGTTTCCGGAGGGCACAACGCTTGCGACACCATATAACCCCGGTGCCATTCAGCCCTAGGCACGTTGTAGCATAAGACCTGGCTTGGGTGGTTTTCTGTCGGGGTTTTCCTTCCCTTAGCTGGGGAGGGGGAGTGGGGGATTTGGAGGGATTCCAGTTATGAGGCGCCAGAGAATCGCCGTTCATCCTCTCCTATTTGCTATGGCTGATGGCATTGCCAGTGGCCACATTGCCCGGGACTCGCGGGATCTTAAGACCACTCGAGGACGCTAGGAGTAGGACTATTGGTAGTGTTACTGATGGTTGTAACTGTGGCATTACACGGTATTTGTATGATACATATTTCCAGCAAAAATATGCATCACCGTGGCCCCTACCAAAATTAGAGGCCCCTACCAAAATTAGAGTTATTTATCTAAACATATCGACAGTATTAAGCCAAGATGCGCGAATTAGGAACATTTTGTATGTCGTAGTGGACTTATTACATGCAAAAAACACAAACTTAGAGGCTTCGCAGCATATCTTATGTTCTATATAATATCTTCAATCATACCATCATGCTGTTTTCATATTCTGGTTAGAAAAAAGGACTGACCTCCATATTGTCCTTTCTTGACATACATAGGTACCTACATCTGTTGTATAGAAAACAAAATATCTTAAGATATTCAATAATTTGTATTTATGGGTTTATAGTTTGGTACTTATTCTTCAACTAACATACTATCGCTATCGACAGTTGGATCTCATGTATTACAATACATGCAACTAGTTTATTATTGTTTTTTTGCGTTTATCTTAATTACATATTTCAACTGTCGATTTGTTCAAGAGAACTTTGTTCTCTTAATATACCTATCGACAATGTTTCAAGCCAGGATACGCGTGAATTGTATACAGGGTCTACTTTTTTCACGGCTTTTCCAATTTTGAAGTCATGAAACACCAACATAGAGGCTTCACAGCATATATGTTCCATACACGGATTTACTCAGAATTCGGAGTAGAACATTTCGTGTGTCTGTGTGTGCGCGTGTGTATGAGTCCGTTTCCCCTTATAACTTTTGTTCTGCTTTAAATTTATTAAATAAATTTAAGGTAATTTTTTGATTACATTAAATTTATACATGGGCATCTATTAACAGACTGTCCATCGTCAGTGTGCAGAAAGAAAACATTTGCATTCATAACTATCACGCCATTTCCTAATAAGGTTATTCTGTGTTCCACTTAAAAGTGCACCTCGTGATATTGTTGCCACATCTCCAAATTAAGTTCCTCTTATATCATTTTTAAAACTTTAAAATAGACAATCTGAGTTTAAAATGATGGAATGATATCATGGATTTTTATTATACTAGTTGCATGTAACACATGAGATCCAACTGTCGATAGCGATAGTATGTATAGTTGAAGAATAAGAATCAAACTATAAACCCATAAATACAAAATATTGAAAATTTTAAGACATGTTGGTATGTATGTCAAGATAGGACAGTATGGAGGTCAGTCCTCTTTTCCTACCCGGAATATGAAAACAGCGTGATGGTTCTGTATGTATGTTTGGATATTAAGTACCTATCAAACTATTAAGTTAGTCTTCTTACATATTGTGTATAAGCGACTGCCATACAAATTGTATGAAGCAATGTCGTCACTAAATTCAATTTTTATAAAAATTGTTAAAAAAAATTGAGCCCAAACTTTTATACTCAGAATTTTGAATTTTTGTTTCAGTCAGGATATTTTTGTATCAACTTTTGAATTTATACATTATTTTTCCATATATCTCAGAAACCATAAAAGCTTGAACGCTGAAAATTGGTACGAACATATACAAATACAAAATCTCAAACGAATTTTTTCAAATAAATTCGAGAGTTTCTCAAACATTTTTTATTAAGAAAAACATTTTTTTATGTTAAATATATGTGATTAACTGCCTATATTTCCTAAGTTTTTAAAAATATCGAAAAAAGCCGAAACAATCCAAATAGATAATTTAATTTTCTATAAAACATAGTAACATTGAAGTAGTACATATCTCAAATTTATATAAATTGAATTTAGTGAAGACATTGCTTCATACGATTTCTATGGCAGTCGCCTATACGAGCCATTCCGCCAAATTTGGTCCCGTTACGAAATGGACAAAACGGACATTTAATAATTTTTTTGTAATATTTTCATATGTTATCCGAAAAAGTACATATTAAAGTTTTTAGGAATAAATACAATTCACATAAAAAATTAAAAATTTAGGAGGAATTGCGATTTCAAACATGATCGACGCAAAAAGTACGTCCTTTTAGTCACGATTACTCATTCACATTTTATCAACAATACAAGTTTTTTTTACCTAACTTATGTCATTTTATATAAAAATCATTATAAAGATTTCAAAAAGTAAACAATTAATTCAAAAAAGTATTCAAATCACGATTAAAATCACATGCTATTTTTTTTCGTCACGTTTTTGGCCATAAGGACTCTATTTTTCACTTTTTGACTATTTAGCTGACCCAAAAATCCAACCAAACTACAATTAAATGAAAAAACGCCTCAAATTTTACCATATTGCCTTAATTAAAGTCCAATTCTGCGATTTATTTTGAATTATTTAGACTAAAACATGATGTAAAAATTTGTGACCGTGACTAAGTGAGACATGTTATCGCGACTAAATGGAAACTAAAGTTGTAGTCACACAGCTATATAATCCAACTGTCGATTTTTTCCAGAGAAAGTATTTCTCTTAACAAATCATCAGTAAAAACCTTAGTCACGCGTACCTATAGAATTTTTCTGGGGAGTTTACATTTTGTTAGTGAGTTCCAATTTGAAGTCAATAATCACCAACTTAGAGGCTTCGCAGCATATTTGTTATTTATAATATATGGATGAACCTTAAATTCGTAGTAGAACATTTTGTGTCTGTTTCCCCCTTATAACTTTCATCCGCTTAATGCACAAAGCCTAAAATTTCAGCAGTCATAGAATATTTTAGGCCTACAAAACTTTTATAATCATAATTTTTATATTAAATCTTCTACTATTGATAGATTGACAGTTGGATCTCACGTGTTACATCCAACTAGTATAGATTTAAAATAATCATTATAAATCAAACAAAATGGTAAAATAATTAAGTATTTATTAGTAAAGTATGTTTTTAAAAAATAGGATTTAAGTGCTTAATCATACAAGACAAGACAGCAACAAATAAATTTCTCAATAAAAATCGATGTATTTGTCATCACTTTCTAGATAATTTAGGATTATTTAGAACTGAGACGATTAAAGCTGTGTTAGCTCCATGTCATAATTATACAATCACAATTATCGTAAATCTATCTTAATCAAACTTTTGGTAACAGTTTAGTGCTTTTACAAGATAAAGCTTACCTACATACTATGTATTTCTTATTAAAAAATAATATAACATCACAGAATCTTGGATGTTTATAATTTAATCTATAATTATCTCACAATTATTCTGAATAGGCTCTCTTAGCCTTAAACTTATCTAGTACATATTAGACAATTATTTTTTTTGCAGTCGGGTAAAAACTACAATGTGAACATAACTTTATGTGTCCTTTTCGTCACAAAAATTGTTCCGCTTATATGTCACGTAACTAAATGGACGTGACGAACTCCCACTTAGTTAAACTTAATCACAAAAATATCAATATTCTGCGTAGTTTTATAAGAAATTATTGTTTAATTAGTTACCATACTAATTCTTTGTTAGTTTATGAATGACAGAATGTTTGAAAAATTCACTGGTTCTTTTAAATAGCTGTAACTAAAGTGGACTTTTTATTTGTCTAATCTCCAGCGAACTTTTGTCGTCACGGATTACTCGCATTGCAATGGATAAAAGATGAAATAAAATGATTGCCATAGCTTGATAATGTTACCAGGATGATAAAATTATATTTATTAGTAGTTTTTTAAAACATAGTATAGGTAGAAAAGTGGTGACTAAAGTGGACATGTCCATCGTAATTGAAATATGGTCTTTAGTATTTTAATTGTTTTTTATTAGATATTAAAAGATAATTAGCATAAAACTGATCTAGTTTAAACAAACCATACTAAATATTAACGAAAAAATAAAAACATAATGAACTGTTCTAAAAAAAACGTGAATTGTGGATAGTCAAAGTTGACCAAACCAGCTGGGACACGTTAAAATTGTCCGTTTTGTTTCATATTTTAATTTATAACAAATTAAATTAAACAACAATTGGCATTGTCAGGTATTTTTTTAAATGCTAATGAACTGTACTATTAATTAAAAAATATATATAGAGAAAAAAAAGCAAGATATTCTTGTAAGTAATTATTATATTGCTGGGACAATGCTTTTTCCGTTGGGTCTTTTTTTCCCGGAATGGCTCATACACAATATTATATGTAAGTATTTACAGTTTGATACTTAAATCTCCGAACATACACACATACCATCATGCTGATTTCATATTCTGGGTAGGATAAAAGGACTGACCTCCATACTTTCCTATCTTGACAAACATACCTACATGTGTTGTATAGAAAACAAAATATCTTAAAATATTCAATAATTTGGATTTAAGTGTTTATAGTTTGGTACTTATTCTTCAACTATACATACTATCGCTATCGACAGTTGGATCTCATGAGTTACATGCAACTAGTAAAAATATATATGATTGTCCATGATTATTTAGAATGTGATATTGAATAGTATACAACACTCATTTCGAAATGAATGTTGAATACCTACTATTATTGTTTAATTATGATATTCTTTTGTACCTTATGTAAATAAATAAAATATTAACAAACTCATTCATTTTATTGTTAATCATTGGTATTATACTGTACACTATCATGGATTGATCCTCAATGCGATCCACACAATGTGGGGTTACCATCGGCAGGTGAGAGCGGGTGTGCATTATCCTATAAAAGAAGCTCGACTTGCGCATATTTTTGACACACCGGCATCTATATTAAAAATTAAAATAATATAAAGGGTAAAAGAATATTTTAAAGCTTGGTGACAGTTTATTTTCTATGCCTATAATATATTTTATTGTACGTAGTGAAATATGTACCTAAGTAGGTACTTACATTATTATTGCATCATGATTCATAAGAAAATAAATACGATTGTAAATTATTATGTTTTCACCGAAATCAGGATTTTATCAGTATTATCCTACATGGGATTTTATCTGCAGGATTTTATCTATGGTTTCAAGTCTCCGAAGGTCAGATTTTGGGCGAAGCCGATGGTTTAACCACGTAGAAATATACAATATCAATATTTGCGTGAGAAATGAATTTAAATAAATATCTCCTCTGCTGGGATTCGAACCCAGGACTCCCGCACAGAAACCGAACGGCTTACCAACTGTCCCACGGCGGTCGGCGTAGTAATAAAGTTAAAAAATAATAAAAAATATCGAATGATACACACATGGACGCAAGAATGATGTCAATTATGCATACGAAAGTTTTTTAATATACACCGGAAGTAGTAATAAAGATAGAAGAATATGACGTGAAAACTGTATGAAGAAATATATAAAATATACAAAAATATACACCGGACGCAGTAATAAAGATAAAAAAATGGTCGTGAAAAATATACGAAGATATATATAAAATATACAAAAAATATACTCCGGAAGCAGTAATAAAGATAAAAAAATGAACGTGAAAAATATAGGAAGACATATATAAAATATACAAAAAATATACTCCGGAAGCAGTAATAAAGATAAAAAAATGGACGTGAAAAATATAGGAAGACATATATAAAATATACAAAAAATATACACTTGGACGCAAGTATGAAAAAGACGTAAAAAACGTACCAAAACAGGATAAAACTGAATATTTATATTTTGAAATTTATAAGAAAAACCTTATGCCTACAATGATTGTGAGCTACAAATAACGCTAAATTCAGTGAGATAAAACTAAAATAATATGTAGAAGTGGTGGACGCCGATCCGTCGGATATTTGGCGGACGCAAAAAGTGTAGTGGGATCTATATATATATATATATATATATATATATATATATATATATATATATATATATATATATATATATATATATATATATATATATATATATATATATATATATATATATATATATATATATATATATATATATATATATATATATTATGTGAATCTAAGTTTATATTCTAAGAATTACAGTATGTGCAATGAAAAATCTATACAATAGATTTCATCAATGTGCTTATTTACTAAATATTACATAAATTAGATATATTGTATATATATATATATATATATATATATATATATATATATATATATATATATATATATATATATATATATATATATATATATATATATATATATATATATATATATATATATATATATATATATATATATATATATATATATATATATATATATATATATATATATATATATATATATATATATATATATATATATATTATGTGAATCTAAGTTTATATTCTAAGAATTACAGTATGTGCAATGAAAAATCTATACAATAGATTTCATCAATGTGCTTATTTACTAAATATTACATAAATTAGATATATTGTATATATATATATATATATATATATATATATATATATATATATATATATATATATATATATATATATATATATATATATATATATATATATATATATATATATATATATATATATATATATATATATATATATATATATATATATATATATATATATATATATATATATATATATATATATATATATATATATATATATATATATATATATATATATATATTATGTGAATCTAAGTTTATATTCTAAGAATTACAGTATGTGCAATGAAAAATCTATACAATAGATTTCATCAATGTGCTTATTTACTAAATATTACATAAATTAGATATATTGTATATATATATATATATATATATATATATATATATATATATATATATATATATATATATATATATATATATATATATATATATATATATATATATATATATATATATATATATATATATATATATATATATATATATATATATATATATATATATATATATATATATATATATATATATATGTATATATATATATATGTATATATATATATATGTATATATATATATATGTATATATATATATATATATATATATATATATATATATATATATATATATATATATATATATATATATATATATATATATATATATATATATATATATATATATATATATATATATATATATATATATATATATATATATATATATATATATATATATATATATATATATATATATATATATATATATATATATATATATATATATATATATATATATATATATATATATATATATATATATATATATATATATATATATATATATATATATATATATATATATATATATATATATATATATATATATATATATATATATATATATTATGTGAATCTAAGTTTATATTCTAAGAATTACAGTATGTGCAATGAAAAATCTATACAATAGATTTCATCAATGTGCTTATTTACTAAATATTACATAAATTAGATATATTGTATATATATATATATATATTATGTGAATCTAAGTTTATATTCTAAGAATTACAGTATGTGCAATGAAAAATCTATACAATAGATTTCATCAATGTGCTTATTTACTAAATATTACATAAATTAGATATATTGGATATATATATATATTATGTGAATCTAAGTTTATATTCTAAGAATTACAGTATGTGCAATGAAAAATCTATACAATAGATTTCATCAATGTGCTTATTTACTAAATATTACATAAATTAGATATATTGTATATATATATATATATATATATATATATATATATATATATATATATATATATATATATATATATATATATATATATATATATATATATATATATATATATATATATATATATATATATATATATATATATATATATATATATATATATATATATATATATATATATATATATATATATATATATATATATATATATATATATATATATATATATATATATATATATATATATATATTTAGTAAATAAGAAATAAGTAGCCTCAAGAAAGCTCTCCTTGCTAACGGATATCATAACAACACTATAAATAGAGCAATTAAAAAAGATCAAACAGTAAAAAAGACAGAAAAAGATAAAGAAGAGATACGCGGGTTGGCGATACTTCCATACGTCAGTGGGTCTACGGATAAAATATGTCGAGTACTAAAAAAGTATAAAATTAAAACTGTTTTTAAAACAGACAGAAAAATCTCGTCTTTTTTACGACCGACCAAAGACAATATACCGTTAGAGTCACATGGTATATACGAGATCCCCTGCGGTACGTGCGAAAAAACTTACATCGGTCGCACAAACAGAAAAGTATCAGCACGCGTAGCCGAACACCGCCTAGACGTAAAACAAAATAAATCGACGTCAACACTGGCGAATCATGTGATGACAGAAGGCCACAAAATAGACTTCGATGCAGCAAAGACTCTTGTCCGTTTAAATAACGAGATTAATAGAGTATATAGAGAAGCCATCGAAATAGAAAAACGGCCCTTCGCAATGAACACAAGAGATGATTCTCGTCGTCTACCAGTGGCGTGGAAACCAGTACTTAATTCATATTCAAGTGACCGCGCATGGTTAAACGAATCAACGCCAATGACGCCAGTGCATACCGCTACAACTGTTCCCCCGCCCTCTGCCCTCCCGCACCTAGCTGTACGGCGATCGACACGCGCACATACCAGCGTGACGTCATACGACGAACGATATACAGCACGGTCACCGAGCTGCAGGGGAGACACCCTCACCACACCACCACTAACAACAGAGCGCGAATCGACGGTTACTCATGCTCACACCGCCACCCCTCCCACACGCCGCATCACACGCCAATACACCAACACGATACAGAAATAGGAACGCGAAATGCAACGCGGTGTCAGTCGCACCGTGTCTACGTTTGCGAACCGACCAGCCTCGATAATGACCGATGATATTCGGTTGAAACGTCGGCAAAACCGTCCTTTTCAGGACGAAAACGAGCGGATAGCCCGGAAAAGTAGCTATACATATATATATATATATATATATATATATATATATATATATATATATATATATATATATATATATATATATATATATATATATATATATATATATATATATAATATATATATATATATATATATATATATATATATATATATATATATATATATATATATATATATATATATATATATATATATATATATATATATATATATATATATATATATATATATATATATATATATATATATATATATATATATATTATGTGAATCTAAGTTTATATTCTAAGAATTACAGTATGTGCAATGAAAAATCTATACAATAGATTTCATCAATGTGCTTATTTACTAAATATTACATAAATTAGATATATTGTATATATATATATATATATATATATATATATATATATATATATATATATATATATATATATATATATATATATATATATATATATATATATATATATATATATATATATATATATATATATATATATATATATATATATATATATATATATATATATATATATATATATATATATATATATATATATATATATTATGTGAATCTAAGTTTATATTCTAAGAATTACAGTATGTGCAATGAAAAATCTATACAATAGATTTCATCAATGTGCTTATTTACTAAATATTACATAAATTAGATATATTGTATATATATATATATATTATGTGAATCTAAGTTTATATTCTAAGAATTACAGTATGTGCAATGAAAAATCTATACAATAGATTTCATCAATGTGCTTATTTACTAAATATTACATAAATTAAATATATTGTATATATTTTAAGAATAACAGTATGTGCAATGAAAAATCTTTATAAAGCAGTTTATAAACAAAAATTATAAAAATATATTATTTGAAGACTAAAATTTGTACAAAAGATTGGAGTGGATTGGTTAAAGGAACTGATTATGTAGTATCAACAATGAAGTATTCAAATGATATAAGTATGCGTGTTAACTGTAACAAATTTACAGTTTGCAAACCTTTTTCTAAATCTGTCAAAATCTAGTCAAATTTTCTTTACTACGATTGACTTATAAAGAGTGATTAAGGACATGTAAAAATATGATACAAACACACATGTATTACTAAGTACGAGGTGACAAACAATATACATTTAATTCAAAAATGTGTTGTGGTGCGGTTGTGTGAAATTAGTAAGAATTTGTGAACATCAAGAAGCTACCTTTTAGCGACAAGTGCTGGCATTTCCATTAATGTAACTTCACACCATTTGTCGAGCCATATAAAATGGCATCGCTCGTAAAGTAAGTTATTTGATTCCAGTAAATTTTTCAAATTTATATCCTTTGAATCCAATAGCGAAATAATTCCCAGATACTTAGATACATCTATAAATTAATATTAGCATACTCACAAAATGGATAAAATACATACAGAATCATATTTGACAATAAGATTTAAAGAAGGCATTGTTTCATTTTTAGAATTCAATAAGAATCAAACAATATTGTAACAAATGATTTTCGGTTATGCTCTAGATTCTTCTTTAAGTCTAAGCAATCTTTTAGATAGCTTAGCCAACCACTCCCAGGTGCCAGACTTACCTTTTCATACAATAAGAAAGAAAATATCAAAAACTCAGCCATTAAAAAATGATTCATCGAAAACTTTGCTATCTGTCGGACTATTTGAATTCCATTAATATACGACCTTCATAATACATTAGTAAAAAAATTGCGACTAGATACAGACAACGAAGAATATACATAAACTTTTTAGGTCTCAATCTTCTTTTGGACTGCAAAATTATTACAAGTGTTAGTACATTCTTCTTTGAGGTTACAATGTACCTTTGGACTGCAAAATTATTACAAATGTTAGTACATTCTTCTTTAAGGTTACAAAGAATCTTTGGAAAAGAAAATTATTGTTAGTGTCAATATTTATTTTTAGTTTGAATTTAAATTATTTTACAATAGCATATAATAACATACTTTGAATGAATGTATTGGCAGTTCTAGGTTCAGACGAAGGAGTTTTAGCCTGGGCGATGAGAGCTTCAATTTCTCCAGGTTCCATCGGCAATACTCCACCTAGTAGACCTTCCAGAGCTCCCAGTACTTCTTGGCACTTTGCCGGTCCCTCTTCCACCACCAGGAGAGTAGGCACGCCATCACCGCACCACGAAACCACCTGAAATTCAATCAAATGTACTGTAAATCCTAGCCTACATAATTGCTTTTTATTTCTTGTTGAAAGCTTACTACTGGACACTATTATAGTTTTTTATAAAAAAACAAATGGTTGACAGTCAGTTGAGGCAAGGTTCTACTAAGCATGCATAAATCCTTAATTCTTATAAAAAAATTGTATTGTTACAACACAGCGAATAAGTTACATTTTTAATTTGTGAATGAAACTGTTGTGTTGTGGTGACATAGACACACTTGCTTCCAATTATGTTTGATACAATACGAGCTGCTGCTCTTCGACCGACTCCCGCTGCTCCAGCCAACACCATCCAACGTCCGATAGCATGACCAGTGCAAGAACAAAGCCTCTCCAACTCTTTGCAGCATTCCGCACCGTTTTCCCCAAAAGCACTCATTGTTAAACTGTCCATTTCAGCATCTGAAATTGTAAATACAAGACAGTACATAATTAGCACTAATCAATTCCCATTTTTTCCCCTCACACACACACATACACACACACACACACACACATTGATGATTTTGTCATATGGAAAGATCAATATAAAGTTTGAATAACCCTAAAACAGGTGTAGTCCTAGTGACGTTGTGGATTATACATAGTATATATTCCTATTTGATAACATTTCTCATTATTCTTGTGAAGATTATTTAATTATTACTTACTACATTGGTTGATGGTCTTGTTAATCAAAATATTCCAGTCTTTTTGTTCAACTGGTTCCATATATACTCCGTTATCACCAAGTTTGGCCATGTAGTATTGTTCTAGCGATGAAATGTTTCCCAAATATTTAAGTGCCGTAGAATCAAAACTTTTTTTGTCATCCTCTGAGACCAGTCTATCCCTGAAGATGCACAACGCTTCTTCATATATAACCTAAAAATAATGATAAATGAGAAATATCCTGAAGTGATGACCAAATATTTTTTTGCAAAGATTTTGAAAATATTGATAGAAAATTAGAGTTTCATTATTTATGAGCTTTCAAGAGTCACATATATAATGAATTTTTAGTTTATGGTGACTTTTTTTACTGAACCATAAAATTCATATTTTGACTACTTTCAATACTGCTTTTTTCAGTGGCCTGTAATGACAAAATTTCATCCATATTGTCCATTGATTAATTTCATAAATTATTGGAAAATATTACCTAACCCTCGCACTTACATTAGTGACTGATTCAAAGTTGTATATTTTATAACTGGCCAAATTTTTACACCATGAAGTGAGGTCACGAGGAGTCCATTTGTAATGTATTTCAGATGTGAAATTTTCACAAGCCTATAAAAGAAAGTACATATTATTTATTTGGATGACCAAAGGCGTACAGTATGTAAAAAAATAATTTGTTAAACAATAATGAGTATTAATTAACACACAATAAGATAAATGAAGAATATTACATCAACTGCAAAAGTTAATAAAGGAACGAAGGATAGAAAATGTAAGAGGATAATATGTACTTAACATAAGTTTCAAGATTCATAACAAATTATAAAATTGAATAATAATAAATTAATATATATATACCTCTTTGTACAACAAACACATACTAGTGCTTAGTTCTTGTAGTTTCTGTTTTTCATTATTTGACTTTGCCAATAAATGTAAAGAGTTATCCAAATGCAAACTACATATTTGAAATAATTCCTTCTCACTTGGTTCCCTACAAACAAAAATATTTGTATATTGTGAAAATCTCGTGTAAAAATATAACTCCAGCATTAAAACACTATGATAAACTAGTGACAAAGTTTTTAAGTCAAATTATATTCACATCCAATAGTAAATTTGTAAATTCATTAGGTGAAAATTTGGGTTTTTTGGTTGGTTGATATATTATGTGCAGACCGCCCCCCTCCCTGACAAAAATTGGCAAGTTGTTTGCTGAAAACTATAGATAGATGATGGTAGATAGATAATACATAAAAAAGCAAAAAGAGTAGAAACATATTAGGCAAATATGAGTATATTAAATTTTCTAACTTCAATGGACTAAAACAATGATAGATTGAAAGAATCAACCATAATTCGTAATATTTTAGCAACATACATAAGATAAGCGAGTCTCAATGAATTGGTTAGTCGAGGACACAGTCTGAGTGGAGATAATGAGTTATGTGATGTAGTCGCTGTGATGATGAGAAGAAAAGAACGAAGACAGACCCATCTAACACTTCCCCCTTCAGCTCTCTCCCAGAATCCACCATGTTGTACCAACTAAAATAATAATAAAATTTCTTTTACTCATCTTGCATTACAATCATCTCACAAAGTACATATTATAGAGTCAATGGTCTGAAATATATAAAAGATATTCCTAAAAACTATAAAGATTTTATCTTATGAATAGTAATAAATCATCATAACAAAGGTTAGTATGTTAATAAAATAAATATAATTGAACCCAGGCAGAAGCCTTGAGGCACTCCTATTTTCATTAGTGCAGAATTTAATTTAATTTGACGTCTTTGAAAGAGATCTCTTTAAATAAATATTGAAAATGAATCTTAATTAATGTGTAATTTTAGACATTTGTTAAAAAAATATATAATTTCTATAAAAAGTTAAAAAATAAATGTACGGATTAGCTTACTTGTAATAAGAAGGACTGCACCAAACTGGAGTTCCAACCATCGGAACTTGCTCTTTGAAGACATCTGATGACTAACACCACTCGACCTCCAGACTTGCTTCCTCCCAAAGAAACAGCTGAATTCTATAAAACAGAAAAAACACGAAAAACAATTAAATTATAAAATAAAAATAATACAACTTTTAATAAAGGTCCTTTGAAAATGGAATAGTTCAAGATTGTAATTGAAAATTTGACAGCCATATTGAAACGAACATGGGCATTTAAAAGCATTATTTTGGTGAAAAAAATTAAATTTACCATGCTGGATAATAAAACAATAGCATTTCAAGTCGTAGCGTCCCGTTTTGTAGTTCGTATTATTTGAGGTTATTTAAAAAGTCAAATATGTCTATAATTGAAAATTTAGTAACTAACATGTCATATTGCACTGTAATACGGAAATGGATTCAATCTCCCCATAACATTAATCCTGAGTTTAACAAACTCGATGAGTTGAGGGCTGACTGTAATACCGGGCCAGACAATTTAGTCACTCAAAATAGAAAAATCAACTAATTCAAAAATAAATATAAGAAATAACTAGTACATTTAACTTAGAGTCCACTATTGAATATGTTTCCCCTCTCTTTAATCCCTAGCAGTCAAAGTTATTCTACACTTGACCCGCCCCTGATGAACTTTCACCAACAGCCAATTCCATAGTCTTCTTTTAAGCACATCGTCACATTCTGTGTTAGTTGAAAATCCGCCATAGGAGGGAACGGTTAGTTCCAAAACAAATCACAATTTCAATACATAATGTGGTTTATACAAAGTAATAAAATATAGTTTTTAAAAATTTATTTTGTATTCTTTTATTTGAAAAAAAAACTCACCTGTTTAAGAGCTCTAATAATATGTTGATGAGTGAAGACGGGAGTGCACTGAAGATTTATGACGGTGTAATCTCTAACTTCCTTCAGTAGATGTTCCATTATTAAGCTGTATAATAAGTTAAATATATAGTTGATCAACATACAAATTAATCATAATAGAAAGCTAGGACAAGCACAAAAATAATATAACATGATTCAATAATAAAATACATAATTCATAACTTTAAATGCTTATTATTTGTCCTTTTCATGATTCATAGTGGCTGCAGTCCGTCGCCACACATATGGCCCGCCTCCATGCCAATCTGTTTTGGGCTGAACGCAGAGCACCAGTTACCGAAGACCCCATTGTGGACTTAACCAAATCTCTCCATCTGGTTGGTGAGCGACCACGAGATCTCCGTCCTTTCATGCTGCCCATCACAACAAGCTTCTCGAGGCAGTCTGGTTCCCTTCTGGCATTGTGTCCAAAGAATTGAAGGATACGTCTGTAACATATTGTCGACAGACGATCCTCGATCTTCAGCTCTCCTAGAATTGACACATTCGTTCTTCTGGCTGTCCTAAATGCTTAAGAGATAAGTAAAACAATCAAAGCATTGTTGTTTTGATTTACCTATTTCTTGTGCATTTCTAAAATCACACTTATTACAAATAATTAATGAAAATAAAATGTTTAATTTTGTAATGACAACAAAGATGCCGGAACCTTTTCCCCGAAGCAGGTGGACCGATAATCATGAAGTGTTGGAATGTGTCCAGCCATGTCTGTGTGAGTTCCAGCATTGAATTGATCCTGTCGCTATAGAGGAAGCTGTCACTCTTCACCGGCTGATCCCAGCTCAGGTCCAACAGTGAAGATTTGTTCCACAACAGCATGTGAGAAGAAATGCCAGTCCATTCAGAAACCTAAAATAAGTGTGTACACATGTATTAAATGAAAAGTACAAGATCTACGGAACAGGAAAACACTTTTCCAAAGAAGAATCTGTGAAATTTCAACATCTACAAATGAAACGCATATAAAAATATTTTTATATATACCATCAAAAATAATAATTATGTCCTTGAATCAAGTACATAAACATCCCCATATTGCCTAAAATGATCAAATGAATCGTTTATGACAGGAATAGAACTCAGATCTATTGGATTGTTAGTCCAGTGTACTACTGCCCCCTAGACAAAGTATCATTTAGCTCAAGAAAAGAAACAAGAAAAAGATAACTCAATGTATGGAAGTGAAAGTTGCCAGTCACGTGACAACTGTCACTTCCATACATTGAGTTATCTTTACTTGTCTCTTTTCTTGAGCTAAATGATACATTGTCTAGGGGGGCTGATCTGTCATATAATCAAAGTTAAATGTAATTTGAAAAGTATAACTTACCTGTTCAATAATAGTATCAACATCATCTGAATGAACCGTACATGTCAATCCTCTCGCAATAGCTGCAGCAATTGGTTCTTCTAACGTCTTTTTGCCTAACTCCACAACATCCATGAATCCCAATATTTGGTTGACCTAATAATATACAACAAATTCAAATTATTATTAGTTGATATGATTCTTTGATTAATTGAATAAATATAAACATATGTTTTAAACCTGACCTGGGCAACCGGATGACGAGGAATAATAAATTGAGCAGAATTATTGGCAGCCCAAGTCATAGCTTTTGTTATATTATCTTGTAGTACTGGCAACACTCGAGGTTTCCATTCGTCGGATATTACACTGTTACTGTTCACCCATGATTGAATTATTTCATCACAGCAACTTCCCTCTTCACTGAAATTTAAAAAAATCAAGTAATTTGAATTTAGACTGCACAGAAAACGCAATTTAAATTCTGGGGGACACGTTCGGTCAAGTGATGGAATCAAAACCCTCATGATAACCCATATCATAGATATAATTATCTTATGGAGTCCTATAATATCTTATCTAAAATTTTATAGAACTCCATATGATAATTATATCTATGATACAAGTAATCATAAGGGTTTTGATTTCACAGTTTGAGCGGACTTGCCCACCTGGGGGGCAAGTTTGGTCAACAGGCGAAATCAAAACCATCCATGTTTACCCATATCATGGATATAATTATCATGTGCAGTTCTATAACATCTTAACATATTATAGAGCTCCATTAGATAATTATATCCATGATATGGGTAAACATGGATGGTTTAGATTCTGCCTGTTGACTAGACTTGCCCCCCAGGTTGGCAATGTAAACACTTTTAAAGTTTAAATAGAAGAAACAAATTAGGTATTGTCTATGGTAAACTAATCAGAAAAGTTTATGCACTTACATAAAAGATATGATATCAATATGAATTCAATAAACTTGAAGTTACGAATATAATGTAAAAAATTTGAAATCATAACTCTTCAGCAGTGGAGAGTAAAATTACTATTGAAATTGGGAAATCTAAATTCTTGAAAACATTGGTGAGTCAAACAACTTGGTGACTTGCTACTTGCACATAAAGTTCCACAAATACAATACAAACATTGGTGAGTCAAACAACTTGGTGACTTGCTACTTGCACATGAAGTTCCACAAATACAATACAAACATTGGTGAGTCAAACAACTTGGTGACTTGCTACTTGCACATGAAGTTCCACAAATACAATACAAACATTGGTGAGTCAAACAACTTGGTGACTTGCTACTTGCACATGAAGTTCCACAAATACAATACAAACATTGGTGAGTCAAACAACTTGGTGACTTGCTACTTGCACATGAAGTTCCACAAATACAATACAAACATTGGTGAGTCAAACAACTTGGTGACTTGCTACTTGCACATGAAGTTCCACAAATACAATACAAACATTGGTGAGTCAAACAACTTGGTGACTTGCTACTTGCACATGAAGTTCCACAAATACAATACAAACATTGGTGAGTCAAACAACTTGGTGACTTGCTACTTGCACATGAAGTTCCACAAATACAATACAAACATTGGTGAGTCAAACAACTTGGTGACTTGCTACTTGCACATGAAGTTCCACAAATACAATACAAACATTGGTGAGTCAAACAACTTGGTGACTTGCTACTTGCACATGAAGTTCCACAAATACAATACAAACATTGGTGAGTCAAACAACTTGGTGACTTGCTACTTGCACATGAAGTTCCACAAATACAATACAAACATTGGTGAGTCAAACAACTTGGTGACTTGCTACTTGCACATGAAGTTCCACAAATACAATACAAACATTGGTGAGTCAAACAACTTGGTGACTTGCTACTTGCACATGAAGTTCCACAAATACAATACAAACATTGGTGAGTCAAACAACTTGGTGACTTGCTATTTGCACATGAAGTTCCACAAATACAATACAAACATCATATAGCAATACATACCTTTGTAAAATAATTCCCATTCTCGTGATGGTCGCTGGTGATGCATAAGTCAAATCGTGTGTTTCAAATATGAAATTGACATTATCACCAAACTGTATTCTCCATCCTGATGGAAGGGTCAGTAGTCGGTTGTCATCCAACACAGAGTTAAGAGATTCTATCCACTCTGGATCCACATCTCCGTCGCAGACCACCCAGGACCATATGTCTAATTAAGTTAAATTCAAATCAAATAAGTATTTGAGAAAAGAAATATATTGTGTATATTTTTTGATGAACCGCTTATACTCTGATATTTTTTATCTTCATGATACGTTGATGTTAATTTATTCATATTATATTATATATATTTTTTAATGAATTTATCCTTGTATAAAGTATATAATTATATAACAGATATCCTCAAACATTCCCTAAACTGCTAATTCCATATTATATCACATAAGTTATGAAAAAAATGATGATAGAATAACCTGATGGTTGATTGGTTACAGTGAGTGCAGTTGATGATATAACTCCATCATTCCATTGTCTAGTATCAGCGTCAATATATCCAAGTAATTCTGTTCTGTTCATTGCTTTAGGACATATCAGATGTTGAGATAAACTGAAACCCATTTTAGAGAGGGCCTAGAATAAACAAAATATGGTAATAGGAACGTAAATCAATATTAAAAATTTAAATGACAATGGGTCGGTATTACAGTCTCAGTTTAAGAGCTTAACTCAAGTTTTACAAAAATATAGCGTATTACAGTGTCCATTTAGGCCTAATCTTCCCTCAAATACGTCACTAAAACGACAAATATTTAACTCAACGTTTCTGGTGGATTAAGTACTTAACGGTGAGTCAACTGTCATTTGCTAGGCAACGCGTGAAGTTTCAGTTTCTATCACTAGAGGCGTTAGGCAACGAGTGTAGTTTCAGTGTTCTATCACTAGAGGCGTTAGTTGTATCGACGGTGGCGCCACACAACAAAATAAACTGACAGCCATATTGAAACGAACATGGGCATTTAAAAGCATTATTTTGGTGAAAAAAAAAATTTACCATAATAAACAATAGTATTTCAAGTCGTAGCGTCCCATTTTGTAGTTCGTATTATTTGAGGTTATTTAAAATTTGACAGATAATAACCCCAAAAAAAAAATATGTCTATAATTGAAGATTTAGTAACTGACATGTCATATTGCACTTTAATACGGAAATGGATTCAATCTCCCCTTAACATTAATCTTGAGTTTAACAAACTCAATGAGTTGAGGGCCGACTGTAATACTGGGCCAATGATACCTAGTTAATAATTTCAAAGTATATTAGCGATATGCCATTCACCAATAATGTAAAATGATATGATAATGGGAAAAGTATTTTTTTTTAATGAATTGGGACTAATGATTCCATTAATTCTAGACATCAATGAATTATCTGCCACAATTTCATTATATTTTTTTTATAATTTCAGGCTATCAACAGATGTAAATTTAACAAACATCCGATAACAAGTTGACACATGTTGAAAAATATAATATTGACTATCTAATCAAGACTAAGAACCAAAAATCAAACTCATGAGCTAGGACTTTGGGTTGAAATGTTTAACTAACGGAGTTTATAAGTTCTCAGAGTGGTGGTATATTAGAGATGGTAAAATAGAGAACAAAACAATAAAACTTACAGTCTTAAGAAGAAGTCTTACAGTTGACTTTCCACTTCCAGGTGGACCAACAATAACAACTCCCATTCTTTGCTTCAACTGTTCGTATAGTTCAATGCACTTACGCATCTACAAAATGAACAAATTATTTTGATATTATTTATTATATTATTATTACAATGAGTTTATAATGTTTTTTTGAAAAAGTTTGTCAAAAATGAGGTGACGTCATATGAAAAAGGTGTATTCATAAAAAAAAACGAGTGGGTTGTGGCCAACGCTATACTCCTCACTACCAAGTCACTCCACAAAGTTTTCAAATTGTTTGGAAAATTTCCAGAATTTTCATGAAATGAGTTTGTTAAATTATTATTTTATTTAAATATTTTATTAAAAAAAATCTTGATAATTCTTCAATGCCATTTTAACATAGGTACCTTTTTAGCAATTTGAAAATAAAATTATCTAAATTTAAGTTTCCTGAGCTTGGGGTCACTTCGAAATATTTGAAAGTTGAAAAAATAATAAGCACTGCCCCCCCTAGACAACGTGTCATTTAACTCTAGAAAAGATAACTCAATGTATGGAAGTGACAGATGCCAGTCACGTGACAACTGTCACTTCCATACATTGAGTTATCTTTTCTTGTTTCTTTTCTTTAGCTAAATGACACGTTGTTGAAGGGGCTGATTAGATATCTTTCAAAATCTAATGGGGTCTAAGCGAGTATTAGATAAACAAATTTACAAAATTTGAAAAGGATCGAACAAGTACTTTAGTCTATACATAGTACAAATCATATAGTACACACACACACACACACACACACACACACACACACACACACACACACACACACACACACACACACACACACACACACACACACACACACACACACACACACACACACACACACACACACACACACACACACACACACACACACACACACACACACACACACACACACACACACACACACACACACACACACACACACACACACACACACACACACACACACACACACACACACACACACACACACACACACACACACACACACACACACACACACACACACACACACACACACACACACACACACACACACACACACACACACACACACACACACACACACACACACACACACACACACACACACACACACACACACACACACACACACACACACACACACACACACACACACACACACACACACACACACACACACACACACACACACACACACTCACACACACACACACACACACACACACACACACACACACACACACACACACACACACACACACACACACACACACACACACACACACACACACACACACACACACACACACACACACACACACACACACACACACACACACACACACACACACACACACACACACACACACACACACACACACACACACACACACACACACACACACACACACACACACACACACACACACACACACACACACACACACACACACACACACACACACACACACACACACACACACACACACACACACACACACACACACACACACACACACACACACACACACACACACACACACACACACACACACACACACACACACACACACACACACACACACACACACACACACACACACACACACACACACACACACACACACACACACACACACACACACACACACACACACACACACACACACACACACACACACACACACACACACACACACAGATATATTGTGAAAACTTTTAGAATACAATCTCAGCAT
Organism: Molanna angustata; assembly: GCA_963576475.1. Classification (NCBI taxonomy): domain Eukaryota; kingdom Metazoa; phylum Arthropoda; class Insecta; order Trichoptera; family Molannidae; genus Molanna; species Molanna angustata. The sequence continues at coordinate 35,026,860 of OY754969.1, read as the reverse complement.
GATACTATTTGATAATCTGCAATAAAAAAAATAACCTTAAAATTGCGAGTTCATTACTTCCCACTATCCCTTGGGGTAGTGATGAGTAAAAATGTGATCATATATAAGAGATTATTAAATAATAATAATACCTGATTATTGTTGACGGTAAGGTTCAGTGTCTTGTAGCTTTGGATGAGAGCTTCGTGTAAGTCTGATGGAAGAGCACTTGATGTCTCTACTCCGGGGAATATTATTTTGATCAAATTGTCAAAACTGTCCAGACAAAATTATGTTCTTTTAGAAATATATTTATTAGTCTCTTAGATGTGTATCTACTCATAAATAATGATAGTTAATTTTTGTATGATAATTTACTTAACTTAAGATGAAGTGTTTAAGTTTTGTATGAAATACCAGTGTTAGAGCTTATTTTTGATTAAAACTAGTTGCATATAACACATGAGATCCAACTGTTGATAGCGATAGTATGTATAGTTGAAGAATAAGAATCAAACTATAAACCCATAAATACATATTATTGAAAATTTTAACACATGTTGGTATGTATGTCAAGATAGGATAGTATGGAGGTCAGTCCTCTTTTCCTACCCGGAATATGAAAACAGCATGATGGTTCTGTATGTATGTTTGGAGATTAAGCATCAAACTATGTATTAAGTCTTCTTACATATTTTTTTTTGTATGAAGCGATGCCGTCACTAAATTCAATTTTTATAAAAATTGTTAAAAAAAAATTGAGATGTACTTCTACAATCTCAATATTTTTTATAGAAAATTAAATTATCTAGTTGAGGTGTTTCGGCTTTTTTCGATATTTTTAAAAGATTTGGAAATATAGGCAGTTAAACTCATAAATTTATCATAAAAAAATATTTTCCTAATAAAAAATGTTTGATAAACTCTGGAATTTTTTTTAAAAAACTAATTTGAGATTTTGTATTTGTCTATCGTATCATATCGTCCCTCTCCTGACTAACAGTCGTATCTGACATTTTTGGCAAAATGGAGTTAGGACCACCATTGTGTATTTATATGTATGTTGTACGCATGTTCTCACTAAAGGTCTCGACTGTATCACCTCCCGTTAATTTGGAATAGCTTAGTGATTTGTTGTCAGGGCCTGATAAACGTGTTTTTGCGCCCGTAGCAATATATTTGAAACCGCCCCCCCTCCCCATATTTTTTTGGAATTTTATATTTAAAATTATGTAAAATTACATCCGGTCTAACACACCCGCACACCTTTCGCTGGTTACCCCACATTGTGGGATATGCCGTGATGGTATGTATGTATGTATGTACATCCGGTCTAAAATGACGAATCAGTTTGTTAATAAAATTACCTAAACCTACCTATATAGTTATTTATTTTTATTTATAAAAAATAGCCACAACAATTGGAGATTCATATAACATATTTACAATGTGGTATTACAATATTTGAGTCAATTTTGTTTTGTTTGACAACATCGGATATAATGCCCAAATATATAAGTCTATACTTGACTCGTAAATCATATTGACACGTGTCGTTTTGAAACTTGACAACAGATAGAAGAGAGAGAAAGAAAAAAGATTTTTTATTTATATAATTTACATTTTAGGATTTTAAGCGCCCTTTTTAAGACAACCGCCCTGACTCCTTGCTACTGATTGTTCTATGATTTATCCGGCCCTGTTTGTTGTCTACCAATTACTGAAAATAAAATAAATACTAATAGACCTATGTGCAAATACGATTCTAATATATATAAGAATAATTCATATATAGAAGAATACAAATAAAATATTAAAATATATTTACACCGTGTCACCATGTGCTGGGAGAGATGAAAATATGCACGCGCAAAACACTAAAAACGCTCTCCTGAACAATTTGAATTTTGCAGATACGACTGTTAGTCAGGAGAGGGACGATATATGCTGCGAAGCCTATAAGTTGGTGTTTTTAGCAGGCAAAAAGTCCACTACGCCATACAAAATGTTCCTTCGTACACGCATCTTGACTTAATACTGTCGATTCATTCAGGGAATTGAATTCTCATGAAAGAATCGACAGTTGGATAATTGTCTAGTTGGGGGGATGTGGCGTTTTTTGGATATTTAAAAAAAAAATTATTATATAGGCAGTTAAAAACAAATTTTTCATAAAATCATGTTTTTTGTAAAAAAAAAAAGTTCTTGTAACTTAAAAAATAAAACTAATTAAGATATTGTGTTTTTCTATATTTATAAAAAAAATATGAAAAAAATAAAATGAAAATTCAAATTTTGATAACACCTGTGTATATACTTTCGGAAATTTTGGTCTCTATGCATCAAGCGGATCAAAATTTATAAGTGAGGGACGGACAGACACACACAGAATGTTCTACTCCGAATTCTGAATAAATCTGAAATGTATGGAACATATATGCTGCAAAGCCTCTATGTTGGTGTTTTTTTAATTAAACCATGCAAAAATTTAGTGTGTGTGTGTGTCCCTTTAAACTTTTAATCCATTCAATGCACAGAGCCCAAAATTACAGAATATATAGAGAGTTATATAGGCCTATAAAACTTACTCAGTATTTTGAATTTTTGTTTCAGTCAGGGGTTGTCAACTTTTGAATTTTTGTTTTCATATTATGGGTAGGAAAAAAAGACTGACCTCCATACTATCCTATACTGACATACATACCTACATGTTTTAGATAGAAAACAAAATAATTTAAAATATTTATTAATTTGTGTTTAAGTGTTTATAGTTTGGTACTTATTCTTCAATTATACATACTATCGCCATCGAAAGTTGGATCTCATGTGTTACATGCAACTAGTAAAATTAGATATACTAAGAATATATTAAAACAAAGTCTTTATAAAAATAGAAGATAACTCATATTGGTAAAGTAAAATGTACGTATACAATTCATACATCGTCCTCTTACACATGTAAACACACCCTGACCCTCACAAACACACTTGTTTTTTTAGTGCTACATACTTATATTTTTTTACTTTTTTTTTAATTTTACTTTATTGAAAATTTATGTAGCAAAAATAATGTATTGTATAATTATTGTTGGTATTACCTCAGCACAGGCTTTGCCTAGTGAGATTATAAATTCCTTTTTAATATCCCTTTATAATACTTTTTGTTATATTGTACTTTATTATGGAAATATAAAAAAAAAACAAAAATATCCATTGTTATTGAGTTTTGTTTTTATTAAAATACCATAATTCAAATACAAAGATGATAGATGACACAAACCAACCAAAAGTAATAATTATAAACGGAGTCAGTAGATGTTGAAATTTTATAGCGATTGGTTGTTTGGGTTTTGCTATATTAGGCCACTCGAGATCTTTAAGCCACTTCTGTATGAAGCCAGATTCGAAAATTTTAAAAATCCATATATTTACTGGATGAACTAATTGAGAGGGTTTTGAAAATGCCATTGTAATTAATTGTGATAAATATGTCTATTTCAGAATGTTTAAATGTCCCCTTTTATTCAATTTGTAATTTAACTCAGGAATGCGACTCTTAAGATGAAGAGCACCAGCAACTTCTTCTCCGTTTCCTATCTGTTCAGTAGCAATATCGAAACCTTCGTCAGTGTTATAAATAATTAGGTTTTTTAATATATATTCAACGGTTTCATCCGAAATGTTTCTTAATAAATCGGCAGATTGATGCGTTCCAAAGAATTTAAATCTTTGTTCGACCATATCCTTCATCGTGGATACCCTTTCGTCATAATAATTGTGTGTCAGAAATCCGACCAAGGAGGCCTGATACAAATTACACAGAATTATAGACATCCAGATCCAAACGGCAAAAATAAAACGAACGAATCGTCCCTTGGGCATGTATTTTATGGGAATACCTAAAGTCAATTCCCAAACTGAGACAGCGATGTTTTTAGCCAACACAGTGTTGTTTCGAATTATCCTCCTCAGCTGTGACAACAATAGTATTAGACATAAAATTGTCAACAATATCAACAACCAGATGTAAGTCTTGAAAGGCAGTAAAAGTTTCTTACCGAGAGAGAACTTTTGAAACAGGGGTATGGCCCACACTAAGTCAGTGGTATCATAGCCGTAAGAATAATCAATCAAATGAATCATGTTGGGGCTGACGATGCAGGCTCCAATAGCTATGTCTGCCCTCCTGTATATCAAATCGCCGTAAGCTCCCACCCATTGGGATCCATTCCATCTTCCCCAAGTATATTGGTCGTCAGGGTGCAGGATTATTAGAGTATAGTTGAGTAATGTTGCCAGTAACTGCACCAGCTGTCCTTCCATTCCAGCGATGACGACAGATTCGTCGGTGTTGTGTTTTATAAAGACGTGAGGATATCTGGTTACGGCTGCCACTATGACGGGACATTTATAAAAGTTGAACACTTTGGAAGGAAAGAGATATGTGAAGTTTTGAAAGGAGCCATTTATCCAACGGTCGATGACGACAAGGTCTGATTTACCACAGCCAGTTTTGGTGTATGGGAAAAATGTAAACAGCGTAGGATAGTCGACGAGTGGAGCAATAACTAGAAGATTGATAATTCTCAATGACCAACAAGTAGACAGTATATCTTGTACCTTGGAATAAATGTACTTTTTTGAAAATATTACAGAGTTCATAATGATAATAATTTTACCGCCAGATGAAGATATCAATTTTTGAGCGTTTTCGAGGTGTGATAACAAACTTTGAATATCTTCAATGATGATGATGAAGTTTTCACATGTGTGCCCTGATATGATGCTAACATCCTCAACAACAGTAATAACACCAAACATTTCTATGTTTTCCAACAGAACATTAATGGAAAAGGTATGATAATTTGTGGTATTTTCATTATAAGCAATAATGAAAGGAATATTTTCTATATGATCAAAATATTCCCTCACAACTTGTGTAACACATTTACCAACATTTGTATACATGTCCATATGAGCTCTTTCAACAGAATTATCTAAATGATTAAACAATGTAGAAGCAATGATATGAAAACAGAAAAGTTGTAGTAGAAAAAATATGCGAGTCATATTGGGTCGCAACAAATATAATAAAAAAGTAATATTAAATTATTAAATGGATGCCATCATTGCAGTTGTTTTCAAACATTTACCATAAAACACTTGATATTCATTTTTAGTTTTATTATTTGAGATAGGTGATATGAGTTGGAGGCAGATGGTTTGGTTTTGAAATATTTGCAACTAAGTAGATTTGAAGCAGAGAAAAAATATTCAAAACTGTGACGACTTTGTTTAAATGATTGCCACTAATATCAACCATAAATTAATCATGACACAAAGCAACAGATGATATAGTTTAGTAAATATCTGTTAAAACTGTTGTCACTGCTAATATTATATATGGATAAATTATATAGTGCAGTTTTGGTACTAACTAGCTCACCTCAAGGGCACTTGGTTAAAATTAATATTCTGGTTGGTTGGAAGAAATTGCCTAATAGCAACCAACCCGCTAGTGTACAATATTTTATTTATTTATTTTATTTCAATGTAAACAAAACAGTCATAACAGAGTACAATTAATTACACATACAAAACAATTCAAGGACCAAAAATTGTTTACAGCTTATTACTAAATAGTGAATTGCACTTTTAAAAAATCTAAATAAAAAAGTAAGAAAAGTAAAAGAACACAAAGTTGTCATTGCTTGGTGGGACTTTGAGAAAAATAGGAAAAGGAGGAGATAATGGGAGAGGAAAAAAAATGCACACAATTCGTACATCAGTCCACCCTCTCAGCGAGTGAAACCCTCAACACTCTCCTGAACTTGTTAAATGAGGTAAGATTCATATCGATGTTGTTAAAAATGGTGTTGATGTTTCCACATGCCCTTTGGAGAAAGGAACTTTGAGCATAATTCGTGGTGCACCTGGGCATTCTAAAAGTGAGAGATGTCCTAGAACTTTGGAGAGTTTATGCTATGTACAGAGAGATAAATAAATAAATAATCTCTATATCTGAATTATGATATCATGAATAAAGGAAAATAAATTGATTTATTCATTGAACTGTGTAAGTGACATCAAATCGAACACAGGATGCATTTAACTGCAAGGAGAAAGAATAAATGATTGTCCTTAAATTTATACATACAACGTCCAAAAAGAAAATAGTTGAAGCATCTCAATGAAAGGCACAATTGCTAAATTTCATATACCTAAACGCATAAAAGAACAACAGAAAACCAGATGACAATTGTAGATAATATTTTTTTTCCTTTCAAATGTACCTTATTTAAAAGGATAAAATGTTTTATTTTATGTTCTAAAACATTTGCTGATACTACGCATCAATTTACATCAGTAAATACAATCACATGCAACATCAACATTTTGTATAAAATCATTGAAAGCCATAATATGGAGTCAATACATTTTGACTGATTGAGCCATCAATTATACAGATCAACTGATAATAAATGCATTACAAGATAATATCAAGCACAGTGGGACCTGGTTAAATAAAACCATACAAAATTTAATGATATTTTACTTTTTGTTGTGTACCTATTTCTCATACTAAAAAATGTGATGCATATTTAGCATGTAAATTAAGGTTTCATAGAAATAATACATAATTGAATTATATCAATATTTTGTCAAAATATAGAAAAGTTCTCTTCAAACTATTTATATCAAATGACTTACTCCTGAATTAAAACAAAATGAATTGTCTAACTGCCGATTTGTTTGAAGAGACTTTATTTCGATTAACATATGGACAGTTTTAAGCAAAGACACGGGTAAAAAGTTCTTTTTGCATGTAAAAAACACCAACTTATGAATCTTCGAAGCATATATTATGTTCTGTATATGGATGAATCCAGAGTAGAAAATGATTTTTTATATTCACTAAAGAAGACTTTTAGAAATGACACATTGGTTGGGGGATACTCTCCGAAAGATACCTTTAAAGTTTAGTAAACTGTTGTCTCTTTAAAGGTGCCTGTCGGGGATTTCCACCAACCAATGTCTTTATGTGTTTGTAAATGGAAGATATGATTTCTTATAGTCATCTGTAGTAAATATCCCATCGCAACTTTGAGTTTCATTAACACTTCCCGCTTTCAAAATAAATCTGAGGAATCATTTCCTTACACATAACACTTAAATTTGTCTTCTTATCCTATCCTTGTCCCCCCCACTCCTGTCCCCTCCATTTCTTAATTGTTATTGTTTGATATGTAATTATATTTTATTCATATAAATTGTTGGTACGTATAATAAATACAATATTATACACTAAATGAATATGGTTGGTTGGAATATATTGCCATCTGGGAATAAGCTTACATGTTCTCAAAAAGTTTTAAATAAATAAATGAATATAAAAAAATCACACATTATACTATCATACTATACAACACTTTGAAGGCTGTTATCTCCGAAAGCCACCCCTACTCAGGGTTCATACTATCCATTCTTTGTTACCAGTTGTCATATCCTTTTACAGAAAAAAATCAGCTTATACTATGATATAAGTCTGGCAGTCGTTGGCTCTTGCTCCAATACTAAATATTTTAATGTAACCAAATAATACATACCTTTGAGCATCTTCATATGACAACTTAGATAGAGTATTGAGACGAAGAGCTTGTACAACCAAATGAAGCTGTTGTGATTCATCGGGAAATGTCTTATTGTTATGAATAAAGTCTCTAAGGGCAGTTCCACAACTTCCAATCACAGTTTTTAATGCCCTGAGGCCCCAGTCATAGTGGTGCATTGGACTCAACAACGAACTGGAATTGTTTGAGAAAATAATTTTATATAAGAATAGTATAAAATAATTTAATATTATATAAGTACATTTTGTAGGAAATAGATCATTCCCACTCAACGATATTATGAATAATGACAAATTTATTTCAACTTACATTTTAAATTACTTAAAACATGTTTAAAATATAATTAACTGACAATCATAATATGTGATTCAGTATCTTTTTGAATTAAAATAGGATCATTATAAAATTATAGAATCAAGGTCATTTCAACTAGATTTTGTATTCTGTAACTGAAGTTGTTACTAAAATTTACAAAATTAGTGCACCATAGATGATAATTTGAACTCAATTTGTCTATGGCGCAGACTATGCATGCGTATTGCGCACTGTTCGGCCATGTTAATTTATGTTGTATCGCCGTGATGTCACCTAACCTAACATTTTAATTGAACATAACTAAATACATGTAAATAATCCATTTTTATTTTTATCCATACACAACTGATGTTTTCAACTTAACTAAAATATCCCAAACTGCTGTGAAAATAACTAGAATGCTTTCAATTAGAGGTGAAATAAAAATAAGTAACGTTATGACAGTTGATTAGACTAAAATGTGGTTATAGAATAGGGAATTGAACTAATTCATGGATCTATTTGGAGTAAGAATGTTTCTAAATAGGAACATTCCTATTTCAGCGTTATCCTATCAACGTATCCGTTAAACATTCCTATCAACTTGGACTTAGTGGAATAGGAATGCACTTATTTTAGCCGGAATGTTCTTAAAAAGTTATAGAATCGGACGTAATATCACAAAAGCAAATATGGGTGGATCAGTAACATTTTACGCGATAAGAATATTTTCACTTATTTCTAGTCAAACATTATAAATAAGTTTCACTGTAGATGAATGGGTCTAAAAAAAAGCACACCCACACTCTATGGTTTTAGCTGCTAACTGCAGAACCGCTCAATGTGCACGCACTGCAGTTAAAAACCCCGTACGATTTCGTCAGTTGTAAGATGATCTTCGTGAGAAGTTGTTGTGTTCTAGTAATATCGTATATCATATTTTATAGATTGAGACAATGTAAATTCATCACTCATTCCATTGTCTATCTAATTGTGCTTGAAAAAAGAGCTAAATACTTCTTAGGAGTGAATAAGGATAGCAAATGTGGTACATTCAGCAGATTGAAGAGGCATGCTATGATTTGACAAGAATACAATGTTATTTTTTAGATATTGTACTGAGTGGATGCTTGTAACAATATTATTAAGCAATGCCACGACGATCTTGTATCTTTGGCCAATGAAGTATATAATTACAATAATTAAGTAATTATAATTTTAAAATGACATGAGCCCTATTCTTATTTATATAATTGAAAAAAAAAAGTTTTTATTAAAAAGATTAAATCAGCCTCAGAATATGTCTGGGCGTAAATAAAATTATACTATTTTAGCTAAAATTTGAAACTCTTACTACGATTAGGTATTTGAAAGAAAAAAATAATGGTTTCATAATTTCTTCTTTTCTGTAATTGCAAGAACTCAATGCAAAACAGGGTGAATGCACAAGTGATCTTCATGGCAGTCTGACACATACTAAGATTACTAACGGTTCATTTATTAACAAGTTGTGGTTTTAAAATCAGTCTCTTTGTGTTATAAAATCATGTGGCAAAAAAACCGCCTGCAGTTAACAGTAGTATGGCCGGGAACTAACCTTGCCATTTGATAACAGAGAAGAAGTTTATCAGCCAGTGTGTCAGCAATTGTCAATGAATGTGTGGCGAGCAATGCTCTAGCAATGTGGGCAGCGTGAGGAGTGCACATAGCAGCGGGGCGCAGGCGGCTTGCTAGAGCCCCAGGGACCTGCCTGCGACCGCCGTACCCAGCTCCGGCGGGATTCAACGTGACAAACACACCACACCCTACTTCCACCTTAACCTGGAACATTTCAAATTGTTAAGTAACAATGAGAATTTGGAAGAACCATGAGTCATTAAATAGCCCTATATAAATTTGATTATAATTTATTAAATGTGTCTGATGGTACAAGATAATAAAGGTTCATCATAATGACAGATTCCCTAAATTAAGAAAAAGAAAATTTTTTGCACAATAGCTGAATGAAATAGATGGGTCGATGGCAGAGGGGTTAGCGCGCTGGGCTAGTAATCCAGTGGTCGCGAGTTTGAATCCTGCCTCAACCGATTTCGTTCACCTAAAGCACAAGCATTTATGCTTAATTTAGGGAACGTAGGAAAATGCATTTTTTTTTTTTTTTTTAAAAAAAATGAATATGTCCTTGTTAAACAAGTACATATACATCTTCCTACGTTCCCTAAACTAAGCATAAATGCTTGTCCTATAGGTGAACGAGATCGGTCGAGGCAGGATTCGAACTCGCGACCACTGGATTACTAACCCAGCGCGCTAACCGCTCTGCCATCCACCCATCCAAATACATCATTTGTACTTGTTTAACAAGGATTTCATTTTATCAAAAAAAAAATCAGGAGAGGTAGAATTCAATCACTCTCGGAATTAGATTCTAAATTGTATTTCAATCAACACTTAGAATCTTCCTACCTACCATCTTATTCTTTGTACATTCTGCATAAGAGTACATTATAATATTACGATTATAACATACCTACGTACTGCCAAATTCTCCATAATAAAGGTAGTTTCTTAGTGAAAATTCTAAATTGGGATTGGATTGAGTGGAGTAAAGAGTAAACTTGAAACACTGAATTACTAGTTCAGTACACTTACTAATCTGCCAAACTATTTTTATAAAAATTTCTGGCATGAGTTGAGTAAGCAGCAATTAGTATGGAAATTACTTTAGGTGGTTTTGTAGTTAGTTCCCACATACAGATTGAGTGGTGGTAATAGGAGCAGCAAATATATAAAAAAAAATCAATAATGAACCACATATCATAACATTTATCAACTGTACATTTAAAAAATATTACCTCCTTCCCATTTAAAATAGCATTTTTGTTTGAAGCTTTGGAGCTGGTCGCTTCTAAGAGTGAAGAAAATTGTTGTGTAATACCGGAGAGTGTCTTCTCCTCCAGACGGTTGAACTCGTCGAAGCACCCCCAAGCACTGCTCAGAGCTAAACCTGTCAGAAGACGGCCGAATGTTGTCTGGTCCATTCCCTAACATAAATAATGTAACAAACATTATAATTTTCTTCTTTTTGACATATTCTTTTGAGATCTGAAAATAACATTTTTTATATTGCTTCTCGGACACTATCAGCGCTGCGTTCACCAAAGAACATCAAATGGATCATCAGCTAGCTCAAATCCTTGAGTGTAACACGTGAGCGCTGTATACAAGATACCATGTTTACAAACACACTGCATACCTGCTATCTGCGCATACTGCAATATTGTTTTCGTTGACATTGGTTGAACTTTATATATAGTTTTATTTATATATATATTGGTTGAACTTTATATTGGTTGAACTAATTTTATTCAACTAATACAAGTAATATTTTGACATCATGAATATATTTTTTTGTTTATTTCACCCTGGATAACCTGCTTCTGTGTATTTCATTACCTAATTCCAACTATTTCACTAACCCAGTCCTTCATGATAATAATATATCTGGATAGTATAGAAATATAATGTAATATAAATTATAGCACAACACAGGGCCGTATTTATAAACCATTTTCAGTGCTTAAGTCAATACTTAGCACACCAAAATGTATGGAATTTGTCATGCTTAGCATTGAGAAAATTCTTAGTACATTTTATAAATTCGGGCCACAGATTTTATGACACAAAAAATATGTAAAATATGTTGATGAATGGCTTGATCCACAATAGGCCGACACTTAAGAATTAATCCAGCGTCACTTAATGGTGGTAAGATTATTTGGTGAAACGAAATTCAAAAGTGCATCAAAAAATATATATTTGCACTTAGAAACCTTGGTGAAAACGGGGTAGATCAAATATGAATTCAACATACATTCAAAAAAGTTGCCATACTTTGGAGACTTATGATGACTTCAGATTGAACATTTAGTTTTAGTAAGATTCTATAAAAAATATATAACGTATATTTTTAAAAGTTGGGTTTTGAAAATACACATTTTTCCACCTGCGTAATTCTTTACGTGTCCGGACCTCAGACCATGACACTTGAGTAGGCGGCGACGGATATCGCTTTGTCGCTAACTATTTTTAATAAAATTCATAATTTATTATACCTCATCGCAATTGAATACAAGAACTAGCCTTCCCAGAAGACCTCCTAAAGCTTTTACAGACTCAGTTTTTCCAGTTCCCGCTGGACCAAATGGATTACCAGCTTGACCTAAATGTAGAGCCTGGAAATATAAAAAAGAATGTCTTTTCAAATATTAACATACATATTCAAAACTGGGAATATTTTCTAAAAAAATCAAATATTTGGTCTCAAACCAAATAAGTCATGGTAATTATGCCTAAGTCTCAACCATTTTTTCACCAACCATATTGTTTAAGACCCTTAACAGGACAAATGAACAGGTCCTTTGAAATATATACATGTATTTTATTTGTACCAAAGATATATAGTTCATTGATAATTCAGTCACAAAATAAAAATTACTTCTTTACTGACTATAAAACAATGTATTAAATTGTATTTCCCAAGGGTCACTCCATGTTAATCGTTATTATGATCGTCACTCTTATTATTAGCGTTAAATGAACAAGAATTACCTGTGTTAATATTAGAAAGCATTGATCTGTGAGTTTAGTACGAACTAATGTTCCAGTATTTGCTCCTAAATATTCATAAGTGTACGGCAATTTAGCTAAACCCATGCGAGCATTTATTTCTGATTTGTTTTCAATATAAAATCTGAAAAATAAACATTGATTAATAACAATGCACAATGAAAACAAAACATACAGGAATTCCCTAAACATCATAAGTAAATAAATAAATAACACTTAAAAATTATATTTATATGTGTACTAGTTGTAATAGAAGTAATGTAATGTGTGGAATGCAATCCATGAAAATGTAAATGGACTGCAAAGAGCAAAAATTAAAATTATTCCAAAGAGACTGAGGTGGCCTTCAATAGAAGGACGCTAAAATAGAGATGCATGGCAATCAGTACTTTCAACTACGGATGTTACGGAGCTTTGACTCCAACTCCGAAAGGTTTGAACTTCCCATTGATTATACTTCTACTTCCGCTCCAATAATTTTGAATCATAGTTTATAACGAAAATCGAAACGTAGCGAGCGACTGTGGCCAAATGCATACGTACACAATTAGACTTGCCCGGGGAATCCTCTCACACTCACAATTTGCTACATTTAGAGTCACTTAAATTGATTTAAAATTTAAAATAATGTATATTTTTCTACTGCTGCATACTACCTCAGTAAATTTTTCTACTGTTGCATACCCAAAATATATAATAGAGTTGTATCTGATATCTTGGACTTAGTCCAGCCGAGTGGACATAATTTTGGAAAGCTGGTTACTGATTGGTTGATTCGGAGAGGAAGAGAAGAGTCAGAGAGAGAATTGACGTTTGTTCTAAGATGATGTTTCCACTCCGAAAGAGATTGTTTTTATACGCCATCATACATCCTTTACGACCTTTACACATGTCCTCTTACACATGTAAACCCCCCTTACCCTCATAAATACACTTGTTTTTTGGTCTACTTGTTTAGTTATTTATTGTTCTTTATATATATTTTTATTACTTTTTGTAATTTTATACTATAAAAAATTATGAAGCAATAATATATGTCATAATTATTGTTAGTATTACCTCAGAACAGGCTTTGCCTAGTGAGGTAATATTTATTTTTTGTTATATTGAAATTATTATACTATATTATGGAAATAAATAAATAAAAAAATGTTTCATCATATATGTATATATGACTAATTAAAGAGATTGATTACTGAATTAGGTTTCTATTATTAGTTTCATTAGGTCTCCCCTTAGTTTACTTAACACATCTGTCTTCTACTTTGCCTCCAAATCCGGTAAATCAGATTTAAATTCTCCGGCTCCAACTCACCGGTACCGGTATACTCACCTCCGTAAAATCCCTACATTCAATCAAACACATAAAGAACAGTGATGGTTCTAATGTAAGAATAAAACTTTATTTTTACCTCAATTGTTTTTGCCATATCCAATGGTCCAAGGATGAAACACTATTGTCGATAAGTTCATTGATGATATCCAAGTAGTTGTTACACTGAAGTATTAAAGCTTGAAGTTTGCTTCTCTCAGACTGTTCATCTTCCTCTTGTACTTCAGCTTTTATATAACTGTCCAACTCTTTGCGTATATTCTCTTTAACAGTGTGGAGACTTCTACTTGTTATAGCTTTCTCCGTATTCTCTGTGAACTGAAGACTCTGTACGAGGCAGAGAACCTGAGTAGGGTAACTGAATATGTCACGGTTCTGTGACGTTCCGATTTTAATGCATTGCATGATACATGTACGGATGGAGCTTTTCATTTCATCCTCCAAACGTTTCAACCACACCTATAATATAAAAAAAATTACAGTTCGGTTTTTTTGGACTATGTCTTGGTGACTAGTTCCATTATCTGTTTATAAAGTAAAATGAAAATATTTCACGAAGAATATTGCATTTAAAGAAACTTTTCCGCATTTAATCTTGATAAATCATATTGGAAGTACTGAAAGTAAATGGATTACATTAAAATAATTCAGAAAGTTGTAACTAAATAAACAAATATATAAATAATGAATTCGTTATTTCTCTCAAACACAATAAAAACATTGTGATAATAATAACAAAATACTAACAAAACAAAAACAAAAAAGATTACAATATCATATTATACAACATTAAATAAAAAAAAATCAAGGCAATAAATATTAAGAATAAGAATTGAACACGTATTATCAGGAACAGTTTGCATTGCTAAACCGTGTGCATTTGGAGGACACATGCCATGAATTCAACACAAGTATTTAAGTGCATTAACGCAACAAACTAGTGCCTAATTAGAGGCAGTACTTGGCTCCTAATCAACACGGAAAGGTAAATACGCCACCAGGCAATGCCTATTTGTGGGTATTACAAAAATTATTAATTAAATAAAGTTATGACCAATTAACTGGCCAAATAAATTTTATATTATGAAAATTGCTTAATAAACATTAGAACATAACTAAAATGCAGAGGTCTTAGATTGGAATATCTCTTACCTCAATGGGAGCATCAATATCAACAGGAGAATCAAGCACCAGCTTCTGGTTGTATTTAGCGGTGAGGGCTGTAACAGACGCTCCGCCCGGTCCCAGCTGAAGGCCCACTGTACCGGGGAAGAGTTTCTTCACGTGAGCTTTCAAGGCTGTCTCTCGGCCAGACTTTACACCACCGGCCAACTCCAGGAGATCGTCGTCACTCAAAAAGTACAAACGAGGAAAGATAGAACGTTTCTCCTGAAATAAAGTCATCAAGGCATGGATTTTATGTACCTACATACATATAATAAAAAATATATATATATGTACTATTAAGTATGGTTAATGGATACGAGAACAGAGAGATATACCCTTCCAAAGGAGACCTGCATCTCATCTCTTAGGCCTGACTTGAGAATATACTCTCTTTCATTGAAAAGAGTTACTTATGGAGGAGCTGACTGTTCCATGGGACATAAATATTCCAAAAGACCACCAATACAAGCTAAACAAATACAAGGAATCGGTAGATAAAACAGTTCAAAATGGCTTTAGCACAAATATATATGCTGTAGAGGTGGGGGCGAAAGGACTGCCCGCAAAAACTTAATATTCCTACTTTAAGGATCTAGGTCTCCCTAGAGGTATAATAATAAAAGAACTTTTGGATAGGGTGGTAAAAGCAGCATTATCCGCGTCCTATGTGATTAGGTTGCGCAGGGGAGTGGAGTATCAGTCGTAGGTTGGTGGGTGAGTGGTGTGCTGACTCAAGTCATAAATGGGCCGCTTAAGCCCACATACATGGTCGCAAGCCCGTGTGGCTCGCTTATTCTATCTGGTACTCTGGTCGCCTGTGCTCGTGGGCCTGGATTCGTGAACCCAGTGAAACTACGATTGCCTTTCTCTTTTGTATCTTAAACAATCTTAGTTAATGCCCTAACAAGGCGAAATAGGCCATGTTTTAACGTGAAATATTTTTTTATTTAATTTAATGTATTTGTAACAGAGTATAAATTTTAGCTATCCATATAAACTTTATCTATGACAAATCTCAAACTCCTCTCTGCGCAAAGTTTGCTTAAAAGGTGTCCGAAGTTTTCGCTTCACCTATGAATGTATAGATATATTACTCATATTCATAATTTAATGATTTCAAGTATTTATACATAGCCTTACAATACTATGGATTCTTACCGCAATAAACTGCTGAAGAGTTGTCTGACATTTATGCAACTGATGCATCAGACTATCAAGAAGAGGAGCGAGAGTTGGTAGTCGCGCCAGGAGAGCAGAAGGACGAGGATCACCATCCAGAGTACGAGACACTTGCCTCCAGTCCCTGTCCAAGCGAAGGAACGCTCCGTCACTTCCGCTACCAGAGCTAAGAATCGGTTCCAGGTAAATCCATCTGAGGAAATATCAAACCTAGTAGTCTAATTTTCTTCAAGACATTTTGTTCCAATTAAATATTAACAGGGAAGTAGTATGAATAGGTATATATTTCTTTAGAAGAAATGCTAAAGACTCTTCCGTAAGTATAAAAATGTATTCCCACCTTTTCTTTAGAAAATTGTATGAGATTGAAAAGCATATGGTACCTACATTTAAAATTATCCATTTGAATATTAATAAGTAATGAAGTCACATTGTCTCAATCCAATCAAACTTAAAAAATATATGAAATAACGATTAATCAAATAATTCATTAATATTCATAGTGCATTCTTCAATTTCCTCCTTCTATTCCTCATTGCTACGATTAGTCTGTTTATTGTATGATCTTTTTTTCTTAGGTGTGTACTAAATGCTACTGTATATAGTTTTTTTTTTAAATGAATATGTCCTTGTTAAACAAGTACATATTACATATACATAAGTACATATACATATACATATACTTAGTACATATCCCTACTTTCCCTAAAATAAGCAAATAAATGCTTGTGCTATAGGTGAACGAAATCGGTCGTGGCAGGATTCGAACTTGCGACCACTGGATTACTAGCCCAGCGCGCTAAAGCACATGCTCCATTGCCAGGCAAACATGGCCAAAATATGACCTCAGAAGAACCAGAGAACTACTCACGTTCAGAAGGGATTTACTAGCCAGAATCGTATCGGTATTAACGGGACACTGGCTCATAGGTAAGCATGCCAGAAGGCTGGGGCTGGAGTCATACGATTACTGCAGAGCATGCCAAGACGAAGAAGAGGAAGAGACTGTGGTCCATTTCCTCTGTCACTGTCCTGCTCTCTCTAGAAATAGAAGAAAGTCCTTGGGAAGTTTCTTCTATAATGATCTGATTGACATAGCGTCTGCCGATATAGGAGACATTATGACATTTATTGGCCAATCAGGCTGGTTCAGGGTGGATGAGTGAGGGGGAGGACAGCCCAAATCTTTTACTGTGGTATCACAAAGGGCCAACCGGCCTAAGTGTGTTCTCCTGAGAACTGCCACCCGCAAAAAAAAAAAAAAAAAACCGCTCTGCCATCGACCCATCTGCTATTTACTACCCATATACTATTGAGACTTTACATTGCTCGTGTTGGTTGAAAGAGATTGCCTTATGACAGAAAACTTGCCTTTTTGTACTTGCTGAACATAAATTCAATAAATAAATTTTGTTGATTATTCATATCTCTTGGATTCTTATTTTTTGATATCATATTTATCTCAAAGATAGCCCCGGACAATGTACCGGAGGGGTCTCGACCACGAGGACGCCCATCAAAAAGATGGCGAGATAGTTGGCAGTCCACATCACAGGAGGCTGAAAATGCAGCATAAAACAGGCCCTGGGCCTAATGAAAGAACAAGAAGAAGATACTTATGCCACTTGATACATTGTAACTCTCATATTAAAAGCATCATATCTTTATTCAATTCACGTAGGTATACAAAAAAAAAGAATTAAATCTTCTTTACCTATACACTTAATAATTCCCCTATACCTAGAAGAGAATCGGTGAAAGACCTAGGAATTGTCATTTGACGATCACATGAATAATATAAGTAAAAAAGCCAATAAAATGTTGGGCTTCATCATCAGACACTGTAAACCTTTTTCAAATATTGAATGCCTCAAAATTCTGTATACATCTATGGTAAGAAGTCATATAGAGTAAGGATCGCAAATTTGGAACCCGATGTATCGTAAGCACATAAATAGACTGGATAGTGTACAAAAACGCTTCCTCAAACACCTCATCTATAAATCTGGCTGTCGGGAATTAATGGGCCCGCATAATCATATAAATAACGTGTACTTAGCTGAATCAAAATTTAATTTACCATCTAGACGAATAACTGCAGACTCACTATTTTTGTATAAACTATTTCATAACATTATTGACTGTCCAAATTTCTTCTTCTTCTTCCTATTTTTTTAGATCTATGATCTGTTTTTACAGGTCCTGGGACGAGGACGTCCAGCTCTCCCTCCAAATTAATTAGAAAATATCTCACTTCACATTCCAAACTGCAATGTCAGATCAAAACCTACTTTTTCTATGTCACACTCTAAAACTAATCTTAGGAAAAATTTATTTACTAACCGGTTTATTTATAACCACCTCCAATTTTAACAACCTGCTCAATAACATTAACTTTTTTCATACCCAATCTCTACTCTCGTTCAAAATTGCAATAATGCGCCAACTTTGCACTGATAACATAACTCAAAATTCCACTCTCTAGTATATACATATATGTATGTGTCACCATAATGGTTGCAACACAATTTTCGTTAATCCTTAAGTACGTTAGAATCCCATGTTATGATTCTAGAATATAATCCTCTTTGTACTATTCCTTGTATGTTTCAGGTGTGATCCTATAATTTTGTTTTTCTCATTCCTTGTAAATTGTATGTAAAACTTTAAAAATTACTTGATATGACGTCCTATTATTATGTTACATGTACTTGTTTTTTTTTTCTATTGTTTTTAATATCATTATACTCTACTGTACTGTTGGATATCCAAAATAAATAAAATAAATAATTAATTCATATCTATGAATCAAATTAATATACAAATGTATATAAGACAATGCATAGTGAGTCAGTTTATGACAATAATAAATTATCTGGTATGCAAAGGAAAAAAAATATATAATTTCAACTGTCGATTTGTTCAAGAGAATTTATTTCTCTTAACAGCTCCCCTAGACAAGGTGTCATTTAGCTCAAGAAAAAAAACAAGAAAAGATAACTCAATGTATGGAAGTGACAGTTGCCAGTCACATAACAACTGTCACTTCCATACATTGAGTTATCTTTTCTTGAGCTAAATGTCAAGTTGTCTAGGGGGGCAGGTCTACATATTTCATGGTTTTTCAACATTGGAGTCAAAAAACACCAACTTAGAGGCTTTGCAGCATATATGTTATGTAATATGGATGAACTCAAAATTTGAAGTTGAACATTTAGTATGTCTGAATGTGTCCGTCCCACTCTTGTAACTTTTGATCTGCTTGATTCACAGAGCCTAAAATTTAAAAAGTAGAGACTTTTTTGACTTACATAACTTTTATACTCAGAATTTTGAATTTTCATTCTAATCAGGGGTTATCAACATTTGAATTTTTATTTTCTTTTTCAATATATCTCAAAAGCCATAAAAGCTAAACTAAAAATTTGTATAAATATAGTCAAATACAATTTCTCAAAATTTATTTTTATGAAAAAGTTCCAGGGTTCTTTTTTTTTACTAAGAAACAACTTTTTTATGACAAATTTGGGTTAAACCGTTTTATTTTCTAAATTTGTAAATTATTTTGTATAAATTGAATTTAGTGACAACATTGTTTCATATAATTTGTATTGCAGTATACACTACAAAATATCTACAGGGACTCTCAATAGTTTGATACTTAATCTCCAAACATACATACATACCATCAAGCTTTTTACATATTCGAGTAGGAAAAGATAACTGACCTCCACAACAGCCTATATTGACATACATGTTTTGTATAGAAAACAAAATATCTTAGAATATTAAATAATTTGGTTTATACTTTGGTGTGTAGGTATTCTTCAACTAATCATTCCACATATATCCTTCAACAGTTGGATCTCATGTGATACAAGCAACTAGTTTAAATATTTAATGATTGATACTAGATATAAGAAAAAAATGTATTTATAAATAAATAAAATAAAAAAAATAAAAGTAAATCAAGAAAAGATAATGTGGGTTTTTTTTATCTTTGGAATTATTGGAAATAGTGGAGATAATAATAATATACATATATAAAAATAATAAACTCACTCTGATTTTAAAATTTGTTTATTTAAAAAAAAAAACGTTATTATAAAAATTCATGGATCATTGTATAATTTTTTGTATATAAATGCACATTTAAAATATACTAACAAACATTATGAAGAAATTACAAAATATAAACATGGCACAATATGATTGATTCAGTGGATGAACATTTTGAATACAATTATTTATTAAAAAAAAACACGCGTACTAATAAACTTATCTTAAATATTCACAAACTTAACTTTTAATATCTATATATAATATATTTGTAGATGTGACAGTATATAATTTTATAAAATAGATGTAAGTAAATAAAAAATCTTTAAGAATTTAGATATGGCATATAAAATTAAGTGTAGTATCTATTCAAATATGTAGGTACTTAATTAATAAGAAGCTGCTATATTATGAAAATGTTTCCAAAAAGAGCTTTTGTAAGTGAATGGTCGAGGTAAGAATGAAATCTGACTTTGATAGATTTTTATTAAATTATATTTTTTACAAACTTTATGCCAATATCAAATGCAAAACTATTTAACAAAAAAAAAATATTTTCAAATAAAAAAAAATCATTTGATTGTGGTATGAAAAAAATTACTATAGGTAGGTAGCGAAATATATTTTGGAAATAACTATAAAAGTCGAAAAGAGTTTTTTTTCTGTATTCTCTATTAAAATATAAAGAAAAATAATACAAAGAAAACAACAAACAAAAATAAAAAAGGATCAGAAAAAGATAAAAAAAAATCAATTAAAAGGCGGGAAAAATACTCATTTATAAATCGAACAATTTAAATTATCCATTCAAAATGTTTTTGATGCAAAATCCCCTTTTCGTTGGTCAACAACAATATTTAGTTCCCGTCAAATGAAAGACAAAAAAAAAATTTAAAATGTACTCTATTTTCACTGCTTTGTTTTTGATTTACTTTGTTTTTTTATTTGCTTTATTTATAATTTTATTTTGTTTTTAATTAATTTTATTTTTAATCGTTTTGTACTTGATTTACTTTATTTTAATTATGAAATGTGTATAATGTGTTGTAGAGTAATTATGTAATTGCTGTGTAAGAGAGAACTTGTACTAAAATAACCAACTGTTTACACAGTTTTGTGTAAAAATAAAATACTCTAAATGTAAATTATTAAAACAATTCAATAAACCAATAAAAAAAATCAAATTGTAATTTTTTGTCGTGGTTTAAGGGTTTGCACATAATATATCAACCAAGCAAAAAACTGTCAATTTGCGCTCTACGCGGTTCGTAATTTCTGAAGTTATTTCCCATAAAGGTATTAATTTTTTAACGAATCTGCTTATTATCCCCAGTAAGAACTGTGTCTCTGTTGACGTTTCGAACGATGAGTGTCTACCATTTTCGAGGAAAATCCGCTCGAAAAGTAGGCATGCAAAAGATCGACAAAAAGATCTACGGTCATATTGACGAATTAGAATTATTTTTTACCAAGTTATTTTAACGTAATCACGTTCTATAGATCTCTCCATCAATATTTTCTTTTGAGTACATACAAGTCACTAAACATCAAAGTTTTTAACTGAACTGGTTTTGGCGACGCGTAGCGACATTTCGTCTAGGAATCGTCTCCGTAAACTTGGAGTAGCGAAATATTTAAAAAGTTAGAACTAAATTCGCCAGATTGTCAACCATGCAAGTAGTGGATGCACAATTAGGGACCGCAATCCAGCAGGATTTTGCCGATTTTCCAGTTTTTTATTATTTTTAATAAAAACTAAAATATTCTCATAGATAACGTAATTGTGTTCGTATTTATAAGTATATTTTAGTCCATTGAAAATAGTATGAATTAGTCATATATCTCCTTAATTGTCCTTATTTTGTCGTGTAAAATTATGAAATTGATTATTATTGTACATTAAGTAAAACATTTCTCCACTAAAATGGCTTTTTTTTCAATATTTGTAAATCTACAAATGATTTCCTTGGATAGTCGTATTATAACATTTTTACAAACAAAAATGAAAATTCCATGTAAGAGTAGTTGTTAGAATATTGCATGGAATCTTATTTACGTAGTATTTTACGACGTTATTTGGAAAATGAACTTATTGTTTTCTATTTGGCCATAAAATAAAACGTGAAAGATTTGAAATTCTCAGAATGCAGGTAAACCTGAGAAGCTATAAAACGCGTCTCATAAAATAGGCGCATAATTTGATTTACAATCCATTTTGCGAATTGATTTAAAATACCACTAAATAAATACAAGATTATTATTTATAGTTGTTGTGAACTTAATTTACTAGATGCACATTATGACCGATGTTGTAAATATTGCCAATGAGCAGTCAATAAATTGTGAGTCAATAATAGTAAAAAAAAAAAACAATTAAAATCAATTCAATTTCCTAGATACTTACAAATGTTTTTAATATAAAGAAGAACGACGGAATGACGGAAAGAAAAAGATAATTAATTCACTCGCAGATATTGTTAATTTATAAGATAAGTAGCCCGCAAAAATATAATAAAATATTTGATTATTTGATATTATGGCAATCGTTTAAAAATATCATTATATAGACGAATAAACTATCAATAATATTTAAAATATAGTATCAATTTAAACTAAAGATATTATTAAGACTATACATATTTTCAATAAATAAATCTTTGGATTATAACGACGCTTTTATTGCGATTAAGTATATAAAATTCACATTCCTTATAAATCATAAGTTTGCACATATTAAATAATCAAACACACATACCTACTATACAATATATCGGATATAAAAATGTTCTTTTGCATACAAGTTTTGATTCAAACCGAAACAAAACTTCTATGTAAATAAAATATAAGATAATTACTGAACAGTTAGTTGAAAAACTATATAATGTAGGATAAGACTTTCAAATTTCAACAGATAAAGTAAAAAATCAATAATATAATTGATATGATAGAACATGACAATATAACATTACTTATTTATAAAAAAAAACAGAATCCGCCTTACTTACTCTCGATGATAGTAAATAGTTTAAAATAAATCTTTTGAAAGGTACATTTTAACAATTCTTTAAAATGTTATTAGAATAACGATTTATGTATAGGTACAATGCAGATATTTATTTAAATTAGAAATACAGTCATCGACAATGAGAGAGGCTTCACAAACTATAAACTCTATACTTAGTTAATCTAATAAATGCAGCGATGATTTCGTCTGTGATACTCACACAAGCGATATCAATAAGGATTTTAAAATACTTCTATAAGTAAAATAGATTTTCACAACTCAATCGAGATTTAATGATTGTTGATTTTTCAAACGAACGATTGATGATAAAATGTATCAAATTATGTCTGCAAATGGATTGTTAAAATTTTAACATAGATACACACGTAAAATTGACATAAAATAAACTAAATGCAACGCAGCTACATATTATCGAAGCAGACTATTATCCAAAAATACCAGGATCTTCACGATCAACATGACGATTGATATTTCAGTTTCATTTTTATAATCAAACAAAAAATTATATAATACAACTAGAATTGAGGTTATTAGGGAGTTTCGATATCAAACATGATGTGTTATGGATTAGCTAGTTCATTTTTAAATTTAACAAAATCCTTGGTCGAATTGGTAATATCGATGGTTTTTTCGCACAGTTATGAAAAATGAATGGATTTACATGAAAAATTATCTTAGATAATCACCATAATATATTCGTGAATTTACTTCAGAGAGAGATTCGATCCTCAATCGATTAGAATTATAAACAAAATTTCAAACAAAATAAAACGTTTAATTTGTAAACTCAGTTGTATAATATACTTATTGCTTAACTTTGATGTCGAGCTAACCAAGTCACCCACCCTAAGTTTGGTCTATTTTTATATTTCTATTTACAATCTAGTAGGTTGCGTGTATAGGTACATACCTACATAATATAATACATATATCCACAATACCTATTAATGTATTGAATGATATACCTACTTATGAAACAGTGAAATAATGAAAATTTGTAGATAAAGAAATACATATAACAACTATCTAAAACACAATAATGCGATGCCATACAATAAAATGAATAAACCAATATATATATATATATATATATATATATATATATATATATATATATATATATATATATATATATATATATATATATATATATATATATATATATATATATATATATATATATATATATATATATATATATATATATATATATATATATATATATATATATATATATATATATATATATATATATATATATATATATATATATATATATATTGCAATAAAATAATAATGACCATAGTTATATTATTATTTAAATATAAGCAACAAATCAAATAACTTGTTAAATGTATTAAGATATGAAAGAAAACATGTTTTAAAAATCAAATATCATTACAAAACACATTTCGCACCTTTATTTTCATAGTGACACTATACAAAATTGTAAATATTAAATTTTTAATTTTTATAACCTGCTATGTACCTATTTTAGATGAGCGCTATCTATTGAATACAGAAACACCAGATCACTCGTTCAAATATTTACCACCAATTTGCATTATTGCGATTTGTATTTTTTCAAATTAAATAAAAAAATCCAAAACTTTAATCCCTGATGGTGAATTTTTTTTTGTTTAGTGTCACTATGAAAATAAAGGTACGATTTATTTTTGAGTTATTTTGAGTTACATTGATTATACTTTAAGAGGGCAAATAACGCATAATTTAGTGATTAAATCATGACATGAAAACATATACGTGATATAAACTATAAGAAACTCAAAATTTGTTGATATTTTTAGCATTTTAAGAACAAACCTGTCTTGAAATGAAAAAAACATAATCGATCATTCACTTTAATTTTATGCACTCTTAAAACCAATAAATTATTTATTTCTCTACGACATATAATTATGGAGTAAATTAAAAAAATGCTCTAAAAAGGATATTTATTTTATTTTTTCCGGGGAATTTATACTTACTGAATTTTAAATTTTGTGAAGAAAATTTACTAGAGAAATGTTAAAAATAAGTACTTATGGTATTTATTTAGAAACACTGTTTAACATATTTAAGTAATTTGATTACATGCGATATATAGGTTTATACGCCCTCTTAATAAGTATTCTTTGTAAAAATAGTCATTTTTAGTATCTTAGTAATAAATGTGAAATAGTCATTTTCAATTTACATAAAAATTACAATAACATAAAATATGTCTTATACAACATTAAATAAATACGCAGAGAAAATTAACAAAATGAAGGTTCTTTTTTATTATATGGGCTCCGCGTTTTATAACGAAAATCAATGGTTTCGTACCACTAGAAATAACAGTGGAGAAAAAATAATATCAATTATGTAAATAAATTTACTACATTCATAACTTCGTTCGCAATAATTATCGTTACCAAACACCGCCATCTTAAACGACTGTGTGTGGAATGCAAGCATAATAATATTATAGTAAAAATGGAGTAAAAATTGATGGTAGCAGGAAGCAGTGCCAAGAGCCATTATTATTAACAAGAACTTGAAGTAACATGTATTATATCAACTTTAATAACGATTATAATGACATACATATTGTTTTACATATATGCATGTGTATAGAAAAAAACATAGAATAACATTGGGTGGCGAATTAATAAAATGTAATTTGTTTATAAAATATAACCATTAGATAGTGTTTTATGTACCTAATATGTAGTAGGTAAAAGCAAATACAGATAAAACGCTTTAAAGAACAGTATCAGTAATAAGTTGACAAATAAAAAAATCATTTTATCTTTGCGTTGAGCACAAATCACTGGCAAAACTTTTGAAACACCGTTATCAATTTTATGCTAAACTTCTCACTTTTTTATTAAAAAAAAAAAACAAAACTGGAATCAGAGATGTATGGAAAATAATATGACTGGTTATGAAAATCTATCAGTTTTTGATTGCAATCAAAGGAAGTTCTATAAAAATAGCACACAAAATGAATGGTTCTAAACTTCACAATCACAGTAAGATTTAAATACCACTTAAAAAACAAAATGGCACAAGGTTCAATACTTTTACTGGTCTCATTGAAAGAACTCACTGCAAATCGAAATCAAACTTTGGTTAAATTCACGAACTACGAGTATGAGATAGAACTACGTGGAACAAGACCTGTAATTATCAGACTTTTCTGTAATTTTGGCGAGATAATTTTCAACTTGACCGTTAAGGTCATCGATGTTATTTACGATATCAGTTATCTGCTGAGTATGACTGTTATAAAGATCTTCCATCGTTTGCAATTGTTTCAATTGATTTTGTGTTTCAGCAGCTAGTTGAGTTGCTCTTTTAAGCAATGCC
The DNA here is from genome assembly GCA_963576475.1 of Molanna angustata. Lineage (NCBI taxonomy): Eukaryota > Metazoa > Arthropoda > Insecta > Trichoptera > Molannidae > Molanna > Molanna angustata. The sequence continues at coordinate 35,000,210 of OY754969.1, read as the reverse complement.
TGTGCTCTTTGACGAGAGTTAACGGATTGGTCTGCTTTAGATGCTAATGTACTATTGGCTTCTTGGTATTTTTGACGCAGATTCCGAGCTTCTTGTTGAGCAGTCTCTGCTACAAGGACTACTTCACCAGCTTCACCTTTTACGACTTCTGCGGCATTTCCAATTTTAAAAATACTTTTTTGGAGGTTTCCTAACCGAATCCGTAAATTTTCTACTTCCTCGACGGTCTCGTTAGCTTTTCTTTGCGCTTCATCTGTTTCGCTTCCAATGGGCGTTAAGTCTGTGTTTGCAGCTTCAATATCTTCATTAGCTTTTCGAATAGCTTCTTTGGCTAATTTTTGAGCCTCAGCCGCGTGTTCCAAAGACTCGATAACTTGTTGGGTCGTGTTTAACATTTCTGACGCGTTATTTTTTGCATCTATTGCTCTTTCCTTCAATTTCTTCGCATCTTCTAGATCTGATCGAGTATCTTCAATAATACTTTCAATATTCGTTAAGTGTGACACAGTTTCGTTTATTTCTTTGGCTAAATCGGTTATCTGTTCTGGTTTTAATTCAATTGACATATTCAAAATTTGATTTGCCAGTGTTCTAAGATCAGCTGGAGTAGCACTGGGGTTGGTAAGAAAATCTTTCAAATCTCTAGTCAGATTACTACTATCTTTTGTAATAGCATCGGTCATATTCCTTGCCCATATAGCGGCATCGTAGGTTTCTTTAGATACTGCGCGAGTTTCTGCCATAGCTTTTTTAGCAGATGACATACCACGCAATAAATTATCTGCCATAGATTCATGTTCTTTTATACTAGACTCCGTTTTATTGGTATAATCTAAAGCCTGGTTTGCTTTAGCAAGTGCGCCCCGTTCACAAGCGAACGATTCACCACAAAAACCACAACCAGCACCACCACATGAACCACAAGTATCACTTGCTTCTCCGCACATTTTGGCATTTAGTTCAGGAATTTGAGATTCGAGTTCATTGAGTGCTTCTTGTATATCGTCAAGATTTTTATCATTTTCTTTCTGAGTATTATTAAATGTACTATACTGTCTTTCAACCAAAAGTTCGGTTCCTTTTATTTGTCGTTCGGTATCTCTAATAACTTTTTGTGCGTCGTCAGCATCATCAGCAGCATTAATTGCTCTTTGTTTCGCATCTCTTGTTAAATTTAGAGCTCCTTCAAGATTGGCTTCTTGCAACTTGGTTGCATTAAAATCCAATTCCATAGATTTATCTGTAAGCTCCTTGTTACTTTTTTTCAAATTGTCTAATGTAATATTTGCCCAATATATATCCGTGGTAACGTTTTCTAATTTTGAGTTAACCTGTGTCACATTTTCGTCGTATAATTGCAAGAGTTCTTTTAAATCATCGACTTTATCATCGAAAGATTCAACTTCGGCTTTACCGAGAGAAGCGTTAGCTATGATACTTTTTACATCTTTTAATTTTTCTTCCATGTCATCAAAATCTCGAGTATAAGCACCCGTGGCACCTACTGTTTTAATTTGGCTGGCATTTCTAATAGCATAATTTGTGTCGGTATGTAATTCAACAATAATACGATCCCAATTATTAAAGCATTCACCGCAAGAATCACAATTGGGAGATTCACCAATAAATCCGCGAGCACATTCATTACATTTACGACCACCGATTCCGGAAATGCAAACACAGTCACCAGTATCTCTTTGACATTGTTGAGAAGATGATCCAAGTTGATCGCATTGACAAGGGAAACATTCCTGTTTAGGATCACCCCAATAGTTTGTCTGACACTGGTTACACTGGCGTCCACCAAAACCAGGTTTGCAGTCGCATTGGCCGTCGAATTCATTACATTGATCGGAAAGTGCTCCTCCCGGGTCGCAGTCACATGGCTCACAACCTTCGCCACTTGCTATTTTCCAGTGATTTTTGGCACAAGAATCGCATTCCAATCCTTCGACGTTTTTATAACATGGGCACTGACCAGTAATTCCATCACAGGGTTCCATAGTCTTGTTTGTACCAAGTAATTCACAATGACATTCTGTACAAGATTTTTGTAAAGCGTCGCCATAAAATCCAGCTACACACTTTTCACAATTATCTCCATCTGTATTGTAAAGGCATTGTAAACATTTACCTGAATGACGATCGCAATTTCCCGATGTTTCTATATCTGTATTATTATTACAATTACATGGTTGACAAGAACCTCCGGGATTTTCTGGATAACCAAAATAATTATCACTGCATAAATCACAGCGGGAACCAGCGTAACCTTTTTCACATTCACAATGGACGTCTTTGCTTAAATCATCTAAAACACACCTCGATGCAAACGAATGCGACGATTCCTTAGTTCCAGGACAAGGGCATGGTCTACATGGAATATCAAATCCAAGACGTGGGTCACCGTAAAAACCTTCTATACAACGGTCACACTTGCGCCCTTCGGTATTATCTCTACAAGAAGTGCAAGCACCTGTTTTAGGGTCACATACATCGGCGTGCCCGTGGCATTCGCATTGTTTACAATTCGGGAAATTCCAGTAGCCTGGTTGGCATTCATTACATTGTCGACCATATGTATTTGGTCTACACTTGCATAGGCCACTACTGGGATCACAAAAATTATCAAGAGCCCCAGTATTATCACAATCACACGCCTCGCAACCATCTGGCCCAAATCCGTATGTTCCTGGCGCGCAACTGTCACATCTTCGCCCAACAACATTCTTCTTACAAGAACAAACACCACCATACTTTTTGCAATCGTAACTCGTTGATCCCGTAGGATCACATCGACAAGATAATGATCCATTGAACACATAAAATCCAATACTAGTATGAAATTGTTGACAGATATCAGGGAGATCCTCTTGGCGAATATTATAATAATAAGCGTCGCCACAACGAGCACGATTATATTCTAAGCGATTGCTTTCGGATATTGGTAAAGGAGAATTGAATTGTGGTAAAGTTAATACTTTTGGAACTAATACAATCGAATCAATCAGAACAGATGCCCTTGAATTATCAACGTTTGGTTTTTGGCTAATAAAATGAATTTTGACTGTGTATTTTTTTCCGGCCTCTAAGCATGTTGATGGTTCAACAATTACACTTCGTCTATTCTCGGGTAAAATTACATGTTTTATGTCATCTTCGGGTCTTGAATTAATACAAGGAGAATCTATGTCAATTTCATCTGGTCTTACAACAATTACACTAACAACTTCCCAGTCTCCAGCTATTTGTGGTTCATATCGTATAATTATATCATATTCCATACTTGTTAAGATGTCATCGATATTAAACTCTAATCTGTCGGCTTCAAAAACTTTCATGAAACCGGGACCAGTCCATGAATCTTCTCGTCCATCTCGGAAGGGTTCACGAAGTACCGGTAAGCACATACTATTTATGTAATTTTCGTCTGATTTAGAGTTACATATAGAAGTTTCTGCCTCGTATACAAGCGTATCTAAAGCACCCGAAAAATAATTGTTAAATGGAAGATTACATTTTCGGCCTTGAACATTCGGTCGACATTTACATTGTCCAGTTGTTATATCACAATTATTGTCAATCGATCCTCCCATATCACAATCACAGGGGCTGCAACCTTCTTCGATATCAGAAAGACCATAATGTTGTGGAATACATTGATTGCAATCATGACCCATAACGTTCCTTTTGCAAGTACATTCTCCAGAATATAAATCACACCCGTGATTATCTATAGTACCAGTTATGTTACAAGTACACGCTTGACACCCTTCGATATTGTCTTCATCAAAATTCCAAAATCCATTCTTGCAATTGTCGCAACGTCTGCCTTCAACGTTAGCTTTGCAATGACATTTTCCTGCTTCCTGATTAGCCAAAATATCAGTGACAGGATCGCAAATGGAATCGTCTAATGATCCCCTAGGGTCACAATCGCAAGGTTTACAAACGAATGGATCTTGAATATCTAGACCGGGTTCTTGATAGAAAAAGGGTTTGCATTGTTCACAGTTTATTCCCATAGTGTTATGTTGGCAATCGTCACATACTCCACCACTTATTCTTCCTGTTGATTCAAAAACAGCAGAATCAAAATGACACGATGTTGCATGATTATTACAAGTGCACGGTTTACAAGCATTTGTAGTTTTACCTATGGCTGGTTTCCAAGGCAAATCGTTGTAAAAATCTAGGCACTTTTCACAATTTAATCCTTTAGTAAAATGTGTGCATTCGCATCTTCCGTGGACCATACCAGGCTTCGACTCAACTCCGGGTAATGGGAGACACTTGGATGCATGACCGTAACACGAACAAGAACCGCGTACTGTCATTTCACTCACAGCGTAATAATATTTCTCTTTAGTCTCAGCGCGATCATCGAGAAGATCATCACCTAAAGTATGATGCTTTATAAACTTTACTCTGAAATTTGTTATTTTTAAAACATTTTGTACTTCTTGTGAATACGGATTATCTACGACAATATTTGGGGGTAAAGCTCTGTAAATTATTTCACCATCGTGCGAAGGGGCAACGCTGGAGTACTTCGATTCGCATACGACATCAGTTAATGTTCGAGGCGAATGTTTGGGAATATTAGGAAACGATTCGTCGCAGTTATAAGCGAAATATCTATAAACACGCCAAGTATTTCCGAAGTCGAAAGATCGTTCCACCAGCATAGCTGCAGGTCTAAAAGATCTAAATACCATGATCAAATGGGTGAAATGGAATTCGGCTTCTAAATCGAGTTGTATTGTAACATTTTCAACTCCGTTTCTTGATTGCCACCAGGATGTTTTCCGAGTGCCAGGATAGTAGCGATATATAATATTGGAAATTCTGTGATTTAACTCCGGTTGATTTTCCGTCCTCGCTTGGGTGTCGCACCAAAAGCACTTCTTTCTCTCCTCTAAATGTGAAACGATGCAGTAACGTTCTTGCTGCTCCAGACCACACGTAGAAGACGCGTACAGCTTTGACTCTCTTCCAATCAGAAGATTTCCCGTTGCCGGATAGCAAGAGCTTTTCTCGCAAGGGTGCAAGCGCTTAGGTATAAACTTCTTGGTCGCGTTTCTAGCTCTGTCGGCGGAATACTGTTGGGGCTCGGCGGCAGCAAGGGCCAGCCCCACGAGCAACAGCGCAGCGCCACTAGGCCGCATGATCCGTTGACCCGACACTATCGCTGCACATCAACACTTGCAACTCTCCCAGTCCGTTCACTCACACACACTCTCTCGTTCCGGGGACAGATGACACAACGCGAGACACACCACCGCTTCAACTGACACTACCTCACCGGTCTACTCCGCGTCGTATACTGCCGCCCGCCCGCCCGCACCCCTCTACAGACAAAACAACTGATCGCCTTGCCTCCTACACCATACCGCCACACAACACCGGTCAAACAGCTTCGATCATCGACAGGGTCGGATTGTCTATATTTATATTCATGTATTTTTTGTTAAGGCTTTGACATACAAAAATATAGCATTAGTTAGAAAAATTCTATAAAAAAAACTTTCTGCAGGTAATGTGTAAATTTCCTATTCATTACCCATTTAATTTTCAATCTTTCGAATATTCCCTTTCCTCTAATATCTTTACTCCATCGAAGTTATTCTTTTATTTTTCATATTTAAATATATACATCTAAAATTTAACACATCATTTGCGCAGCACCATTACACATACATGGCAGAACATTTTTTCAACAAAATTCCAACGGATATAAGAGAGTCAAATCATGAACAGCTAGGTAACAAAATAAAAAAAACCCTCAATCCTTTCTTAACCGAATTATAAAAGCATTATGAAAATAAATGTTTCGTAAAAATGGGCAAAATATGTGATTATAAAGAGGTTTTGATCATTTTTATACATTTTTTTTCCTTTTTTTGAAAATATTAACGATTCCGATTGTCATCATTCATACATAAAACTATATACTTTTCATAAAATAAAAAATCTTTCATTTAAAAAAAAACAAATGCAAATATCTGTAGTGTTCAAGGAAATATATATGCTTGTTGAATATGGCCTTCATTGGTAGTTTAATAAAAACATCGTAGAAACTTAAATGAGTTTATATTTTCTCATATACAAATTGAAATGTGCATTTATTTTGTCAAAGTTGCAAATAAAACCTGTGACAAAACGAGTGGGTTGTGGCCAACGCTATACTCTGACTACCAAGTCACTCTACAAAGTACTAAAATTTTGTGTGAAAATTTTTCAATATTTTGATGAAATGAGTGATATTTTAACTAAAAAACTTTTTAACATCTCAATAGAGACGAAGTTGGGATATTATAGAAGAACCAGGAACTCAAGGCCCCTTTGTGGCTTCCGACCTGTCATCGGCTGGTTTACGTGATCAATATAAACATCATTTGACTCCTGACTCCTGGGAGAAAAATCCAATGTTTGCGTACTTATATGCAATTACAAAAATATTCGATGAAATGAGTGTGTTTAATTATTTTTTATTGAAATATTAGAAAAAAGTGAAAAAGTTCGTGTATATATGTACAGTTCGTGTTATGCTGATGACACAGTTTTCATCTATTACGAAAAAACTTGGAATAAACTATACAAAGTCGCTGAAACTGAATTAACCCATGTAAAAAAATGGCTTGACAGGAACTCTCTGGCACTAAATACAAACAAAACAAAATACATTGCATACAGCATAACCTCCCGAAATAAACCTAGTGACGAACATAAACTAAGAATTCATGATTACTGTACCGAAAACTTAAGTGATCAACCAACATGTAGCTGCCCGATCATTGAACGAACAGAGAGCATGAAATATCTAGGAGTTATATTTGATGAAAACTTGAGATGGGACTGCCACATTGACTGTATGACAAATAAAATGAACAGATTTATATACTTCTTTAAATCAATCAGAAATGTTATTGACCTAAAACATTTGAAAAATATATACTATGCTCTTTGTCATTCAATAATGGAATATGGAATTATTGGATGGGGAAGTGCAACGCCAACAATAATAAAGAAAATAGATATAGCCCAAAAAGCTATCATAAAAGTTATACTTAAGGTACCTATTCGAACGAATACTGAAGAGATTTTCACTAAATTCAAAGTTCCAACAATTACAAAAATATATGCAAAAAATCTGCTATTATACAAGCTAAAAAGAGAAGACCAATATACTAGCTCACAACAATATAAACACACTAGGTTAAGTACAACAAATACCTTAAATATACCATACATAAAAACAACTTTTGGACAACGTAGCGTACGATACTTTTCAACAAAACTCTTCAATAGTTTACCAACAAATATTAAAACCATTAAAAATGCAAAAGAATTTAAAAAACTATCACTAAGATGGGTTTATGAAATAGATGAAAAAATCCTGAAGGAAATAATTCTACCTAATAAAATGTAAATGCACTATTACAAACAACAGAATAGACAATTGAAAAAAGTGAAAAATAAGTACTTTTGTTGTTTTTTTTTGTCTCTAAATCAATCAATTTTTTCAACAATTATTTTATTTTTACAATTTTTGCTGTGTGTTAATGACTCATAATGAAATATTGTGTTTGGAAAGAGAGAAAGAAGGATGAATACGCTTGAATGCGTAGCGTATGTATGTACATTTACTTATATTATATGTAAACGTATCTATAAATAAACAACGCAATAGACAATAATATAAAACTAGCTCACCTTAGCACAGGCTATGCCTAGTGAGGGGGCTAGTAACAAAGATACAAACAAAAAGGATAGCTTTAACTATGTAAGCAATGGTGAAATAATGAAATCATATTTATTGAAATGAAATAACTTATATTTACTTTGTATGTCTACTATGTATGAATAAGCTTATAATACCTTTAATTATTTTGTATCTTATATCTACTCTATGTTTTTGGATAGAAATAAATAAAAATAAATAAAATAAATAAAATATGTTCCGCAAGTTTTTCGTAGGGACGGTATTTATATATAGGTAAAATTTTCAGTACAATTTTTGTATGGGAATTTTAGTATAGGTATTTGAGTACAGGTGAAAGGTGGTTGGGACTTGCGTCACGAAATATTCTATTAATAAAATTGGATTTTATTTTACTTGTATTATATAACTAGTTGCAAGTAATACTCGTGATAAATGTCCATATTTACATAGTAGTGAAAGTGAAAATTAGAAAAAATATCTAGGAATAGTTTCAAATTAATACCTATTTGGGATATTGTTCCTTGAATAAACATATTTGCTTCGTTCACCATCAACCCCATGTTTCTCGCCTATGCAGCCAGGGCTTGTGTATTGTTAATATTTTTAATTAGTGTACCTATTTTATTTTTTTCAAATTGCCATCTCTTTCTTTCCTGTTACAGCAAACATACTATAATCCCCACCATAATATTTTGAAAGTTATATGTATGTATGTGGATATTTTTTGTGTCAGCATCACTCATAAACTAGAAAACTTTAAAGGTTAAATATTCTGCATATCGCTTCCTTTACGACCAGTGAGTAACTTAGGCAAATAAGAAATCGTCTTTTTAATGTTTTACTATGTTATTTTTAGTTTTTTTTAAATGATCTTTATTATAATAAAAAAAATGCGATTTGCTCAGCTGTACACCACGTGAGACCCATAGTGCAGATGGTTTTCTGCAATGCCTTGGACATTCATATACAAACATTGCATATGTGTTGAATACATGAAGGAAAAAATTATTTAAATTTCATTGATTGTTTTGTGTTCTTTGATGAATTTTGGATATTTTTTTGTTTTCAAATAAGTCATTCTTCTTCTTCTTTTTCAGCCTTTTTTCCATTCTTGGACATAGGCCTCCCCCTTGATCATCCACACCTCCCTGTCTTGATTTCCTGATGTCATCAGACCACCTTGCCTGGGGTCTGCCGACACCTCTTCGGCTTGCTTTCGGTCGCCATTCCACGATCTTTTTGGTCCATCGTGAATCCTGGCATCTGGTAAAATGCCCGGCCCAGCGACCAGCGACCCTTTCCGCTACATCGGCTACTTTGGTTCTTTCTCTTATGACATTCTGATACTTGTTTGTTTTTAATTTAATATGTCTATTTTTCATACTAGATGTAATAAATAGTAATTGTTTACATCTTATCTGATAAAACATTAATATAAATAGTAAACATAAAAATGAAATAAGTACAAAATAAAAACGAGTGGGTTGTAGCCAACACTAAACTCTTCACACCATAGTAAGTGTTCATTTTTTCTTCATGAAAGGTTGACAATCTCTAAATACATTTTTATGAAGTACATTTCCATTAGATTCTTAAACAAATATAAGATTCCCAGAGGACAAAAGTTATCACAATACACACAAAAACATTGTCACGAAACTCATAGTATGCACTTTCTACATGATACCTGTTGAGAAATTTTAAGTAAAATTGCATTACTAGCAAGATGAGCATGTACGAGACAGTGTATCAATGTTGATGAGGCGATGTATGTGTCAAGATAGAAGAATGCGGTATTCGGTTCTCACTGCCTACCCCTTGAAGAAGATAGAAGTCGAGAGTAAAAAATACACAAACTTGTCTACAGAGACACATACAATATACCAAAGATTTTTTTCTTTAAATTTTGAAAATCCTTGAATGCATTTTTGAGTGAATTTTTGTTGTAAGTATCAAATTTTCAAACAGTATAAAAATACCTCGAAATTTTTCAGACCGTGAGAGCATTTTGAAAATTTGGACAGAAGAAATCATAGAGAAGAAATTAACGGAAATCTATGGAAAACTAATCAGCTCTAAGTTTATAGACTTTATATATATGATATCAATATGAAGTCAATCGGACTTATAGTTTGGGCTGCAGAGAGGACACAAAAAGGATAATCCGCCGATAATGGTACTCCGTACGCCATACATACAAACAGATCATGACGAAACTCACAGTGTGCACTCGCTACATGATACCCGTTGAGAAATTGATGTAAAAAAATACGCTTAAAAATTGTGAAATTATGACTCTCCACTATTCCATAGTGTGGAGAGTAAAAACTTTGATACTGTTTTTATGTATTGTTACTGTGCCTTATTTTGTATACTTAACAGGCAATCATGTCTCATAAACATTATTAAAATAAACTACATAGTTGCAACTTGTGAAACATTCACGAAAGTAAAACTAATTCGACATTTATTAAAAAAGTAAATATTATTTTAATTCGTGTTTTAGATATTGAACAATATGTATATATTGTATATATGTACTACATGCAGTTTATATGTCCGAAGTAGTTCATATTTATGGACATTTTTCGTCATACAAAGATAATTTGTTTTGATTGGGTAGGTACTCAATAATAATTGTTGGAAAGCAATGCGATATATACTTTTTTATATGCCATCACGCCATGTCCCTCACGGGGTAGGCAGAAAGAAGATTTATGTTTTTTTAAATAATATAATCTACGGAGAGAATCGAAGAATACATGTCTCGTTCGATCGAATTCAAAATGACTGTCCGCACTCAACATCCTTTGTTTCGAAAATTATAAGTACTATTTTAAAGATATTTGATTACCAATCCGCCCCTTATGATCTAAAGTCAAAGTCGAAGAGCGGTACTCTGTCCCCTTCGTTCCCCTTCCGCCACTAACTCCCCCCCCCCAGCTCCTTGTGATGTATATATGTATATTATGTAGTATATGGTTGGTAGGTATATATGGATGGAACACGATAGGGCGCAGCCGCATCGCGCAAGTACCTACCCACTGAACGTTTCTCAGAAGAGAAAATAAACATGCGGTGAACTTACTGAGATTTGGATTTTCTGTTCCTCTATCCTAGAGTCAGAAGCGAGACTAGGACACGCGCCGCCAACTCGGAAACTCAGACAGACACGAGTTTTAATTTTTTTTTTAATTTGAAACTAAGTAAACAATAGAACCGTGAATAAGAAACAAATACAAAATTACTGCGGGAATTTACCCAAGACAAAATAAATAAATAAAAATTAATTTTAAAATTAAATGAAAATAAATAAATGAATAAACTTAGAATTAGGAAATTTACTTAATTAATTAAGTAAATTTCCAAATAAGTACAATATTATAAAGACTTATTATAAACATAGCATGTTTATAATAAGTCTTTAAAATATAGTTATTTTTTGTTATTGTTATATAATATATGAGTACCTAAATAATGGAAAATAAATAATTTCATTTTATTTCATTTCATATCATATATTAATAAAAAAATACATATATATACCTACTTAATATATTATGAAGGATATAAAGATGCTTAATTTTCTACCTACTCGGAACAGGCTCAGCCTAGTGGGGTGGTTTATACAAAAAAATAAGTAGGTACTTATACCTATGTATGTAGGTATATTATTTAAAAATAATATTATTTAAAAATAATAATAATAACATGGCTACGTAGGGGACACCAGCTATTGAGATTTGGGTCCATGAGGGTTTGCAGTCTGCTCAGTAAAATATGAATTCGGATCTAAAGACCCAGGTTGTAAGAAGGTGGAAACTCAGAATTCGGAAGATCGTTCCACAACTGTGTAATTAACGAGTTCGAGAAGCGACTGGTTCATGTATGTTGAAGGTTTACTGTGAACAATCTTTTTTCAAACAAACGTTTACTGTGAATAAATTTAAATATTGAATAGGGATGTTTATATTTTGGTTCTAACTAATAAAAAATCTGTATTATACTTGAAATATGCTAATAAACATTTTTATTTGTTAAAAAAAACAAATGCAAATATCTGTAGCGTTCAAGGAAATATATAATGCCTGTTGAATATGGCCTTCATTGGATGTTTAATAGTTCATATTTTCTCATATACAAATGGAAATGTGCAGTTATTTTGTCAAAGTTGCAAATAAAACATGTAACAAAACGAGTGGGTTGTGGCCAACGCTATATTCTGAATACCAAGTCACTCTACAAAGTACTTTGAAAATTTTCAGCATTTTGATGAAATGAGTTATATTTTAAGTGACAAACTTTTTAACATCTCATTAGAGACGAAGTTGGGATATTATAGAAGAACCAGGAACTAACTCAACCAACATGGCTTCCGACCTGGCTGGTTTACGTGATCAATATAAACATCATTTGACTTCCGACAGGGAAAAAAATCCATTGTTTGCGTCCTTATATGCAATTAAAAAAATATTCGATGAAATGAGTGTGTTTAATTATTTTTTATTGAAATATTATATTATGAAATGTCATTTTATGAAAGTGATGTGCTTTTTAGCATTTTGAAAATAAAAATATCTTATTTTAGTTTACTGAGCTTGGGATCACCTTGAAATAGTTGACAGTTAAAAAAAAGAAAAACACTGATAAGCTATCTTTCAAAATCTAATTAAAATCGCGAAATACTTTTTTTTATTTTGAAATCTGTTTTATTTTGGGGTCTAAGCGATTACTAGATATAGTAATCGTTTATATTAGATAAAGTAGAATAAACACGCCGTACATAGGTAGTACACAACACACAGATGAATTTTAATGAAAATTTCATAATACAATCTCAGCATGATTCTAGTTGATAATCTGCAATAAAAAAATAATCTTAAAAATTGCTAATACATAACTCTCCACAATATTCCCTTGTGGTAGAGAGGAGTAAAAAAATGTCGGTAGGGATAACAGTAGCTTATCATTTTTGGATGTAGGTCTGCGAAATACTTCATAATTGTTGACCTGTGTTATAAGTTATAATGGATTCTGTGTATGGTGTACATATTACATTGGCCTGCGTGCGCTCCTGTACATTACTGCAATCTACACACACTATACGACTATGGGGTCTACTTTTGCATATAATATACATAAAATTATAAATATATATACCTAAAGACCATAAAAGGAAACAGTACTGTCGGTGAATTGTTTGCAAATTATTCAGAAAACTACAAAATAATAATAAATAAATAATGTTATGTTTAATAATATTTAAATATTACAAAACAGGCGATGCCGAGATTTTTTACACGAATTCCGTGTAATTAGCGCACGTTGCGAGTTTATTGTCAGATGGCAATTACTTCCAACCAACCAATGTTTCCAATCTACAGATCCAATACAAACGCTTAGAGACAGATATCGCAATGACGACAGTAGGCGGACCTGCGAGACCGAGGGCATCATACGATGGAGTAGAGCTAGGAGAAGATTCTGGAGGGACCACGTCAACAGGATGGACGCATTTCGAATCCCATCCATAGCGGCAAATGAAATCCCACCAGGGCATCGCCTCCCCGAAGACCACCGAAGAGATGAAGGGATAGCTGGACCTCAGCTTCACAGAAATAGCTTTCTCGAAAAACAGATCTACGATCTATGTAATATAATAAGAAGAAGAACCAATACTTACGTGAGAATTTTCTAATAAATTTCTACCGTGCTGGAAATCAAACCCTGGAATGCCGTTCGTGTGTTACGCCTCTACTTTCACAGTTTAAAAAATAAATTGTTTTTATTTTTATTTTATTTTAATCGGAAAATATACAACATAGTAGGTAATAATAATAAAAACAAAAATGATACATACTATTTCATGCCTAAGTAACATGTTTTCACTTAGGTATATAAAAAGTATTAATACCTAAACATATTTTTTATTTATTTTATTTATTTATTTATCGTATGGTACCAGTGAATCAAATGTTTAAAATCAAAATGAACAAAACACAGCAATAACAGCAATCAAATACAAAACAGCACGATATGGCAATCAAAAATATTCACGTCGAGGGCTCTTATTTATTAATTATTTCTTTTTCTTTAATTATCATTGGGCGGGTACATTCGAAACACGAGGAGAAAAGGAACATCAAATAAAATTACTATGGCTAAAATTTGTAATTCTCATAGCAAAAGTAAAAGGAACAAGCAAACAGAAAAAAAACATATTTTTAAATTATTCTGGTTAAAATTAAAATGCACAAACTATGTAATGTTAATATTAAAAATATTAACATTCTTTAATGCATAAAGTAATCTGTGAGGCGGACAAAAATTTAACAACATTAAATTTATATAACGAGAATGCCAATAACAATATTATAAATATAAATGACGACCTTCTAAATTCGTGGCTAAATAAAATAATTCATTCTATACATCAAAAATTTCTCAACCAACCTTATGTTGACAAAATTTGGTCAAACAAATGGTTGAGTATTGGTGATTTGGACGCGGATTTAGAAGTTTTATAATAGCGATTCAGGATAGAGTAATAAAAACTAAAAATTATCAAAAATATATAATAAGACATAAATGTAGTAGATGATAGTTGTAGGAAATGTTTGGCTTTTCCGGAAACAATCGAGCATATAATATCGGGCTGTTCTTTTCTCGCGCAATCAGAATATACATTTAGACATAACCAAGTAGCAAAAACAATACATCAAAATTTAGCTATTAAATATAAATTAATTGACGCGATAAACATAAAACCATATTATGAATATGATCCGATTTCATTTTTAGAAAATAATAATATTTCGCTTTATTACGATAAAACAATATTAACTGACCGGTCAATTCAACATAACAGACCCGATTTAATAATACATGATAAAATTAAAAAAATAACATATATTTGCGACGTGGCTATTCCAAATTCTAGTAATATTATAAAAACTTTTGATGGAAAAATTAGAAAATACACCTCTTTAGGTAACGAGATTAAAAAACTTTGGCATTCTCGGAAAATAATAATATTACCATTCATTATTTCACCCACTGGTATTATTCCAAAATCGTTAATCCGTAATTTAGAAATTATAGATTTATCGAAAAACTTAATAGTAAAAATGCAAAAAACGGTAATAATGAATACATGTAGAATTGTTAAAGATTTTTTAAACGTTAATATTCGGGAATCAGTAGGGTTGTTAGGTAGTATAGAGACCTCCTCAGAGCCTAATCCTTTGATATGTTAAGTATCTGGATGGGTGAACTATTCCCAATTGAAAGCTTGATGATGCGTTTGTTGCATTTTATTTTGCTCTTTTAAATAAATTACAATTTACGCATTGATCTGCTAATTCTTTTGAGGAAGTGTATAATGGTAATAATAATAATTGAGTGTTATTATTTGTAGTGCTTAATTGTTATTAATATCATTAGTAAATCGGCCAGCGCCGCGTATAAAAAGAGATAAATTCAACATCAAATTATTCTGGTTAATGCTAGTGCTTAGTTATAGAGGCAAAACATAGAAATAACAAAATAAATCACAAAATACTTAGGCTGCCTGTCCATTGATGCGGAGCGAGGCGGCGGAGCGGAGAAACGGAGAAATATTAACCAATAGGATTGCATAAAATCTCCGCTCCGCGATTTTATGCAATCCTATTGGTTTATATATCTCCGTTTCTCCGCTCCGCCGCCTCGCTCCGCATCAATGGACAGGCAGCCTTAAGCTGGAAGAAAGAACGACGTTTTTGACGTAATTATCTTTTAGACTAACATACCTACGAGCTACATTTTACAGATCGTCTATCCGAGACATAACGCGCATAAACTAAACATAGAAATGTCACCAAATTCTTATATAATGATGTAGGTACAAAACGATAATTATAATTATATAAAATGATAATTAGGCAGGTTATTCACAAAACTAGTTAAACAACACAACTAAGTTTTTAAGATAGCACCCGTTTTGCAATGACTTCTAGAATTGAAGGAGTACAGAATAAATTCCTCAAACATTTGGATTATCGTGATAAACTAAATTTCCCCAACTACCGGCAATCTGCTATACCTACATCATAATATTTGTAATTTAGAAAATAGACTAACAATTATAGACATGATGTACCTGCATAAAATTATCCACAAACGTGTAGACTCACCTCACCTTACTATCTAAATTTAATTTTTATTGCCCATCACACAATTTCAGATCTCGGTTTTTGTTCTATGTCGACGGTCGTTTCACAAATTATTCACAAAACAATTATATTAGGCGGAGTTGCTCCAATTACAATACATACTTTAGACAATTCAATATAATACATAAATCACAAGCAGACTTTAAATCATACATTTTACAATTATTCAATAAATAGTACCTATACCTAAATTTATTACCTACTTTCATCATAATTTGTCTCGCTTACACAATATACTTACACTTTCACCTTTTAATTTTAATTTATTATTATTTTTTTTCTGTAACAATTTATTATAATTTTATTCACCCTAAATTTTTTTATATTTTTTTTCTGTAAAAATATGATTAAATATACATATATGTGAAAACATTTAATTGAGATGCAATGTATTTAATGCATTTAATGGGAGATATAAGTTCAATGATTCATCTGGTCATCAGACAATAAAATCTCTCATTAATTAATATTGTATTGCGATTTGGGTATGTATAAATATTTATAGATTTGGATTTTTTATGTTATAATTTAGGTACATATAAATATTTATAGATTTGGTAGAATCCCCTCCAAAACCCGAGTGTAAACTTTTATTGGGGGGTATTGTTAAAATAAATATTAAGTAACTGTATTATACCTATATTGTAACTTGTAACTACTGTAGTTTTTTTTCTTTATCAAATAAATATAAATAAAAAAAAAATGTATCATCCATATTTATTATAACTGTTGTATATTCTTTTATCATTGTATCTTGTTTGTTTTCCGAAATAAATAAATAAAATAAAAAAATATTTAAAATTTAAATTGACTCATCATTTTCATAGATTTATCGCCATATTTCTAAGATATTATTTTTATTCAAATTATTGGTTACAGGTTAGAGACTATTTTGAATTAAGTATTAATAAGAAGGTAATACTAGTGATGAGCAAATGTCTCACAAGACTGAGTTCTTGCAAGATTTAATGAGAGAGTTTTACGGTCTCGCAAAATTTTATAAACTTATGGTTATTATAAAATTTGTGATTTTGTCATATTTCATTTTAAATGCTGAATGTACGAATGAATGAGTTATATTGTAAATCGAATATATTTTTTAATTGTATATACGCATTTATAAGGATTGTTGCTTTCATTGTTTACAAATAAACTAATTTCTCAATAGATGGCGTTACAAAAAAAAGGTTTCTTCGTTACCTCATAGATGGCAATAATATAGTTTCGTATTATTCAAGTGAATTGTTTACACATTATTCAAATATATAGAACTTTCAAAAATTACATTGATAAGGGAACTCAATAAGAAGGGACAATTGGTGAACGTTGCGCAAGCGCATAAAGTGATCACGTAAACCAGCCGATGACAGGTCATAAGCCCTGTAGGTGCCTGAGTTCCTGGTTCTTCTATAATATCCCAACTTCGTTTCTATTGAGATGTTATTGTCAATAAAAAAGAGAAGTATATAGTATTTGTCAATAAGATTTTTTTTTCGAGATGTCGTTGAGTTAGGTTAGGTTGAGCTCATAGAGAGATCGCGATATCACTTCCACGCCGGTGATGCTATAGGACCCATTGGTCCTGTTCACCCCCGGACGCAGCCGCAACGTCGGACAACACAATATCCCCTATCCAGCGAGTTCAACCACTACCCCCGAGAATCCAACCTCACACGTCGGGGCCTCCGATTGGTCTCGAAATCGGTCGCTAAGTACACCCCGATTCAATCGAAGGTGATGATTGCGTCGGATGCCCCCGGTGTTAGCCCGCGGAACCTTCGGACGCCAACACGAGGACCGAGGGGTCGGGGACAAGCCCCTCCGACTAGGTTTAGCTCAGGCAGTAGTGACTAGTGACAACGACCGCGTTGGATTTTAAGTCAATTGTGATGACGATTTTGTTATAATAGCTCACTCCTAGGGGCTAATCAGCCGAAATGGTCGTCTTGATAAAAGGAAAATATATATGTAGAACTATCATCAATTGATTGATTTAAAAATACCTAGCTCACTCCCTTCTTCTAGTGAATCTTTTGTTCTTTTCGTGTTTTCTAGAAAATTCTCCTGGGTACCATGTCCCATGTTAACGTGTAGGTATAATGTTTATTCCATAATAAAATATACCTATACAATCAATTTATCGTATATTTGCTGCTATGGTAAAAGCATCACCTTTTATGGTAGCCATTATTATGCCGACTAGTTTAGCACTAACCTACCGGTTATTGCCTTGTATCATTCCATATTGATGTTGGTAGTTGGGATCCATCTAAGTAAAAAATTTAAATGTATTACATTTTTTATGTCATGTTATATTCATTACATCGATCTAAGTTATAAATTCTAATGGAATAGAATTTTTGTGTCATGTAATTCACTACATCGATCCAAGTTATAAATTCTAATGGATTAGAATTTTTGTGTCATGTTTTCACTACATCGATCTAAGTTAAAAATTCTAATGGATTAGAATTTTTTTGTATCATGTAATTCATTAAATCGGTCTAAGTTATAAATTCTAATGGATTAGAGTTTTTTATCGATCTAAGTTATAAATTCTGATGAATTAGATAAAATTTCATTACACCAAACAATCTTATTCTGCTTAGTGACAGTGGATCAACTCTTTAGTAACGGTCTTTACTGGATTAATCCAATCATCAAAACGTTTAATAAAAAATGTTTGAGCACCAAATCTACCATCTCTTGTTATTTTTTATATTTCACTCATAAATTTTCAGGTCTTTTCTATTACGTTATATAATAATAATAATAAATGGATAATTTATATAGCGCCATTTTTGTGTTTTCACCTCAAGGGCGCTTAACATGGAGAAAAAAAATAAAAATCAATCTAGGTAATAATCACTTAATCACGTCGGCCTTGATGGCTCAGTTAGTTAGGTATCTGGCTGCTGATCCAAGGGTCCCGGGATCGATTCCCGGCGAAGACACAGTTTTTAATTGTGTTTTCAGTCTGGATCTGTGAGACGATAAATATCGTAAGTCTCCAGAATGTGGCAACTTGTTATTGGGTGCGTGTTAAATAATTATCTGACATAGCACCTGTTAGTTGTCCGAGAAGCTACATTAAATAAAAAAAAATAAAATAAAATATGAGTTAAAAAAAAAACAAGTTTTTAACTGTTTTTTGAACACACTTTCATTGTCTATTGATATTAAAACTATATGGGAGCTTATTCCATTGAACTGGACCCACTACAGCAAATGCTCTTTCACCAAAGTTCGTCATTCGAGGCGTATGATGTTCTTTTAGACGATGCATGGCCGATGGCCGTGTTACTTGCAGATCGAAGAGTAGATTATTTTGGTTCAGATCATCTGGTACACAAAGATACATAATGTATTTTGGAGCATGTCCGTGAATATCTTTGTGCACCATCCAGCATATCCAGCACATATAAAAATATCAATAATCAACTCTCAACAACTCTCAGACTGGTGTGTGGGTAGACACAGATGTGTTGTGCTCCCTTTTATTAGGCAATCACACCCGCACACCTTTGGCTGGTTACCCCATTCTGTGGGATATGCCGTGATGGTATGAATGAATGAATGAATGAACTCTCAACAAAAAAAAAAACAATGGAAACTTTTAGCGAGCTATAATTATCGCTAAACTTTTAGAAAAATCACGTGGGTGCGCAGAAGACAGATAAGGATTTTTGCTTGATTGGTTTGATCACATGTGTCCTAAAGGTCGAACTATACCTACTGCGCATGTTTCTGTCAGGGATTTAAGCCAAGAACAGTCTTTTTTCCAAATCGCTCTCTTACACATTCATATACAAAACACACCCTCACTAATACACTTACACCTAAACACTTAAACCTTGAAATTTATTGAAAATAGTACTAAGTAGGCACCTTAGAACAGACTTTCGCTTAGAGAGTTAGTAAAATGAAAAATTGTTTGTGTTATGGAAATAAAATAAAAACGAGTGGGTTGTGGCCAAACTAAACTCTCCACTACACAGTAAATGAACATTTTTTTTAAAGTTTGACAATCCGTAAATTAATTTTTACTGCGTACATTTCTATTAACGCCTCACACTCTCTGTGTCGTCACAAGGTCGAAGGAGACCAGGAAGACCAAGGACTCGATGGATGGACAGTGTCGATGCGGATGCATCCGCAGCATATATCAGAAACTGAAAAACGAAGGCAACGGATTGACGGAAATGGAGGAGACTCCTGGATTCAGCCAAGGCCCACCCAGGGCTGTCGAACTTATGATGATGATGATGTAAAGAGGACACAAAAATAAAACTGCACGCCGCGCGCCGCCTCTGATGTACCTCTGTACCTTGGTAAAAGCGTCAGTTACAACTATCTTAACTTATTCGTAATTATTTTTAGTCCATCTTCGTTAGATCTTTAATCGATATAGTGAAACTAGCACATTCTCAATTCACCGGTTTCTCAGTTGTTTGCTCGCGTGTTATTGCTGTCAGAATTATTGAAGAATTAATCGCATAGTCGACAAAAGAAGCGGACCCAAAATTTAAAAATAGCCAAAAGGAAATAATTTTTATATATTTTTGGCAATTCATCGTTTACTGGGAACTAATAGAATATACAGCATATGGGAAAAACGAACGGACAATGGAATGGCAAAGACAATAGCCGGGGCCATTTACGAAAAAAACAACACGACCTTGCGAATTATGTCCTTAAATAGGAGATCTTTAGAAATTTGAACAACACGTTGGATGTTTGAAAGGTAAAAAGTAGCTGTCGGATCTCCCTGCCTGCTCTGTCTGGGAAATAGTATAATGCTGTAACATACTTGATGGAATATATTTATCGGTCGAAACCACCAGAGTTGCTAATAGGTATAAATAATAGTTGATAATTTATCATTTATAACAAAGTTGTTGATATGAATAATCACATACATTTATCCGATGAATGAACAAATTGAAGAAATATTTTTCATTGGAAACAGACCAGATAAGGTTTGTCTTGGATGTGTGCCGCGACAACTTTACTGTCGCATATATGTATATATACCAACTATACCATACCATACATAGGTCATTAGAATAAATGTCAAGTCAGATCAGAGTTGAGTTCAGTTGACATTGTTTTATCTCATTTATATTACTTTATTTGCTTGCTTGTCAATATTGTATCAAACTAACCGAAATATAAGTATGTACTTACTACAATTCTATTTTGATTTTTTTCAATAATATTGTAGAGATATTTTTACGAGGCATGAAGATCATGCAGTGCATACTGCAATGGAAATGGAAGAGGTCAAGAGAGGTAGAGATATAGAGATGGATAAACTGGCCTTCATTAGAGACGATGGTAAGAGTTACTAAGAAGAAAAATATGGAGTGCCGACCCCAAGTAAATATGGGAGACCGATGAGGTAGAGAATTTCGCAGACTCCTATACCCCAATCCGTAGGGAACGTGTTAGAACTTGTAGCTCTTTTCATCTCCGGAGCGGCTACTCATCGGACAAAACAAGAAAGTACTATGAAGCATATTTTATCCCATAATGAGGTAAATAAGACTAATAATAAATGTTGTAAACACATCCTTGCACCCCCTGCAAGTGGCCAGTTAATTACTTTCAGCAAACGATTGTAACAAGCCGAGAGACACTAGAATTGCAAAGTAAGTCAAACGACTAACTTTGCCTCGGCGGGAGACATCAATTAGTGATGAGCCAAAGTTGAAGACCATGATTGAGATAGAAGAACTACATAAGGAAGGGTGCGGCACAGATCCTGAAAGTATCTTACTGGAGAGCGGCAGTTGAGAAAAGAAGATGTTGAAGGAGGCCAAGGCTGGATTTGAGCTGTAGCACCATCGAAGATGATGAGCAAGTCTCGCATTTTATTCCTAGACTGCACGTGTAGCAAGACACTAGCGTCTACAATCCGCATTTACCATTCCGCATTCTGTTTCCGGTTGGCTCTCTGATTGGTTGGGAACTCGTAGTATTAAGTCAAATGAGCTGTGAAATTTTATATTAAATGCGAAAAATTAAAAATAATATGTAAATTTAATTTATAACAATTTATAAAGCAACTCGCTCACGCGAGTAGCTATTATTATTATACACAAACTTAAACCTAACCTAAGAATGCAGAAAAGAAGAGCTGGGACTAGACGCTACTCTGCAAGACCAAGGCTAGGAGTGCAATTTCCATAGAAAAGAGAACTTATTGCAATACCTCAATGCAAAAGTCTGGAGTCGTGTAAAATTTTGAATATTTACCTATTCATATTATAAATATTTTCTAGATTTGAGATAACACAACAGGGATTTCAATTTATTGTAGAAACATTGTAGGGATTTCAAATAATTGTATCTATTTTTTTTATTTAATCTATGTATAATTTATGATACCTACTTTTATATTTGCCATTATGCCTTTATATGAGCCACTGTAAAAAAATATCAATAATAATTCGTTATTTTTTTACGTAATTCTACAGTTAATTTAAGTTTGTGCGTATTAGCATGTCATCATCTCTTATCAAATTCGATAATTCATTATTAGTTTTCGTAGTTTAACTTCTGTGCCACGTTTTATTTATTACAAAAAGTTTTGTTTAAAACTCGAGTGAGTTATTTGAAGCGATTGATTTCGAAGCGACCGCTTCATTATCAGGACGGATGGCAATGTATTGTTCGATAAGTATTAAATTGTGTCTTCTTTTTCTTCGTGCCATATTAGGTCTCCCAATGTTGGCGTACACTGCCGAGAAGGCATTTCTATCCACCGCCGTCCGGAACAATTCGCTAATGTCTCTGATGCCGGTCCACTCACGAATGTTGCGGAGTCATGACATCTGACGTCTTCCTATTCTGAGGCATTCCTCTATTTTGGTCTACATAAGCAGATGGAGCAGCCTGTACTTTTTGCCTCGCAGAACGTGACCCAAATATGATCTTTTTTGTCGCTTAATTGTGTCAACCAGCTCGCGCTAGACATTTGCTCTCCTGAGTACCTCCACATTTGATAATTTACTGACCCAGGAAATTTCAAACATGCAGCGATGCAGCCACATTTCAAAGGCCTATTGATCTTTATGGTCCAGGTTTCCACTCCATATAGAAGTATGGACCATATGTAGCACTTCACCAGGCGCTGTCTTATTTTATGGTTTAAGCTATCACCGCAAAACAGTGTCTTCATTCTGAAAAACAGTTTTTTGTCAGGAACCTTAGTTCTTTGTGAGGATCTAAATCATCAGTGAGAAGACTTCTAAGATAATTAAAATTTTTGACTCTTTCTATGGTATGTCCATCAAGTTGCAAAGTCAAGTTATCATGAGACTGTCGGCCAAATATCACAAACTTGGTCTTTGATATATTAATGCTGAGACCAAATTGAATTGTGTAATACAATAAAATAAGAGGTTAGGGTATAATCCACTAGAGTAGAGAGATGAAAGTTGAATCCTGGAAACGATATACCTACTTGTATTGTCTGGCTTATCAATATGAAGCCGGAATACCAAATATTTTTCATAGTTATCATGTTTTCAGTGCGCCCACGGATACTGATAGCATCCTCGTGACACTTCCTCAGTTCGCTCTAAATAATGCTTATATCGAAATGACTTTACACATCAATGGTGAATGGACTGAACTTCAGATTAAATTATCAACATATTATTTATTTTTCTTTGCATAATTAAAATCACCATACACACAGCTCATCGTATTAGTCTAGTCTATATCAGTCTAGTCTATACATTGCATGCACATTGCACATGTAAAGAATTTGGTTGAACGTTGTAGGTTTTCTGGGGATTCTTACCAAAACAAAAACACGAAAGCATTTATTATAGTGAACGCATTATACCTACATACACTCACAAAGGGTCACAGGGGGTTCAAATTTTGTTGACATAAAAACAGAGAAATAATTTCAATAGTAGGATTTCCAGCGTGGATTTCCAAATAATGTTCCAAACCTTAAAAAGAAAGACACAGAAAGACATTTAAAAAAAACGCATAGAAGTTGTTTTAATAACACGATCGAAAACATTAAGAGAAAATGAGAATGACAGAGGTATTTTAATGCAATGTACATAATAATAAGATGTTAATAAAATAATCTGAGTGGTTGTAGATGTGAAATGTCATATTATTATGGAACGGAAGCTGTCGAGGATACAATGATCTAACTGTACGACTTTAGGTATATATTATTATCATATACGAGTATGTATGTATTATGGTGATATCACTGCTTTGGTAGGCAAACGATCACATTTTAAAGGTCGCACATTCAGATTCAGCAAAAATCTGAACGAGGATTGTGTGTACAGGGCGGCACATGCGCCACCAAACTATGGTTTCATCGATCAACTTCAACATTGTCATAAGCACGTATCAAACTTTTGGGATTTATGTATATAATTGAGACAGGTTAATGGGGTATGAATCTTCGCAAGAATTGCGTGAGAAATGATGAATTTAAATAAATTTCTCCTCTCCTGGGAATCGAACCCAGGACGCCCGCTCAGAAGCCAAACGGCTTTCCAACTGTGCTACGGCGGTCGGCATTGATGTTAGCGCTTAGAGAACCGTATCATATAAAAATAACCTTAAAGTTCCTTATCCTCACACATATTTTTTATTTGGAAAGCAACTGCTAGAGAAAATGGGAGAAATTCGGTGTCCCGGCTAGCGATCAGAAATTGTCTGGTAAAATTCTATTTCGTATTGAAACACCAAGTACCTAGTATAGAATTTCATGTATTAACCAATTGAACCATGAACATGTAGTAATGCGATTAAAAGATTTGCGACCATACTACTGCCACATGAAGAAATATAACAAAACAAATTACAGGTTAAATATGTATATACCGTCGTACCGTGTTCCTTTAGTGGTAGTGGTAGACAGAAGGAGCAGGAGCTACATCGATGCCCTCTGGATTCGTTCGTTTTCCTCTAAGACAGAAAAACAACAAACCTGACTACACTTAACCATTCTGACAGACATACATACGTCGTCGTTTTAACGTAAAAATGCATCGATCGTACTATAGTAAAACTAAAATGATTTTCAATACATACAGGTACATATAAATGGGTGGTGCATGGTAGAGCGGTTAGCGCGCTGGGTTAGTAATCCAGTAACCGATTTCGTTTACCTATAGTGCAAGCATATATGCTTAGTTTTGGGAATGTACGAGGATGTATACGTACTTGTTTCAAGGACATATTCATTCTTAAAAAATATATAAAAAGGTAAATAATTATACTCGATAGGTAAAGAATCTGCTGCTAACAGATGCTACTCTGGCCTACAGAGACCAGTCCAGTTTGGTCCGAGAAAGATCAAACTGATAATATATAAAACTACAGTCAGATCAGTATTGACATATGCC
This sequence comes from Molanna angustata, assembly GCA_963576475.1. Classification (NCBI taxonomy): domain Eukaryota; kingdom Metazoa; phylum Arthropoda; class Insecta; order Trichoptera; family Molannidae; genus Molanna; species Molanna angustata. The sequence goes on along the minus strand of OY754969.1, from coordinate 34,974,879 downwards.
TCCAAGACCTGGACTCTTAACTAAAATAAATGAGAACCAACTTAGTACCTACTAATAAAAAAAAGATCCGGCGGCGAATATACGGAGCTGTTTGTGAGGGTGGTTTGTGGAGAATCAGATACAATCACGATCTGTACCAGCTTCATGATGATGTAGACGTCAGGGGATTCACCAGGATTGGGAGACACAGATGAGAGGAGCTTGGACATGTGGAAAGAACGATGAGCCCGTCAAAAGAGTCCTTCATTACAGTCCTAAGATGGGAGATGTAGAGACAGATGGATGGACTGCTTCCAGAGGGACCAGGATTCTAGGCGTGGTCGATTGGAGACATGGAGCCACTGACATGCAGATCGGAACGACAAAGACTTCTTTCGAGGCATGGGATGTCGAGTCGATGATTGGATTAAACAAAGAATCTCATGGCATAAACAATCGAAAAATTGATGTAAATAGTAAAATTGAAAATAAAATTGCGAAATTATTACTCTCCGCTGAAACATGTTAGTACAGAGCAAAATTATGAAAAATTGGTTATTAAAAAAATGACACAAATAGACATGTCATTGTCACAGACCATACAATACCGACATTAGAAATATCTGGTACATTACTTATACCTACTTTAAGACACGCCATTATTGCATTGACAGTTTCCGAGTGGGTCTTGTCTAAGTGTGGGCTGTTATCTGATGTGCGTGATGCATTCTAGTTCATTTCGATTGAAGTAACTGGAACATCCAACATGATTATATTTGTTGATTCTTATGTCGTTAGTGTCGGAAACATTAAGAGAGAACAATAATTTATTTAACGAGAAAACAAATCCAAGACACGACAATACACGAAAGCATAGATATTGACATTAATAACTTTTAAATATTGTTTATAACCCCAGTTCACCAAGACACCTACAAAATAAGATTTTTTTTCAAATCACGGCCTGTCTCTAAACGATCTGCTAAACGTACCTACAACACTTGCTATCCCCGTACACTCTACTAAAGTTTTGAGGTCTTCTTTTCAAGTATAATCAGCTAGACTATAACGGGATAGCTCAAGTAACGATGTAAGGTCGTCTCAATCTGTACAAAAATTTGAAATTGTAGAAATTTATTAATACATTCAAGTCGTTAAATTCCCTACTTGATGACCGCATTCCTAAAAGGTATTAAGCTGGACGACGTGCTGTGTGATGTAAGAGAAATTGACCTGATAAATTGGAGAAGACTGGCGGTCGACATGCAGGGATGGAGACGATTTCTGGAGGAGGCGAGGGTCCGTAGCAGACGTTAGTGATGATGATGAAATTCCGTCCATTCTTTCCACATTTCGGTGATCATCTTGTTAATTAAAGTCATACTATTTTTGCCTCGCTGTTGCATTGACAAGAATCAAAGATACATATCGATACCTACACAGGTTAGGGAATAAATTGATTGATTCTCTTTTATGTGTAGGTATAACCTTCTTCTACTCACTGGCAATGATTATTCCCACATGGTGGTGGGGTCTGCCTTTTTGGTTTTTCGCAGTCACTCTCCTCTGTCCTGCGAGTTTTCTGGGGAGACGTTGCAGTCTCTCACGTCCTGCCTGATTATTTTGTGCCACCTGCGCTTGGGTCTGAAGAGACGTTTAATGTTTACTGTAAGTATTTATGTTTGCACATAAATCAAAGTCAGAGTCAAAGTGGATCGGGCGGGTCGTACATCTCGGATGTCGCATGGACGATGGACAATGGTTGTGATGAACTGGAGGCCAAGAATAGGACGCAGAAGCGTGAGAAGGCCCCAGACCAGATAGTCTTATGACATCAAAAATGTGGCGGAAGATGGTAGATGAAAGAGACCAGTGGAAGTCCAAGCGGGAGGCTTTTGTCCAATACCGGACTCAAGAAAAGGCTGAGTAAGGAATTAGGTAAGTAAATATGTTTGCACATAAACATACACGTAGGTTCACGTAAAATTAACCGGGGATATTACATAATGTATTAATGTAATTTTAACTTGAAAATAAAGTTTTTAGATATGTTGGTTAAAAAGTATCTATATATTGAGCATCCAATCTATTTACATAAAGAGCGGAATAGAATAAACGTCTTTTAACAGGGCCGGATAAACATGTTTTTGCGCCCAGAGCAATATATTTCAAACCGCCCCCCCCCCCCCCTTCCTTCTCAAATGTTTGGAATTTCAATATTATATTATGCAGTATATTATGCAATATTATACAGTAAAAATCAATATATCAATATAAACCAAAGAACAAAAATAAATTATAATTCTACCTATTCCTATTCATGTATGTAACGTATCCTGAGAAGTAGGCATTTTAAACTAAAACCTTAGGTCTTACAATTTTTAAAATATTGGATCATCACATAAACCGTTTAAAGTTAAATATAATTTAAAAGTCCTTTTAACTATCTCAAGTATTATGTAAATAAACTAAACTTAATAACTAATGTTAACACTAAAAATATCATAAAAACTATTTTTAATTAAAAAAAAACTCAATATAATTATCAAATTCCAGTAAAAATTTAAAATCACACCAAACTTAAAATAAAAAAAACAAATCGCGATTCTAATTAACACAAAACACTAAATAAGTTCTTGGTATAATAAATACCTACATAAATTAATATTAATAAAACGAGGTATGCCAATGAATTTTACACAAAACAGCACACGAAAACTCCCATTGATTTCGATACACTTTGCCGACTAGTATTCCATCTAGTTATAGGTATATATTAAAATCTATGGTCTATACTAGACTCGTAAAAAATATGGACACGTGTTAACATTTGACATCAGACAGAAGAGAGAGATAGAAACAATAATATATGAATAATTGAAAGAGTCAGGTGACGAGTCGGCGACCGAGATCGAGAAAATAAGTAAGTATGTCGCTAAAGTCGAAAGGGAAAACTTCACTGAAATTATCATAACATTTCTAAAGAACTTCGTTTCCCTTTTTTAGAAAACCTTGCTATTAGTTGCTGACAGGTTCCGCTTATTGAAACGGCTTATGTAGTTTCATTAACAAGCAATAAGAGTTCTTAGTATAATGTATAATTAAAGTTACTGTGGCGTGTAGCATCTGGAATGTTTTCAAACACGCCGCTATCATCTCATATGAAATTCATTATCAAGCGCCCGGGCGATTTCAGATAGGGGGGCGCTGGCTTCATTATGTAGATAATTTAACACTTTAGCAAGTAAATTATTAGAATGATTATTTTGTGTGTGTGTGTGTGTGTGTGTGTGTGTGTGTGTGAATCGACTATATATGTTTACGAATAACACGGTAATAGACGGACAAGATATTAACACCGCAGAATTTTATCATACACACCATCACGCCGTGTCCCTTTCGGGGAAGGCAGAGAGAACCGAGTGCCATACCTGGGGAATTTTTGATTTATATAATTAACATTTTAGGATTTTAAGCGCCCTTTTTAGACAAGCGCCCTGATTTCTTGTTCCGGGTTGTTCTATGATTTATCCGGCCCTGTCTTTTAATGTTATCTGTTATCTGGTGTGGGTTATCGCATTATTTGGTGTTCCTTTTGTGACTATTGTCAAACATTTATGTTTGCCCGTCAAATATACACTCTGACTAGATTATTGTCTACAATTTTTACTACACTTCACATTATGTTGCTTAGGCTTAGAATTATTGTTATCGAAGGTTGATATGATGAGCGCCGTGTTCACATTCTGCAAATTTATATGCCTACCTAAACAATCGTAAACAAGTTGATGTTCGAAGTAAGTGACGAAATTCAAAATTCCATTTTCATCTTGTTCTTCCTCTTTGGTCTCATGACTGAGGATGGGCTCAATGTAGGACGATCTCGAAGATGCTCTTGGACGGCTCAATGAAGATGCTGTAGTGGACTTGACAAGGTCACTCCATCGTTTTTGAAACCTCGCAGTGATACGAGTATAATCAGTTATAGTATTAATAAAATATGATGATGATAATAAGAACTACATACATACCAACTATTATTGTGCAAGTACACATGTATAGTCCGTTTCACGGAATAATTCTTTTTTAATAATAAATAATAATAATAAATAAATAATAAACACTTCCTTGCACCCTGCGCAAGTGGCGAGTTTATTGCCAGATGGCAATTTCTTCCAGCTAACCAGTGTTTCCAGCCCAGAGAAGCAATATTTGCGATAGAAATGAATTTTAATAAATTTCTCCTCTGCGGGGAATCGGACCCAGGACGCCCGCACAGAAGCCAAACGGCTTACCAACTGTGCCACGACGGTCGGCTTTTTTTACTCCTCACTACCCAAAGCGGATGTAGTAGGGAGTTATGAATTCGCAATTTTCGGGTTATTTTTTATTGTAGATTATAAACTAGTGTCATGCTGAGATTCTATTTTGAAAGTTTCATCACAATACCTTTCATCATTTTCATAATTATTCAAAATACGTCTAATTCAGTACATTCCTATTCCATTTAGTCTAAGTTTATATTTTATAACGCTGAAATAAGACCGTAAATCTAAAATCTACAATTTTAGAACGTTCCTATTTTAGTTACAATAGTTACTGAATAGGGGGTAATGTATTCACTACTCACTACTATTACATAGTAGTGGAGAGTAAAGTTGCAATTACGCTATACGCACAAAAACATCATGACGAAATTAATAGTATGCACTTGAGAAATTATTGAAAAAATTCGTTTATTAATTGTGAAATCATAGCGAGATGTGTTTTGTAAAATAAATAATATTATGTAGGTATGTATGTATGTATATGAATGTGGGCCGGCTCTGAGACTATTATTACAAAATGATAAGGTACTTCCGACAGTGGGATGATAATTATATTAACATTTCAATCAATCCGATGACCCACAAATTGATTCAATTAGGTATACCTACACTATATACATACATATACCTACAGTGATATGGGACTCTACATTATATACCCGACGTGCGCCTAACAATAATTACATTATGTACCTACCTCCGTATTGTAGGTATTCCTACTATTCCTAGGCACTCAACTCTATATTCAATTTAAACAATAGGTATAAAAGGAATGAGATACAGTACATAAGGATATTAAATTCCCATAACATCGTCTGTGAAAGTCTAAAATTCACAATTTGAATTTATTTCCGGTATATTTTTTACTCCTCACTGCCCCAAGGGGAGAAATATGTTGGGTTTGTTATGAATTCGAAATTTCAATAAAGATTACTTTCTTTCTTTAGGCTAAGATTGTATTCTCAAAGTTTCATCACAATGTATGCATGTGTGTGTGCTGTATACTATGTGCTATGTACGGCGTGTTTATTCTACTTTATCGATCATAGACTAAAGTACTTATTCGACTCTTTTCATACTTTGTAAATTTGTATATCTAATAATACTCGTTATATTTTGAAGGATATCTGATAGGTACTTATTATCAAGTTTTCATAATAAAATTCTTAAATAAAAAATAATTGGTAGTGAGGAGTATAGCGTTGGCCTCAACCCACTCGTTAATATTTCTTGCTGTATTTGCAATTAAAGCATTTTTGCTCTATCAACATAATATCAAAGCCATTTTCGTTCTTATTGATATGTTGAATTGAAGCATTTTTTGTTTTGATCGACTTTCGTGTTAAATCGAAGCATTTTCCAGGTTTAGTTTCATTTTTGTTCCTATAATGATTGGTAAATATTAACTTATTTCTTTTGATCGATTATACTGTGGTCTTATACTTTGTCGTTCAATTGAATCATTTTTGCACTATTTGATAATTTAATTTATTGCGATTTCATTGATAATCTGAAGATAATATGTTTTATCCTTCGATTGGTAATATAGGTACATTCAGGAATATAATTGTAGATACTACATATTTTCAAGTCTAGTGGAGAGATGGAGTGCTTGGTGCAAACTAATCTTACTTTTTTGCAAACTAAGGATTGTGACCCAGAAGAAGAGTAAATAAGTGATTATTATAGCGCCGTTTTATGATTTAAGGTCATTCCAAGTAATCCAAAATATCGTTTATTGTTTGGTGCATATACAATAAACATATCATATTTAAATATCAACTGATTCAATAGGTATGGGGTTGATCAAAATTCATTTTTAACAATATTTCAAAATAATATTCATATTTAAGGCCCTTGTATACCCTGGATATTATTAAAATATGGTGGCAGCAGGGCAGCTTCAAGTCTTCATCAAATCATCCATAAAATATGGGAAGCCGAAATAATGCCAAGAGACTGGGATAATGGCCTGATCTGTCCCTTGCATAAGAAAGGGGATGCTCTGAACTGCTCAAACTTCCGAGGTATCACACTGTTGTGCACAGCATACAAAGTACTTGCTGGAATCCTATTCACGAGATTACTCCCATTTGTGGAGGAAATGGTGGGACAATATCAGAGTGGATTCCGACCGGGTAGGTCAACCATTGACCAAATATTCACACTGCGGCAGATACTCGAAAAAACGCTGGAGCATAATGTTGAAACACATCACCTGTTTGTGGACTTCAAGGCTGCATATGACAGTGTCAACAGAATTAAGCTCCACGAGGCAATGATGGAGTTGGCCATCCCCCCTAAACTTGTGCGCCTTGTCGGAATGACCATGTCCAATACATACTGCAGGGTAAAAATACAGAGTAGCACCTCGGAACAGTTCACAACATATAGAGGGCTCCGACAAGGCGATGCATTGGCATGCTTGTTATTTAATATTGTCCTGGAAAGAGCTGTTAGAGACTCAGGCATAGAGACAACAGGAACAATTTTCAGAAAGTCGAGTCAATTACTTGCATATGCAGACGATATCGATATTATATCTAGAACGTTGCCTTGCATGAAGGATAACTTCTTGAGACTTGAGTCTGCAGCCAATAACATGGGTCTAAAGATCAACGCTTCAAAGACAAAATACATGGCAACAAGAAAAGCATCACTGAATAGCATCACCGTAAGAAACGAGTCAATATCAGTGGGAACCCATCAGCTAGAAGCCGTTGAATCATTCACATACCTGGGATCTCTTGTTACAGCGGACAACAACACCAGTGCGGAAATAAGGGCAAGACTTGCCGCGGCAAATAGATGCTATTATGGCCTGCTAAAGCACTTAAGGTCACGACTCATCTCTCGTAAAACAAAAACCCTCATTTACAAAACTCTTCTTAGACCGGTCATGAAATATACATCAGAATGCTGGACATTGACCAAGAAGGACGAAAATGCATTGTTGGTGTTCGAAAGGAAAATACTTCGCAAAATATTTGGTCCTACCTGTGAAGGAGGATCTTGGAGGATCCGGTTTAACCACGAGCTAGAAATAATGTATGGCGAACCAAACGTTGTCCAATACATCAAAATACAACGTCTACGTTGGCTCGGACACGTTTGTAGAATGGAGGATAACCGGGTCCCAAAGAAAGTATTGGACAACTGTCCTGAAGGAAGAAGAAGCAGAGGGAGACCTAGGATGAGATGGCTTGACGACATCGAGGGCAATATAAGAGCGATCGGACAGACAAACTGGAGGAGACTTGCTGTCGACAGGGCGGGATGGAGGCAGTTTCTTGAGGAGGCCAAGGCTCGCACCGGGCTGTAGCGCCATTGCTGATGATGATACCCTGGATATACGGATGTACGCAAAAATGCACACTAAATTACCTTCTTTGAAACACGAAAAAATATTGCATATCACCTGATATGTGATATACAACATTTTATCGTGAAAAATAGTAACATTTAGAGTTTTTTTTTTAAAAGCAAAAATAGTTATTAAAATATTATAATAATAAAAAACTCAGCCGGTAGATTTTTATATTTTCTTTCGATTTAAGTAAAAATCTACTTCATAGGCCTTGTCGTTTTTTAATTACTTACAATAAAGAAATAAAAAGGGTTTTACTAAAACTAATTTTACAAGAAAAGTATTAAGTAAACAAATTCAAAATTCAAAAAACTCATGCAATAGAATAAAGATGTACATACAAAATGATCCTTATTTCAAAGACGTTTCTTTTGAGGGTATTAGGGAAATTATTTTCAAAATATACTATATAGCCTACTATAGCCTCTTAAGATTTGTGGAGCGTATTAGATGCTATTCAAGAATATAACACTGTCCAGAATAAATAGATAAATATATGGATAGGTGGCAGAGCGATTGGTGCCCTGGCTTATTATTCTAGTGATGGCGAGTTCGAACACCACCCTGTCTCGACTGATTTCGTTCACCTATAGCACAAGCATTTATGTTTAATTTAAGGAACGTACGAAGATATATTTATTTACTTGTTTAACAAGGAATATTTAACAAAGAAGGATACAAAGTAGCATTGAAAAACGAGTAACTGTTCAGTTCCAAATAAACTGAAATTGGCAAAAAAAGTACCACTGAGAATATAATTATACCACTTTTAAAAGCAAAAAAAGTTATATGATGTTATTTCCTTTCTGGTTCGATCCAGTTAAAGGTTCCTCGGTCGGTTTAGAAAAAATCCTTTGTTCTTTTGAGATAAGGATATTGCACAGCTGTTGGCTCAATTGCTAATGACAATAATATGTAGCAACAATAATATGTATGTAGTTTCAGGCTACAGACTTCTGTTGACGCCGAGTGGGTCTAAACATCAGTGATGGATAATGTTGAATCATTTCAACAAAATGTATCAAACAACTGTCATTTTGGTAAGATCAATAGGTTAAGAGGTAACTTTGTGGTAGTGTAGTCCATGATCATAAATAATTATTGCACAAATATACCACTTAATGATTGTATAGAAAAATATTAACTCATATATGTAAGTAAGATTCTACAATATTATTTAAAAGTTGCAAAACATTGGATATTTTTTCCCTGTCAGAAGTCAATGATATTTTATGAGATATTAAAAAAATATCATTCTACAATATTTTTATCATATTCTTCTAAGAATTTAAAATATATTTAAAAATAATAAAAATCAAAAAATATATCGTTAAAAATTTAAATGTTGATAACCCCTGACAGGAACAGAGTAGGTACAAAAGTTTTGTAGGCATAAAATTTTCTATACTTTCTGAAATTTTGGGCTCTGTATCAAGCGGATCAAAAGTTGTAAGGGGTAAATTCTCTTCTCCAAATTCTGAATTCATCCATATTATATAACATAAGTTGGTATTTTCGACTTCAAAGTAGAAAAAACAAAATGTAGACCTGACCATACAAAATCATTATTATATGCGGATCTTGGTTTGAAACTATGTCGATATGTCAAAAGAAATAATTTCTCTTGAGCAAATCGACAGTTGAATTTGGATACAAACATACATACCAACACGCCATGTCCCTCACAGGGTAAGCAAAGAGAACCGAATGCCACTTATTTCTATCTAGACACACATTCATCGCCTCGCCGACATTCATAGATCGTCTTATATATGTTCGTCTGCTGTTCACGCTTCTAACATTTCCGTCTTTCAAAATATCGTTCACATGGACTTGCCATCCCTTCTTTGGGCGGTCCTGACCTCTCATTCCATTCCTGTCTGCAATGTATATTTTCTTCGTCAGGCGTTCCTCATTCATTCTCCCCATGTGGTCAAACCAACTCAATTTTCATTCTATTAATGACATCTTTCTTTATCTTCCATTCTTAGTTGGAGTCTCACCACTGTATGCTGTCATTTTGAATTTAATTACTTTTGCTTGAACGTCCACGATATGAATAATGTTCTGTTTTATCTTTGTGTTCATAGAGATACGATGGATAGAGATAGAGATGCAATCCCATGCAAATTATTAGTTTGAAACGTGCACCATGCGTATATATTGATTTTTGGGTTTTATTGAACCCCGGTAGGTAGGGAGCATCAGAAATTCCAATGTTTACGAATAAAATAACGACATTTTTTCTAAATGATTTACTGTCAGATACTAAAATGACTAAAATGCTCAATGTGACGTATAACAAGTAGTGGCCACTAATTTAGTTGCACGTTTTTGATACCCAATTGCAACTCTTTTACATAATCTCTATGTTTATGGTAGGTACGGTTTAAATATTATGCTGAAATACAATTTAGGATCACATGAGTGAAATGGGGGGCATACTTGATTTACTTTTACTGTCTAGATATATTTAGTTGTGTCCCCACAAAACATGTCGAAGGAGTGAACCAATCCGAATCTTCCATTTCGAAGAAATAAGCCAGTTATTAATAGTTGGTTGGTCTGTGAGCGTCAACACAAAACGCATCGTGAATAGTCAAAACGCAACAATAACGCTAGTGAAGTATAATATAACATTACGTATAACATTTTGCAACAACAGGTTGGGTTTTCGACATAATTGGATGCTGTAAACTTTCAGTTAGTTAATGTAGTATCTACTAGTTGCATGTAACACATGAGATCCAACTGTCGATGGCAATAGTATGCAGAATTGAAGAATACGTACCAGACTATAAACACTTATTATAAACATGCACAAATTAATATTTTGTTTTTCTATATATAACACAGTATAGGTCAGTATGGAGGTCAGTATGGAGGTCAGCCTGTTTTTGTACCCAGAATATGAAAACAGCATGATGTATGTTTGTAGATTAAGTAGGTATCAAACTATAGATTGAGATGTTTTATCATAAAAAATGTTTTTCTTGGTAAAAAATGTTTGAGAAATTTGAGATTTTTAATTTGTCTATATTTATACCAATTTTCAGGGCTCTAGCTTTTATTGTTTTTGAGATATATGGAAAAATAAAGTAAAAATTCAAAAGTTGATAACCCCTGACTGAAACAAAAATTCGAAATTCGTATGAAAGTTTCGTAGGCCTATAACTATCTATATATTCTGAAATTTTGGGCTCTGTAAATTGAGCGAATCAAAAGTTATAAGGGACGGACGGACACACAGACACACTTAATGTTCTACTCCGAATTATAAGTAAATCCGTATATATAGAACATATTATATGCTGCGAAGCCTCTAAGTTGTTTTTTGACTTCGAAGTTGCAAAAACCGTGACCCTCTAGACCCATAGACCCTCTGCATACAAATCTCGCGCATCTTGGCTTGATAGTTTGTCGATATGTTAAGAGAATAAAATTCTCTTGACCAAATCGACAGTTGGATTATGTTTTATTTTATGTAACTTCTCGGGCAACTAACAGGTACTATGTCAAATATTAATTTAACACGCACCCAATAACAAGTTGCCACATTCTGGAGACTTGCGATATTAATCGTCTCACAGATCCAGACTGAAAACACAATTAAAAACTGTGTCTCCACCGGGAATCGAACCCGGGGCCCTTAGATTAGTAGTCAGATACCCAACCAACTGAGCCATGAACCTGTAAATTGTATATACATATGTACATATATGCATAACTGCACAGTTTTATAATATAACATACACGTACATGTACAGGTGATAGCAACAGATAAACCTGACAGGTATACCATTACGTGTATGACCAGCATGATGTGGTCCAGCATGACTGATTAAACTATAAATACAAACATACCATCACGCCATGTCCCTCACGTGGCCGTGGTAGGCAGAGAGAATCGAACGCCACATTTATCGCCTCGTCGACATTCCAACATCGTCTTATACATGTTCGTCTGTTGTTCACGCTTCTTACATTTCCGTCTTTCAGAATACCGTTCATATGGTCGTGCCATCCTTTCCTTGGGCGCCCCGGACTTGTTTCTGTTGACTTTGTATATTTACTTCGTCAGGCGTTCCCCATTCATTCTTCCTAAGTGACCAAACCATTTCAATGTGTTAACTTTCATTCTGTTAATAACATCTTTTTTCATCTTACATTCTTTCCTTGTATCTTCATTTCGTACCCTGTCATACACAATGACGTATTATATATATTTATATATCATTGGTTCATACATCGTTCTATTACAAATTCTTTTTATCATTCTGTTTGATATAGTCATATAAATAGGGAAAATGTTGTCCGCCGTGGCATAGAGGTAAGTCATTTGTATTTTGTGTCGGATTACTGGGTTCGATTTCCAGTAGGGGATAAATTAATTTGAAAATATTTCTCATGCCAATCTTGCTTTTCTAACACTGGCAATTTGGAAGATATTACCATTTGGCAAAAACTCACCACTTGCACAGGATGTAAGGAAGTGTTTATTGCTATTAGATATTATAAATATATATCCGAGTAATGAATATAATCTAAATCAATTAAATATGTAGCAGATATTCATCAATTGTTACTTAATTAACGTAGGTATGTGTAATGTGGACTATTTCAAACATTAATTGAATCCAATTATTCTAAATATTTACCTTTAGGTAGGTATTACCTATATAATTACCTTTGTTTTTACACACGTAAATCGATAAAATATAATGTGTGAAATATATTTTCGGAAAAGTTTGTAAAAACGAAAGATCACACGTTTTTTCCACTTCAAACCGATTCCTCGATTAGATTGGTTACCTAATTTATATTTTTGCGAACACAACTTCGTTTTTTACACTTGTACACCGAAAATGAATCCACAGCTACCAGAATCAACAAGTCTCAAAATTCTTTCAAGTAAGAACTAAACATTATGATAGTAAATTGTAAATTCGTAACATATGTAGCATTGAATATACCAAAAACAAAATACGTAGGGACCAACAGATTTACATTCTGGGTAAATGAAAATTTCAAAGCATTATTGTTTTTAAAATGTGACTATAATATGGTTGAAGTATGTAAATAATAATAATCCCAAGGAACACATGTGGAACATGTGTAGTGTAGTATAGATAGGTATAATCCTCCTATAGGCGGTGGTGACTTCATACAGAGCAGCTAGGAAGTCAGGGACATGACTGGAGACGATGAATGCCCCCAGTATATACCTACATTCAATATTTACAATAATATAAACTAGTACTGTCTCAGAACAGACTATGTCTAGCGAGGCAGTAAAATTTCCAAATGTGAGGAAAAAAAAATAATAATTGTAAAATTGTAATTAGGTATAAACTAAATTGTATTTTGTTCCTTTGTAATATTTATACATACATACATACCATCACGCCGTATCCCTACTTAGGGTAGGCAGAGAGGACCGAACGCCAGACACCTCTATCTTGACATACATGTTTTGCCTCATTTACATCCATGCATCGCGTGAAATACATCGTTTACATCGAGAATGCAAGATTGAAAGAGATATTGTGAGTAGAATGAAAGTAAATACACTACGATGGTTCGGACATGTGGAGAGAATGAACGATGAGCGCCTGACAAAGAAAGTATACAAGGCTGAAAAGAGTGGAATGAGAGGTCGTGGCCGCCCGAGAAAGAGTTGGCATGATCATATAAATGAGATTTTGAAAGATGGTAATATACCAAGTCAGAATAATAGGAGAGCATGTATGACGCGATGGATGGATGTAATATTTATACTGTTGGAAATATATTATTCATTCGTTCATTTATAAACTTTATAAAAGACTGCAAATAAAAACAGAATTACGTTTAGAACAACTTCACTTTCCTTGTCTATTCCTATTGTTCCTCCTCTATCTTTATCTAAGTTACTGTTTGCCATAAGTTTGTTGGTGTTTTCAGTTTTTCATACGTTTAAACTTTTACTCCTCACTACCCCAAGGGGGTATAGTGGGGGGTTATGAATTCGCAATTTTAAGGTTATTTTTCTATTGCATTGCATATTCTGAGATTGTATTCTGAAAGTTTCACCACAATATATCTGTGTGTGTACTACGTGCTTTGTACGGCGTGTTTATTCTACTTTATCGATTATAGACTATATTACTCTTTTTTTTTCTTTCCCCTTAGCGCTTTTGTCCACTATATTACTCATTCGATTATTTTCAAATTTTGAAAATACTCGCTTAGACCCCATTAGATTTTGAAGGATATCTGATCAGTGCTTCTGTTTTTTTACTGTCAAATATTTCAAAGTGACCCCAAGCTCAGGAGACTTAAATTTTTTTTTTCAAATTCAAATCACTTTCATAAAATGGCATTGGAGAACTATCAATAAGTTTTCATAATGAAATATTTTAATCAAATCACAACATTTTCATGAATTGAATTACAAATTCAGGTCATAAAAATGTTGAATATTTTCCATACAAAATTTGAACGCTTGGAGAGATTATTTTTATATTTACTACGGAAGGCTATTTGAAATCACACCTTCCAATGTCAAATACTTTGGTTGGTGGAACCTCCCGACAGACACCTTTAAAGTTTATTAAATTGTTATGTGTCTGTCAATGGAAGGCATGACTTCTATTAGTCTTCCGTAGTAAATATAAAAAAATCACGCTTTATACTGTAACTGGCGTGTTAAAATAGCAATTTTCAACACTTTGAAGGCTGTTATCTCTGAAAGTCAACACTGTTCATGGTTTATATATTATTTTCTGTTGATATATGCTGCTATTGTTTTAAAAAAATTACTATAACTTAGGTATAAGTATAAATTTTGTATGGGCCATAGTAAAAAAAGACGTTAAGTCTAGAATCGCGGGCTCTTAACACTATTATTCTTTCAAGTGATATTTTATTTTGCGCCCTCAATAATATTGACGCACGATAACGATGCAGTATCGACACACGACGCCGGTGCAGCCCTGCGCGATGTATATAAACCGAAAGTCACATTGTATTCGTGCCGTTATTTCAGATTCTTCGAAACCCAGAATCCCTGCACAATACAACAAGAGAAGCACCGCAATCTGTGAAACGAGACGAAGTAGGGGAGGAAGAGAAGGGAACGAAGAGTTTTAGGCAAAAACAAAAAAAAGGTTTCATGTAAACAGTGGTTCTAAAATATTTACGAAAGTAAACCTACATACAAGTAACCGAATATTTTTAAGAATATAGCTTTTCCAACTGTCGATTTTTTCAAGAGAATTTTACTATCTTAACATATCGACAAAGTATCAAGCCAAGATACGCGAGATTTCTATGAAGGGTCTATATTTTTCACGGCTTTTCCAACTTGAAGTAAAAAAACACCAACCCAGAGGCTTAGCAGCATATACGCTCTATATATGGATTTATTCAGAATTCGGAGTAGAACATTTAGTGTGTCTGTGTATCCTTTATAACTTTTGATCCGCTCAGTTTACAGAGCCCAAAATTTCAGAATATATAGATAAATATAGGCCTACAAAACTTTTATACTCAGAATTTTGAATTTTTGTTTCAGTCAGGGGTTAAAAATTTATTTATTTTTTTGTTACTATATTTTTCCATATATCTCAAAAACCATATAAACTAGAGCCCTGAAAATTGTATAAATATAGACAAATACAAAATCTAAAAATTTTTTTCAAAAAAATCCAGAATTTCTCAAACTACTTTTATTAAGAAAAACATTTTTTATGACAATTTTTAGTGTTTAACTGCCTATATTTCCGAAGTTTTTAATAATATCGAAAAAATCCGAAACACCCCAACTAGAAAATTTAATTTTCTATAAAAAAATATGGGCATTGTAATAGTACATCACGAACTTTTTTGACAATTTTTCTAAAAATTGAATTTAGTGACAACATTGTTTCATACAATTTGTAAGGCAGTAAACACTACACAATGTCTCACTTAATAGTTTGATACCTATTCAATCTACAAACATACATACATACCATCACGATGTTTTCATATTCTGGGTAAGAAAAACAGACTGACCTCCATACTATCCTATCCAGACATACATACCTACATGTTTTATATAGAAATCAAAATATCTTAAAATGTTTACAAATTTGTGTTTAAATTTTATAGTTTGGTAAGTATTCTTCAATTATGCATACTGTTGCCATCAACAGTTGGATCGCAAGTGTTACATGCAACTAGTTTAAAAAAACAGGTATGTATATAATACCTATTATCTTTTATGCTTGACAAATTATTATTTATATTAAAAGTAATTATAATCGGGAAACTGTTTATATTCGGGAAAAGCAAGATTTAATTGAGAAATAATTTGAAAA
The DNA here is from genome assembly GCA_963576475.1 of Molanna angustata. Lineage (NCBI taxonomy): Eukaryota > Metazoa > Arthropoda > Insecta > Trichoptera > Molannidae > Molanna > Molanna angustata. The sequence continues at coordinate 34,958,863 of OY754969.1, read as the reverse complement.
AAATATATATTCTGTTGGGAATCGAGCCGAGGGCGCCGGCACAGAAGACAATCGGCCACTATGCCACGGCAATCGGAAATGTTCATGATATAATAGGTATTATTATACGAAAATATATTGCTAGATTTTGAATGAAATAACTCTTTATTCTAGTTTATAATATATTCTCGTATGATATTATAGTTTTTGAAATTGTAATTGTGTTTACTGGGATCTCCTTACACATACGTCATACCTCGCGAATGTAAGGTTTAGAAACACTGACATACTAATTAGGTAAATAAGGGAAACTTATACAGGGTAGATAATTCAATTTTATGAATGAATTCTCAGATCACAACTTCAGATATAAAAAAGTGAAGGGAATTCAAAGAAATATTTCATTTATAATGATAACTCACTTTGTAATGATAACTCACTTTATAATGATAACATTTATAATGATAACTCACTTTGTATTTTCAAGAGAAAACTAAAAAAAATGAATATTTATCCCTTAATTGCTTTTATCCCTTAAGTATCCGCAGTATATATACTAAAATTGGAATATTTATCCCTAAACACACCCCGATTTCCTCTCCTTGTCCTTTACCTACCCTTTTTTGTTTTTATTGCTATCAGTGTAATAAAGTATATTTTATTTGTTTTTTGATTTCATTCTTTTTTTGATGTACATTCACAATTTCGTCATACTTTGGTATAGATTTGGTTGGAAGAAATTGCCTAATGGCAATAAGCTCGCCAGTGTGCAATGTATTTGTTTATATTATGTACAAAAAGATAAATAAATAATACCCCCTATTCAGTAACTATTGTAGCTAAAATAGGAACGTTCTAAAATTGTAGATTTTAGATTTACGGTCTTATTTTAGCGTTATAAAATATAAACTTGGACTAAATGGAATAGGAACGTACCTATTTTGGCCGGAACGTTCTTAAAAAGTTACTGAATTAGATGTATTTTGAATAATTGCGAAAATTATGCAAAAATTTTAATTTTCATAATTATTCATAATCCTTTTAATTTCACACAACTTTTATTCATAATCCTTTTAATTTAACAAAGCTTTTAATTTAACACAACTAAGAATGTGTGGTGAATGAGAAAGACAAGAATGTTCAGTAGATCAGGGAGACAGGCAAAAACATGTTTTTGGGGGTTATAAATTTTTAAGAGTAGTTGAAGACTAATCTAATTTCATAGAGCACACCTTTTACAACAATAATTCATATTTAAAAATCTTAAAGAAAACACACAAGGTACTTTGTTTAATTCAACTATTTATTTTTTGTTTTTAGCACAACATATGTTTTGGGTACCGACCGTTCCCTTCTTCAGATGGGTGCAGACTGAAGCGTGTGGGTGGAAGAGTTTGGTGCAGGAGGTAGAGATGGGATGTGGGTAATCGGATTCTCTGAACTTACGGACTAAACCAAAATTATTTAGAATCTCTCAAAATTAAAAAAAGCCTTAAAAACACAGAAAAATGTCATCTAAACAAAGTAAAACACTTTTTCTTACAATGTTCTCCTATACAATTGTCCACATCCCATCTATAACTCCAGCTCTACACAACCCGTGACCGTACCTACACTTAACTCATCTACTCACACGCTTCAGTCTGCACCCACCTGAAGAAGGGAATGGTTGGTTTCCGAAACATATCTTGTGTGAAAAACATAAAATAAATAGTGAAATTTAACAAAGTAGTGCCGACCGCCGTGGCACAGTTGGTAAGCCGTTAGGTTTCTGTGCGGGCATCCTGGTTTCGATTCCCAGCAGAGGAGAAATTTATTTAAATTCATTTCTTTCGCAAATATTGCTTCTCTGGACTGGAAACACTGGTTAGTTGGGAGAAATTGCCATACGACATTAAACTCGCCACTTGCGCAGGGTGCAAGAAAGTGTTTATTATTATTATAATGTATTTTATTTAACATTTAATAATGAATTTCCACAAAGTAGAATCCTTCTCATTTGATTTAATGACAATTCATATTGGTTGACAAATAATAATTGGATATTTCAAATGAATCAACAAAATGTTTTTATCAGAACAGTCATCACTAATATTATTAACTCACTGATATAATGCATTTCATTACCTACTGTTTAAATAAGTAAATGAACTCAGAGTATAAGAATATTTAATATAAAAATATTCTGTATGTATTATGTCTAATAGGAATGTATGAATGAAGGGGTATGATGGACAATATCTTAATTGTTTGTTGGTTTTATTAGTATCCGTTTGATAGCAGATGACCCCTAAAAGAACTCAATATATTATTATCTTCAAAATGACCACATAGTAGATCTTGTGTCTCTTACTAAACTATGTACACCCTACCATTTATAACTGATATTATTTTTAGTTTAATTTAAAATATGTAATTTAATAATGTCACATATGTTTTATCAATGTATATAATGAGGACACAAAACTGGATGGTATTGCTCCATTTAACTATAAATAACAAAAATGTTTCATAAAAAATATCATATTTTCTGTATATATAAATGATTATCTCAATTATTTAGAACATAAAAATGAAATCAACAAATTGAATAACACTTATTTGATAAAACCGATAGCAGCTCTCAATGTTACGGCGGAGATTTTGAGCAGGACTGCTCCACCGATAGCGCTTAATCATAACGTAACACAATGAAATAAGTTTTCGAAAAAAATACTCATGATACGAACAAAAAATATGTCAGTGATGAAATAATATAAGTATGCATAGAGGTATTATAAATAGAGTAGCTACTTGTGAAATGTGCACCAAGGATACTTGTGAAGATGAACTATAAAAAAAATATGCCATCAACCAAAACTAAAGGAATATTTATTTGTCTTTCTCTAACATTTACTACAGTATTCCTTGTATATACTCTAACTTTATACAGAATCAGGCAGAATAGTCATGGACGAGTTATTGTTAATTATCAAAAGTGGCATAGTTTTTGAGTTGCACGTTTTTGATACCCATTTGCTTCTCTCTATATATATATATATATATATATATATATATATATATATATATATATATATATATATATATATAATACCTCTATGTAAGTACAAAAGTTGTTATGTTAGACTTACTTGCGTTGTATGTGTGACAGTGAAGTGAGAGCGGCTCTCAACTGTGACAGTCTAGATATATATATATATGTATATATATATATATATATATATATATATATATATATATATATATATATATATATATATATATATATATATATATATATATATATATATATATATATATATATATATATATATATGTTGGTTTTGATGTTTTCGCGGATCGTAGAATATGAATTATCATTATTTTTCCGGATAATCCGCTGTGGCTTTTGGTTGTCTTGCCGACGTTTCGCCCGAATGACATCGGGCATTATCGAGGCTATTAACTCGAGCGCGTGCACGAAGATAATGTCATTATCTTCGTGCACGCGCTCGAGTTATAGCCTCGATAATGCCCGATGTCATTCGGGCGAAACGTCGGCAAGACAACCAAAAGCCACAGCGGATTATCCGGAAAAATAATGATAATTCATATATATATATATATATATATATATATATATATATATATATATATATATATATATATATATATATATATATATATATATATATATATATATATATATATATATATATATATATATATATATATATATATATATATATATATATATATATATATATATATATATATATATATATATATATATATATATATATATATATATATATATATATATATAATACCTCTATGTAAGTACAAAAGTTGTTATGTTAGACTTACTTGCGTTGTATGTGTGACAGTGAAGTGAGAGCGGCTCTCAACTGTGACAGTCTAGATTCCCACAGGACCAGTTGGTCAGTTCCTCCACCTTCACCACTTCCAGTTACAGCTCGAGCAGAACCAGCAAGGCTCTCGTACTCCTCAACCTAACAAACAACATTTCAGAATGTAGCACAAAATAAAAGTGCTGATGAACAATGTACCCTCTTATTTTTCTCTATTGTGTATGCAGATCATCGATGCATCTGAGCTGTAGCAAAATTAGGGTTAATCCACCCTTTCAAACCCCTCCATCAACACCTTTGTGAGGACTGTGCGGAAGATGAAAACATGACATGTGTTGAAAAGTCAGAGTGCGCACACTAGCATATCCTACACTCACTGCTGAAGATCTAGAGTAAGTAAATTATGTATCAATAACTTGGTACATTTGATGTATCCAATATTCAGCTAAGTGGGAGGACAACCTCCCAGCAGTAGTTTTTTAGCATGATCCTAATGTTAACATACCATACAAATATTAAACTCTATTGGACGAAAAGGACATTCAATATTGAAACGCATTCTCAATATGTTTGTAAAAGGGACACTATTACGAAAGTAATCATTCAAGGGAATTTAAAATTAAATACTGGAAAGCCATAAGACATCTTCAGTTATAAAGGGGCACTTACCTTGTTTAAAATATCCTTAAAATCTTTTACAATAGAAACTTCCTGCCCTTTGCTGTCCACATGTTTGATAATAACAAATCTAGCTCCGGCTAACCAAAGTTCCAATTCAGCGATGGCTCCACGAACTACGGCCTCTTGGGATGCGGACGACCATATTTTCTGAATAATTAAAATGACTTTTTAATATAATGATCACAAAATTTCACTGACGAGTTTTTAAGAGTAAAGTAAAAACGGCAAAAAGAACCTCATGGGAAGATTTCTGCACAAAAATTGAAACAATCCCTGAGGGAAACAGGATTCGCAAAATCCTAGCTACGGATCCAGAGATGCCTGAATATATAAATAAAAACGACGGCAGCTGGACCTCAAGCAGCTCTGAAACATTAGAGCTATTAACAGAAACACACTTTCCTGGATGTAAACTCGACATGCCTAGGGAAACCGTCCACCCGATAGGGGGGGCGCAGACCCACCTGCAAAGAGAGGGCATGCCTGAGACAACAAACCAAACCAGGAAACAGAAAAACTCCCAGAAATTATTTAATACAGAAATGATTGCTTGGGCAATTTACAAGTTTGAACCATACAAGTCGCCAGGTCCGGATGGTATCATTCCAGCGGAACTGCAAGCGGCCTCGGAGACTGTCATACCCTGGTTGGGGACAATCTTCGAAGCATGTATAGAACTCTGTTATACCCCCAAATTATGGAGAGAAGTAAAAGTGGTGTTCATACCCAAAGGTGGAAGAACATCTAATAATACATCCAAGGATTTCAGACCAATCAGTCTATCCTCGTTTGTCCTTAAAACGCTAGAAAGACTCATAGAAACCAGAATAAGGGGTAAAATAGAACCTTCAAAGTGGTCAGAGTCTCAACATGCGTACAGCAAAGGGAAATCTGTAGAAACAGCATTACACACCCTGATACACAGAATCGAGAAATCGATGAAGTATAAAGAGTACACACTGGTCTCCTTCCTAGACATAGAAGGAGCCTTTAATAACATTAAATATGAAACAATGACTCAGTCTCAGGAAATTGGGGATAGAGACTTCGCTCATAGAATTTATCGACAATATGTTGAGAAATAGAGTTATAAACTCAGAACTTGGGGGCTCAAAGATAAAAAGATACCCGGTGAAGGGAACACCCCAAGGAGGCGTTCTATCACCTCTTTTATGGAATCTAGCCCTAAATAAACTGTTGATGGAGTTAGACGACACCGGGGTCGGAGTAATCGCTTATGCAGATGATCTCGCCATAGCGGTGTCCGGTAAGATCCTCAACATACTCTCATCTCTCTTACAGAGGGCACTAGACAGGATAACTCAGTGGTGTATTAATAGTGGGTTGGGAGTGAACCCAAAGAAAACAGAGTTGATCCTCTTTACAAATAAACGGGTAATCCCGGCATTTACATTGCCAACCCTAGAAGGGGTGACATTAGAGATCTCAACTCAAGCTAAATACCTAGGTCTGATCCTGGATAGAAAACTGAGCTGGAAGCCTAACACGCAGGAAAGAGTACGGAAAGCTACAAATGCACTGTACACCTGCAGAAAGATCGTGGGAAAACGATGGGGACTACACCCCAAGATAACCCACTGGATGTACAAGGCGGTCATAAGGCCAGTCATGATGTACGGAGTGGTGGTATGGTGGCACTGCTTGAAAAAAGGAGTGCGCCTAAAAGAGCTGGCAAAAGTTCAAAGACTAGCAGAAGTGACAACCACTGGCTGTCTGAGAACTACACCATCAAAAGCCCTTGACACCATCCTGCATCTGATGCCGCTTGACCTCCTAGGAAAACAAATGGCAACGAAAGCTGCCATAAGAATGAATTGTGTCAACCCTTGGAGGGAGACACACATTGGACACTCCATGGTTCTTCAGGAGTTCAAAAAGCCATCCGAAGGTATCGACTATGTCATTCCCAAGCCTTTCTTCGAGAACAGGTTCTCAACCCAAATCCCCTCGCGGGAAATGTGGAAGGAGAATCTAATCCGTCACGATGAAGCTCAGGTGTTTTTCACTGATGGGTCAAAACTGGAAGGTAAGGTGGGCGGAGGAGTCTTTTCGGAGCAATTAAATATTAACATTTCTTTCAGGTTGCCGGACCACTGTAGTGTTTTTCAAGCAGAGATCTTGGCAATCCAGGAAGCAGTAGAATGGATACAAGGCAATGCAGTATCAAACAGCATTGTCCGTATTCTCACAGACAGCCAAGCGGCTATTAAAGCCTTAAAAGGCGTAAGTACTACTTCTAGAGTGGCCCTGAACTGCCGCAACATCTTAAATGGGGCAGCGGAGCGGTTCAATCTACAAATCATGTGGGTGCCGGGTCACAGTAATATAGCGGGGAATTGTAGGGCAGACGAACTTGCCAGAGCAGGTACCCTGTTATCTCTAGACAATATCAAACACAGACCTGGAGTCCCCATGGCAACATGTAAACTCCGGGTCAGTGAGAAAATTATTGCTTGTGCTGACCAAAGGTGGTCTGAGGAGAGCACATGCTCCATTGCCAGACAAACATGGCCAAAATATGATCTCAGAAGAACCAGAGAAATACTCTCGTTCAGAAGAGACTCACTCGCCAGAGTCATATCAGTATTAACGGGACACTGGGTTATAGGAAAGCATGCCAGAAGGCTAGGGCTGGAGGCATACGATTACTGCAGAGCATGCCAAGACGAGGAGGAGGAGGAGACGGTGGTCCACTTCCTCTGTCACTGTCCTGCTCTCTCTAGAATTAGGAGAAGCTCCTTGGGAAGTTTCTTCTATGATGATTTAATTGACATAGCGTCGGCCGACATTGCAGACATTATGACATTCATTTGCCGCTCAGGCTGGTTCAAGGGGGATGAGTGAGTGGGAGGACAGCCCCAATGTGGTATCACAAAGGGCCAATCGGCCTAAGTGTGTTCTCCTCAAGAACTGCCACCCGCAAAAAAAAAAAAAAAACCAAAGTTCCAATTCAGCGATGGCTCCACGAACTACGGCCTCTTGGGATGCGGACGACCATATTTTCTGAATAATTAAAATGACTTTTTAATATAATGATCACAAAATTTCACTGACAAATTGGTTCATAACATAGGTTAATCTAATTGAGCATAATGCAAAATGATAAACAAATTCTCAAGATATGCATAATATGACTTCTGTAGTGCAACATCAAAAGGATGAGATAATTTTTAATGATAAACAGAGAAATTACAATGAAAAAGAGAGATAGTAATTCATTCTGCCGTAGCACAGTTGGTAAGCCGTTCGGTTTCTGTGCGGGCATCCTGGGTTCGATTCCCAGCAGAGGAGAAATTTATTTAAATTAATTTCTCACAGAAACACTGGTTAGTTGGAAGAAATTGCCATACGGCAAGTCTAAAATTCTAAAGTCTAAAATTTCAGAAAAAATAGAAAATTATAGGCCTACAAAATCTTTTATACTCTGAATTTTTGTTTCAATCATAAAACTAGAACGCTGAAAATTGGTATATATATAAGACAAATACAAAATCTCAAAATTGTTTTTTTAAAAAAATCCAGAGTTTCTCAAACATTTTTTACACGAAAAAAAAAATTCATTATGATAAATTTATGTGTTTAACTGCCTATATTTTCAAAGATTTTAAAAAGCCAAACACCACATCTAGATAATTTAATTTTCTATAAAAAATATGAACATTGTAGTAGTAAATCTCAAACTTTTTGTAACAATTTTTATAAAAATTCAATTTAGTGACGACATTGTGTCATACAATTTGCAAGGAAGTATACACTACACAATATCTCACTCAATAGTTTGATACCTACTTATTCTACAAACATACATCTTGCTGTTTTCATATTCTGAGTAGGAAAAACAGACTGACCTCCATACTATCCTATACTGACATACATATCTAAATGTTTTATATAGAAAACAAAATATCTTAAAATATTTATCAATTTGTATTTAAGTGTTTATAGTTTGGTACGTATTATTTAATTATACATACTATCGCCATCAACAGTTTAATCTTATGTGTTACATGCAACAAGTTAAATAAATTCTGCCGGAATGATTTAGGTAGATTATGAAATTCAAAGTAGGTGGAATCAGAGTCCACTTACTGAATTTACAATACATGTTTGTACATAATATTATAAAGAATAAATAGTACAATTTACCTGTAAAGATTTGGCATGGGTTTTGATATTTCCAGCAACATTGAGAAAATCTCCGAGGGCGAGTTCATCGGCAGGTTTACTAGGGATACCAAGAAGAGAATAAATTTCTCTCCAATGACGCTCTGTGAAATCAGAACCTCTCAGATGTTTGAGGGATGGAATTATATCCTTAAATAAACAATACAACCATATTATATCTGGACAAGAATAAACTTTTCTTCAACAAAATTAGAGAATATATCAAAACAATATTGTAACAAAAATGAAAATGAGGATCAATGTGTGATAGGATGGGTTGGTAGCAGAGCGGTCAGCGTGTTAGATTAGTAATCTGGAGGTTGTGAATTTGAATCTCGTCTAGACCTATTTCATTCACCTAGCACAGGCATGATGCTTAATTTAGGGTATGTGTGAGGATGTATACGTACTTGTTGCACATACGTTTTCAAATTATTTTTTCATATGTGAATCATATAAATAGAATAGACTCTAAAATGTTGCATTTTGAGATAAGATACCTTGTATTGATTGATTTCCTTTTGTATGAAAAGCGTCACAGCCGTAAGTGGCTCCAACTTTTTATTCCATTCACCGACAAACTCGTCCAACAAGTGCAACTTTTTCTGAAAGAGAATCCATTCTTGACCGCTCAAAGACGTGAACTCTGAAATAATTAATTGTTATACCTATTGAATATTGTTTTGATAATGCAATAAAAGTGTAAAGGGCTCATCGTCCTGCAACATAGCTGAGGTCCTTTAAGTTATTCATTTATGTGTAATGCAGTTTTTTTTTATCAAAATAAATGTTTTATTATTATTTTGAAACATAAGTATTTTTTCTCATACCTTCATCAAACAATTTGAGTGGCTCCCAAAATAAAATTTCTTCTTGCATTTTCTTACTGACTTCCTTCCACAGGGGTCTTTCATCCAGATCCAAATCAAACTTGCGACATTCGGTTCTGAAAAAAGAGAAAGATAATATAAATGCATTTTTCTATAAGAGAAAACTGGAAAGTCAAGCACCTACAGAACTTACAACTTTTAATCAGTTAGTTTACATTTGGAAATATTGAAATATCACATACTTAACCTCTAAGGGGCAAATAATACCATATCCGAGTTTACTTGGGCAAGATTAACCTGCAGAAAAGTACATATCCGAGTTATTTTGGGATAAAATAATTATGATTTTTGGTGATTGGAAGTGAAATAAAAGATTGTCTTGCAAGTGTAAACTAGAAATCACCCATCCCTCACCCCCCTCAGAATTATATATTATTTTAGAGTGCGATGATATTGATTTCTATGCGCGGCGCACTTATAAATATTTGTATTTTTACAAAATCAACTACCTAACTACATATTTTTTCCTTTATAAATTTTAAATTTATTTATTTGATTGATATAGACACATAACACACAAATTATACAATTACATTATATCTAATAGTAGTGTTAAAATATTGCTAAGTTGTTTTAATGGTTTTTATTTATTTACTACAAGTTAGATATCTCATAAAATCATTTTTATTGCAACTATGAACAATGAGTGATATTAAAGATTTGGACGAATTTGAATACGCAAATTTAGAAGAAAATGATTCATCTGATATGAAGTCAGGGATAATGCACAGTAGTGAATATTGTGTGTGCACACACATGAAAGATTCTACGATTGATTTCCGGAAAGATTGCAAAAAATAAATCCATAGTCAATTTATTTCTGGAGTGGATAGTTTAGTTGAGATTTCCGTATGGCATTTGAAGACTTAAATATTGTTCTACAGTAAGTATATAGAATTTACGACAAGTAGGCTTGGTTTTTCTTAATGTAGCATAAATTTGACTTACATCATATTTTCTTTATTCTCCTTGAAGTTGTTCCAACTTTGGATTGCCTCAACGACCAGATGGTGTTTGTCTCTCAATTCGAGGAGAGTTACATTGGAAAACTGGTCAGGTTTTGGTTTATTCTGTTGCCACCTCGAGTACCAAACTTCCAACGAGGAGAACAAATTTGACCATTCATTTTGAAGACTGGACTTTACAGATTCTGCCTGAAATGTTCAAAAATGGACAACTTGACATAACATTGAAACAAGTTATAGACTTACTGTTTTGTTCTTTTATTTAATTTCTTTTCAATAAGTGACTGGTTTCACTATTGATGCTTATTTTCTGATTTTTGGTATGGTGTCCCCTTTTTATGTCATTTAACTGACATAATTATGGTAAAAAAATGGAAGAAGAAAAATCCCTTACTTGATGGATGATAAGTTGTTCGTGGTTCTGCATAAGAGTGGTGAGATTTTCCCATTGTTTGGCCAAGTGGTCCAGTGGTCGTATTCGTTCACCACCCCAGGCTCTAACCATGCTTTGTTTCTTGCGTAATCCTTCAAGCAACGATGACATCTGCCAAGATCAATTAAAAAAAAACTTTTTTTACGGAAACAGAATACATGAACTGATCTGAAAGATATATACATTTAAAATGTGAAGACATGCATTTTAGCATGTATGAAAATCATGGAACTGCTTTTACTTTATGCACTCACAAGTATAATAAAGCTTACTTAATAAAAAATAAGATTATGTGTTTCATTTTTTGACCCTTATGGCACCGTTTTATTTGCAGAATCAGAAATAATATGAATAAAAAATGATAACCATACTTGCGATTCTTTATCCTTAAGTGTTCGTAGCTCCTCATTAGCATCAGCTAATTCTTTAGCATTCTTGGGGACATTTTGATTGAGGGCAGACTGCGCAGTATGAATATATTCCTCCAAGATTGTGGTATCTCTCTGTAAGCTGGTTTGTAAGGAAGTGGTTAGGGCAAGCCAATATCGTCTATTGTGCGCTTCAAATTCACCTCTAAGAGATGCACTGCTGATCCAGATCCAGTCTATTTTTTCTTCTTCCCTAAAAATGGTTATAAAACAGTTCACATTATGTTGTGTAAAATAAATTTGCAGTTGACAAATAACTGCAAAAAAGTGTTTATTGGTTAAAATTTAGAAAGTAAATCAAGAAAAACAATGGAAATGAAGAGTATTCATGATAAGACAAACCAATTTTTGACTGACTTGAATAAAAATGATTGGTAGGTGGCAGTAACAATAAAATAGACACAACATACATCAATTTCATTAAAGTAAAGGACAATAATTTGCTTATTTTAGGTGTTACTTACGATGAGGTTGGATACAACTTGTTTCAAGGAAAAAAAAAATGTTAAAGATTTATTTAGAATACAGAAGATGTCATATTTTATCTGAGTTTTATTAAAATAATAATACTAACATGGGTAGTTTGGCAATGGCCTGTCCCAAAGCTTTACACTCTTTGAAGTTGCGGTCCCAGTCTTGAGGCTGTTGGAGGTGCAGTTCACAAAGACTATCCAGGTCTCCAGCGGCTCCTAAAGCACCCCACTTGCTCCATGAACGACCTGCCTTCTCAGCGCGTTCCAAGCTTTTCTCTACCTCTGTGAGGGCACCGGCTATTAGACCACTGTTCCTGATTGCAAAGAGACATTTGACATAACAGCTCAATGACATCTAATCAATATTGTTGAAGCAATAAAGTTTTTGTTAGTTGGCAACACTGTGTGTGTGAGTTTTCCTCGTGTGTAAGTGTCATCATATATAAAATGTATGTTTCGCGGTTATTATAATAAACTTTCTTTTGAACAATCTTCAGTGTTTTATTAAATATAAGTGCATTGTTTGAGGTAATTTCAAACTATGACAATTATTACAAAGGAATAAGGAGGAATAAAATATTACGTATAACACAAATAGTGCTTACCTATGAATAATCGATGCAAAAATATTTTCTCCGTCTGTGGGAGATGATTGCAAACCAACAAAGTGTTGTGGCATGGCGATGACTTTCCTCAATTGTGCATAGCAACTGGCTCTCAGTTCTTCCAGTGGAGGTTGGAGCCTTACTTCCTGTTGTCTATAAAGAAAATGCAACAAATTCACTAGCACCAATTTATAAAATATTGCAGGCAATTCTGTAAATATTATAATATAAGATTTTTTTTAAAAATCCTATTACAAAATTACTAACAAAAAGCAAAATAAAATATAAAACCATACCTAAATATAAGTTCAACTCTTGTAACAGCCAAACAAGACAAGGGGTTAATGAGAGTATTTCTATACTGATGTTCCAGAGCCTTGTATAGTTGTATGTCCCAATGGTGTTTCCAAGCTTTATTGTTTGTATATCCATTAGCTTCAACCTAAATCAAAACAAAGTGCTTCTTTTTAAAAACAAATGAAATAACAAAACAATTAGATGTTGCAAATTAGTAAAGATATTGGCGATGGTATTAGATACTCTCTTCTTCTTTTCCTCAACAACTGTCCCCCATGATGGTGGGATCTGTTTTCTGCGTCTTACGCTTCCATTGTCCTCAGTTCTGCACATCCTCTTGTATCCTGCCTCACCACATCTTCCATCTGCGCTTTGGTCTCCCTTTGAATCTTTTACCCGGTAACTGGTGTTCTTTAAACATGTCTGTACCATCTTGATCTGTATTCTTGGAGCTTTTCGGATATATTCTGCATTTCTAGGCTTTATCATATATGGGTGTTTCTAATGGTATTAGATACTCTTTCAGTAAAATGTTTTTAGTGTAAAAGTGGATAAAACATGAGAAATTTCTTACTTTGTCAACTATATCTCTCATTTGCCTCACACCTTGCTTCCATTCAGACTGTTTCTGCAGCAATTCAGTCTCCATCAATTTCATGACTATATTTCTCATTGCCAAATGCTGATTGGTCAAATATGTATTCTGAAAATGTGTATAGGTGGTATAATAATTAAACTCTGCAAAGTCAGCGTACAAGAAATAATAAAAATATATAAGTGAATAGGTTACTTTTAAGTAAATTTGTAAGTAAAAGCATAAAACATACAATTTTTAACTCTCATTCACTGTACAACAAATTAATATGCCTGGATCACTATTATCCCAATTTCATAAATTTAACAGCCAATGTTTCTTTGTGATATATGGTTTGTGACAAATCAAACATTAATTCTTATCCAAACCAGGGGAAAATAAAACAAAATAAGTAATATTACCTGTGAGACCAAATTAGACACAGCTTCTTTGAGTTTCTCTACATATTTCGCAACGGCATTGATATCTTTCCATGGTACTGCAGATTGTTCTTTCACAAGTGACGCAAGTTTCATAGCACCCTGCAGCATCATAGGACGCTGTGACAGGATCATTCGGTCAGCTTGAGTGTTGTGAAATGATGCTACCTAAGTAAATAATGATTCAAATAATATTAAAGTATAACAAAAAAGACACAAAAAAACATAAATGGGATGGGATATCGAATGCCTACTATATTTATTCTACTTATCAAGTAAGAGATTTTCATCCCAACATCAGGTAGTCATGCTGATTGGAATGATTCCATATTCTTGATGTGTTAAGTATAGCAATATGTGTCAGGGATAAACATTTACAAATTATATCTGGAGCATAAGCATACTCTGCAGATAGGGACCTCTGAAAGGATATAAATCAAACGATAATTATGTTCACTATACCTGTTGCAGTGCTCTAGCATATTCCATAAATTTTGCAGCATAACCAACTGCTTCTTTGACCGGCAGAGGCACTGAAAATCCAAGTAAGGCCATGTGTCTTATGTCTCTCTCAAGTGAGACAAGACGAGGATTGAATGTCACATGCATCAAATTATTTTCGGTAGAGAATTCCACTACGGGGGATTCCGGCGACAGAATCAATGTTTTGTTATTCAGCTCTATCTGAAATCATATATAATTTTACTGTGCAATCTACTGATGGGATTGCTAGGATCAAATATAATTAATTATAAGTCATCACATTGTCAGCATATGTACCTACCAATGCAGTGACATTCTGCCGTGTCAGAGTGTCATTGTATTGGTAGATTCAGACGTTGCGTCTGAATCGTTGTGACAATTTAATGTAATGACAATGACGTACATATTTTATAGAAATTGATCTTTGATAAATTGCTTATTTTTATCCTTTAAAGTATGCTGGGCTAAAATCTATTTTTTTTTGTCTCAGTTCAATTATTCCTTCTTTTTTTTTGTTTTATCTTATTAGTTCATCATTTATTTTCTTTTTGTTTTCCTACATATATGTATATGTGTATTTTAAACTTTCCTTTTAACTGTGCAAAGTAATGTCTTTTTTATAATTTGAATGGTCAGGAGACGTTGATTGTACCTACCTAATTATGCACAATAGCCATGCGGGAGATACCTGTTATTGTAGCACTGGAGATTCCATTTTTTTTGTTTCATGTTTTTGTTTGTTTGTGTTGTTCAGTGTTCTGTTGGTGTCTCTGTATATTAAATAAATAAATAAATATGCACAAGTATATACCTGTAACTGCCTTGTCCAATCTTCATACAACTGAGTCTGTAAATTGTTCAAATTTTTTTGAACAGTATTGGTCAAAGTGTGTAATTCGGTACTTCCATCTAAATCCTTTAACAATCGTTCAATTGTGTTTCTGATTTCCGACACCTAAAAATAAATAAAATCACTGAGTGAAACAAATAAATTGAAAATGTAAGGTAAAAGACTCCTTGAAAATAGGTATTGCAAATAAATGCAATGAAGTGAGTGGTTCGGAGACATCGAAAGAATGACAGATAGCGAAAATATATGGAATGAATAAGATGAAATCAAGCTATCTAAAATATTTTTTAGTTTCTATTTAGTTTTTATTATGTTAATAATTAAATAATTTAAATACTGAATTAAAATTGAAGAATGTGAGAATCTATAATAACAGAAGGATAAGGTATGGTATTATTATGATCAAAGGAGATTTTTTTACCCTGGATGACATTTTTTTAGTCCATTGAAGTTGTTGAACAAGTGGTGATATATCTGGAATAATATATTCATTGTCGATCAGTGCCTTTTCATCTGCAGCCTGACGGTCTATTTCTCTCAGCATTCCACCCAAAGCATTACAGAAAACTTCACATTCTTTAGCCAAAGCAGTTCGAACAGTCGGCCTCTCAATCAGTGCGGAATATCTTCCAAACTCGTGTAACATCTGTAAAACATAATGAGAACAAAGTGTAAGAGTAGAAATAATAACATGTAACATATTATAAGACTTGGTAATTCTTAAAAAAAATACATAATTAAGAATAAATATAAAAATATCTGAATATATTAATTTGAAAGTAATGACGTGTTAAAAATAGATTTTATTAATTAAATACTATAATTAATAAGCTTTTACAAAAAAATAATATTTAGAAGTATTATACTCGTACACCAAAAGTAATTTAATACACTGCTAAATAAAATAATAACTGGAAAATTGATTTACTTGTTTTGTTGAGGAACCAACAAGTCTTGGTCTAAGTTTTTCGGCTATTCTATCTTCAGCTGGCTTCAATAATCTTTCAAAATGTGACTTTGCCTTTACCCAATTAGAATTATTGCTATGCGTACATTGCCATATGTTGACCCCTGAAATTCAATACAGTTTACAAGCATTTAGTTTTTAGTAGTCACAGATATAAGTTTAACTGAAGATAAATTTATTACATATACTAACCATGAAATGGTTGAAACATTTTGGATGTTTGTAGGTCATCCTGTTCAGACGTAGACAATAGTTTGGTTAGTTGAAGATGTATGGATCTAATGTCAACAACCTGTTAATATAATAGAACAAATATTTCAAAATCTCTTTGCATAATGCATAAAAATTTAACATGAACTTGTTTAAAGGATACATAGACACATCATAAAATTTATATTATTTTTTTCTTTGGGCTGAAGACATTGGTAGGTTTAAAGAAATTGCCATTAGCAAGTAAATAATTTTAGTAAGCATAGAGTTTGCACCTATGTATATTATGGGTTTTATTAAATAAGTTTAAACAGTGGTATAAAGTTATAAACGTTTTTTATTTTTAATGTTTCTTAAAAAGTTTAAGAAAAAAAAAGTATAAGTACATTCATTTTAATTTAGTATAGCTTCTTGGGAAACTAACAGTTACTATGTCAAATAACAATCAAATATGCTACTTGAAAATGTGCTTAGCACGAAACCGGTTGTAGGTTGTAGTCTTAATAAATAGTGGAATTGATTTTAACCAAGTTTTTTATTTTTATTTATTAAAAATATTAATTAATTTAAATGGAATTCCATCAAGAAACGACGATCAAAAAGTTAAATCTAATTAAATATGCACCCAATAACATGTTACATGTTGCCACATTCAAGAAACTTATGATATTTACCGTTTCATAGATCCAGACTGAAAACATAATGAAAAACAGAGTTTCCACTAAGAATCGAACCCGGGACCTTTGGCTCAAGAGTCAGATATACCCAAATAATATAATTATATTTTAAGAATGCCATCTTTTTTTTTAATTACAAAATTGAGTATAACAATCAGATTAAAATGTAGGTGAGTTACAAGCTGATACAAACCTCCGTAAGTCTATTCTGAAAATTCTTCAGATACTGAGGTTCATGTGGCTGACCTTCCCAAGAATGCAAGGAATGGTTTGGCCAATACTTCTGTGTAAGGGTGAAACAAGCGGAGAGCCATGACGTGGCCGCAGAAGCACATTCCTTCAAAACAGATATGATTCCAACATCTAGCCCCCATAAATCTATGCTGGAGACAACCTCTTGGAGTTTTACGACACAGGCGTTTCCTAGAAAATAGATAATATTAAAACAAATCTACAATACCAGACACAGAGTTAAGAAAGCTGATGTAACTTTTTTTGAATAAAAAATTATGAAATTGAAACATTATTTTTATAGTAACACCACTATGGCTAGAAATATAGTTTTTTTTCCGTTTGTAAGATTGTTGTGTAAGATTGTTGTGTAAGATTGTTGTGTAAGATTGTTGTGTAAGATTGTTGTGTAAGATTGTTGTGTAAGATTGTTGTGTAAGATTGTTGTGTAAGATTGTTGTGTAAGATTGTTGTGTAAGATTGTTGTGTAAGATTGTTGTGTAAGATTGTTGTGTAAGATTGTTGTGTAAGATTGTTGTGTAAGATTGTTGTGTAAGATTGTTGTGTAAGATTGTTGTGTAAGATTGTTGTGTAAGATTGTTGTGTAAGATTGTTGTGTAAGATTGTTGTGTAAGATTGTTGTGTAAGATTGTTGTGTAAGATTGTTGTGTAAGATTGTTGTGTAAGATTGTTGTGTAAGATTGTTGTGTAAGATTGTTGTGTAAGATTGTTGTGTAAGATTGTTGTGTAAGATTGTTGTGTAAGATTGTTGTGTAAGATTGTTGTGTACTTTTTAATTATTAGTTAAAAAAACATAAAAAAATGAAAATTCTGATGTCTAAAAAAATATAAACACAAGTACAATAAATGGTTATTTAAACTAATTTTACAGTATACAGGTAACCCAACCGTTTATTGCCACCCCGACGAGTGCTAATTCATTATAACGCAGTATTACAATCATATATAGAAGATAATGACAAAGATGATGAGTGAATAAGTCCTGTAATGCTGTACCTCCACTGTTCATCCCGACCATGGTGAGAGTGGACTAGTTATAACGCAGTATTACAATCATATATAGAAGATAATGACAAAGATGATGAGTGAATAAGTCCTGTAATGCTGTACCTCCACTGTTCATCCCGACCCTGGTGAGAGTGGACTAGTTATAACGCAGTATTACAATCATATATAGAAGATAATGACAAAGATGATGAGTGAATAAGTCCTGTAATGCTGTACCTCCACTGTTCATCCCGACCATGGTGAGAGTGGACTAGTTATAACGCAGTATTACAATCATATATAGAAGATAATGACAAAGATGATGAGTGAATAAGTCCTGTAATGCTGTACCTCCACTGTTCATCCCGACCATGGTGAGAGTGGACTAGTTATAACGCAGTATTACAATCATATATAGAAGATAATGACAAAGATGATGAGTGAATAAGTCCTGTAATGCTGTACCTCCACTGTTCATCCCGACCATGGTGAGAGTGGACTAGTTATAACGCAGTATTACAATCATATATAGAAGATAATGACAAAGATGATGAGTGAATAAGTCCTGTAATGCTGTACCTCCACTGTTCATCCCGACCATGGTGAGAGTGGACTAGTTATAACGCAGTATTACAATCATATATAGAAGATAATGACAAAGATGATGAGTGAATAAGTCCTGTAATGCTGTACCTCCACTGTTCATCCCGACCATGGTGAGAGTGGACTAGTTATAACGCAGTATTACAATCATATATAGAAGATAATGACAAAGATGATGAGTGAATAAGTCCTGTAATGCTGTACCTCCACTGTTCATCCCGACCATGGTGAGAGTGGACTAGTTATAACGCAGTATTACAATCATATATAGAAGATAATGACAAAGATGATGAGTGAATAAGTCCTGTAATGCTGTACCTCCACTGTTCATCCCGACCATGGTGAGAGTGGACTAGTTATAACGCAGTATTACAATCATATATAGAAGATAATGACAAAGATGATGAGTGAATAAGTCCTGTAATGCTGTACCTCCACTGTTCATCCCGACCATGGTGAGAGTGGACTAGTTATAACGCAGTATTACAATCATATATAGAAGATAATGACAAAGATGATGAGTGAATAAGTCCTGTAATGCTGTACCTCCACTGTTCATCCCGACCATGGTGAGAGTGGACTAGTTATAACGCAGTATTACAATCATATATAGAAGATAATGACAAAGATGATGAGTGAATAAGTCCTGTAATGCTGTACCTCCACTGTTCATCCCGACCATGGTGAGAGTGGACTAGTTATAACGCAGTATTACAATCATATATAGAAGATAATGACAAAGATGATGAGTGAATAAGTCCTGTAATGCTGTACCTCCACTGTTCATCCCGACCATGGTGAGAGTGGACTAGTTATAACGCAGTATTACAATCATATATAGAAGATAATGACAAAGATGATGAGTGAATAAGTCCTGTAATGCTGTACCTCCACTGTTCATCCCGACCATGGTGAGAGTGGACTAGTTATAACGCAGTATTACAATCATATATAGAAGATAATGACAAAGATGATGAGTGAATAAGTCCTGTAATGCTGTACCTCCACTGTTCATCCCGACCATGGTGAGAGTGGACTAGTTATAACGCAGTATTACAATCATATATAGAAGATAATGACAAAGATGATGAGTGAATAAGTCCTGTAATGCTGTACCTCCACTGTTCATCCCGACCATGGTGAGAGTGGACTAGTTATAACGCAGTATTACAATCATATATAGAAGATAATGACAAAGATGATGAGTGAATAAGTCCTGTAATGCTGTACCTCCACTGTTCATCCCGACCATGGTGAGAGTGGACTAGTTATAACGCAGTATTACAATCATATATAGAAGATAATGACAAAGATGATGAGTGAATAAGTCCTGTAATGCTGTACCTCCACTGTTCATCCCGACCCTGGTGAGAGTGGACTAGTTATAACGCAGTATTTTTTACAATCTTCGCAATGAGTTTAAGCAGTTTTTATCAGAAAACTATGAAGATGATGAATTAATGAGTCAAATTTTACGTAATAAATGTAAAAAAGTCAAAGAAGTCATAAATTCATTTTTGCCATGCTGAATAATGAATAATAGTGTGTATGACATTATTATTTCATGTGAATTTTAAAATAAAGTATTTTAAGTGTTATTTAACGTTTTTTTAAATACTCCATTTATCGTGGAATTTCGCTTATCGTGGCTTTGTCCAGAACGTATGGCCCATGATGAACGAAGGTGTGGGGGTACCTGTATATTCCATGTAAAATAAATTAAAAGACTTTTGGCATCATTCTTGAATGAAATGTAATTGTTCATGTAAAAAGATTTAAAATGTGAACTTCATTGAATTACCAATAACGTCCATTAGATGTTTCATTCGTTTTTGAGGATATATATGAGCGGAATGTCTCCAAAGATCATCCAGTAAACCTCCAGCACATTCCATAGCTTCTTTAAGTTCTGACACGCTCCCAGTATCGATTGATCTAAAATAGTTGTACATAATATTATATAAAACACTTTATTTACTTTTCTTATTGTGAAAGGTGTAATTAAATATTATTAGGTATGTTGAAAATGTACAAACGCACCTAACTTCCTCAGAGAGTGGTTGCAAGATTGATATAAAAGATTCTGCCATTTCAGTTTGTCTTCTAGTCTTACTTTCAGCGGTAATTGTTTTCCAATACTCCAATTCATCATCAATTGTTAAGACAACTAAAATAATCCAATAAATAAAATAATTAAAAAGTGAGAAAACTACATCTACCTTATCATAAGGATTTTTTTCTAAAATTTTGATGTCTAGGTCATCAGTTTCATTTAAAAAATTTCTTTAGGTAGTTATGCACCTGTACAATGGGGCATTACTACCAACATTTGATTTATCAAGTATATATCTTCAAATTATTATTAAAATAAAATAAAGAAAGACTTTGTAGAGAAGAAAAATACAAATCACTTGGTTCTAATATTATCCATCTTCTGTGTTAGATCAATTGACCCAAAAATATAAATTTGAAATCCAAATGATCAAAACTAGAGAATAGAGTAGTATAATCCCAATACCAACCCTTGAGACTCGGACCGCCATCTTTTCCATAAGCACTAGTTCTCAAAACAGCTTCAAGATGAGACAGCATTTCTTGTATTTTTGGATCCAGTGACATTGACATATCCTGCAAATGCAATGAGTTAATTTGCATATTTATATAATTTCAAATCTGAACAACTAATTCACAAGCTTTGAATTATGAACAGAGTGATAGTAAAGAAAAAAACACTGGTAGTTTGGCTCTTTGTAAAGAAGTGATTGGCAAGACTATGTAAATGATAATCTATAAGAAGAAATCATAGGCATTTTTGCCTAAAATTTTTTGGAGCTTGTTCGTTTCAGTATTTTTGATTCGAATGAGTAGTAAATTTATACATCAAAGTCAAAAATAAATTTAAAATCGTTAAAATATCAACAAAAAATATCAATCCCCCTTGATCCCACCCCTAGCTACGGCCTTGATCTATGCTAAATAAAATAAAATAAAAATCAAACAATTTTTAAGTTTAATAATTAATAACTCTGGTCTGATTTTATTTTTTTGTCACAATGCAAACAATTTAACAAATGACAATTTAAGGATAGTCAGGATAGTAATATCTTCTCACCATTTGAAATAATGGTCCATAAATATGATGAAGGCATAGATAAAGTGATTCAATGGGATTACTGACAAATGCCACAACACTAACATGTTGTACAGCATTCTCAGATTCTAGAGTGATGGGTGAACTCTTATAAAACACCAATGATCTCCCTTTTCCGCTTATTACCTGAAATACAATATTTTATGGCATATAGATACTTCAAACTTAGTTATATAGTTACAACAGAATCAAAATCTAATATTTTGATGATCGAATCTATTTATTTATATACTAGCTTTTATGTCCCGCCGTTGGCCAAGAATGTAAAATTGTGATAGAAAAAGCAATCGTTTTTATAATATTGTCACCCAATTATTTTGCAATATCAGACTATGAAAAGTGGTTTGAAATTTGATTGAGTTTAAGTACCTATTGTAAAATGTTCAAGTGATGGCCACAACCCATTATTTTTTATATATTGCTATAAAGTGTGAATGAAGTATAATATACAATTTCTGCTCGCATGGACTATGCGTAATGGTTTTAAATATGACTGTTTATCAACGTTGTAAAGAGATTGGTTTGGCCACAACCCCCATTTTTAAATATTATCATCGAAAACAAATTGTAATGTGTACATATTGAAAATTTAGTAATTTTGGATGTTGGGATGTGGTTAAAATTTGATTAAACAAACGTAGGTACTGAAAAGATCTAGTATTGGTCACATCCCATTAGTTTTTATATTTTTTCATCAAGTGTGCATTATATTTTTGCACAATTAGACTGAAAGTCTACATTAACGAAGAAGAAGAAGACTTAAACTATAGTAAATAATTTTTAATTTGAATATAAACGTTGTAAAGAGTTCAGTAATGGCCACAACCTCCATTCTTTAAATATTAGGTATTGAAAATTATTCAAAATAGGATGATATACCAAAATGGTTTAAATTTGATTAAACAAAAGTATTTAAAAGATTCTAGTGCAGGTTACATCGTCACATCCCACATCCCATTCATTTTTACATATGTATTTTCAACAAGTGTGCATATCGTTAATAATATTTCTGCACAATAGACTTTTAGACTTAAAACTAACCCAAAAGACTAAATAAAAAAGAGAAAAATAAGTATAAGACTATAAGAAATAGTTTGTATAAAAAACTATTCCAATGGTCTACATAAAATAAGTAAAAATACATATACCTAATAGAAGAATTAGACTATTGGAAATAGATTGTATAAAAGCTCACCCAAAGGTCTACAAAAAAGAAGAAGAAGAATAATTAGACTATTGGAAATAGTTTGTATAAATACTGACCAAAAGGTCTACATAAAAGAAAATGAATAAGACTATTGGAAATAGTTTGTATTAAAACTCTCCCAAAAGTCTACGTACTTAAATGAAGAAGAATAATAAGTAGACTAAAGGAAATAATTTTAATAAAAAAATGACCCAAATGTATACATAAAAGAAGAAGAAGATGATTTAGACAATAGGAAATAGTTTGTATAAAAACTGCCCTAAAGGTCTACATAAAATTAAGAAGAAAAAGAATTAGACTCCAGGACCCGCCGCTTCAGACCCTTCAGTACCTCCCGTCCCTTCAGGCCCTTCACTACCTCCCGTCCCTTTAATCCCTCAATTACGTCCCTTCCCATCAGGCCCTTCAGTACCTTCCGTCCCTTCAGGCAGTTTTATACCTCCCGTCCCTTCAGGCCCTTTAGTGCCTCCCTTCCCTTCATTACATCCCATCCCATCAGTCGGTTAAGAAAAGTTTAAATCCAGAAACCATCCTGGAAGAACCGCGAAGAGATGAAAGAACCTTCTTTTCCCAGGATGCTCTACCTTAATAGGTAAAATGACTAAATACACGAAGAAGAAGAAAAAAGTTTAAACCCAGATACCTGCGAAGATATGGAAGGAAAATTGGACCTTCTTCTCCCAGGATATTCCACCTTCATAGGTTAAATGACCAAATGCACGATGAAGAAAAAAGTTTATATCCAGAAACCGTCTTGGAAGACCTGCGAAGAGATGGAAGGACAGTTGGACCTTCTTCTCCCACGATTCTCCAACTTCATAGGTAAAATGACCAAAAATACACGATGAAGAAGAAGAAGAAGAAATAAGTTTAAATCCAGATACCTGCGAAGAGATGGAAGGAAAATTGGACATTCTTCTCCCAGGTTAGTCCACCTTCATAGGTAAAATGACCAAATAGACGATGAAGAAGAAGAAGAAAAAAGTTTAAATCCAGAAACCTACGAAGAGATGGAAGGAAAATTGGACCTTCATCTCCCAGGATAGTTCATCTTCATAGGTAAGATGACCAAGTACACGTTGAAGAAAAAGAAGAAAAAAGTTTATATGCAGAACCCGTCCTGGAAGACCTGTGAAGAGATGGAGGTACAGTCGGACCTTCTTTTCCCAGGATACTCCCCCTTCATAGGTAAAACGACCAAATACACGAAGAAGAAGAAGAATAAGAAAAAAGTTTAAATCCAAAAACCATCCTGGGCATACGCTCGACAATTCACCAAAGTTTCATTATAATCGGACAAACGGTTGATAAATAAATAAATAAAATAATTTTCCTATAGGAAATCAGTATAGGTATATTATTGTTGATTTGTAAGTAAATAGTATTAGGTAGGTACCTACCTACAACAACCTTCTAAATAAATTCGATTCCTAACAAATTTTATTTGAATATCACATTCTTTCTGTAGCCATGGAAACGATTCGAACACGTAAGTAATATCGAATGGTTCGGATACAGTTTTTGAATATGTAGGTACCTACATTGGTTTATTCGATGCCATAAAAATGAAAATTGTCAGAAAAATCAAATATTATTTACAAATTATGCAATTTTATTATGCCTATATCTTTACTAATAAAAAACACATTTTTACAATATATGTCTTAAAACTTGCCGTAATGTCTTGTGTTTCATTTTATTATTTCATAATTACATTTATTTCAAAGGTTTATTATTTTCAAGAACATATTCATTCGGTGGGAAAATGAAATATTGTATGAAAAGATATTAAAATGGCGGCGTTTATGTACAAAAGGCTTACTTTAAAAATAAGTTAAACATTATAATTATACCAAATATTCACCATGTTTTTCACTTAAACGCTAAGTTATACTTCAAAATATATTTTTTTTGTGTAAATACGTACTTCTAACTTTTAAACTAACAGATATTTGCGTGCAAAATGTATACTTTTTTGACAGATATGACTTGGAAAATTTTGTATGAAAAAAATAATTATTTAAATATTTTTAAAATTCAGCATTTTTATCGCATTATTTTTAGCGTGACACTGCATCAGGTATACAGGTACACGTTCGCACATAAATTAGATTTTTAGATGCTCTTGGTTTTTCAGAAGGTGTGAGACAAACACACACACACACACATACACACACACACACACATACACTAACATTTTGATTGCTTTATTACTTTAGATTTTGTACACATATAATACATAGTAATATGCTATGGCCATCTAACTAGGAATTCCGGTTTTAGGATGGCCAATATTTATGGACATACAATTATGTATATACATATAAGTACCCTACAAGTATTTTTGCAATAGTAAAAAATATTTTGGAGAAAAAGAAATAACACAAAAAAACTATGAATAAACAACCCAGAAAGATAATAAAAAATAACATATCTTAATAAAAAAATACACAGTCAAAAACTTCAAGTTTCAATCAGGGGGGCAAGTCTGGTTCGACCGGCGAAATCAAAACCCTAGTGATTACCCATATCAAGGATATAATTATCGTATGGAGTTCTATGACATCTAAAGATATTATAGAACTCTATATAATAATTATATCCATGATATGGGTAATCGTGAAGGTTTTGATTTCGTCAATTGAACCAGACTTGCCCCCAGAATGTGAGTGACTATTTATTCTGAAAGTTCACGGCCAACAGATAGTAATTTTTTGGCAGGCAAATTTAATATTGTAGAATTGTTACTTCATGTATAAGAATCGTGGCTTTTATTGTTAACCAACCAATTTCTCAATAGATGGCGTTAGATAAATAAGTTTCAGTGTCATTTAAAAGATGGCGATGGTGTTCTTAGATTATTTTCAAACAATGTAAATTTATTGTGTAGCATTATACCTATAGAATTTTCAAAATTAGGATTGATAAGAGAAGTCAATCGCTTTGTCTCCATTGAGGATTTTTTGTCAATAAATAATTAACTTGGTTTAAACCACTTGAACTTGGTTTAAAGCTTTCGATAGGGTGCTCCTGGCGGATGTTTTAGAAATCATGAAAGAGAAGAATGCACCACATCCAATTATTAAAGCAATTAGAAATTTAAATAGTAACAATAAAATGCATATAAAGGTGGGAAATGATCTCTCGAAGGAAATCCCAGCCGCAGTCGGCATCAGGCAGGGGGATAGTTTGAGCCCTTTTTTGTTCAATGTCATTATGGATGAAATAATTGTAGATGTCAAATCATTGGGGCTGGGTTACACTATGGGAGATAAAAAAATTGATATAATATGCTATGCAGATGACGCTGTCCTAATTGCCAATTCCGAAGATGATCTTCAGAGACTGCTTTATAGATTCCATTTATCCTCTCAACGATTTAACATGAAAATCTCAGTAGACAAAACAAAAAGCATGGTCACTTCAAGGCATCCAGTACGATGCAAACTTGCAATCGAAAATAAAACCATAGAACAAGTGATGCGATTTAAGTACTTGGGTGTCGAAGTGTCCAGCAGCAGTAACCTCTTTGACGAAGTAAGAGAGCAAGCGAATAAGGCCGCCGTCGTGGCTGGATGCTTGAAAAATGCTGTATGGAGAAACAGAGACATGCTGAAGGAGAGTAAGGTAAGAATCTATAAGACCTGTGTAAGGCCGATCATGACATACGGCATAGAAACAAGAGCTGACACCGCCAGAACAAAAAACCTCCTAAGAACCACTGAGATGAAGACTCTACGACCCATCGCAGGCGTAACACTTCTTGACAGAGTAAGGAACTCGGAGATAAGAAGAATCTGTGATGTCGAAGATGTTGTGCGATGGGGAAGAACACGAAGACGATTCTGGAGAGATCATGTGGGGAGAGCGGGTTAGGATCGAGTGTTGAGGATGGCAGCGGATGGGGAGATAACAAATGGCAGACCCCCTGGAAGACCACCCAAAAGATGGAAGGATAGCTGGACGTCCACTTCACAAGAGCAGGCTCCGAGAATAACAGGATACAGTCCTAACTAAAGCAGAAGAAGAAGAAGAAGGTTTAAACCAAGAATGAGTAGTTTTATTCATGGTTTACACAAAGTGAACTATAGTAAATAAAATTGTTTGAAATGTGCCACACAGTCAACTCTGAAAATAATGCTACATATACTACATATATTTAGAAAATAATGCTACATATACTACATATATTTAGAAAATAATGCTACATATACTACATATATTTAGAAAATATTGCTACTATATTTTTTCCCATTTATTGAAGGTGAGAGACAACTCGAGATGAAATGCTCAGATATGACTGGTTATCGATACAGTATAAAAGAACCTCAGTAGGTATTCAAGTCAATCATAAAAACTAAAGTTTACCAAGAATGAGACAAAAGTACAAATATATTTATACACTATTTAATGTAATGGAATACATACTGAATTGTGTAATTTTCGGCTGATTCCTTGATATTGATTATTTCAATAAAAACAATGTTAAAACTGGTTCAAACATTTTGATATACTTTTTTCATTTATTTAATGATATTTCATCCAACATTAAATGTTTTATGTCAAAATGATATAAAACAATAAAACATAATGAAACATAAACATAAAAATTGATTCACGAGATGGAAAAAAATAAAAGAAAGTAGAAAGAAAATAAATTCGAAATAGTCCAATTGATCAAGAGAATTTATATCTCTTAACAGATTGACAAAGTTTCAAGCCAAGATGCGTGAGTTTTGTAAGTCCAGGTCTATATTTTTCGTGAGTTTTCAACTATGAAGTCAAAAAACACCAACTTGGGGACTTTGTATCATTTATGTTATACATACTAATGGATTAAATCAGAATTATGAGTATATCATTTAGTGTGTCTGTGTGTGTGTATCCCCCCCTTATAACTATTGATCAGCTTGATTCCCAGACCCTAAAATTTCAGAAATATTAGGCATAAAAAGTTTAGGCCTAGAAAACTTTTATACTCAGAATTTTAAATTTTTGTTTTGAGTCATATTCTACAAGGTGAAAAGTACAGGCTGATCAAATTGATTATGAAGGGCAAAATAGAGGAAAGCCAAGA
Source organism: Molanna angustata (assembly GCA_963576475.1). Classification (NCBI taxonomy): domain Eukaryota; kingdom Metazoa; phylum Arthropoda; class Insecta; order Trichoptera; family Molannidae; genus Molanna; species Molanna angustata. The sequence goes on along the minus strand of OY754969.1, from coordinate 34,930,598 downwards.
ACGTCATATATCATGGCCCCGCAACATTTGTGAGTGGATCGGCATCAAAGACGGCGGCAAATTATACCGGACGGGGGCAGATAGAGATGCTTTCTCAGCAGTGATCGCCAACATCGGGGGACCTGATATGGCGCGAAGAATAAGAAGTTAGCCTACAAAACTTCGAATTTTCACTCAGAATTTTGAATTATGTTCCAGTGAGGTGTTTTATTTTTTTTTAAATGAATATGTCCTTGTTAAACAAGTACATATACATCTTCCTACATTCCTACGTGCTAACCGCTCTGCCATCGACCCATCTAAAATGTTATCAATGTTTGTTTTTTTAAATTTCCACTTATCTCAAGAACCATAAAAGCCAAAACCCTGAAAAGTGGTATAAATATAGACAAATGCAATATCTTGAAAAAGTTTCAGGGTATCTCAAACTTTTTTCACTCAGAAAAATACAATTTTTTTGAAAAATTTCTGTACTTAACTTTGTCTTTTAATTTTCCAAATAAAAAGAAAAATATCAAAAAATGTACTGCACTGCAATAATATGTATATTTTTTTAGAAATTTGATAATACCTGCTTGGAACAAAAAATTTAAATTCTGAGTATGAAAGTTTTGTAGGCCTATAATTTTCTATACCTTCAGAATTTTTGTGTTCAGTGCACCAAGTGTATCAATGTTTATTGGAGGGGATGGGACACACATACTCATATAACTCGAGAATGGTTGAATACTATATATCTATAAAAAATTAAATCTTAGAAAATTATTTTTGTCTAGAACCAACAGTTTTAAAGCTATAAAGGAAAAGCAAAAAAAAATTCTCTACTCCCCCCCTTCAAAAAGAAGTCAAAAATTACACCCCTCTCCATGTGCTATATTCGTTGACTGGACAATTATATTATTATACCTACTCTTTTATCAACATTTTATTTTTAACATAATTTGAATGTGTAGTATAAACTTGTCTTGAAACCGTGTTCAAAAAGAGATCTCCTAGAAAAAATGGAATCCGCAGTTAATATTGATTAAAATAAAAAGTATCAAACCTCTGAATGGAGTTCTAAATATTCGTTTTGTGAAATAACACTCAATACGAGGCATTGTGCATCTGTGATAAACTTCTCTAAAATATCAAAATTCTTTGTATTTGAACTAGTTTCGTCTGATGTACCGAAGTATTTGTCTACAACGTATAACAATGTCATAACAATTAGTAAATATATCAATCAATGATAATAATATAATAAATTAATAAAAAAAACTGAAAGTAATACGCACTAGCAGTTGTCAAAACAAAACTTTTTATTTCACTCATTTCTGTGATTTACTTATTTTTGGGATATAAATTCTTTGAAAGCCTTTGTTTTGCATAATATAATTTGACGAAAATTGCGAAACAATATTTCACATATAAAATTATCGTAATATTGTTAAAATCGATTCTTAAAATCAGACATTACGATTGTACAAATTTTGTATTTGTATTTTTGAATCTGACAACCATGACAACGCAGTGCTGCTAGCGTGAAAATTATTATCTTATTTTTTTGTAATTGATTCCAAACCCACCTTTAAAAAATGAGCCGCGTGTTAAACACTTTTAAAAACTGTGTCTCTACTGGAATTGAACTCGGGAGTCAGATACCTAGCTGGGTGCGTGGTAAACTGATATTTGACATTATTACCTGTTGGTTGACAAACAGGTAATAATGTTAAACAAAACATACACATATGAAAAATGCAGCTGACTAGATTAGTTCCCCGAAACAAAATAAACATACATATATTGATACAAATTTAAGTCTGTCATAGTGAAATTGATTTTCTATTTTCGTTTGTTGTGAGAGTGACGCGACCTCCTCTGTTCTCGTTTTCTTTTGTTTGAATTCGGCGCCAAATCAGCACACCACAAACAAAGATGATTAAAAAATATATGGACAATGAAAAGGCGAGAGAAAAAAAAACACTTGAGCCAATGTCGGATGAGCAGTCAAAGTTGACATAAATCTCGATAATTTAAACATAAAAAATAATAAATAGTGTTCAAAATCATAAATGTAAGTAGACAAACCAGACCTCCTCCAGACCGTCACCCATGGCATGGGTGACGGTCTGGAGGAGGAGATCAGGAGGAGAAGAAGAAACCACGCCGGACACGAGGAAGACCTGCTAGCCTGACGCAGAGGTTGGGCCCTGCCGAACTACAGTCACCACGTGGAAGACAGTGACATGCCTGGAGGAAGGATGTCGCTGTACCCTGGGGCGGTATATTCTGGCCGGCGTCTTTTCGTGTGTTCGCGTGTGTTTGACAGTTCGTTTCGGTAGATGCCACGTGTTTCTGTTTTATTTGTTGTCTGTTGTTTTTATTTAATTATTTTTTTTTGCCATGGACCATTTGTGAACATTATAAATAAAAAAGCGCCGTACTAAAACAATTTTCATAGTGTCACCATCATTTGTCTCCTTTTCTTCCCCACACCTTGGCTTGATGTTTCCTCGTGGTAGACGAGAGGTCTCATCACGTTAACGTTGGCTTCATGAAATAAAAAAGTGACCAACGTTTTTCAAGATGGCGTTGATCATTCCTTCAAAGTTACATTTTTAACAATATGGCAATATTTTGTTTTTTGTCAAATCAAGAATCTATGACAATGACAGAAAAAATCAGAAAATATATTCTTTTTCTTTATCTATGCTAAAAAGCTCGTGTTCTCTGCCGGTCAGTTTTGTTTCTGTAATTTTGTTTTACAAAGAAGATAATTAAAAATGGTAAAGTCTAGAGTTATTCTAATGTAATATAAATATTTTAATACAACCGAATTAGATTAAGTTATTATCATCGGTGTTCATGTTTAAAAAGCCATGTTTTTATTGATTCTTATTACCATGAGTGTTCAGGGAGTGTAACGTCCCACGTGAGTTTCTGGATGGTTCTTTTCAAATTTAACATTGAATATTTTAGGTTTCCCTAAATCCTGTGAGAGTATTAAAAGATGATGCTGAAGAAGAAAAGGGAGAAATCGCTCGTATGTCGAGTTTCATCGGTGCCATTGCCATTGGAGACTTGGTTAAGAGTACTTTGGGTCCAAAAGGAATGGATAAAATATTGGTGTCTAGCGGAAGAAATGCCGGGGCTGTAAGTATTCGAATATTACACACTGTGTATTCGGTGTTTTCATTGTGCAGTTATTATTTTTTAAAATATCTTCAACATACGCATCATTGACAATCCACAATTATCAATGACCAGTTTATTTGAATAATTTATAATTTTATTGGAATTACTTCGTATGAATTTAGAAGTAACCTAAGTTTTCGTTTATATGTGTATTATATATGTTAGTCTTTTTTTTATTTTGTAATTCAACATTATTTAATGTGAATTGTGGTTTGTGTTACGTTATTTCATTCTCTAATTAATGCAATTTTAATTTGTATACTTGCCATTTAATTTCAGTAGGAAAGTTGTAGTCCAAAATATGTATAGATATGTTCTTTTTAAAAGCAAGGCTCCTTTAGACAATAATTAATTTGTTTGTCAATTTCAGGTTGAGGTAACAAATGATGGTGCTACAATATTAAAATCAGTTGGCGTAGACAATCCAGCTGCGAAAATCCTCGTGGACATGTCCAAAGTACAAGACGACGAAGTGGGAGATGGCACAACTTCAGTAACAGTATTAGGTAAATAGCTTCTATGGTTTTCTTCAATACCCATCGATGCTGGCTGGTTTTTTCGCTTTCAATGTCACAATTTTGACATTGTCACTCAAAAATATTTTTTTTTATTCATTTATAAACATTATAGTATATTGAATAAAAAATACGTAGAATGGCTTTGATATTTGCTGTCCCATTCAAGGCCGTAGCTAGGGGGGGATCAAGGGGATTGATCTCCCCCCGAAATGAAAAAAAGAAGATATTTCTCTAATGAGTAACAATGAGACTACAAAATACAAAACATAATAGTTAAAATCATTAGAAACAAATTTCCCTGCCTTTTTTTTATTTTTATTATGTATGACTGTGCTTTATGTGCTCGCTTGATACTAGCACGGGGATACGCTCGCGGGGCGACTTGTTTCTACCGTTCCACTAAGCTAAACTCCCTCCGAAATTATTTTCTGGCTACGGCCTTGGTCCCATTGGAGATATTTGAACTCTTGAAAGTAATGTTTTTTGCAAAAAAAAAAACGGAAAACACAAGTTTAACATTTTTTTAATGTAAATTATATGAGATTTGATTGAATAATTGTATTTTTTTATGTAATTCTGCATTTATTTATTAGAATATTAAAGAAAAATTTACTGAGATACATTTAAAATTGAAAAAGTTATGATGTTTTTATACACTAGAGTCTACAATCTGAATCTACCCGTTTGCATTCTGTTTCCGGTTGGCTCTCTGATTGGTTGAGATCTCGTAGTATTAAGTCAAATGAGCTGTGAAATTTTATATTAAATGCGAAAAATTAAAAGAATATTATATATTTAATTTATAATAATTTATAATTCAATTTATAAAGCAACTCGCTCACGCGAGTCGCTATTATTATTATACACAAACTTAAACCTAACCTAAGAATGCAGAAAAGAAACTCAGGGGCTAGACGCTACTTTTTTATACTACATGTCGTTTTCAACAAATTTCAATAAATTACTTCTCAATAAGTATAAAAGTTGTCAAAGTAATATTTTGCATTGTTAAATAAGGATATCAAAAGAAACAAATAAAAGGAATATCAACAAAATCTGTGACCATGGCGATGGCTGGATGTGTAAAATGACCCTAGGGATTGTTAAATCAAATGCACAATATTTACAATACATATTATATTTTTTATTAGAATAATTACACAGGTATGTAGCATTTTCAGGGTTTAAAATTATACTTCCAAGTATTTTGTTCTTCTATATGTTTATATTGTCATGGAATAACTGTTTTTAAAATATACTTATAAATTAATTGTATGTCATAATTATTTACTTACACATAATTATTTACTTACACTGTGTTAACGAAAAAACATTGAAATGTTTAGATAAATTATGTTTCATTTAAAATTTTAAAGTTGACTTTTTTTTAACACTTTTCTAGGTTCTTTACTTTGGTTTTTGACAATTTGTTATTTACAGCTGCCGAGCTACTAAGAGAAGCTGAAAAACTGATCGAGCAGAAGATCCACCCTCAGACAATCATCACTGGGTGGAGGTTGGCAACGTCCTCAGCGAGGGCTGCTCTGGAAGCAGCTTCACAGGATCATTCCGATGACCCAGTTGCCTTTAGGAATGATCTAATGAACATTGCAAGGACTACACTTAGTTCTAAGATCTTGTCACAGCATAAAGAGTAAGTATCGTATATTTAAATCAAATTCATTTTCAGCAATTGTATATACTATTGTCAAATAAAAATAACAATGTTTTTAGTTTAGATGGGTTTTTGGCAGAGTGGAATGTGTGCCAGATTATTAATTGGTTTCAAATGATTTCGTGGGTTCAGTAACATTATCATTCTTTGAAACGAATATATTTCATTGCAAATTTATGCTTATTGATGTTAATTGTTTAAACATGTTTACCTGATTTTTTACGCAGCTTGACCAACTTCACTAATTTCACTTCAAATAATTTAGTAACAAAGATGTCAGTAAATCATATTTTTGAAAATTATTTGATTGAGCTTTAAATGGAAATAATTCACCCATCAAAGGATAATGCTCAGTTTCTGTATAACCTATCAATCTTAGTGATTGATATTCATGTTTCAGAATTTATTGACTATATAATAAATTAAATTATCATGTTTTAGTTATTATTTGAGTAGGTATTTAATAATGTAATGTTTTTTTACAGATATTTCTCCAAGTTGGCAGTTGATGCAGTTCTTAGATTAAAGGGATCAGACAACCTTAAAGCAATTCAGGTTATCAAAATCAAAGGTGGTCTTTTAGAAGATTCATTTTTGGATGAAGGTTTTCTTCTAGAAAAAAAGGTACATTTTTAATCATACAGTGAAATTATTCTGCTGTTTGTGTTAAGTTTAAATCTATTTAGTTCTTTGTATGAAAGTACACATTAATTTGGCAAAAAACAATGCTTGTCAAATGTAATACATTTTTATTAAGATTAAAAAATAAAAATGCCTTTAAAAATGCATTTTTGGTAAAAAAAAAACTAGAAATAGCAAGCAAGTCGCGATTTGCCGCAGCGGCGGGGAGTTGCACAAACACACGTGACGACGGTGCGCTGGCGAAGCACTCATATATTTTTTTATTTATAAGAGTATTTTATTATTGTTATTATTAATTAAAAAGCAAATTTAATTAGGTACTTTAATGGCATTCCATAGTACAAATGATTGTTATTTTAGGTTGGAGTTCATCAACCTAAGAGGGTTGAGAATGCCAATATTCTAATAGCAAATACACCTATGGACACAGACAAAATCAAAATATTTGGCTCAACGATCAAAGTAGATTCCATGGCCAAGATTGCCGAGTTGGAGGTAGCCGAGAAAGAAAAGATGAAGGATAAAGTTAACAAAATCCTGGCCCACAAATGCAATGTATTCATTAACAGGTAACACTTCATTGTCTATTCATATATATTTTTTGGAGGGATTCAATTAATACACCATTTTAATCGCCATTATTTTTTTTATTGCTAAATGATAAAACCGTATAGTTATCTTCAAATAACTTGAGAAATAGCGTGGGCTACGCAGTGCCTAAATATTTTTTTTACTTGGCATAAAAATTAAATAATTGTCAATTGGACATGGTGCTAGTAGGACCCGTTACATCTTTCTAGCACCAATTTTTTCTATTCTTTTTTTACTTGGCATAAAAATTAAATAATTGTCAATTAGACATGGTGCTAGTAGGACCTGTTACATCTTTCTAGCACCAAATTTTTCTATTCTTTTTTTACTTGGCATAAAAATTAAATAATTGTCAATTGGACATGGTGCTAGTAGGACCCGTTACATCTTTCTAGCACCAAATTTTTCTATTCTTTTTTTTACTTGGCATAAAAATTAAATAATTGTCAATTGGACATGGTGCTAGTAGGACCCGTTACATCTTTCTAGCACCAAATTTTTCTATTCTTTTTTTCCCCGAATTGCTTATTTTGTATACATATATTTTATTTCTCTTCTGTACTCTGTTAAACCATGATGTCATGTAATTACAATATATTAAGTATATCGATTATTGTGTCCAATATTGTGAACCTTTTTTGTAATGATAACCCAAGTGTTCTGTAAAGAATATATTGGGGGATAAAATACAACAAACGACCATAATTCTCAAGTTATTTGCTCGCAAACTATGATAGATTAGAAATAATACATTGTTGTCATTACATTTTTAAAAATAAAAAATATTACGTCTTTGTAAGGCGAGTAAGGTGTTTGAAATTGTGAGAGGCTTCCAGCCTTGCGGTGACAAGGGCAATCAAAGGATTAACCACATGGAAACAGTCGCTTGTAACATTTGTAAAACCGGGATTAAAAGTCATACCTACATCAAAGAAATTAGTATCAATAATTGGGAAGTCAGATGACTGGAATATCCTAATTAGGATACAAGAACACAGATATACCCTTCCAAAGGAGATCTACGTCTCATCTATTAGATCTGACTTGACAATATACTCTCTTTCATTGTAAAGAGTTATTTATGTGGAGCTGACTGTTCCACGGGACAAAAATATTCCAAAAGACCACCAGTATAAGCTAAACAAGTACAACGAACTGTTAGGTAAAACAGTTCAAAATGGCTTTAGTATAAATATATATGCTGTAGAGGTGGGGGCGAAAGGCCTGCCCGCAAAATCTTTATATTCCTACTTTAAGGACCTAGGTCTCCCTAGAGGTAAAATAAAAGAAATTTTAGATAGGGTGGTAAAAGCAGCATTATCCGCATCCTATTGGATTTGGTTTCGCAGGGGAGTAGAGCGTCAGTTGGAGGTTGATGGGTGAGTGGTGAGCGTGACTTGAGTCATAAAGGTGCCCCTTAATCCCGCTTACATGGTCGCAAGCCCTTGTGGCTTGCCTATTCTGGCTGGTACTCTGGTCGCCTGTGTTCGTGGGCCTGGATTTGTGAACCCAGTGGAATCTCGATTGCCTTTCTCTTTTGTATCTTACATTTTCCTACATTCCCTAAATTACGCATATATGCTTGTGCTATAGGTGTTTTCATTAAATTATATAATGTATTACTCAACTGAAAGAGTAATTCTCGTATTATAAATTTATCTCATGGTAACATAATGTGTGAGGTTGGTATAGTTGTAATTCAATTGAGTTTTTGCTCCCAACACTAGATGTAGATAGCGGAGAACTTGGTGTTATGTTTGAATTTAAATTTTTTTCAATTTACTCACAGTTTGTGTAATTATGATGTTCTTATTTAATTATTTAGACAGTTGATCTACAACTACCCCGAGCAGTTGTTTGCTGACGCTGGTGTGATGGCAATCGAACATGCAGACTTCCAGGGCATTGAGAGGTTGGCTCTGGTCACTGGTGGAGAAATCGTCTCAACATTCGACTGCCCAGGCAAAGTCAAACTTGGAAAGTGTGATGTTGTCGAACAGGTAATTATTTTTTTATCACCTGTTTTATACTATTGCAAAGGTGAGTTTATTGGATGACATAAACTTACAATGACAAAAGTTAATCAACTAGTTTCTTTCATAATATAGTTTAGAGATTGAGTTTATATTTTATTTATTATTATGTAAAGTTCCTGAAATTTCAAACATCACATTTTTTGTGTGGATCCATATGTTTCTTGACTATATTTTTATTGAATTATATTCTACTTTTTGCCTTACAGGAATCCTATTCTGATACTTTCATAATATATGTATATTGTCTGTCTACCTTAAATTCTTCCATTGTTTGTGATATTGCTGATTTTGATAATTTATTCTGGGTTGTGATTTTGATAATTTATTCTAGGTTGTGATAATCAATATGATATCAATGTCAGTGAACCAACATTTCTATATAAAATAATACATAATATTTTGACTGCTCCAACATCCATGAGCTTATCTGCTTCAGAGTTCAATCTTTTAATAGTAGGCAAAATGATACATTTTCAATTATACCTTTTCATACTAATATTGGTAAGAACTAATTGATTCGAAGAATTTGTACACACTATAAAACTTTCCTTAATAAATATATATTTATTCTAAAATTTGACATTTTCAAACATAAATGTATGGATATTTTTATTTATTCACGTGAGCATTTTTTATATAAAAAAAAAACCATCTCCCCACTTAACCCTTTCCTCAAATCCCTAGTCAATCTTCCATCCGCCTTTTTTCTTTTTCAGAATAGTTTTTTTTTAATTTAAGTTTAATATATTTGTGGAAATTTAAACAGTCAGTGTTTTCAATTTGCAAGGTTGTAATTAGAATATACTCTAGAAAATGATTTTACTTTGCTTTCAAAATTCGATATTGAGTTTTTCAAAAATCAAATATATGTTAAAATAAATTGTACTTTTTCCTTTCCTTATTTTTGTCAATGAGCATTTTTGGTGACTATAGGAATCCAAGTGGCACCTTTTAAATTTCGTGCGTCAAGATTTGATCAAAAACGCTTCGTTAATATTTTTTTATAAGTAGTTAACATTACTTATTCTGCAAAAAAACGGATTGTTGCGTTTGACAAATATGCACATTCTTTCACCTGGTGAACCCGACTAATACGGCGACCTACTGTTGCCAACCTAGAGATAACAATATTTTGTCATCATATTTGCGTGAGAAATGAATTTTAATAAAAATCTCTGCTGGAGATCGAATCCAGAACGTCCGCACAGAAGCCAAATGGCTTACAAACTGTGCCACAGAAGTTGACAACCCGTTATGTTATTTCCATACAACCGGCTATCTATGGAAATAATTTAGGTATTCTATAAATTTGACAGGGCTTTGAAGATTCATGGAATTAGAACCAAGTTTAACTATTTTAAAGTTTTAACTATTTTGCTTCATTAAAAAAATGTACTAGGTTCTATGTGCAGTTATTTAGAAAACATAATCCGGTTTTCGATTTTGTTTAAAATAACATTTTTTATAAGAGAAATATACAATTAAGCTACTGATGTCCTTGACATTATCCTGATTAATGTCACTATATAAATCTCAATTATTAATCTACGTATTTTTAACTTTTTCAGATAATGATTGGAGAAGATACCCTATTGAGGTTCGGTGGTGTGTCTCTCGGTCAAGCCTGTACTGTTGTGGTGCGTGGTGCCACACAGCAGATCATCGATGAGGCTGAAAGGTCACTTCATGACGCTCTCTGTGTCTTGGCTGCTACTGTACGCAATTCACAAGTTGTCTATGGAGGAGGTAATAATATCTAATGTTTATTTGTCTATCTTCATATGTTGCAATTAATTATTTGTGGCACAATTAACTAATATAATTGAAATAAACAAATTTCTTTGTGTGAACCATTGTCAAGTAATTTGGCATATACTACTTTCGGAGGAGAACCCCTCCTTCGAAATTTTAACATAAGAATTAAGGAACACCAACGATACTTGAAGAGTTAATTTTTTCATGTTTCTGTACCATTTACTTAATCACTTGTCATTCCTTCGAAGAAATGGGGTTTCAAATTTGACATATTCATAAAGATGTAAGAGTCGAGAGTCTATAAAGTAAATAACATAATTATTACAGATGGTTTGAGACTTGATAATATGGACACTTTGAAAATAAAAACATATTTATAAAAAACAAGTTTTAATTAATAACCAATCACTAATTTGTTATTTACTATCATTTTGCTGGCATGCTTTTCCTCATTTAGTAATTGAATCCAGTTCATCAAACATCACATCCATAGCACATGCTTCACACATAGTTTTGCAGTCATAGATGAGCAGTTTTGCTCCCAAATTAGTTGACGCTCAATTACTTGTCAGTGGTTCATACAAAGATATTTGTTTTAATTATATTTCTTTATTTGTTTATCTTCCTTTGGATCACTGTTTGATCTGCACTTATTAATTATTATACAAATTTTGTTTAGGATGCAGCGAGATGTTGATGTCTTGCGCTGTGGACACTATGGCCGCCAGGACTCCCGGCAAGGAAGCCGTGGCCGCCGAAGCTTTTGCTAGAGCTCTGCGGCAGTTGCCAACCGCCATCGCCGATAATGCCGGGTACGATTCTTCGCTGCTCATCTCACAACTGAGAGCGGAGCATGCCACAGGCAAAAACACAGCGGGACTTAGTGAGTCTTTTTGTTTTTTCATCAATTATGTATTTTTAATATTTATTTGGCTATCTGTAAAAAAACTTTAGGATGATAATACACTTTATTTGGCAAGTAAAAAGCTGTGACTACTCACTTATTTGTATTCTATTTGTATCTTTAATAATAAAAAAAAACTGCTTGTTTACTTCGAAACAATTACGATTTTTAGCGGATTCCGGTGATGATGTGTGATCGAGTTCACATTGTGACAGTATTTTGGATCCAGTAAAAAATATTGACTAGACAAAAGTTGTTGTTGCATTTTATCCACAAAAACTGGATAATAACGTCTAATCTTTCTATTGCAATTCAAAAGACAATATAACACGAGAACGTCCATCCATGTCGACATTCTGTTGTTGGTGTTCTGATCTGCCCCCCCCTAGACAATGTGTCATTGAGCTCAAGAAAAGAAACGAGAAAAGATAACTCAATGTATGGAAGTGACAGGCAACAGGCAAATGTCACTTCCATACATTGAGTTATGTTTTCTTGTTTCTTTTCTTGAGTTAAATGACGCGTTGTCTAGGGGGGCAGGATTGGTAGATGTAAACATCATATATCCAGTATCGACGGATCCATTTACGGGTCCTGTGAATGAGCTGTAAGATGTAAGAAATATCTGATCTTATAAAAGGTTAAAAAATGAATATTCACTCAGCAGGTCCTTCCCTAGTTACTGAAAATAGATTTTCTACAAATATCTGGTTGCTCAGTTATGCCTTTTGGGTAATATTACTATTTTTTCAATTTCAGATATGGATGAGGGTAAAATTGGATGTATGAAAGATTTAGGCATCACTGAATCATTTGTTGTCAAGCGGCAAGTTCTTCTGTCGGCTGCTGAAGCTGCTGAGATGATCCTTCGTGTGGACAACATCATCAAGGCTGCGCCCAGGAAACGAGTTCAGGACAGGCGTCCTTGTTAACCATATTATATTTCTGTAGTATTATATATTATACAATACATTCATTTCACAATGCTTCATTATAACACTTCTACACTTGTCGCTTATTTATGCATTTATTGTTTAAATCATCCTCCGCTCAAACAATCAACAAATTCAACAAACAATCTTACCTCTGCTTAGTGACATAACATCAACTCATTAAGTGGCTGTCTATGGTAGATTAAAATTGTATTTAGTTGGTATTGATTTGATCTCGGTGAAAGCGGTTGCTTGAGACTCATTTGAAAATGGTTTGGTTGTTATAATGGAAAAATGAGTTATTGGGATATCAATTGATGATATTTTTGTAATCAACATTTTGATTATTTAATTTTTTTTTGTAAACCTCGAATCGTCTATCCATAAATATGAAATAGACAGTTATTGGGTTCCAAGCAAAGTAAAGACATCAGTGCAGTGCACATCACAAATATAATTATGTATATTGAATACCCTGTTTATTTTTCACATTTTATTTTTTTTGAGTCATTGTGTTTTGATAGTTCCTTTGGATTTCTTAAAAAGAATGCCAAAACGATTTGACAAAGAAGATATTTTGTGGAAATAAACAGCCGCATTATAATATATAATCTCATTACTAATTTATGTTAATTTTTTACAATATAATAAAATATTTTAATTAACAGTTTATTCTTTTATTTTTTCTCAATATATATTAAATGTACATTGATTAAATATGTATGTTTTCTAAAGAAAACAATAAGGATAGATGAAGTATATGGATAGTGCATCTTTTCTATGGTGGAAAACTAAGGGAAAAAAGCATTAGCTCGAAGAAGGTAGGTGAAACAAGTTTCTAACTGGAGAGCTGCAGCTGAGAAAAGAAGTAGTTGGAGGCAGAAGTTAAATGAGGCCAAGGGTCAATTTGGGTTGTAGCACCATTGAAGAAGGTGCAGGTGAAGTAGTGAAAGATTTGTATGTATGGATAAACGAAAAACAGTGCTATTACCGCAGACTGCACTCTAAACCGGTATCCTTTTCGTCATATTTTGCGTTCCTGATTTCTTTGTCCCCGACGCAACTGTACCGTTTGAACCCTCACTGGATCCGCTCCTTTTTGTGTCATATTGTTTGACAGCCTATTTTTGTACTTGTGTGTTTCTAGTTACATACATCTTTCTGTTTATTTTATTATACTATATGATGTGTTATATAGACTGCTTAGTGCATTGTGTAAACCATACATGAGTGTGAGCAATCTTGAATAATAAGGTATGTGTCGCATGGATGTTATAACGATCAATTTCGTCAATTCATAGGTCATTTTCTGATGGTTTTATATATTTTTAGTAACAGTTTAAATTGAGTTTTTATTAGGACTATAGGTACTTTAAACAAAGTTATGACAATCATTTCCAAGGCATTGTTTAATTTAATTGGTTTTGAAATATACTTTTAATTATTTATACAATGAAATAATTAAATTAAGTATAAAATATTAAATAACTTTTAATAACAACGCTCTAAATATCTATGGCGGTAATTCATTCCACTTTGTAGGCCTGTTTTCACAATTAAAACGGTCATAGGAAGCCATTTAATTTGCTCTAGGTATATGATTACATTAAAAAATGTTTTCTGTGTGTTTCATACACTTTATATTAACAAAATCGTTGTAAGATCGTTATAAGGTGATATTTTTTCAATTTTTTTTTTATTTTTTCAAATTGTATAAAATAAGGTGATATTTTTTCAAACAAAATAAATTAAAATGTTATCAATGTCGGGGCGCATGTTTGTAGGGCTCGTTTCTATGCATGCATACCATCACGTCATCATGTCTGGTATCGGGGTTGGCAGAGATAACACAGCGCCATACACTTCTGTTTTTGCAAGTATTCATCGCCTCACTCACAGTCATACATCATTTCGTACATTCTCGTCTGTTATTCAAACTTGTGCCTTCTCTCTTTCTTATACCCCCATGGTATGGATATCGAGGGAGATCGCGATCCACTTCCACGCCGGCGACGCTATAGAGCCCATTGGCCCTGTTCACCACCGGACGCAGCCGCAACATCGGACAAACACAAATATCCACCATCCATCGGGTTCAACCACTGCCCCCGAGAATCCAACCACACACGTCAGGGCCTCCGATTGGTCTCGAAATCGGCCGCTAAGAACACTCCGTTTCAAGTCGGAGGGGCTTGTACCCCGACCCCTCGGTCCTCGTGTTGGCGTCCGAAGGTTCCGCGGGCTAACACCGGGGGCATCCGACGCAATCATCACCTGTCAGATTTGACGTCTAGTTGTCAACACAGGATGTCTGACCCGACGTCTGCGCCGGCGGTGTGCCCGAACCACACAACAACATTCGCCACAGTTGACGAGTAACTGCCGAGCGAGACTAGAGGCGTCCGTCCTGCTCTTCTCAAAGTACAGAATGACGAGGGCACAACAGCGTCGGCCGCCCACCCCCGCCTTTACTGCCTAGGCCCTTAGAGCCGCAACCTAGGCCCAGAATGGATATCCATGGTATGGATAGTATTATTTCATGTTATCATTTTCCCCTTGACATATGTGGAGCTCTGAGCATTGACACCTTTGATAGACTGCCTTGTTTAGTGGAGCCAACAAGTTATTTGGAGTGAGCTTGTATCACTAAACTGAGCTTTTTAAATAATCATTTATTCAGTCTCTTTGTGAAGTTACCCATGGTAAAAAAACAATTGAGAGGTTCTCAAGTTGATTAGTTATTTTGTATGTAATTTATGGTGGTGATAATAAGAATTCACGAACTATCGAACATGTGTTTATAAACTTCTTATTTCTCAGCCATCTCTCCACTGCTGGATGTAGGCCTCTTCTTAGAGTTCTAACTTGTCTTTTTTTGGGCTTTTTGAACCCATCTGCTTCCAGCGACAGGGACAATATCATCGGCCCACCTTTTTTGGGGCCGACCTATTCCCCTTTTCATATCCCATGGTCTCTAATTTAGAATTCTGGGTGCCCATCTGTCCTTGCCCATTGCCATTTAAGTTTTGCAACTCAATCCATGACATCAACAACTTTTATCTGGTGTCTGATTTCTTCATTTCTAATTTTGTCTCTTAGATTTACACCTATCATTTGTTTTTCCATAGATCTCTGAGTGCATTTTAGCTTATGTATGGTCCTCGCAGTTAGGGTGATAGTTTCCAGACCATACGTAAGCACAGGCAGGATACATGTTTCAAACACTTTTCTTTTCAGACATGTGGGAATATCTCTGTTTTTTAGGATATGTTTAAGTTTCCCAAAGGCTGCCCATTTTAGTCTGATCCTTCTGGGTATTTCTGCTGTTTATAAACACACTCTTAAATTTGTGTGACTGTAAAATTAGGCAGATTGAGTTTTTTTTATGCTATCATTTATATTTTTTGGTATAACTTCTGTAGATGATATAATATACGATATTATTGTAACTTTATTTTTTCTCCATTGGGTTTTCATCTGTTCTGCTGAAGGGAGGTATTTTTGACTTTTTCTGCATGTTTTCGTTCTAAATTTGAGGTATTAGAAATATATATTTCAATTACATAAATGGGTTTGCTATTATTGGGTTTGCTATTATTATTATCATTTCTCGAGTAACTAATAGGTACCATGTAAAATATTAATTTGACACAAACAATATTAAAAGTTTCTTTAACTTTATTTTTTGTAACTTATATCATTGGTGTAAATTGTTACTTTTTATCATTATAGTCAGCTGTTTGGTAGGGAAATATTTTGTTGTTGTTAAATTAAACACTTATTCGAAAACATTTTTTATTGCTCTAAACTTATACAATTTTCGTATGTACATTTGCTAAAATTACTTATAATATACTTATATAGAATTTAATTACTTATTTAATTTTAAAACAAGATTTTTTCTAAGGCAAATATTCTAATATCTTTTATTTATTCAAATCAGGGTTGTTCGATAAATTATTGATAACAGCTTGATGTTTTCTATTTACAAATACAGGGATAATCTTTTGTTTTACATACACTAAGTGACAACCATTTTGAGTGCAAGTTCTATTTTATTTACTTTATTTTATTCTCAGATAACTGTTTAAGAACAAAGATTGTCATATAATATACTAGATGTCGCAGTTAGCAAATTTTGTATGAATCGAAGTGAGAATTTTTGACAACAAGGTAGGCAGACCACATCGTTTTTCTATAGAGAATAACGACTAATTTGATTTATTTGTCGAAAAAAATGCTTTGTTCATTAAGATTTAGAGAACAGTTATCTTAGGAAGTGTTGAAATGTATGGAAAACTGCAATATGTTGCCAACCAAGACGTCAAACGTGCGATATACCATGACTCACTCATTGCACGGAGTACTCCATCTAGTGTATATTATATGAAAATCTATGTTTACGAATCACAAAAACATTTTTACAAGAGAAAAGACATTTGAGTCTTTATCTCTGATTCTTCCGTTCACATTTATAAATAGGATTATAGAAAAATAAATATGTACATACATATTTGTAAATTTTATATTACACATGACAACACAATTTTTGGACACTACAAATATAGGTAGGTACAAAAATTATTTAAAAAGTATACTTTTAGTTTCCCTCTACAAGTTACGAATTATCATGGGATGTATGATTAGTGTATTGAAACATGAATTTTGATCTCTGTCTTTTCATAAATATAAAAATTACTTTTTGGTTGGTATTTCTCTTTTGAAATGAAATAATAAAATATTTAAAATTTTCACTTTAATAATTTCCCATTGACAAAATTTTAATCGCAGATTGATGTGATTAAAATAATTTAAATTAGATTTGTCTGTAATTTCATACTGGAAACTTTGACATAAGCAATCTCTGCTGGATATTTTGAAACAATTGAGGTATTGTTGGATTTTTTATTTTAGAGTATTAAATTATATTATCTCGGTAAATTTTTAATTTAGTACAAAGCAGAGGAGTTTCTAGTAATAGTTTGTAATTTATTAGAATTTTCATAAAGTTAATTAACTAAAAAATAAATAAGCTTGAACAAAAAATAATAAACCTATATCTTGAGAAACAACAAACATCAATAGAACATATTTTAAGAGTATCTATTGTATTATATTATCTATTGTAACTTTTGGATTCTTTATTATTATTTCAATTTTTATTTTGTGCAACTTCTCTGTTGTCATTGATAAAAAAATCTTAAAAAGAAATATTTATATTTGACAAATTCAGTATGATTACGTATACAATATTGACAACTTAGAAGTAATACTTTTTTTTAATTTAAACATATTCAACTTTTTATGTTTGACTTGTATTATGAAGATTACAAACAATGAATTCTTGTTAAGTAAGATTTCAGTTCATATAATTTCGCTTTGTTGCCATCAGCTTTGTAATATTTTTACTCTTTTTTTTGAGTGACGTTTTAAGATTTTGTGAAATTATAGTTAGTGTCCGACCGAAACAGGATTTTCTACCGAAACCGAATCCGGATCTTCGATGTCTCTCTCAGTTTCGGCCGAAACCGAAACTTTTTTAGAGAGTTAAAAATCTATTGTTTACTGAAATTTTGCTTATTGACAGTTAACACGTGTTCAATGAAATGAAAAACAATACTTGAAGGAAGTATGTGTAAAAATATATTTTCTTTCTGCTAATAAAAAAAAACGAAATATCATTAATAAATTAATTGATTACTTTTGTAATCGTAATTAAAAAGCCTAATATTGTACGCTAAAAAAAGCACTTTTTCTACATGTTTTTTTCTACGACTGGCCAGCGAACTCAACTGATGAACAGATTGATGATGGCGGGTGACACTTGAGTCACGAACTTACCCAAAGTCAGCCGAACGACGCGCGATAATTCACGAACACAGAGTTTCGATGCGGCCGAAGGTTTGGCAGATTTTCTGCCGAAACCGAAACTGATGCCGAAACTAGATTTTATTGCCGAAATTGAACCTTTGGTCGG
Source organism: Molanna angustata (assembly GCA_963576475.1). Lineage (NCBI taxonomy): Eukaryota > Metazoa > Arthropoda > Insecta > Trichoptera > Molannidae > Molanna > Molanna angustata. The sequence continues at coordinate 34,912,391 of OY754969.1, read as the reverse complement.
TCACTAATTATAGTATCATATGAACTTACGAAAGAATCTCTATTAATTGTCGTTTTTTTGAAAACCACCACTTTTAAAAATATATATTAGCCATGATAATGTTATGTTTTTAGTTAAGTAAATGTATTTTGCTCCAAGGATCTTAATATGCAACACGTGACTAGATAATGAATTGTCATTTACACTCACATTAATTATTAATACCATGGTATGTTCTTTTTAAAAATCAATTTCATCATGTATATATAATCGGAACTAGAACTTTCTTCTGCTAGATTGCTAGTTCAGCACATTATTCCTAAGCCACTGATTTTAAAATACAATAAAAAAACTATTTCATGAAAATACTTCATTTTAATGTATTTGTCTTTTGAGTATTTTTCAATCATGTATAATCTTGTAACTATTTTTTATGTATAATCAATTCCATTTTATGGACTTCAAAAAAAAAATGACAAATCAAGTATCATGGGTTTGGAATTAACCAATGAATGAAATTCATCTCTGTTATAATTTGGAGTATGACAAATTATATTAAAAAATAAACCGATGGAAAATATGTTATGTACAAATATCATTTTTATTATACCAACACGTAGGTTATAATTTGTAGATACATTCAATTAAATCAAACAAATGCTTTATTTTTATAGCACATATTTGATTGATACTCAAACTGAATGTTGACAAATTATTTTCATAGGTTTCTGTGTATCAAACATATTCAAGTTTGTTTAAGCTAAAGCGTAAGTCTTGATGAATGCTCTTCTATATAATATCACTATCATTATAAGTGTTAGTATTGCTTTTGCATTTTTAAAATTAATGTTTACAGATACGTACATACAAGTATATCTATTTTAATCATTAGAAAAACAGTCTATATTGACCAATACATCTTAATTTTGTTATAAATATAAATAATTTAATATACTTTTTATATAATTACATTCATAATACATGTTTCAGTTATAATAATGATTACCTCTTATGAGAGATAAATGATTATAAAACTATAAAATCAATAATCAACTTGAAATAAGTTCACACATTTTTTTAAAATTTTCAAATGAAAACTTAGTGGATTTTAAAGATTTATTTTTATGCTTTTGGCTGGAAGTATCAATAATCAAATTAGTAAGTAATAAAATTTATTTTTATCAAAAACAATTTTTGAAACCTGTGTGACAAGTTCATTACTGAATGGCAATTTGTTCCAACTGTTGCCACCAAACTTCTTGAGCCTTTCTATAACCAGTGATTTGTGTGAAAAATATTTTTTGATAAACTTTTCCTTGGCTGCGATGTTGACCCAAGATATTAAATAATTATGAATTAATTAAAAAAATGCCGTTTTATATGCAAAATAAAATTAATGTAACCAAATTAATTAAAAATTAATCATAATCGTTAGGTATACATATAATTGTTAGTTACAGTATTAAAATAGGTACATAAAAATTCATATAATACAATCTTTGAATGGCTGTTAATTTTTCTTGGAGAAAATAACAAATTTAATTACTTTGGATATATATAATTAATTTCTAATATTGTCAAGAAATTTTCTAAGGAATAAGGCAGCGTTTATGAACAAATACTGAAAAAATTAAAATACTGAAAAAAAGATTAATAAAACATTTCGAAATGTTATTGAAATATTATTTGATTTGAAAAAAAAAAGATTTAGGGTCGTATTACAGGAGTTATTTAAGAATAATGTAAGAAAAGTTGAGGTCCCGTAAGCAGTATTCTCGCGGTACGGGACCTTACATTTTCTCAAATAACTCTTGTAATACCACTCTTAGCAATTATTAAGGTATTATGATAGTGTAAACAATTCTAATAAATTTGTAGTTTTTATTTTTATATTTTGATCCAATAACTAATATATGAAAAAAATAAGTATGTTTAATAATTTTTACTAGGCGGGCAAGTCCAGTCAAATGGCGAAATGAAAACCCTCCATTTAGATATTGGATTTTTAAAATTTTCCACATAGAATACTCGTGCTACATAGGTTTATAATGTGGATTACCACCACAATATGGGTTACCATGGAACGGGATTTGCCCTGCAGATTAAAATTTTGACGATTTTTCCAAATTTTCTAAGGATGTATTATTATTATTTATAATATTATATTTTGATAATTTTGCTTGTTCCCAAAACCACATGTTCATTTTTTAATATTTATTTTTGATCCACACCATTTGAATATATGATAAAAAAATTAAATAGTAAAAAAAAATAAAATATTGGGAATTCACCGAAAGCGTTTAAAACTCAACAATCAATATTTATTATTTAATTTCATTTTACCTCAATAATTGCTAAAAAAAACAGTATAATATTATATCACAGAAAAATAGCATTGGATTATATATATTCATTTGTAGGTATTTTCAATGTTTATTATTAGAAAATTTAAGCATTTGAAAGGTACAATGTGTGCATGTTAATATTATTAGAGTGTGGCTATCCTTGAAAAAAATAATTTGTGATAATATCTAGCGACATGATTTCTTAAATATGATTGCTTTTTCTATTTACCTATGAGCACATTCCATACAAAAGTTATTGTTTAAATATTCTAAATAAAATTAAGGTAATATGTAATAATATATCCACATATGGGTGGATCCTAACAATACTGAAGGCTTAACATTGAAAGTAATAATTTCTGTTAAAGGTAAGCATAAAGCTTAAAATAACAATAATGAACAGTTTATTAAATATCACAGAAGGTTGTAACGTGTGATGGTATATTACTGCTGTGCAGGCTCCTTCACTGTTTAATAAATGTCAGCCATTTTGTTTTATCACCGCAACGTTGATGTTATTTCATTAGAAAGTAAATTTTGCTGGCTGTTGTTTTGTTTCATACATTGCTGAAAATATAACAAATTTTGATGATAGAATTGGGTGCAAATTGTAGTTGAAACCGGTCGAAAGCTACATGGAATAATAACAAAAAAATTATATTATTTGTTTCTTTGCAACACAAATCAACAAATTGATGATGAAATATATCCTATGCAGCCAATTATTTTGTTTATTAATAGTCTATAGATATTATTGAACATATGAGTACCTATTGACATTGACAAAAGTAAATTTTAGACAATTTCCAAAAAGAATCAGATACATACCATTTGTTTCTTTTCCCAGGCTTTCATCGCATTTTTATATTTCTCAAATTCATGACACCAGTCTGCATATATTTTTTTATATTCTTGCGTCTTATTGGGATGTGAACATCTGAAAATTTAATTGGTTTAGAAATGTATAACGATTAATTGAAAACAAATATTCAATTGATTTTATTAAATGAACAATTATTACCTATGAGAATCGATATCTACATTGTACGATGCGATAAGTGTTGGACCCATAAAACACTCATACCTTCCTCCATCAGCTTCAGTGACAGATAATATTACCAGTCCATTTTCTATTGTTTGTATTATCCTATCAGACCTGAAATTTAAAAAAAATTGGAATAAAATTTTAGAATTCAATGTTATTATTGTTAGAAGAAGTCCACCAGGAAGACCTCCAAAATGATGGCGTGACAGTTGGGAGAACACATCAAAGGAGACTACCAATCAGCGACATAAACAGATCTCAAGATCTAAATAAAGGAAGATGAACAAGAAGGAATTAAATGTACATACTCAGTTTGAATAAATTGTATCTCTTTCTTTTTAACCCCTCTACATTTTGATTCATTTAAGAAAAACACGATGAGCTTTCCTCTTCTTGTAGCCCTTATATATTTACTTTATGTTCTATTATCATGTTGGCAAGAAATATATAACTGATTTGTCAGAATCTCCCCATGTAGGTCACACAAGTTTTATTCTATTTGGTCTATTTTAAACACTTCCTTAAGGCCATTCCCTGGGTATATGGATGTACGCAAAAAGGCACACTAAATTACCTTATAATGTATGAAACACGAAAAAATATTGTATATCACCTGATACGTGAAATGCAATATTTTTCGTGCAAAAAAAGGTAAAATTTAGAGGTTTTTTAAATAGCAAGAATAGTAATATATTAAAATATTATAATAATTAAAACTCAGCCAGTATATTTTCATATTCTCTTTCGAATGAAATAAAATCTACTTCATAGGCCTTGTAGTTTTTTAGTTACTTACAATAAAAAATTAAAAAAGGGTTTTACTAAAACTAATTTTACAAGAAAACTATTAAACAAATTCAAAATTCAAAAAACTCATGCAAGAATAAAGATGTACATACAAACTGTTCCTTATTTCAAAGACATATATTTTGAGGGTATTAGGAAACCTGTTTTCGAAATATACTATAATATATAGCCTACTATAGCCTCTTCAACCCTATGCCTGCTTGTTGATTATCAAATAGGTAGCAATTTCATACATTTAACATGCGTTTCTAATTTTTTTTAAATTTATTTATTCAATAATACAATATATAACAATTATTTGAATTTGTACACTGCATATTTTTCTCTTTCCCAAAGAGCATAAAATGCTTGTGCTGAGAAAAACTAATATTTTTTTCTAATTTCTCCATTACTAGGAATCAAACCCAGGATCACATCACAAAAGTCTAATTGCCAGTATTTCACAACAATTGACAATGAATCATTATATCGCAAAGAATAGTGCATATTCTTACCGAAAATTAAAAAAAAAAGAGCAGAGTACCGCAGTATTGTTTGTGTCAGTATTCTTTAAGTTATAAAAAAGTAAAAAAAAGTTGCTGGACTTAATTATTTTATTGAAAACTTCAATAGGCTACTCTGGAGGGCAAATCTGGCCAACCGGCGGAATCAAAACCATCCATGTTTACCCGTATCATGGATATAATTATCTTATGGAGTTCTATAACATCTTAAGTATTTACATCAAATTAAAACCTATTGTTCTTACCCAAATTTAATTTTATATCTTCCTCTTTCTTTGGAATAATGATACCATGTGACCATCTGAGACTTAAAGACTTCTGGCATAATCAAGTAACTACTAAGGTGTAAGCTCTGTCCGTATGACACCACAAGAGACTTCTTCATCACAGAATTTTCACAAAGACCCGTTGTTGAGTTGGATGCATCTTGCAGGAGTCCTGGCTGATATGCTTTGCATGTGTTTGTATCTTTATCCCAACCACAGTACGGATCCAATACACAACGTACACAGCTGTCAAACCTAAAATAAATTGAAAAATGATATTCAACTTCACTTGAATAATATATACATATTATATCATTTATATGTATCCTTAATGCAAAATAAAATTCAGTGAAGAAATCGAAAGCCAGTTTGAATCCTGCCACAACCAATTGCATTCATCTATAGCACAAGCATATGCTTAATATAGGGAATGTATGACGATGATTATATAATTGTGACAAGTATATAATCAGATAAAAAAGAAAGAAAATTAAGACATGCATTTAATCTTTATAAATATATATAAAGTTTTTGACACTTTTTATATTTTTACAGAACAACCGAATTACAACTGCATTCCTAGCAGAGTAAATATTTACACTCTATTACTCAGCTGGAAATACTATTTGGAACAAATATTAGTAGAAATAGCAAGTTTTTTAAACGAAAAAAATAAACATTAATCAACATTAAATATTATCAAAAAATCACATGAAGACAGGATATTATCAAAAAAATTTCACTGTCATTCAATTGTAATTTAGGTTGGTAATCCCATATTTCAATTTGTATAATGTGCTATTTTTATGCTTGTCTTGGAAATATTTTTTTACTATACTATTTTGCTTGAAATAAAAATTATACATATAAATACCTTTTAGAGCATGTTACAAGCGGTAATTGCCTAACTCGTAGATCTGTGGCTACATAGAGAGAACTATGTTCACGTGAGAGCTGAAGTCCTCGAATAGGTTCTCCAACAGATGCTCTCCACACGTCTGCTACATTCCATTTGGATCCTCCATCACTCGTTGCCCACTGGACAATTTTGTAAATATGGCCATCATCTATACAAAATTAATTAAATTCTTAGCACCTTCAATTACAATGAAAATAAACACAAATATGATATCAATATGATGTGACGCCAAAATCGTCAATTATTAAATTGAAAGCTATTTAAGCACATATTTTAAAGATTTTTTCTCAGGATTTGAGTATCATGATTTAACAATAAATAATATCAAATTTCTATTTTATATTATTCATATAAAAAATATGCAAAGTTATAACTCACTTGTTCCAGCATAGAAAACCGTGTAATGTCTGTCTGCTCCCAACATATCAATAAACAATCGGTCTACAACTAATTGAGTGAGAATAAGGTCTCTTTTGTAGAAGATAGGAGCATCAAAGTCTTGGCGAACTGCTTCATCCATTAATGGATGAGACCTATAAAAATGTAGCATGGATTGAAAATAAGTATTTACAATTTAATAAAATACCAAAATATTGGTGCTCAATGTGGGGCAATTTTTATTGCTATTTAAAAAATATACAAAAATAAAAAACATTATTTTTGTAACAAAACTGAGATAAAACAGTAGAAAAAAAACAAATACCTGATGAAATTTAAAACGGTATCAGGTAATGCTTCAGTATCATTTACACATGTTCCCGGCCTTGGCTCTGGAACTTTGTTCCTTAAAACTGGCAACCAGGCAGAACTCGATGAAGCCTGTTCTTTGAACTTTCCTGAGAAGGCTTCTTGAATATTGCTCATAGAATAACTGCAGATGGCTGATCCTACAAGACCATCACTGGAACCTGTAGTGAATGCTGCATAGAACCTGCTGTTATCGTCTGGCATTTGATATACACTTTCTGCAATCACAACAATCTTTGTATGTAGTAATCTTCATTATTGCACTTCGTCTATGTAGATAAAGATGATGGTCCCTTTGAATCATAAAGGGGTCTTGAAACACATACACATTAATTACGCATTTTTAAAATACATCTCTTATATTGCATACCAACTTTATTTCGAATGTTATCAATACAAATGTAGGTACCATTTTGATTTTTTAAAAGTTTTAAAATATTAAGTTTAATAAGTTTATTTAATTGATTATTTTTAAGTTAATTTAAGTTTGTGCTACTACTCATATTACTAGTTGCTTGTAACACATGAGAGATCCAACTGTCGATGGCGATAGTATACTTAATTGAAGAATATGTACCAAACTATAAACACTTAAACACAAATTAACAAATAATTTACTATATTTTGTTTTCTTTATAAAACATGTAGGTATATATGTATGGAGTTAAGCCTGTTTTTCCTACCCAGAATATGAAAACAGCATGATGTATGTTTGTAGATTAAGTAGGTAGGTACCTATCAAACTAATGAGTGAGATAATGTATAAAACTGGTAAGTAAAAAAAAATCGAGATTTTGTAATTTTCTATATTTATACAAATTTTCAGCGTTCTAGCTTATATGGTTTTTGAGATATATGGAAATATAAAGTAAAAATTCAAAAGTTGATAACCCCTGACTGAAACAAAAATTCAAAATTCTGAATAAAAGTTTTGTAGGCTTGTAACTATCTGTACATTCTGAAATTTTGGGTTCTGTGTATCAAAAGTTTAAAGGGGGTGGGACACACAGAAACACATGTTCTACTCCGAATTCTGAGTAAATCCATATATAGAACATAGATGCTGCGAAGCCTTTAAGTTGGTGTTTTTTTAACTTCAAATTTGGAAAAACCATGAAATATATAGACCCTGCATACAAATCTCGCGTATTTTGACTTGATACTTTGTCGATATGAATTCTCTTGAACAAATTAACAGTTTGATTATAGGGTTTACATATACTATCCAATTGTTGTTACCAACTGTGGTAGCCTTTTACAGAAAAAAAAATCAGCCTATATACTATGACCTATGACGTATGTAAGTACAAGTATAAATTTAGTTTGGGCCACTGTACAAAATGACTGACAATCTAGCAGTCGCGGGCTTTTACACTATTATCATTATCACAAGTAATTAGGTAAATTATCTGTGAATTAAAATATTCATAGCTTTTATTTCATTTTTAGCACGTCGTATTACTCTATGAAGATTATTAATATTTAATCGGCATTAAAATAATTAAAGCAAGCGAAGCTGCGGGTTTTCAGATAGTTTGTATAAATGAAAACAAATTCTAATATGATAATATAATTTGAATAGTCAAAACAAAATTGAATACCATTAATATTATTTTTTTTCTTTTTATTTATACTTTGTTACTAATTATAATCACTTATTTTTGTCCCCCTTTATACAAATTGAAATATAAAAAGAATAGTGCTAGTCCTAGAACAGGTATACTTAGTTGGGCAGCAGTTATCTATTTTTAATGAAGCTTATTTAAATGGTGTGATAAAAAAAATTGACATGTTGAAATAGGATATTATTAAGCATTTATGAGACAAACTTACGTATTTCATCAAAGTAAAACGGAAACTCTCCAGGAATGCTACAGTTGAGCCTCGCCTTTAGATATGTAGCCCAGTTTTGGTTTAATATGTGTTTTCCTCCTGTGTCTTTCTTGCAAATTCTGGCCACTCTAGAGTATACAGCCTTACCGCAGTTCATGTACTCCACAGCGGTCTCCCTGAAGAACATGAAGACGTATTCTCCATTGTCGAAGGATCCAACAAAATTGGTTTCTGAAAAAAGAAAATAATAATTAGAACCTAATTAGGTAGTCCAATAATAAACAGGTTTTTATGAACTATACAAATTGCATAATGTAAGGAGTTAATTTTGAAACCTTGTTTTTTTTTCAGATTACATAACGTCAGCAGTTTAATCTAAAACTTCACATTGCACGTAAACCAAATGATTTAATATTCATAGATACTGATATTCCAATAGTATAAAAAATATTTTTCCAAAGGAACAGAGATACTTAAATACAAAGGTTATTTATGTCTCTTGAGAAAATTTCGTCAACACTTTGTGAACAATGACAACCTTATACAAAACAAATTTCTATTCGAAACTCTTCGTTTATCAATGTGAGTGATCTTGGAATGACTTTCAGTCAAAAATTAACCCAATACTTCTACGCACAAAAGACATACCAGTGATCTTCGTAAATAATATTTTTGAGCCATGGAATTATTACTTTTATTTTCCATTCTTTTTATTAATTCATTTCCATTTCAACAGTGGTTCCTTTTGTGATATTTTTTTGTAAGTATTCATCATTTCTGATAATCTTTATTCAATACTAAGAATCAATTGCTTGTTATCGAAATTTCAATCAATTGCTTGTTTTTTTGTATTGTATTAAATAAAGGCAGATGAATTTATCTAAAAGTGTTTTACAATCAAACAAACGCCATTTTTTATTATTTAAATCTAGATATGTATATAGGTAAAATTACATATTTTAATGTTTTATTTTCTATTGAAATTTCTTGTTTTTCCTTGATTGATACCGTTGATTGGAGAGAAGTCAATCAAAAAACTTCAATAAGGTAAAAACAATATTTATGTCAGTATAAAAATAAATCAGGAAAAAAGATGGCAGTTTTGTCACAAAATATTTAAACTCTGCAAAGTAGGCTATTAGGGATTATTTTTCTAGTTTTGTAATTTTTGTTAAAGGTAGGTATATCTGATTAATCTGTAAAAATCGTTAAAAAAAGACATTTTTCTTTCAATCATTTAAAACTCAAGATTGTTTTCTTTTACGATTTCTTACAATTTGGTTTTAGAGGAACATAATTTGGCGATATGGCAACACAATTAAGTTTATTTAACTCATAGATTTTCATATAATATACTAAATGTCGCAGTTAAAGTGAGGATTTTTTCCGCGGGACTTTTGACAACAAGATGGGCAGAAAACGTCGTTTTTCTACAGGAATAACGACTAATGTGAATTGTTTTCAGATTTATTTATCGAAAAAAAAAACACAGTATACAATATTTATTTATCTAAAAAAAAAATACAGTATACAATATTGACAGTATATACATAAAGACAGTCCCCATATGCAGAGCGGGTGGTGGTGGAAGTAGCGAAAAATAACTGTTTTTTTATTACATGACGTAGTGTTTTCTCTGAACCACTGTCTTACGTTACAGAGCCATGATCTGTTTTTATTAGTTATTTTTCTGCATATCCAAATGATTGTATTCTTCTTTCTGTCGCATCATTCATTGTTCAAGCTTCCATACATTACATCGGACAATACAAATTTTTGGATCTAGGATATTTTGTTTACATAAATTAACAGTCCACTTAAATAATATGTCACCGTTAGCTTAATTGTATCCACAACTCCTCATTCTCATTTTTTTTTTACAAATATTGCGAGTAGAAGCAGAGATACGAAATAATTTGTTTATTTACCTATGTATAGTTAGATTGTCCATGTCTTTGTTATGACATAGCAAACCTTCACTTGGTTGTACATAATAAATAGACATTACAAAGGACGAACTGTGCAATTACTGGCATCAAAGGAAGGATGAAAAGGTCAGAAGTAAGTATACCGTCCTAATTATTATGATTTACTTTCTCTTTTCCTCTCACATTACATACTATACAATCTATGTATATAGATAACTATTTTACTGAACCCCATATCAAATACTAAAACATTGAATTCCTTGAATGTGTTGTAATAACTACTATTAAGGGAGCGCCTGCTGCCAGCGTACCTTCCTATTTTTTCATTTTGATACTCCATCATTACCTACTACTAATCGAATCATTTTGAAAACAAGAATATAATATACAAAATGTAATTAAAACTAGTTGCATGTAACAAATGAGATCCAACTGTCGATAGCGATAGTATGTATAGTTGAAGAATAAGTACCAAACTATAAACCCATAAATACAAATTATTTAATATTTTAAGGTATTTGGTTTTCTATACAACACGTGTACCTACATAGGTATGTATGTCAAGATAGGATAGTATGGAGGTCAGTCCTTTGATCCTACCCAGAATATGAAAACAGCATGATGGTATGTATGTATGTTTGGAGATTAGTATCAAACTATAAAGTCTTCTTAGATATTGTGTGTAGGCGACTGCCATACAATTGTATGAAGCAATGTCGTCACTAAATTAATTTTTTATAAAAATTGTTAAAAAAAATGAGATGTGCTAATACAATGTTGATTATTTTTTATAGAAAATTAAATTATCTAGTTGGGGTGTTTCGGCTTTTTTTGATATTTAAAAAACAAATGGAAATATAGGCAGTTAAACTCTTAATAAAAAAATATTTTTCTTAATAAAAAATGTTTGAGAGAGCCTGGAATTAAAAAAAAAAACTAATTTGAGGTTTTGTATTTGTCTATGTTCATACCAAATTTTAGCGTTCTAGCTTTTATGGTTTCTGAGATACATGGAAACATAAACCAAAATTTCAAAAGTTGATAACCCCTGACTTAAACAAAAATTCACAATTCTGAGTATAAAAGTTTTGTAGGCCTATAACTGTTTATATATTCTGAAAATTTTGGCTCTGTAAATTGAGCGGATCAAAAGTTATAAGGGGGGACGTACACACAGACACACACACACACACACACACACACACACACACACACACACACACACACACACACACACACACACACACACACACACACACACACAGACACACACACAAAACTCACATAAAATGTTCTACTCCTAATTCTGAGTAAATCCATGTATGGGAACATATATGCTGCGAGGCCTCTAGTTGGTGTTATTAGCATGCAAAAAGTCCACTACGCCATACAAAATGTTCCTGCGTACACGCATCTTGGCTTAATAATAGTGACGGGGAAAAATGAATGATCCGTATTATTTGACCGGATCATTAAATTGAATCGGTGACTCACCAGACATCATGAACCAGACATCACTCTCACACTTTCTATCTCATATAAAATATATCGTTAGAATGCGATACACAGACCGACTCATCGATTCCGGATCATGTGTTCTCTTGCTCTAATCCACGTAAAGTATATAGTTAGAATGCGATACACAGACCGACTCATGGCAATCTTCGATTCACAACTAATTCATTATGGTTCATAAAATCTAATTCATTGCGGTTCTTAAATATGTTAAGCAATTTTGACCACAACACACTTTGAAAAACAAATACGTAACGTCTATAATTGAATATACTATTTTGAAGGCGATCTGTTATCTCATATATACTTCTTTTGAGAAAAAGAGAGATGGCAATCTTCGATTCACGACTAATTCATTATGATTCATAAAATATTTAAGCAATATGGACTATTAAGTACATTGAAATGCAAACATTTTAACGCCTACATTTGCATATCATATTTTGAATCGGTTTTGTTTTCTCTGTCATACTACGTACATGTTATGTACAATAGATAAGGATAGCCATATTTGAATCATATTGAATCGAAAAGCGAATTGATGATCCGCATAAATTTCATGAATCGATTTGAAAAGACAGGATCTTAAAAAAATATCGTACTTTGCACCACTAGTTAATAATGTCGATTCATTCAGAGAATTGAATTCTCATGAACGAATCGACAGTTGGATAAATATTAGAACATAAAATTGATTTTTATAAATTTGATGGTTTTGATTTTTTTTTCTTTATGATGAATTTTGATAAAAACGGTCCAAAATATTTTAATAGAAAAATAGTAGGTAAAAGAAAAATTAAAAATCTGTAAAAGGAAATTATATTTTAGAGACAAAATCGATCGCGTATCTCTGAAATGAACTAGCGACCACTGGATTACTAACCCAGCGAGCTATCCGCTCTGCCACCACTCATTCAATTTGATGAAATAAGTTCTGTACATCAATTGTCCGTTACTGATGTTTGTAGCTAAGTAACATAGCTCAAAGCTCACAATGTTTCAAAATGAATTTAAATGTGATTAAAGGTATGTTTATGTTTGCCCCTATTGGAGTGTAAAAAATAATCGATGTATGAACACAATCGAAATCTGTATATTTCTAAAGGTTTTTATTTACAGAGGCTGAAGAGTTTCAGATAGAAGTTTGAATAACAAAATCACTTCCACAGTAAGTTGGTAGTTTATGGTAATCTCAAAAGTGAATCAAAATACGAATTGTAAGCGGATTACAAGACTTTACCGAGGATTATCACCGGCTTTAAGTAACTCTGGATCAAAAATGAAAAATACACTATTTAAAGTGTTGTTTTGTAACAGAAACTTGATGACACCGATAATAGTATTTTTTAAAAAAGTGAAAAAAATGGATTACGTAAATTAAATGAAAATAGTTTATACATATACTTATACCAAAAATATTACTTATTGTATTGTTGTTCTAAGGCACGCATTCGTAATCGCTCCATTTTCAAAATTCTCTTATCTATCTAATACCTTTTCACAAACAACTTATAGATGATGCGCCATAAAATCACCAATGTTCAATTTATGTATTGGTATGTATATCAAATGGAGTTCTATGACATCTAAAGATATTATAGAACTCCATATATTTATTATATCCATGATATGGGTAATCACTGGGGTTTTGATTTCGCCGGTCAGACCAGACTTGCCTCCCTGAATTATTCGCGTTATTTTTTTTTTCTTGGAAAAGGGGTGTTTTTTTTTTGTAATAAAGTGGTGTTATTTATTTGCGTTATTTTTTTTTTTTTTTGGAAAAGGGGCGTTATTTTGTAGAAAAGCGGTGTTATTATTCGCGTTATTTCTTGGAAAAGGGGTGTTTGTTTTGTGTAGGAAAACGAAAAGCGGTGTTATTATTCGTGGTATTTTTTGTAAAAGGGGTGATATTTTTGTAGAAAAGTAATATTGTGTTATTTTTTTATGATAAGCTGTGTTATTTTTCAGAAAATGGCTGACATTTTTAAGAAATCGATGTTATTTTCTGCAAAGAAATATAAATGTCGGCCTTCATGGCTCAGTTGGTTAGGTATCTGACTGCTGATCCAAAGGTCCCGGGTTCGATTCCCGGTGGAGACACAGTTTTTAATTGTGTTTTCAGCAACTTGTTATTGGGTGTGTTTAATTAATATTTGACATAGTACCTGTTAGTTGCCCGCGAAGCAATATTCCAACTGTCGATTCGTTCATGAGAATTCAATTATCTTAATGAATCGACATTATTAAGCCAAGATGCGTGTACGAAGGAACATTTTGTATGGTGCAGTGGACTTTTTGCATGCTAATCCAACTGTCGATTTGTCCATACACGGATTTACTCAGAATTCGGAGTAGAACATTTCGTGTGTCTGTGTGTGTGTGTGTGTCTGTGAGGGTGTGTGTGTGTGTGTGTGTGTGTGTGTGTGTGTGTGTGTGTGTGTGTGTGTGTGTGTGTGTCTGTGTGTGTGTGTGTGTGTGTGTGTGTGTGTGTGTGTGTCTGTGAGGGTGTGTGTGTCTGTGTGTGTGTTCGTCCCCCCCTTATAACTTTTGATCCGTTCAATTTACAGAGCCCAAAATTTCAGAATATATAAACAGTTATAGGCCTACAAAACTTTTATACTCAGAATTGTGAATTTTTGTTTCAGTCAGGGGTTATCAACTTTTGAATTTTTACTTTATTTTTCCATATATCTCAGAAACCATAAAAGGTAGAACGCTGAAAATTGGTACAAATATAGACAAATAAAAAATATCAAATTAGTTTTTTCAAAAAAATTCCAGGGTTTCTCAAACATCTTTTATTAAGAAAAATATTTTATTTTATGATAAATTTATGATTTATAATTTAATTTTCTATAAAAATATTCTATAAAAGATATTTCCATTGTATTAGCACATCTCAAACTTTTTTTAACAATTTTTATAAAAATTGAATTTAGTGACGACATTGCTTCATACAATTTGTATGTCAGTCGCCTATACACAATATGTAAGAAGACTTAATAGTTTGATAGGTACTTAATCTCCAAACGTACATACAGAACCATCATGCTGTTTTCATATTCTGTGTAGGAAAAACAGACTGACCTCCATACTATCCTATCCTGACAAACATACCTACATGTTTTATATACAAAATAAAATATCTTCAAATATTTATTAATTTGTGTTGTTTATAGTTTGGTACGTATTCTTTGATTATACATACTATCGCCATCGACAGTTGGATCTCATGTGTTACATGCAACTAGTAAATAAATAAATAAAGAGAAATCAACACGTTATTTAGATTCGTGAGTTCTTTTTTCACTATAAATGAATTTGCTTAAATACTTAAAGAAAACCCCATTTCTATTCACGGCATTTTCTTTTCAAATTACATTTATATGTAAAAAAACAACTAAGTTTATCAAGAAATTTTAATTAGACTCATAATTAAGAATCACCATCGTAGCCAAGTTGCTTTTTTAAGGTTTGTTCTTCTGTCAGCCAAAACAATATTAAAGGAGGATAGAAACTTACATGAATCGACATTAAAGTACTTACCTAAGACATCCATATGATATAGCTTTATTTATTTTGTCAACAATTTCTTATAGTCATGTTCAATTATTTTAATTTAACTACATTTAATGCATTGACTGTGTAGATTTCACCTGCGGAAATTTGAGTTAGAATATTTTTTTTAATTCTGCCTTTTTTATGAAAATGTCCTAAAAGTGCGGAATTTTAGTGTTATTTTTCTAAATAATTCGCGTTATTCGCTAAAAAAAATGCTAAATTCGCGAATAATTCAGGTCTCTAGTTATAGATTGTTTCAATGACGATAATAATCGACCAGTCTTCAAAATATTTGTCATGTATTTACAATTCAAAATGCAAGCTGTCCACAAATAGAAATTAAGTCTTACATCCGCATTGATTCTTTTCAGATCCGCATTGTTGTTTTTCCAATTAATGTTATTTTCTTGATTTCTTCTATATATAAGAAGAAATTGTTTGTTCTGGAGAGTATTTTTTTAGAAATATCTCTTTAAATAAAACCACTATTATTCGAACAGGTTAATCCAATATTACTGTGCGAGGCTCTTATTTTTCACAATGAAAATAATTAACGAGTGTGAATCTTGGAAGGAAATTGATTTTCGTCTTGAAATAATCTGATGGCGAGGATACGTGAAAATAGTATTTGGAGCGCTGTCTCCAAGGGTCAGTTTGGGATACTTCGACCGGTTGTGGTTTGAGAGGATGGTGCTGAATTAGAGTCTCAATTTACGGTCTGACCTGTTTAATCCAATCAATTATCGTGTGCCGCCCGCTCGTTTGTTTGTTCACAAATTTATTAATTAGCTTCCACAAATCTGCTGACGGTGATGGTCGATCTGGGAATTACTGGGTCTCTCCAAGACTATAGAAAATATTATCAGACGGTTATTTGATCATCGATAACCATCTCTCCGTCATGTTTAGCACGTGTTTTGGGTCTTGAAAATTCATACAAATTACATTATCTCGAAAAAAATTATAAACACCAGTGGAAATATCCAAGTCGATAAAATATCAAACACGTAGGAACTCGGGAGAGCAAACGCCGGGCGCGAGCTAGTTGACAAAGTTAAGAGGGCGACTGCTGCCAACGTACCTATTTTTTCAATTTGAAATTGCATCATTACTACAAAACAAATCATTTTGAAAAAATAACCTAGTTAGTTTGGATATTAGTAAATAAAGATATACCTTAAATTTTCAATTGTGTTCTGTATATATTCTTGAAGGAAAATAATAAGCATACCCCGATTTTTGACATTTACCTTAAATTTCTAAAAAACTATAAGGTATACAGTAATATTTTTTTTTATTAATTAAAGAACAACATATCTGGAAAACTATGATGTGACGTTGCACTAATGCATCAGGTTAAGTAAATAAACCAAAAAAACCTTTATTTCGCAATGGCACTGAATGGAAAATAAATGTTTTTTTTGGTTTATTTACTAAATCTGAAGCATTAATGCATCGTCACATCATATTTTTCTAGATATTTTTGTCTTCTTTAATTAAAAAAAAATATATTGAACTGCGCCTTATAATTTATTAAAAATATAAGATAAACGTTGAAAATCAGGGTATGCCATTATTTTTCTACAAGAATTTATAAAGAACATTATCAAAAAGTTAAGGTATGTTTTTCTTTATTAATACCCAAAGTATCTAAATTATTTTTACAAAACAATTCGAATACAGATAATGATGGTATATCAAAATGAAAAATAGGTACGTTGGCAGCAGTCGCCCCCTTAAGCGACGAAAGTTATCTACGAGGCAAAAAGTACAGGATTATGAAGGGAAAAATAGAAGTACGCCTCAGAATAGGAAGACTTCAGATGTCATGGCTCCGCAACATTCGTGAGTGCACCGGCATCAGAGACGTCGGCGAAATGTTCCTACGGTGGCGGATAGAGATGCCTTCTTAGCAGTGATCGGGGGACCTGATATGGCACGAAGAAGACGAAGGAAAAATCTAGAATATTTGCACTAATTTCGATGCATAAAAATATAGTAGTTTTACTTACTGTCTAGCCATTTCGAGTCATATTTGAGAGTCCGTTTAAAGTGGTATTTTTTCTGACCAGTCTTCATGTCGAACAGGTCCGTTCTGAAGATGACGGGATCGGCTCTAGTGAACTCTGCGTTGGTGCCAGCGTAAAGTGCCGGTAGCTGGCCAGGGTTACCGTGGCGTACCCACACTGCTGTGGAGTTATCTGATGGATCATAGGGACACTTAGCTATACCCATTCCCACACCGGGGACGTACTCGTGTCGGGGAAGTTGAGTCAAGTTTAGCTGAAAAGGTAAATAAAATATACTGTAAAGAGGGACTTGTCACATATTTGAATTTTTGTACGCATTATGATGAATATGATTTTGACTATGTAAGTAAGATACTAAGGCTGGGTTTTTTCAACAAAAGTATCAGTAAAAGTATAGTTAAAATACATTGCTTTCATGAAAGTGTGCAATACTTTAGTTTTTTCATTGAGATCTAATGCCGTCAAACGACACAATTTTGATCATTTTATGAAATCAAAGTATTTTAACTATACTTTTACTGATACTTTTGTTGAAACAACCCAGCCTTAGGCTGTGTTTCTCGAACAAAGATTAAAGTAAAAGTATAGTTAAAATACTTTGATTTCATAAAATTGTTCAATATTTTGGTTCTTCTTCTTCTTCATCAGCCATCTCTCCACTGCTGGATGTAGGCCTCCTCCAATGAACTCCAACTCTCTCGGTCCTGTGCTTTCCCCAGCCAACCTCTTCCCGCAACCGGAATGATATCGTCCACCCATCTTTTTTGTGGTCGCCCTACCGGTCTTTTATTTTCCCACGGTCTCCATTTTAGTATTCTGGGTGTCCACCTCTCGATACCCTGTCTTGCAACATGTCCTGCCCACTGCCATTTCAACTTTGCAACACGGTCTGCTATGTCAACGACTTTTGTTTGGCGTCTTATTTCTTCATTTCTTATTTTATCCCGGAGGCTCACTCCTAACATTTGCCGTTCCATAGCTCGTTGCGTACATTTTAGTTTGTATATTGTGTTGGCAGTTAGTGTCATTGTTTCCAATCCATATGTTAGCACTGGGAGGATACATGTTTCAATAGCATAGCTCGTTGCGTACATTTTAGTTTGTATATTGTGTTGGCAGTTAGTGTCATTGTTTCCAATCCATATGTTAGCACTGGGAGGATACATGCTTCAATAGCATAGCTCGTTGCGTACATTTTAGTTTGTATATTGTGTTGGCAGTTAGTGTCATTGTTTCCAATCCATATGTTAGCACTGGGAGGATACATGTTTCAAAGACCTTTCTTTTCAAATTCATTGGAATGTCTTTGTTTTTCAGGATGTGACCGAGTTTAATATTTTGGTTGTTTCATTGAAATCTAATGCCGTCAAACGACTCAATTTTGAACAATTTTAAGAAATCAAAGTATTTTAACTATACTATTACCATTACTATTGTTGAAACAACCCAGCCTAAGTAAATAAACAAAACAATATTTTTTAATGTAATTACAACTGTGGTTTATAAAAAATTTGGAGAAAAAGAGTACTTTTTGACAAAAAGTCACCCGAAAAAAGTTAAGATTGGTGGTTAAAATGGGTAGTTGGATATTTTACAATTCGTAACTCCACAAATCTTTGTTTTATTTAAAATATTTTTATAATTGCATATACGCAAACATTGAATTTTTTTCCCTGTCGGGAGTTAATGATGTTTAATGACAAATTTTTAATATCTCAATAGAGACGAAGTTGGAATATTATAGGAGAACCAGGAACTCAAGGCACCTATGACCTGTCATCGGCTAGTCTTCACCAATTATGCCTTCTTAATTAGTTCCCTATCGATTCATTTTTTTGTGGTTTAGGGATGTCGAACTTAGTCTCTATTGACTGTTAAAAATTTGTCATAAAATAAAAAAAATCCTTTATTTTAATTTTGTGATAGGTAGGTACCTACTCATAATTTTGCAAGTTTAGATGTTCTTAATTCTAGCTTTGCAGTCTTGCAACGAAACCAGACTGTTATTACTGGTCTCGCTAATCACCAGATTAATTTTGTATAAAAAAACGACATCTTTTTTATACAAAATTAATCTGGTGATTTATTTTGTATAAAAAAGAGAGTTCAGGTTTTGATGCAACTTCTGTTTCATAAAACAAAACATAAGTTAGGATGATAACAACACGAAGGAGTTATTTAACAAAAAGGTACTGCGAGAATACTGCCTAAACAACCTCAACTTTTCCTTATATTTTTCTCAAAAAACTCCCGTAATACGACCCTAAGTTGAAACGGTTTTGCTATGAAGACTTTTGAATGTGACTCATTACTTTTAATTTGTTTCTTTTATTTTAATTTAAGAGAAAAAAACGATTACACATCACACATAATATACCTACATTAAATTGTAATCACATTATTTCCCATAAAGATGTTACAAAAAAGACGTGCTTAGATATTAAGGTAGATATAAAAATAATAAAATATAAAAAAATAAATAAATATTGTAAAAAAATATAATGAAATATTAAGTACCTAAAATTTTGAATTCACAAGAATAGCGTTGGCGTTTATGATGTAACATGTAATGAGATTATAAAGTTGCTTAAATATATATTATAACATGATTCTAATTTGTGTAGTTTATCTAATATGAAAAAAAATATAATAAGAATGACTTACGTATAATATCCAGTCTTTGGGACTGTGGGCGTTAGTTCCACAGACATAAAGTCTCTCTCCATCACCTACAGGTTGTATGACCCTGATGTGGTTTCTACACTCGAAGTGTTCAGACTTCCCCTTGGAGACACACTGTGCTACGTTACTGGGCTCCAATGAAAGAGAATCACGCTGAAACAATTAAATGAAAATGTTTATAATAACCAGTTGCTTGTAGCACCAACTGTCGATGGCGATAGTATGTATAATTATTGAAGAATACATACTAAACTACTAAACTTAAATCCTAATTATTGAATATTTTAAGATATTTTGTTTTCTAAACAAAACATGTACATACATGACATTGGATTATGCTTCAGGAACAGTAATTACATATTATACGCTGACGATATGAAAATCTACAAAACTGTCATAGACATTACTGACTGTGAGGACTTACAACTTGACCTTGATAGACTAACTTCTTATTGTGTCTCGAATAAGCTGTTACTAAATTAAAAAAAAATGTCACTCCATTACATTCTCTAGGAAAAAGAGTACAATACAATACACATACACGTCATACACAATCAATAGGGAGACGATTGATAAGGAATCAGACTGTAGAGACTTAGGCATACAACTGGACAGTAAACTTTTATTTGACAAACACATTGACACAATTACACTGAAAGCTTATAAAATGTTGGGATTCCTGATGAGAGTATGCAAACCATTCACCCAAGTGAAAACATTTATCTTACTATATAACACAATTGTTAGAAGTCAATTGGAGCATGCGTCAGTCATCTGGAATCCACAATATAATATTTATATTAACAGTATAGAACGAATACAATAAATATTTTTGAAACATATGAAGTACAAATTTGGTAATAACTACAAACATGAATTGTAGACTTTACAGACAAGACGAAGGACCTCAGACTTAATGTACATTTATGACATACTCGTAATAAACTTCAATATTGACTGTATAGACTTCTGAAAATTATTAACTTCAACATACCAAACAGACGAACAAGACACACCTAAACGTTCTTTGTAGACAAAAAAAAAACACTTATGCCGCTCAGAATTCGCCATTGTACCGATGCCTTACCACATATAATAATTTGGAAAAGATCAGGTCCGTGGACATATTCTGTATGTCCAGGACTCTTTTCAGGAGCCACGTTAGACAGGAATAGTTATTTTTTTTGTTACCAGCAGTGAGTACATGCAACATGAAATCAAAGGTGGGCTGATTAAGTTACAATTACTTATGTTGCTATTCTTATTTATTATATTTGTTTAAAAAATATTATTGTACGTTGCCCTTTTTTTCAAATAAATAAAAAAAATGTATGTCATGATAGGATAGTGTGAAGGTCAGTCCTTTTTTTTACCCCGAATATATAAACAGCATGATGGTATCAAACTATTGAGTCCCCGTAGATATTATGAATTCTGCTATACAAATTGTATGGAACGATGTCGTCACCAAATTCAATTTTTACAATGTACTACTATAATGTGTGTATTTTTAAGAGAAAATAAAATTTTTGAGATGAGGTGTTTCGGCGTTTTTCGATTGTTAAAAAAACAAATGGAAAAATTGTCAGTTAAACACATAAATTAATCGAATATTTTTTTAATAGCATATACTTTTCCCTGTCAGGAGTCAAATGATATTTTTTTAGAAGCCTTTCAACATCTCAATATAGACGAAGTTGGAATACCATAGAAGAACCAGGAACTCAAGGCACCTAGAGGACTTACGACCTGTAAGCCCTCTAGGTTCCTTGAGTTCCTGGTTCTTCTATGATATTCCAAATTCGTCTCAATTGAGATGTTGAAAAGTTTGTCACATAAATAAATCACAAAAAAAGTTTTTGTTAATAACAAAAGTTCGAGAACTTTTTCATAATATTTGTCGATGCATATACAAATTTTCAGCGCTGCAGGTTTTATGGTTTTTGAGATATACCGAAAAATAAAAAGAAAATTCAAAAGTTGATAACTGATAAAAGTTGAAATTCTGTGTACAAAAGACACACGACACACTAAATTTTCTACTCCACATTCTGAGCCTTTAAGTTGGTGTTTTTTTGACTTCAAAGTTAAAAAACCATGAAAAATGTAGACCTGGCTATACAAAAAAATCTCTCGGATCTTGACTTGAAACTTTGTCGATCTGTTAAGAAAAATTAATTCTCTTGAACAAATCCACAATTTATTTTACACAACAAATAAAAAAAATAAAACTCCACGGTCAAAAACATTAAGAAACACGCATAAATGTACTTTCTCTCAGAAGTCAGATACCTGCATAATTATCAACTGAGCCACGAAGGCCAACGAATGGGATATATTGAAAATCAATACAGTTAGGTATAATATGTTATATCTAAAATTCATATTAGATGATACGGAAATTTAAAGTTTTATTAATATGGTCACAAAGCTGTCATAAGGAATTTGTATAAAAATAGTAAATTGACGGGACCTTTTAGTTTGGTTGCTCTCTATCCACTACACAATGGAGGATAAACAAGAATTAATTTATAGACTCTTTAAGTTACCCTGCGTAGAACCTAATCCCTGGTAAGCCCTTATCTACTCTCCTGGATTAGGGGATGAACACAACATACTATATTTCTGGTACTACAGAATAACCTCGTCCCACAATGTCTTCGTAAGAGATATTATATCTCAAAACACCTACTTTTTTGATATTTTTAGATTGACTTGCGGGCAACTAAGTGCTACATTATGTTAAATATTAATTTAAGAGGACATATAAACCTAAACGCCCCAACGTGAAATCCAATTTCTCAAATATAATTAACAGTGTGTTTTAATTATTTAAAGAAATCCTTTTTTAAGAGTGTTTTTTTATTACTCACATAACTATATGTCGCAGAGAAATATATTATTTTGTGTGCTGAAAGAGAGCATAAACTCAAAGTGAATGTTGTAGTTTTTTCATTTCAAGTCAGGGGGGGGGGGGGTGTGTGCTGAACTGCGCTTAGAAAAAAAAGAAAGGAACTTAAGAAATCCGAACGTCGAAAGACCTCTCGGCCAAAACGGTACGAAACTGTCCTTAACAGGACCAAACCGACGACCGTAATAGCGGGATCATCGAAAAACCGCATAAAGCCGAGACCAAATGAAAATCTAATCAATCAGGCGGGCAAGTCTCGTTCGACCGGCGAAATCAAAATCCTAGTGATTACCCATATCATGGATATATGTAATTGAAATATGGAGTTCTATTAGATGTCATAGAACTCCATATGATAATTATATCCATGATATGGGTAATCAATAGGGTTTTGGTTTCGCCGGTAGGACTAGACTTGCCCCCCTGATTTGTTCTTAAAATGGGAAAACAACAAATTTTTGGGGTTTTCTTTAATTTAAATCACGTAGGTATAAATCTTTTTGAACACACGCAGTATTTACCCGTACTAACATGGGACTTCATAGTGTATTAGGCGGCATCATGTTTTCCGTCATATATAATTCTTCTGTACGTGTGTATGTCACTGAACTCCTCCTAAATAACTCCTCCTTATGCGAGTCCCTGAATGGTTTACATTCACAAAAATGAATTTTATACATTAATATAGTAAAAAAAACAATAAAAATATAAATCGTTATAAATATTTTCGGAATATGAATTTTAAATACTGGCAACATTGTTTTCGATATGTCATAATATTATGCAATGTTGGTTATGCCATTAAAACTTGATGTTTTTCTCAAAGCTTGCGTTGTCTGAATGTTGCCTTTTTTAGGTTAGACAAGACTGATACCCGCACACCTGTCGCTGTGGGATATGTGGTGACAGCGTGTGGTATTTTTATGTTTGTTAAACCAGCTAATAACAGGAATGCCGACGTTCGTGCAGGACAACGTTTGTCGGGTCCGCTAGTGAAATATAAAGTTTGATAAAAATATCAATGTAATTTATGTAACCCTATTCTTAGAATATAATGTAGGTACTATGGTTTAGCGCCCCTCGTTAGGGGAGGTGTTAATGTTAAATGTTTTCATTAAAATATTATATTACAGACGTTACATGAAAAATGATCCGGCCGACATTTTTTGAAAGGTTCTGTGTGTGTGAGTGTGTGTGTGAGTGCTTGACTGGTTTCTTGTCCTAGTGATGGATTGAGTATGGAAGGTGACTTGGGATAATATAATAATATGGTCATGTTAGTAATTAATATTGTCTTTCCTCATTTATCTTCATCCAACTTTCAATCAAACAAACCTAAAGCGTTTCATACATACACAAAATATCGTTAGCTGGAATAATAGGCGACAATATGTAATTTGATATACATATTCTATATTTATTGGGCAGCACTTTTCTAAACCTTTCCTATCTGTTTTATGTAGAAGTCACCACGACTCAGGGTTCATAATAGCCAATAGTTGTGAAGAAAATCAGCCTTTATACTATGACGTGTCCCGCATTCACAGGCTCTTAGATTTAAGTATAAGTGAATGTTACTACGATCTCGCATCTTTGGCCAGCGAAGCACTTGTAGATTTAAGACAAATTTGTGGCCCTTGTATACCCTGGGTATTGGGTATACAGATGTACGCAAAAATGCACACTAAATTACCTTCTTGTGTAAGAAACACGAAAAAATATTCTTTATCACCTGATATGTGATATACAAAATTTTCTGTGCAGAAAACGTAAAGAGTAGAGTTTTTTTTAGCAAGAATAGTTGTAGTAAAAATATTATAATAATAAAAAACTCAGCCGGTAGCCGGTTTTCATATTCTCTTTCGATTGAAGTAAAAGTATACTTAATAGGCCTTGTAGTTTTTTAGTTACTTACAATTAATACTAATTATATTTTACAAGTAAATTATTTAACAAATTCAAAAAACTCATGCTATAGAATAAAGATGTTCATACAAACTGTTCCTTATTTCAAAGACGTATCTTTTGAGGGTACTATGGAAATTATTTTCAAAATATACTATATAGCCTACTATAGCCTCTTAACGTAGGCTCACTATAGATTCCCTTTGAGAATTTCAATTTAAAATGTTAGTAACGTTTACAATTGTGTATCTCAAAACACTCGCACAGATGACATAATTTTGAATAATAAAAGTTAAATTGGCAAGTAAAGTATTGAAAAATTCCATGTGGGTACTGGTTAGAAATCTTGTAAATGCTGGTATTATTGTTCATCACGTTTAACTCGTAAAATATAAGATGGAGAATAAGATTGGTATTGAGGAGGCTATGGGTTCATTTTCAAATAAGAACCGTCGGAATTGTAGTAGATGGAATTGTAATGGGTAATGAAATACAAATAAAATGAAATTATTCAGATGATATCGTCGTGTAATTAAATTCGCAACGCCATTTTCCGATAATGGTGTTATCCAGTGTCCACATTCAACATTTACATTTAGGTATATCTATACAATTCATCTACCTACAATTCTACTACCAACTCTATCTAGGTACTATGCATACTTAATGTGATGGATTCAATTTCAATTTATTTTTTATCAAGGGGATATAGTGGGGAGTTATGAATTCGATATTTTTTTTTGTTGTAGATTATCAACTAGTATCATGCTCAGATTGTTTTCTGAAAGTTTTATCACAATGTATCTGTGTGTGTTTGTATGCTGTGTACTATGAACTATTTGCTACATATGTGCTATTTGCTGTGTTATGTGTTATGTGCTATGTTCTATGTGGTATGTGCTATGTGCCATGTCCTATATGCTATGTACGGCGTATTTATTCTACTTTATCGGTTAAAGACTAAAATACTCATACGATTCTTTCAAATTTTGCAAAAATATTCGTATGGCAAAAATATTCGTTGAAGGATATCTAATCGGTGTTTCTGTTTTTTATTTAACTGTCAAATATTTAAAAATGACCCCAAGTTCAGACAACTTAAAATTTGATATTTTTATTTTCAAATTATAAAAAAGGCACTCCACTTTTATAAAATATTTATATCAAAATCAAAATCATTTCATGAAAATGCTGAAAATTTTCCATATATACACAATTTAAAAATTTTGTGGAGTGACTTGGTGTTGGCCACAACCACTCGATTCTATTGATTTTTTAAAAGGAAGATTTCTCTGAAATCTATACTTACTTTAATCTGTATAATGACGTTTGTAAAGAGGAGATTGTATTATAAAAATATAATGGAAGGAGTTCTGAATGTGGTTTTGATTTTGTTAATGTTTATTGTGCCTAGTTGTATAAGTAAGGGATATATGAAATCAAATCACTGATTAAGGTAGGTACCAAAATATATATTACCTAATGCAGGTCGATCGTTTCGGATATTTTCTATAAATCTAATTAAAGTAAATCAACTCAAAATATTTCTGACCGATTATTGATATGTAATAATAATTGAAAACTGTAGATTGAAATAAGTATTTGGAAAAAAGAAGAAGACCATTTTTGAGTTGTGAAACAGTCTAGATTTGTGATGATAAATATTAAAAGTTTCCAGAATGTGGCAACTTGTTATTGGGTGCGTGTTAAATAAATATTTCGCATAGTACCTGTTAGTTGGGCTAGATGTCATACAAAATAAAATAAAAGTCATGTAATTTATATGTATAAAATATTTACTGACCGCGTGGCACAGTTGATAAGCTGTTTGGTTTCTGTGCGGGCGACTTGGGTTCGTTCCCCAGCAGAGGATAAATTTATTTAAATTAATTTCTCATGCAAATATTGCTTCTATGGGCTGGATACACTGGTTATTTGGAAAAAATTTCCACGTGGCATTAAGGGTCCATACACACCTCAATTTCAAATGAATCCATCAAACATGTTAAACAGTGTGTTTCTAGAAAAAATAGTATAAGTCTTTTCAACATTTCTCTAGTGAATGTTCGTCACAAATTTTTTAAATTCAGCATAAATTCCCATAAAAAAATATTAAAAATATCCTTTTTTACAGCATTTTTTTTAAATTACTCCATAACTATATGTCGTAGAGAAATAAATCTATTATATGCTTAAAGAGTGCATAAAATCAAAGTGAATGACCGATAACGTTTTTTCATTTCAAGTAAGGTTTGTTCTTAAAATGCAAAAAAATCAACAAATTTGGGGTTTCAGATAATTTAAATCACGTATAAACCTTTTTTAACGCACGCGATAGTTACCCTTACTAACACGTAACTTCATAGTGTATTGGGCGGTTTTAATACATCATGTTTTCAGTCACTAAGTTAAGCGTTGTATGTCCTCTTAAACTCGCCACTTGCGCAGGGTGTAAGGTTCAAGGTGCAAAGTGGAATCATTTAATAAGAAAACTTTTTCTGTACTGTTGTGTTGTCAGCAAAAGCAAAATCGATCAAAATATCTGATATGCTCGCCCGTAGATATTATAAATTTAACTTATTTGACTGGATTCATATTTGACGGATGGACAATGTTTGTTCAAGATGTCTAAGTCTTGGGGGAATCCCCTCGTTTACAAGTTGTGAAGAGTCCTTCCTTCCCCTGACTAGATCATCTGTGATCCTGTGACCACAACCACATTACTTCTGTCTCGCTTCCTCCCTTTACCACTAAAGAGACAAAGCCAAGGAAGATCTTCATGATGTTAAAGCTGAATAATACTAGGATAAAGTTTGTGGTTAGAACATTTCACGTTCTACATCTGCGTGTTGACATGTCACTGAGTATTAAATATACAACGTAGATTAATTATGTAGATTTAAGACATTTTTCACATCAATAAATATTATATATTTATTTAATAAATAAAACGGTATTATTTTTATTGACAATAACATCTCAATAGAGACGAAGTTGGGATATCATAGAAGAACCAGGAACGGGCGTTACAAAAAATGGTTTCTTCGTTACCTCATAGATGGCAATAGTATAATTTCGTATTATTCAGGTGAAATGTTTACACATTATTCAAATATATAGAACATTCAAAAATTAACTTAATAAAGGCATAATTCGTGAACGTTGCACAAGCGCATACAGTGATCACGTAAACCAGCAGATGACAGGTCGTAAGCCCTGTAGGTGCCCGAGTACCTGATTCTTCTATGATACCCCAACTTCGTCTCTATTGAGATGCTATTGTCAATAAAAATATCATTTGAATCCCTACAGGGAAAAAAAATCCAATGTTTGCGTATATGCAATTAAAAAATATATTCGATAACGGTAGTAGTTTAGCTGTGTGAAACCGGATTAGAATAGTGCTTCCATTCTTTTCTATTATTATTTTCGAGTGTCATGTAAGAGCCGGGTAATCGAAAATACAACAGGCAACAACAACATCTCACATAGTTCAGCAGTGATGTTCACCACCCATTCGGAATGTAGTGCCTTTTTAGGTGAGACGAGACTGGTGTGTGGGTGTACACGTGCCCCCATTTATAATGTAATGCGCACCCGCACACCTGTCGCTGGTTACCCCACATTGTGTGATATGCCGTGATGGTATGAATGAATGAATAAATAAAACAGTAAATAAACTTTTAATTTTAGAAATTCCATATCCCTATAGGAAACATAAAAAAGATTAATAATTACTCGAATTTTTATTCCTATTTTAATAGAAAATTCTTTTCGCTTTGTTAGGGCCTCTTTAATAAAGCTGAAAATTATATAATGACAACTTATTTAAATATATAAAACCAATTAAAATAGATATAACAGTAATAATTAACATATAAAATTAACAAAAAGAGTGCTTTTTCTTCTCTAGATCGAACTTTTTACTCAATTGAAAGAGTGTCAACGTAATTATTTTGTTCTATATTGTTTTAAAGATGTAAATTGGGTGTTATTTATTTTCTCTATATAAATAAATTTAAAAAAAGTTATTTAAAAATTTGAGAACACAAAATAATTAAATAAGTACCTAGTTGAGTAGCAGTAATCTACTTGTTCGTATCATTATTGAAAAATATGTTGTGATAAAAAAAAATTTACCTATATTAGTTTAGAAGGCGCTTACAAGGCGAAACTATAGTCCGGTTATAAAAAAAAGAATGAATGAAAGATAAATTAAAGAGTTATTAATTTTGCTTGATTTTTTTACTGAGCAGTTTTTTTATGTAGAGAAATAATTATTAAATGTGTTGTTTAAGGTGAAGAGAAAATAAATATAATATTATATGCATCTGTCAGACCAAATATGAAGACGGATCAAGATTTACAACGAAATTTAAACTTATCTTTAATTTTCAGTATTAAAAATAAATAAAATTATTATCTGTCCTGAGCTCCGAAAACTGGCTCGACATTAAGTACCTACTCAAAGTGGTGAAATCAAATTAATTGTACAAAATAAATTTGTAAGAATTTATAAAAATAAAATTAAAATTAATTAACATATTCATTATTAAAAATTGTGTTAACTTATAAAAAGAAACATATTTATTGAAAATCAATAATAGTGAATTATTTGTACGTAGTAAGTTTTCCAAATTCCAACAAAATTCTATACTAATAAATATAAAATTTATTTGTGGTGCATCAGAGGGTTGTTTTGTTATATGAAGATATATTCTGTTTGTTTTGACCCTGGCATAAATAATGATGTAAATGTATAATGCTTTGGGTAGGGTGTGTTGGAGGGGATGACCGGGCATTGTAATCCCTTTAACGAGCACACAACGACAGTGTCATAATTTCAATTTCCTGCAGCTCTTGTGTAATTTGGCATACTTAAAAGAAAATCTGGAGGCTTTAAACAATACGGAGGGATGGGGTGGGAAAGGGGAATGGTATGACAAAGGGTCTCATTGAACGGGGGGCAAATTGATACCCCCCCGTGTTGATTATAACTTAAGGATATTTTATGGATGTTTCTGGAACAGCAACAATTTTCGTTTTACGTTCCTGTAGGGTTCATTGTGGATCAGATGATTTAGTTGTGAACAATTGAAAATCATTTGATCGCAATTGATAAATAGGTATATTTCAAAATATAAAATGGGTGTAAATTTATTTATTTATTTTCAAAGTGTATCCCGATAGAAACGGGACAAAAGCGCTAAGGGGAAGGAAGAATTGTTGAAATATAACCATTTTATATGATAAACAACTATTTTGTAAATTTTACAGATATAAGTATAGGGTTACATAATTATTGTTAAAAACGAGTGGGTTGTGGCTAAAGCCATACTCCTCACTACCAAGTCACTCCACAATGCATTCAAATTTTGTTTGTTAAATTTTCAGTATTTTCATACAATAAATTTGTTAAATAATTTTTGATATAAATATTTTACTATGAAAACTTGAAAAATCTTCAATTTATGTAAGTGATATGCCTTTTTGGCAACTGAAAAATAAAAAAAAACAAGTTTTAAGTTTCCTGAGCCTGGGGTCACTTTGAGTCTTTGAAAGTTAAATAAAAAGAGAAATATCAGATATCCTTCAAAATCTAATGAGGTATAAGTGAGTATTTTAAAAGAATCGAATGAGTATTGAATAGCACAAAGTACACATACTACATACACACATTGTGATGAAATTTTCAGAATATAATCTTAGTATGACAATAATTGAGAATTAATAACTCCTCACAATTTCCCCATGGGGTAGAGAGGAGTAAAAAATAGTAAACATAATAAAATAATAAATTTTATGATACTTTTCGAAGTTTTCCATTACCTTCATTCGTGACTCTACAGGTCGGGCCTTAGCCTTTTGTAAAATTCTTTTCTGACTGTCGGTTTTGCGCAGCGCTTGTGCAGTGGCTAGTTTATTGGCAATTGCCAATTTCTTCCAACCAACTAGAAATAATTATATAATATATTCCATAATATTATGTTGCATAATATTTTATAAATTTCATGAAGCTGTCGTGTATTGTACTGCAAATAAATGGAATTAATATTAGTAGACCCAATTGAATTTTACGAAAGTATTGTGGTGGATCTCTCCACAGCCCAGTAGGGTAGGTATATTAATTTAATAAAAAAACATGAACAATACTGAGATGGCTTTTCTTCTGTTTCAGTTCATATATAATGCAAACCCCGCCATCTGCCGCCACAAAATAAAGACTCTCTCTCTTCTCTAGAGAAAATTTCATTTCCTTTCCATTCCTCTATCGTTTGACCTCCTTCTTACATTTTTCTATTGACTCCATTTTCCTCCTTTCCTCTGCTATACCTACCCGCGAAGATCAACTTTACCCATTGCGGGGAAGGTTTATCAATTTAAGGATAAAAAAAAAATATTATTTTAGACGTCCAGCTAGACCAATATACCCGTTCTCACACGGAGAATTTTTAATATCCACTATTTTGTGATTGTGTAAAAAATATTTATGATTTTTTTTTACAATGAATGGGGGGGGGGTGAGGCAGACTAAGGCTGAGGAGGGAAGGTGGTGTGAGGACGGACGCGTAACAAATACTCCAGGGAGACAAGTCTGGTCAATTGGCGTAATCAAAACCATCGTGATTACCCATGTCATGGATATAATTATTTAGAACTCCATAAAATAATTATATCCATAATATGGGTAATCGTGAGGGTTTTGATTTCGACGGTTGACCAGATTTGCCTCCCAGGTGTCCTATTGTAGAGTAATGAGTGGCTATTATTATATGTATGTTTATATAAAATTTGTAGATGTTGTAGATGCGTTGTGCACGACCGATAGTTCTTGGTGAAATTCCATTTCATAATTAAGTAAAAAAAAATTTTTTTTTAATTATTCAACTATTTATTGGATTTTAACCTACAACATGTTTCGGCCTAAACAAATTTTACAATAGTTTTCAAACAATTAATAAAACATTTTTTTATAAATATATGTAGTAGTTGACAAGCACTCAGTGGTAAAATGAAAATTTTTGATACACATCCTAAAGTAGTAGTAAATAACATCCTTATTGTTAAAATGGTGATCAGATTGATGTAAAAGCAGATTTATAAATATTGACGAAAATGAAATGATTTCGTATCAATTTTTGTTGAAGATTGTATTAGTAGCCAATATTGACTATTAAGACCTATACCTATAAATCATGTCAAAATATTTCTAACATACAAATGATAACGAAATTCGGAAACGTTTTTGTCCATTTAGGTATTCCGGATATTAAATTAATATTCTTGTATATTTTTTGTAGGTATATTGAAAATAAAATCAATTTATCCAAAGTAGGTACAGTCTTTTTGTAACAATTGTTTATAACAAAATATATTTCGTTATTTTAAGGTAACAATGAAGTGTTGATTACTATGTTTATTTGATTCAGTAAGACTATGTTTTTCAAAAAATGTAATAATATGATAATAAAATATAATGATAAGATACGTATAATTAAGTTGTAACGTTTCCGTAACCCATAAAATAAAAACAATAAAACGAAATTATACGAAAAACATCTCAAATACAATATTTATTTTTCTCAAGAGGGCATATAAACCTTAAATATGATAAATTAATATTGTGTTTCTCAAAAAAAATATTATTATTGACAAACATTTTTTCAACATCTCAATAGAGAGGAAGTTGGGATATTGTAGAAGAACCAGGAACTCGTCTCTTCGTCTCTATTGAGATGTTGAAAAAATGTTTGTCAATAAAAATATCAATGACTCCCGAAAGTGGAAAAAATCCATTGTTTGCGTATATGCAATTAAAAAAGAATATTCGATTTACATACTTATTGGTACAAGTAGGTAAAGAAGCCAAAAATGAAATAATATTTCTGGCGCAGTTCAGGGGTGACATCTGTGTGTGACACCGTCATCTCAATTATAAGGACTGTTGCTTTCATTGTTTACAAATAAAAATTAATTTCTCAATGTCTCAATAGATGGCGTTACAAAAAGGTTTTTCCGTTACTCCATAGATGGCAATAGTAATAATGCATTCTTTTCAGGTAAAATGTTACACACTATTCAAATATATAGAACTATCAAAATTACATCGATAAGGGAACTCAATAAGAAGGCATAATTGGTGAACGTTGCGCAAGCGCATAAAGTGATCACGTAAACCAGCCGATGACAGGTCGTAAGCCCTGTAGGTGCCTCGAGTTCTTGGTTCTTCTACAATATCCCAACTTCGTCTCTATTGAGATGTTGAAAAAATGTTTGTCAATAAAAATATCATTTGACTCCCGAAAGGGGAAAAAAATCCAATGTTTGCGTATATGCAATTATAAAAGAAAATTCGATCAAAAAATATAATTATTTTCAACATTTCTCTAGTTGATGTTCGTCACGCATTTTAAAAATCAGCATACCTACTTCCCATAAAAATATATTAATAATATCCCTTTTCACAGATTTTTTTATAAATCACTCCAAAACTATACACCGCCGTAGAGAAATAAATATTTTATGTGCTTAACGAGTGCATAAAATGCCACAATTACACGCATATGCTGCCAATATAACATTACATTCTCAGCTGAGATAGACATATTCAACGCGAAATATTGTAGATTTAGACATGATGTTCTGAAGGTGATGCGCAACCAATATCCCTCTATCCTGTCCTCCTAGTCTCTCTTCTCTCCTTTCTATTCTCTTCCCTAGTTGTTGTATATATGTGTGTATACCTATGTGTGTATGTGTATGTATTATGTATGTATATATGTATGTATGTGTGTGATGGTGTGTATGAGTGTGTGTGTGTGTGTGAGGGTGTGTAGGTATGAAGGTGTGTGAATGAATGTTTTTTGATGTAAACTATTTTATTATATTGTTATTTGTTTTTATATTATGTTGATGGAATGCTTTTTTGGCTCAAAAAAGTAAAAATAATATTGTATCATTAAACTGTACATGAGCTGTAGCTTCCCAAAGAAAATAAATAAAATCAATGTATGTAACCATTTTTTTTCATTGTCAGATTTGTTCTAGATATGCAAAAAATCAACAAATTTTGGGTTTCCGAATAATTCCGATACTTAAAATCCTTTTTAAACGCACGCGATATTTTTCCTTACTAACACGTAACTTCATAGTGTATTAGGCGGATTTGATATCATGTTTTCAGTGACTAGATTTAGCGTTATAAGCCCTCTTAAAAAATCACACAAACACAAAAATAACTATCCTATTCCCTGGGGTCTAGGTGTGAATAAATAAAAAGTGTAGTCCGAAATTCCGAAGCTTCGTCGTCCTGAATGTTCTGTTTTACTTCCGTACCCTCGGGACTTGAGGAATGGAATTAAAGGTTTCATGGCACCTATCCACAACAAGTAAAAATATAAAAAGGAAAACTTAGGCAAAAGAAAAGCATTGATGTATTTATACGACTCAGTTGTATTCTGTCTACACTTATTTTCCGTTGCGGCTCTGATCGATTCCATCCATTAAAATACGACAGTGAGGGGTGAGATTCTCTACACCTACATAACTACACATATATGTTGGTTCGATTGTTTTCAAATATTTATACTTACATTTGAGGATAAACACTTCTTTCACACATTCATTCTCCCCAACTCCCAGATTCTCTCCAAACAGAATCCACCCAAATCAAACGGTAAACATTCCCGAACGGCAATGGTGGCTCGTGAGAGAATATGTATATTCATACAGTTCTATTTTATTTATTTAATATACATAAACAATCACGGTATAAACCATAATGTGGGGGAAAACAACGACAGGTGTGTGGGTGTGCATTACTATGTAAAAGGATACACGACATAATATGCATGTATGCCCACACACCATTACCGTCTCACCTAAAATTCCCTAAATTAAATGCTTGTGCTATAGGTGAACAGCACAAATGCTTGTGCTATAGGTGAACAAAATCGGTCGTGTAAGGATTCGAACTCGCAACCACTGGATTACAAACCCAGCGGGCTAACCGCTCTGCCACCACCCATCTAAAGTAATATATTATGTGTTATTTTGTACATAGGTGTCATACTTATTGAAAATAAATACATTTTAAAATATAGTAATTTTACGTATTTTCCTCTTACAATTCAATGGTGGGAATCAATTAGATGATTTCCACCATGCAAAGTGTCTGTTTATAAAAGACGTAGGTAATTTACAAGGGTATTCTGTAGATATTTTGAAAAAAATCATGTTTATTGGGTGAAAGCCTGATAACCCCAGTCAAGAAACAAAAGGATTTGGGCATTACTATCTCGGAGGATTTGAAATGGTGTGAACATATCACAATGATTGTTAAGAGAGCCAACTCTACTCTTTATCTTATCAAAAAATCATTTCACCACCTATGTGTACAAGTTTTCCTAGAAATATATAAAACTTATGTGAGGCTGATACTAGAGTATGGGTTTCAAATATGGAATCCTTACTTTATCAAGGACATTACACTGCTTGAGAAAGTGCAAAGACGAGCAACCAAACTGCCAATTGGAATGGGTGGTCTGGAATACTCAGAAAGCTCTGCAGGAACGCCGGAACCGTGGGGATATGATTGAGACATACAAAATTTTACATGGCTATTATCACTGTAGTGTTATGGATAACTTTTTTACGTTGAATCACAATCCACAACTGAGGGGCCATCACTTAAAGCTGAATAAAACATCCTTTTCCCTGAATCCAAGGAAACACTTCCTGACCAACAGGGTGGTGGATGCCTGGAATAGTTTACCGGATAAGGTTGTGAGTGCTGGAACACTTAATCAATTTGGATGCACATTAAAAAAATAAGCACATGATACAGGCCCATCAGCAATAGCTGCCTGCCTGTTAACTAATAATAATAATAATAATATACTATGACGTTTTGGGCAACAATTTTTTACATCTTTGCTACCTGTTATCTGCTAAAGCCACTTCAACTTAGGCTTCATAGTATCAATCATTGTGATATGCTGTTGTGTAGGACGTGTAGGTGTAAACCTACTTAAGGGGGCATAAAATTTAAATACCCCAATTTCAAATCAAATTTCCTGAAATATGTTAAACAGTGTGTTTCTAGAAAAAAATACCATAAAAATTTTCAACATCTTTCTCTAGTAAATGTTCGTCACACAATTTAAAAATTCATCATTAATTCCCCCAAAATAAATATTAAGAATATCCTTTTTAACAGCATTTTTTATTTAAGTACTCCGTAACTATGTGTCGTAGAGAAATACATGTTTTATATGCTTAAAGAGTGCATACAATCAAAGTTAATGACTGATAAAGTTTTTTGCAAAATGCAAAAACTCAACAAATTTTAGGTTTCCGATAATTTAAATCATGTATAAACCCTTTTTAACGCATGCGATTGTTACCATTGTGCATTAGGCATTTTTAATATAATATCATTTCTTCAGTCACAAGATTTATCGTTATATGCCCTCTTAAGCAGAAAAAAATAAGCCTTTATATTATGACGTAAGTCTGGCAGTCACGGGTTCTTGGTCTTGATCTTTATAAATTATTTATTTGTATAATTACTTAATAACGTTTTTAAATTAATATTAAACTATGTATTTTACGAGTCGCACTTGTTTCTGTCTGAAATGTGGGGTCTGGTCAAGTTCTAAATCCTGTGAAAGATCCAAGTTCGGTTCTGTCTGTGGGAGACCGGGGGCGGCATCAGGCGGTCAGCAAACAAACCTGCTATTGATGAGGTTTACAAGAATTTCAATATTCGTTTATACTCACACAAGAGGTGTACCAGTAGGTATATTATATATGTATATATATACACGTGTGTGTGAAAAGAAAATTAATTTTAAACTGTGATGGTTTTTCCAATGAATTGTGGACTTGAATTTGGTGTTAAACATTTCAATAGGCGAGAATTTTTAATGTATGTAGGTACTTGCAACCAATAAACATCCCTTAATTGTTTAGTTTGACACATAATAGATTGAAGGTATAGTTTCTTATTTCGAGTATATTTATTAAACTATTCTCTCAAATCTTGTTTCTTTAGACTGAGCACATCGGATAGTTGAAAGGATTTGCCTCGTTACATGCACAAGGTGTAATGATGTAAACTTATTATTTTTATTTGATGTAGAAAAAACCATATTTAATATTGTACAATTCAATACCTC
Source organism: Molanna angustata (assembly GCA_963576475.1). Taxonomy (NCBI): domain Eukaryota; kingdom Metazoa; phylum Arthropoda; class Insecta; order Trichoptera; family Molannidae; genus Molanna; species Molanna angustata. The sequence goes on along the minus strand of OY754969.1, from coordinate 34,875,236 downwards.
TACCTACTATATTTTCACAAATCCATGATATAAGTGTGTATGATACTTATTTGAATAACATTTTTGAAAAACAATAATCTCGATCAACATGACTCAGTAAATAAAATAACAGAGCGAGGTCTTTATTTTTTTTCCATTTGTTTCTGGCTAGATTTTTATGAAGATTAATAACACAATATATAAAAGTTTTGAAATGTGGAAAAACGTCCTTGGATTTGTAAATAGTTGGGATTATGTGTGATAAAAAGTCCAAAAATCAAATTAAATCCGTCAAAAAACAAATGAACAAAAAATATTTTAACACTTGTTTATTACACACATAAGGTCAATATGACAGAAATCAATCTATTACTTTATAACATTCTTTACCTTATACATAACAATTATTCTCATTCCAATCACTTAATATAAATGTTTTCATTTTATTATTAAATTTAAGCAAACGACATGAAGCCCTAACGAAAAATGTGTTATTTTGATTCTAAAAATTATTCTAATTCAACAAAAAAATAAACACGAATATTGATTTTTAAAATATTTGAACCTTCGTTATTTCTTTATTTCGTGTATTCAAAAAAATATGACATTTTAATAACTACTTATTCATAACCATAAATAGTAATATTATTCATCATCACACTAAATTTACTTACTTCACATTAAATGGAAGATACATACATATTATATCCTCATACATTCCCTAAATTAAGCATAAATGCTTGTGCTTTAGGCAAAATAAATCGATAGCTAGGAAGGGATTTGAGCACGCCATCACTGGATTACTAAGCAATGCAATCTAATTTGAACATAAATATTTTCACATGAATTGAATAAGATGAATTGCAAAATATAGAGAAAAATTCAGAAAAACCACAACATCAAATTGCTTAGATAGATCTTATTAAATAAAACGCATTTTATTTAAGATACTTGATATATATAAAAGAAGAAAAACATGCACTAAAATATGTTATTTGAATTTTAGAAAATTAGATTTTGCGGCAAAACAAAGAAAAATATCGATCAAAGGCCAGTTGATTCGGCGAATAAACAAATTTCCAAGTTGACCACAAGAATTGCACAAGTGGTATCAAACCAACGTTTGCGGTGAAGGCCCTAGAAACAATTTCGCTTTAATTGCGTAACACTACAGCTAACTCTGGAGAAATATTTGAATGATTTGCAGAGCGTGGCAGCTAGTGGTCCCCGACCGCACAGTGATAACAAACGCCAACCGCCACCGTTGACGCCCCTGGAAAATTGTTAGTCCACGCGTAACGGGGACCGGATTAGTGATACTTTTGGAAAAACAAACCCATTTAGATGTTTAATTATAGATTAGGATATATGAAAATGGAAAACTTTAAATGATCCCGGCGACGACTTAATGTGGCTAAAGATGCAATAAATAGATTAGTGGATGGATTTAATTACGAATTCTAAACGAGTACCTACCTATCTATTAAATAGTTTAAAAAATATTCTCTTAATCTAACTGTGTTTATACGTCCTCTTTTTAAAATTGACGTACAAAAACTAGAAACATGTACCTAATGCCGCGTTGACACAGTCAGAGTATGCTCGGACCGAGTGGACTCGTATGAGTAAGCTTCATCCAAGTGTACACGCATAGCGGTTCACACATAAACTTTTTTACTCGGATTCAAAATCATAACTGCGACAGCTCTGTTGCTGTAAGGTGTTAGTTTTCATTTAACACACAAGCTTTTTTACTCGTTTTTAAGGTCATAAATATGGCACGGACAGATCTGTTGTTGCAAGGTGTCGGAGTTGTTGCAGACACATTAATTAAAGAGATAGAAAACCACTACAAGGAAAAAAAAATAAGCAACACAAAAGGAAAATTTGGACCCGTCAATGGATTTTAAGGCGTACAAAGCAGAACGCATCTGAAAATTTCCTTCTTGAAGTACAAATGGCACTGCCGCGTTCCTTGCGTCTTTATTTTTATAATCTTTTAATTTAACGTTCCGTAGAACTTCTTCCGCTTCGTATAATTCAAAAAATTTAGCGGTATCGCGCTCAGACCACTTTCTTTTACCACGAGATGACATATGTTTGTTATTGTCCGCCATTTTGTTTGACTACTCCTATCTGAGCTAACTCGGAATAATAGGACGTGGTCCGATTCTACACGGATCGGACGCCGACATCCGAGCGGACTCGGATTATCGATTGACATTATACGAGTGGCGTCCGAATAGGTATCCTCGATCCGAGCGCACTCTGACTGTGTCAACGCGGCTTAAATGTTAAGTGGCTATAGTAGGCTATTAAGTATATTTTACAAAAATTTTCATCAGTATCCTCAAAAGATATGTATTTGAAATAAAGAACACTTTGTACGAGTATTTTCATCTTTATTCTATTGCATGAGTTTTTATGAAATTAGTTTCAGTAAAATTTGTTTCAGTAAAACCCTTTTTAAATTTTTAATTGTATGTGACTAAAAAAACTACAAGACTATAACGTAGATTTTTACTTCAATCGCAAGAGAATATGAAAATCTACCGGCTGAGTTTTTTATTTTTATAATATTTTTATTAATATTCTTTTTATTAAAAAAAAACAAAAGTTTACTTCACGAAATAATATTATACATTAAATGTATGATAAAAATATTATCATACATTAGAAGATAACTTAGTGTGCATTTTTGTGTACATCCGTATACCCAGGTACACAAGGGCCTTAATGTCAAAAGAATTCATATAAATACTTCTATTTGTATGCAATAAGTATAGCAATATTGGATACATTGTATGAAATACAAGATTGTTCAATTTTATCAAAATATCTTATGAATCAAGATGAAAAAATTTTAAACGTGCATTGTCATCGAGAATACACAAATTATGAAAGTTTCAGAGCATCAATTGGTCGGGAAGTTAGGTAAAAAATTGATTCCAAAATTCCAGTACGGATAGACGATAGACGATGTAATGAAAAGTTAAATACAGATTTGTATAGTACCTACAGACCTTTATATTAATAAGTAAATACAAATAATATTAATAAGTAAATACAAATAATATTAATAAGTAAACACGAATAATATTAATAAGTAAATACAAATAATATTAATAAGTAAACACGAATAATATTAATAAGTAAATACAAATAATATTAATAAGTAAACACGAATAATATTAATAAGTAAATACAAATAATATTAATAAGTAAATACATATAATATTGTAAAATAATGTATAAGGTACTTATTTAGATTAAAATGAAATACTATTAATAAATTATATTATTCAAATGAAAAGAGAATAATGGAATGTATATTTTTGTTTGGAAAAAAATATAAGAATTTGCTAGTCATTCTAGTTTATTCTAGATTAGACTTTGATAAAAAGAACATCTTGTAAATATCTTTATTGTAATATATTCTTCTTTTTGATATAAAATATACCTTTGGTATTTTATTTATTCTCCACGATTAAATTATTAAAGATATTCTCTCCTGGATAGAGAGAGAATACCACAAATATTAATAAGTAAATACAAATAATATTAATAAGTAAATACAAATAATATTAATAAGTAAATACAAATAATATTAATAAGTAAATACAAATAATATTAATATGTAAATAAAAACGTATTGAGTTCCGGAGTCCGTCCCTGATGATGGGTATACATATTTTAATGAAAAACTTCACTATGGTATTGTGAGGGATAATATAATGGCTATGTGTATGTAATTTAGGAATGATATAATATTGTAGAATTTGAAGTGCAACTGATGCTAAAGGTTCCTGTTTAAAGGGTAGTTCAGGGAACAATCAGGCAATCCATGATCCTGATTTGTGTTCAATATTGCAACCTTAAACTTACCACCCTATTTACATATATTCCCTTTAATAATACTCAACCAATCATGAGAATGCTGTTCGGAGCAATGCTTAGTGCTTACAAAGCTGACCTGCTTACTGTGTCTAGCGAAAACACGAAGGCTTGTATCATTTATACTCGTCGTTGTGAATTAAAACTCTGTTGTTAAGAGGCTATACCTAGTAGGCTTAGTATATTTTGAAAATAATTTCATTAGTACCCTCAAAAGATACATCTTTGAAATAAGTAACAATTTGTTTGTATATCTTTATTCTATTGCATGAGTTTTTTGATTTTTGAATTTGTTTAATACTTTTCTTGTAAAATTAGTTTTAGTAAAATCCTTTTTTTTATTTCTTTATTGTAAGTAACTAAAAAACTACAAGGCCTATGAAGTAGATTTTTACTTCAATCGATAGAGAATATGAAAATCTACTGTCTAAGTTTTTTATTATTATAATATTATAATAACTATTCTTGCTATTTAAAAAAACCTCTAAATATTACATTTTTTGCACGATAAAATGTTGTATATCACATATCAGGTGATACACAATATTTTTCGTGTTTCATACATAAGAAGGTAATTTAGTGTGCATTTTTGCGTAAATCCGTATACCCAGGGTATACAAGGGCCTTAAAAAAAGTTAAATAAAGTAATTCTGAATCGGTGAGCCGAAAAAAAAAAACAATTCTTGACATGTTATCCAACTGTCGATTTGTTCAGGAGAACTTTGTTCTCTTAACATATCGACAATGTATCAAGCCAGAATACGCGAGAATTGTATGGAAAGGTCTACTTTTTTCACGGCTTTTCCAACTTTGAAGTCAAAAAACACCAACTTAGAGGCTTCGCAGCATATATGTTCCATACACGGATTTACTCAGAATTCGGAGTAGAACATTTCGTGTGTCTGTGTGTGTGTCTGTGTGTGTGTATGTCTGTGTGTGTGTGTGTGTGTGTCCGTCCCCCCCTTATAACTTTTGATCCGCTCAATTTACAGAACCCAAAATTTCAGAATATATAAACAGTTATAGGCTTACAAAACTTTTATACTCAGAATTTCGAATTTTTCTTTTAGTCAGGGGTTATCAACTTGAATTTTTACTTTATTTTTCCATATATCTCAGAAACCATAAAAGCTAGAACGCTGAAAATTCGTACCAATATAGACAAATACAAAATCTCAAATTAATTTATTCAAAAAAATTCCAGGGTTTCTCAAACATTTTTTATTATGAAAAATATTTTTTTTATGATAAATTTATGAGTTTAACTGCTTATATTTCCAAAACTTATACAATTATCGAAAAAAGCCAAAACACCCCAACTAGATAATTTAATTTTCTATAAAAAATATTAACATTGTAGTAGAAGATCTCAATTTTTTTTAACAATTTTTTTAAAAATTGAATTTAGTGACGACATCGCTTCATACATTTTGTATGGCAGTCGCCTATACACAATATGTAAGAAGACTTAATAGTTTGATACTTCATCTCCAAACATACATACCATCACTCTATTTTCAAATTCTGGGTAGGAAAAAAGGAACTTCCTCCATACTATCCTATCTTGACATACATACCTACATAATATATGTTGTATAGAAAACAAAATATCTGAAAATATTCAATAATTTATATATATGGGTTTATAGTTTGGTACATATTCTTCAACTATACATACTATCGCTATCGACAGTTGGATCTCATGTGTTACATGCAACTAGTTTTTATTTGAATTCAAACAACCTAGATATCTACAGCCATAATGACCTATACACTGAAGCTCGTGAACAAGTCAATAAAGAATCTGCCGTATCTGGATGTCTAAAAAATATAGTCTGGAAAAATAAACACACGCGTATTGACAGCTAGGTCAGAATATATAAGACAAGCGTGCGACCGATCATGACGTATGCTGTGGAAACGCGTAGGTACGTACGAACCAAAGGGCTTCTAAGGAAAACGGAAATGAAGATCAATCACTGAAAAAAAATCCGAGATCGTGTTCGCAATGTTGAAATAAAACATGTAGAATAGAGAACATCGTTCGGTGGAGTAGATCCAGAAGAAGACATTGGAGGGACCACGTAGCCAGAATGGACACAGTGATAGACTTGCGTATATAGCAGCAAATGAAATCCCATCTGGTCATCGTCTTCCCAGCAGACCACCCAAGGGATGAAAGGATGTTGCATTTCGTCATCTCAGGAGGTATTGTTTTGTATTACAGACATGTCTACTAAACGAAGGAGAAGAAGAATTCTATTAAAACTCGTGGCAAATACCACTATTTATTATCATTTAAATATACAAACATGTGTGAACACTCTTTAAGGGCAAACAGCTTTTAAAATAAAAATAAAACAAATATTTTATTTCTATATTGATATACGTTAGTTAATATTATATTGTGGTTATATAGTTTTTTAAGAAGGCTTAATTTGTTTCAGAGGCTTAATCCAAAATGGACTGAGAATGAATGGAGCAAAATCTAACGTAATGGTATTTGAGAAGAGCGAAAGACGAACAATATGCGAGATACGAGTTAATAATGAACTATTAGAACAAGTGGATGAATATGTGTATCTAGGAAGTATGTTTCAGCGTGATGGAAGATTGGAAAAGGATATAGAAAGGAGGGTAACGGTAGCAAATAGAGTAAATGGTGCATTAAGAACAATAATGGCCGACCCAAGGCCAGCAAAACTCGCTGTGCACAACGCTATTGTCGTTCCAACCATGCAAGTGAGACATGGACATGGCAGAAGACGCATGAAAGTAAAATTAACGCTTTGGAAATGAGATCCCTAAGACGAATGTGTGACAAAACAATTTATGATAGGATAAGGAATCAAGATATCACAAGAGAATGTAAGATTGAAAGAGATATTTTGAGTAGAATGAAGATAAATGCTTTGCGATGGTTCAGACATGTAGAGAGAATGAACGATGAACGACTGACAAAGAAAGTATACAAGGCTGAAAAGAGTGGAATGAGATGTAAGGGTCGACCGAGAAAGAGCTGGCATGATCATAAAAATGAGATTTTGAAAGAGGGGAATATACGAAGTCAGAATAATAAAAGAGCATGTATGACGCGATGTATGAATGTAAATGAGGCAAAACAGGTATGCCAAGATAGAAGAGTCGGGCTTTCGGTTCTCTCTGCCTACCCCAAATAGGGAAACGGCGTGACGGTATGTATGTATGTATTAATTTGTTTCTTAGGGCTATACTGTTTTATTGGATGAATTCTTATTTTCTCTCAAAACTATGCAAGCAGACGATATTAGTTCTCATAATATGCGGAACGAGTGTGTTGGAAGAACAGTTTTATTTCCGGCTGTGTAAGTAGGTAAAACTTGTTTTTATTGAAATCGAATTCAGAAAGGTATCATTGAATTAACCTTTTGGCAGATTGGATATTATTAAACAAATCATTTCAGCCATAATTACCTTGTCAATTGCAGTACAAATTCATTCGATTTTGAAATTGTTTGTGGAAAATTCGAAATATTATATTATTCAGACGCGGGTAGGTACCTATATAATTTAAACTTTAATTATGTTCACCCAAGGGCCCGAGATGTTTCTTCGGCGGGACCCTTCCCTAATCCTTCTATGAGGTCGGTCTTTCGATGAGAAACTTTTGTTCTACTCACGGGAATATTAATAAATAATTCCATTCATCGATCCTGCGTAAGAATTCGAAACGATCGGGAATTAAAGGGATGGGCAAAATAAATTTGAATGACCAAAAATAAAGAAATGGTCTTACTGTTTAGTACGGGCATACTTGTAAGATAATTCACACAGTGAAATCAACGCCGTAACGAGATTTGAAAACAAAATATTTATATTCAGACCGAGACGACATTATTTCTTTATCCGTAGAAAACGTATTAGGTTTACAGTTTTAAAATTTAATGAATTCGAATAAACTATTTCATTTTCATATCAAGTGTCAAATAAGTTATGAATTAAAATATTATCAAAATTTGTAATATAATTTATAAAGATGGAAATCTCAGTTACATCAATACGGTAAAACAAGTCAAATAAATGAGGACATCCTTAATAAAGTTATCATCACGTTGAAATTAAGAACAAAATGAAGTTAAAGAAAACGAAAATCGATCTAATAACTCCTGGATATTATGCAATATGTATAGCAGTTACAATTCAAGTTCACATATACAAAATTGTCCAATTTTATCAACATATCAAAGGAATCAAGGTGTAATCAGTTTTATCATGTATTGCCAACAGTTATAACAAATTCTGAAAGTCTCAGAGATCTGGAAGTCTTGGAGGTTAGTCGAAAATCGATTGAAAAATTCAGATAAGTGAAGTTAAAAAATGGTGTTAAATAATTAACCAACTATACCATAATAGTGATTTATTTGAATAAAAATATAATATATTAACATGATTTTTGATATTGCGTGAGAGGATTTCGAAGGTTTTTGACATATAAATTCATAGAAAAAAACAATTGTCTATGAAAATACTAATCAGTTCTAAGTCAACGCGCTAAGATATGATACTAATATAAATACAATTGAATTGAATTGGGAACAAACATTTCATAGAACGCTATTAAGTCATACATACATACGCTAATAAAACAAGAAAAAAAAATACCTTGCAATCATATTGATTTAATCTCAGAAAGGTACAGTTTTAAGAAATGTATTTTTCATTTCGTTATTTGTATGAAAGTTGAGTCAAAAATACATTTTCAATTTAAATTAATGATTGCACAATAAAAGGTAACATAGTTGAATATCAAGTCATAAAAAATTACAAGATGAAATAAAATTTAAAAAGATAGATCAAAAAATATATACATTTACGGTAAAAAAGTACTCTAATGAATGAGGAGGGGATTGTTGGATTGTATTAGGGTTTAAGAACATCTTTATCTGTTTTTGATAATTTTGTTAAGTGTCATGAAAAATGTCTGTGTTATTGATATCATAGTAATGACGAGTAAAAATATTAGAAAGAATGTTTTTTTTTGCTCATCACTAGTCAACCACCAGGAATCAAACGCAACGAATAAATACAAGAAAAGAAAGTTAGTATAATGAGACAAAGCCTTTATATAAAGAAGTCGTTAGCGGAATATGTTGTAAGATGGGTAGAAACTTCAATGAAAATACATCATTTTATGCGTATATTTCAGAAAAAATAAGCCGTCATCTTTATTTGGGTTTCATGTATTCAAATTTCATCCATATATTTATTTATGTAGGGGGAGGAAGAGAGAGATACTTAAATACCAAACACGGTTAGGGTGGTTACATTATAAACAGTCAATTGTAATGATAAATATACCTGATTGAAAAAGCAATTTGTGACATAATCTTTTATATTTTCATTCAGTTATTCATTTAGCTTTATAAAATGATAAAGTAAAAATGTTATTAATAAAAACTTAAAACATTCTCTTACTTACATTACGCGTTATAAATTTACGGAAAAATTATATCGATTTGTATAAGAAACTAAAAATATTTGATATAAGACATTTATTCTTTTACAATAAATGTTTATTGCTAAATGCTAACTAAACCTTATCAAGCCTACCTCTTTTGTACGCCCTTAGAAAAAGAGGGGCTCAAATTACTAGAAAAATAATTTACTATACCTACCTAAATATTTTCACTGTTGGGAAAAAATAATAATAATAAACATTTCCTTGCACCCTGCGCAAGTGGCGATTTTATTGCCATATGGAAATTTCTTCCAACTAACCAGTGCTTCTAGCCTAGAGAAGCAAGAATTGCGTGAGAAATAAATTTAAATAAATTTCTCCTCTGCTGGGGATCGAACTCAGGACGCCCGAACAGAAGTCAAACGGCTTACCCTCTGTGCCACGGAGGTCGGAAAATGAACTTAAAACAGCTGTAGGTATGTAAAATACTCGAATTCGTATTATGTGAATATTATCAAGGCATATTATACATTGTTATACGATAAAACTTTGAATTATAATTCAAAATTTCGATAACATTTATTTATGTAGTTTTTTTTTAAGTTAAACCAAACCTACACTTAACCTCTGCACTCGGGGTGCTGTGAACTACCGTGGAAAATAAAACAGAAGTGTCGTGTAATACATATGTATTTATCTGGGAGGAACTAATTGCCCAGAACACCTGCAGCAGAACAGAAGAAGTTCTTATAGAAGACTTTATACTGCACTAGGGATTGGCGAACGGAGGAATTACAATCATTGTAATGTGTTCAAAGTTGTAGCGCCTCGGTTTACTAAACAATTCATACATAATGTAATAATGGTTTTCTTGGATTGTATAAAATTAAAATAAGTTTAAATTTCACTGAATTGGAAGAAGATACTAAAAATGAGTGGGTTGTGGCCAACAACGTCATCACTAACAAGTCATTCTATAAAGTATTCAAATTTTGTATGGAAAATATTCAGTACTTTCATGAAATGAGTTTGTTAATTTTTTTTTTTTATTTAAGTGTTTTATTATGAAAACTTGATAATTCTTCAATGCCATTTTATGAAAGTGATGTGCCTTTTTACCAATTTGAAAATAAAAAATTACAAATTTTAAGTTTCCCGAGATTGGGGTCACTTTGAAATATTTGATAGTTAAAAAAATAGAGAAGCACTATTCAGATATCCTTCAAAATCTAATGAGGTCGTAGTGAGTATCCGATATATAAATTTGCAAAATTTGAAAATAACCGAATAATAAAAAAATAATATATAATCGATAAAGTAAAATAAACACGCCGTTCATATCACACAGCACGCAGCACATAGCACACACACACAGATATATTGTGACGAAACTTTCAGAATACAATCTCAGCGTGATACTAGTTGATAATCTGCAATAAAAAAATCGCCTTAAAAATTGCGATATCATAACTCCCCGCTATATCCCCAGATCGCCTTGGGTTAGTGAGGAGTAAAAATAGTTACAGATAGTACAGCATGTAAATGTGCACTTTCCCTATGACTCTTTATGGCTATTCCAAATATCAATTGGTATTTAATGCTGTGGTATAAGTAATAACGAAGCTTGGCATCAGAATATCTTAAGCATACTTTTGTGTGCGAAAGGAAAAACCAGACATGTCAAAAAATACCGAAAATGAGTTAAATACGCCATTCATATTAAATTTGTTATGACTGTTCAGGAAAATAAGGATATGTCGATTTGTATTCATTTATGCGTTAAAATTACATAGAAGAAAAAGAGATAACTCAATTTTTTAAAAATAGAAAAAGGAAAAAGATTTTAAGTCATCTGTGTGAGGATATATAACATTTTCTTGTAACAAGGATATTATTATCAATTCTGTAAAAAAATGACGAGTGCGAGCTGGGTGATACAATACAGCGAAGACAAATAACATATTTGGGTCACATTTTGCGAGGTGAAAAGTACAGGCTGCTCCAAATGATTATGAAGGGCAATATAGAGTGACGCCTCAGAATAGGAAGACGTCAGATGGTATGGCTCCGCAACATTCGTGAGTGGACCGGCATCAGAGACGTTAGCTAAATGTTCCATACGGCGGCGGATAGAGATGCCTTCTCAGCAGTAATCGCCAACATTGGGGGACCTGATATGGCACGAAGAAGATTATAAAAACACTTCCAAAAACATCAAAAATACAGGAGATGGAGAAAGAGACAGAGTTGCTGACCACTGTCAAGAGATGCAAAGCCGCATATTGTGGCTACATATTCCGTAGTAATAAATATGCCCTTTTACAACTTATACTGAAGAGAAAGATAGAAGGAAGACGGAGTATGGGGCGTAAAAAAATATCCTGCTTCAAAAATCTCAGGCAGTGGTTCAGGATTCCGGATGCGGCGACACTTCGGCGCAAGATCGGGATGAGTTTGGTATGAGTTTGGTATGATGGTCACCAACCTTCGTTAGGAGCGGCACAAGAAGAAGAAGAAGATATATTTACTAATTAGGTTGGCGCAAGATCGGGATGAGTTTGGTGTGATGATCTCCAACCTCCGTTAGGAGCGGCACAAGAAAAGAAGAAGGAATAAATATCACCAATCAAAAGTATTTTTGACAAAAAATTCCATAAGTAATGGTTTCATTATTATAAAATATTATGTTGCAGATTTTTTTATTCGTGTTTGTATTTATAAAGTATGAGTAGGTACTTGTAAAATATCAGGATTTAAGAAGATTCAACATACGCAGAGAAAAGGTTATGTTTGCTTTTGTATAAGGTAATTATTATTCTATGAATTTGTGAGGAATACATTAGAGTTTCATAATTACTTCAGATTCATATATGAAGGTTCTTCATAAATCTTTAATATGAACCAAATGAGAGGATGTTCTTGTCTTAATAAGATTTAGACGATAAGATGCTGAGAAAATATTACTTTGTAAGGTACTTAACTAACAAAGTAAGTACCTACTGATAAATAATTATATAATAATTTAAATACTGAGTAATTTAAATTACTACAATCGTTTTGTTTATGCCACGTAAAAGTAAAAAAATGTTTGGCATCAGGCATCAAAACGTAACTTTCATTTTTCAAGATAAGAAGTCTTTGAAATCAATCAAATTAACAATAACTAGATATTTGATATATTTGGATGTATGAAAAAATATTCTTATTTGATTTTTTAAAATTAATTATTAAACACCATAGTAAAACTACGTTTATCCAGAAATACATAAAAATATACTATATGTACATAATATGCATAAGAATAAAAAATCTTACCTCACAATGTGTTTGACTTATATCTGTCATATTAAGTTTGAATACACGATCCCTGAAACAATAAAAAACATAATATTAATATAGAAAAAAAACGACCTGAAGATGAAGCGGTCGTTTCCAAACAGATGGTCTAAACAGAGAGAATCGCTATAAATAAAATTGTTTGAAAATCCTAGAAATTCTACGTCAATATTATGTATTGAAAGGTATGAAAAGAAATATTAATTAATTCGTGTTTTTATGACATTTTTCGTCATACAAAGGTAATCATAAACATGGCAACTGATGGAAAATTCTTTATTAAAAATAATACATATTTTATTGGTGAGGTAACATAGACCTATAATAATCTATATACAAGATATAAGCAAAATTTCTTGATTCACACTGCGTGACTGTGCCACCTAATTTTGGTAGCATTCAATATAACGTGTTTGAATATTTTCGAAATGGTTCGGAATGAAAATTTAAACGTCATTAAACACTAATATCAAAAAAGATATTACCCGAATGCAGAGTCCTAGGTACCTAAATACTAACTCCTTACCTCACTGGAGTATTTAGTATTCTTAAGTTAGCAATTGCGTTGCAGAGACATCCCTAACTAAATACTAAATAATACGCCAAACTCAAGGTCGCATTTCACATTATTGCGTACGAAGAAAAGAGATAGATCTATGAGTTTAGAATGACGTTTAAAATGTTTTTTGTCATAAAAACACAAACACATGTAACCAAGCTCACACTGACAGCTCGATGTCACGATTTTTCTGAAATTCCAGCGAATTTTCGGCATCACGTATAGATCGCTGAATACTTTGTTAACAAAATCACCAAATACACATTTAACGAAGTTGCTAAAATCATCATCCATCGAAAACATCTCGTATTTTAGTATGAAACCACTCGTAAGGTTCCTCGCGATCAACTTTACTTTTTGACAGTTCGCAAATATTAGTTTACGCCACCGCGCATGCGCTAAGTATTTAGATATGTCTCTGCAATGCAATTCTCATACAAAAACTTCGTAGCATTCGCGAGTTAGGAAACCAACTTAGGAAAACTTAAGTGAGCGACTGTGCAATGAAAACATGGTTAGTATTTAGAATTTAGGTAGGACTCTGTATTCGGACCGTTGTTAACACAGGATATTACATTTCGAAAAGCAAATACTTCTATATTTAAACATTGACAGTCTTAAAAATAAAAATCTACTGCACACCCGTTGACCAGTGTTTTAGTTACACACCGTGTAAAGCCCGTGCAGCGATTATTTGAAAATCTTACTAATAAACGCTGTATAACGACTGTGTAGTTGCAACAAGCGTACCTACAACTAAAATTAATCCGACAACGTTGTAATATCGCTCGCGCATGCGCAGAGCCGCCAGCTGTCAGCCGACATTATAATTATGACGTTTTCCATAGTTAATATTTTCATGTTTTTCACATTTCAAAATAGAAATATGGAAAATATAACGAATCATAATATGAATACCCAAGCGAACACCATTGTTGATATTATAAAAAAACATTTTTTTTACAACTTTTCGCTTCAACTATCGAGACTATAATAATTTGTAGAGGTTTCATCATTTTATTCCAAGATAAAACAAGGATATAACAATATAAATACGCATATCAAAATCAAATTTGATTTGTGATACATGAAATGTGTCTTAAAACACCGCTAAACTACCTAGAACAGGCGTGCAAGCGATGTGTAAAATTTGTATGAGATATACGCAGTCGTTGACCACAGCGTTTATTGGTAACGCTACACGGGTGTTCAACGGTCGTGTTACTTTTACAACACGTTTATTAGAAAGGCTGTGTTTGGAATACCCCTGTTTCAACTCACTGTGTGTATCAATAATAATAATAGGGATTTTATATAGCGCTCTGTATATTCTTTTCTCTGTGCGTAAGGTATTCATTAATGAGTGCAATATATATATTTTTTAGACATATTCAAAATCTCTCACCGCACACTTCTTGTCAATATACGTAATTTGGCCTATTAATATTAGACAGCGTAAATCTTTTATTGGAATTAAATTATAACGCATATTATTTGTCGTTGCATGTGTGACTGCTTCTCGGGGTCATAAAAGGGACGAACATTTAAAATCAATGGTGAAGAAAATAAGGGTGAACTGCCACCTTAGCCTGGTGTATGTGGAGCAATAAAAGTCACCAAGGGGAGATACAGTGGCGTAGTTACTTAACGGCAGGGCCATGCAAAACATGAGGGCCTAGCTTGACAAGGGACCCAACAATTGTAAAAGCTCTTTAAAATATAAGTAAAATGAAAATACTAAAATATCCAAAGATAAAACAGAGCATCCACAATATAATTCAATTTCAAAAAATAACTTAACAAGCTTATCCAACTCTCAATTCGTCCAAGATAATTTATTTCTCTTAATGAATCGACAATACTAATCTTAGTCCCGCGTGAGAGAATGGTATGCAGTAGTAGAGTTTTCGCACCGTTTTTCCAAAGTCAAAAAACACCAACTTAGAGGCTTCGCAGCATTATTATGTTCCTAATGGATTTACTCGGAATTCGGAGTGGAACATTAAGAATGACTGTGTGTGTCCCCTTATTACTTTTGATCAGCTAGATTCACAGAGCCTAAAATTTCAGAGTATATAGAAAATTTTAAGCCTACAAAACTTCTATACTCAGAATTTCATATTTTTATTTCAGTCAGGGGTCATCAACTTTTGAATTTTTGCTTTATTTTTCCATGTATCTCAAAAACCACATAAGGTAAAACGCTGAAATTTGGTATGAATATAGTAGACAAATACAAAATCTCAAATTTATTTTTTTAAAAAAAGTTTTTTATTTAGAAAAATCTATAAGATTTGATGATAAATTTATGTGTTTAACTGCAAATATTTCCAATTTTTATGAAAATATTTGAAAAAACGCCGGAAAACCCCAACTAGATAATTAAATTTAAATACAAAAAATATGCACATTATAATTTCAAACTTTTTTATACAATTTTTGTAAAAATTGAATTTAGAGACGACATCGTTTCATACAATTTGTATGACAGTATACACAATACAATATCTACGGGGACTCTCAATAATTTGATACTTAATCTCCAAACAGACATACCATACCATCAAGCTGTTTTATATTGTGGGTAAGAAGAAAGGACTGACCTCTCCATACTATCCTATCTTGATATACATACCAAAATGTTATATATATATATATAGAAAATAAACTATCTTAAAATATTCAATAATTTGATTGGTACGTATTCTTCAACAATACATACTTTATACTAAGGCCATCGATCTCATGTATTACATGCAACTAGTTATTATTAGTTTCCTTACAAATTGCCTCAAATCTGTGTTTTGAGTCTGGCTGTTTTCCTTTTTATGTGAATTTACATAGTTACATAATTGAGTTTTTGTTTCTTATCCATGATTCTATTTTATTTTATTTATTTATTTTTCACACCTTTATAAGAAATACTATTATGAAGATTACTGCTGCCCAACTAGGTAACCCTGTTCTAGGGCTAGCAGTTTACAATTTTACCAAGCCAAATATTTGAAATTTCGGTTTTTTGTTTTATTTCTTTTCAAAATTATTAACTGTGTGTGTCTTTTATGGTTCTTTTTATTGTTTTATTTTTATTTACATTTCTTTGTTTTGGGGTACATTCCCGTATGGATTACTTTTAATTTTTGTTAATGTTTGAGTTTCATTAATGATAATGCCACTGTTGAGTTTTTTCAATATTGTTAGAGAATGCAGCAGGCACTCTTAATTGGAGAGGTGACATTCCTTGTTGTTTATGTACATATATGACATGTAATGTATTGTATGGTGTATTTCTCTGTGAGTGTCTCATAAATAAATAAAATAAATATTTAATCAAATAATAGTTAAAATCGGTGTATTTATTTCTAATTTGCTGTGATATGCGCAAATATTATGTAGTTTAAATTATGGAATTTAATTTTATTCAAATGCTTGTGGGCTGCTGCGTAATTTTTGCTTGGGGGCCCTAAATATCTAGCTACGCCACCGGGTGTGTATGTAGGTTCTATTCGAGGGGTTGGTTATAGTTTACGCTCAAATATTCATCTCGAAAAAATGCAGGAATAACACTCAAGTGTTTATGTTATTATTCAACATTTGTATAAACAATCTGAATGTATTTTACTTCTTTACATACAATTTGAATGCAAATTTATATACGAATGCCGAAAGAATGTTTTCCCCAAATTCTAACCCACAGTAAATTTGTTAGTAAATCTAGTATCTAAATAGTCATATTAATAAATAAGGTTGATTGGAAAGTTCATAGAAATTAATATTGTGTATATATAAAAAGATACACAATATTATTTTTTTATAAGCCGAGTAAAACACAAATCTAATTGGTTTATTTTATCTTGTTCATAAAATTGATTATATTTTCCATATATCGATCGTTGGGAGCCTAAAAATAGTAAAAATTACGAGATTAATAAGCTTTTCCTCACATAAGAATGTTAATTGTTCATATATGGTTAAAATATAAATAGTGCATTTGGTGTTGAACTTGGTTAGTCGATAGTCATCATCAATATTGATGTAATCTATATGCATGCAGTCTTTTTTGTTATTATGGTTATTGGAAGTTGATTGCGAAGGTTCTGTGCATTTTATATACATATTGTACGAAATTAAATATCACGATCACATAAAAAATCAATATAATTCTATGAGTAGGTATTAGATTCAATAATATGTACATAAATATACGGCTATTAGTATCGGGCAGACACTATACAGAGGAGAGTATTTGCCGATAGATTTAGACCTCATACTTATGTTTTGTTTCATTATTATTTTAATTTTTTTCGGCGCTGGCCGATTTACTAATGATATTAATAACAATATAGTACTACAAATAATAAAACTCAATTATTATTACTACACATCCTTAAAATAATTAGCACATCAATGCGTAAATTGTAGAAAAAAATAAAAAAAATGCAACAAACGCATCGCCAAGCTTACAATTTGGAATAATTCACCCATCCAGATATTTAACATTAGACCCGGCACAGTTTTTTTCCCTAGTGAGGCATTGCAGACATAATTGTTAATGTCTATTTTTTATTCAAATATACTGCCTCGACAATTCGTTGAAATTTGCCTTGATAGTCGATGTTGAAATTTGTTATTTACAAGATATTATTTTGAATTAAAAATATTGGCATGCATTTCTTTTGAATGTATAGGTATTCATCAATTTTATAATTCGTTATGTTTGAATTTTCCCGGTTATTCGTTCCTTCCGAATGTAGATATTTGTTATATCCGTATTTCCTTTGTATATAGTTTATAGCATAATTTATACGCCTTTTCTGTTTTACGACATTGGTTCTTGGTTCCTTACAATCTCTCCTTCCCTTCTTTCTCGGAATAACTTTATTACTCGTTTCCATACAAGTCATGCACTACCTTTTATACAAATATCTTTATATAGAGTGTTTCTCATATATGTCATAGAAAAGTATTTTTACTCTCCGCTACTATTTTATAGTAAGAGAGTTAGTATTGGCCACAACCCACTCGTTTTTGTTTATGTTAGGATCTAAATGCTCTCATCAAGTTGATTTTGTTGTAAATTAGCCTTAAGGCCCAAGTATACCCTGGATGTACGCAAAAATGCACACTAAATTAGCTTCTAATGTATGAAACACGAGAAAATTTGTATATCACCTGATATGTGATATACAACATTTTATCGTGCAAAAATGGTAAAATTTAGAGTTTTTTTTAATAGCAAGAAGAGTTATTGAAATATTATAATAATAAAAAACTCAGCCTGTAGATTTTCATATTCTCTATCGAATAAAGTAAAAATATACTTCATAGGACTTGTAGTTTTTTAGTTACTTACAATAAAAAATAAAAAAGGGTTTTATTAAAACTAATTTTACAAGAAAAGTATTAAACAAATTCAAAATACAAGAAAATCATGCAATAGATTAAAGATATACATACAAACTGTTCCTTATTTCAAAGATTTTCAAAATATAATGTATAGCCTACTTTAGCATCTTAAGGTCCTTGTTTACGCCTATGATCGGGATGTATGTAATTTAATTTATTTTTATTTAATTAAAATTAATTTAAAATAAGACGTTTAAAAAAATAAGTGTAAGGATATTTTTATTTATTCACATGAACATTTTTGATGTCAAAATAAACCATCTCCCCACTTCATACTTTCCTCATACCCCTAGTCCATCTCCCATCCACATTTTTTTCTGTTGAGTGATTGTGTTTATATGCTTACCTATATATTTTAATGTATTACTTTAATTGAAAACCTGTTATTTGTTTCTTTGTTTATTATTATCTTATATTTATATCTATTTTATGTAAAAATAATAAAACTGTTGGTTTTCTATTGAATAAATGAAATAAAATGAAATGAAATGTAAAGTCTGATTTTTTTAAGAGTGCCAAAGCTCATAGGGTGACCATGGTGTAAAAGAAAAAAATATTATGGGATTTTTTTTTATCATTTCATGATATAAAACGGTTGTAACTTTCACATGCATATATCTTCAAAACCTTCAAATCTTTTCATACCTATTCTTACTCCCGGTACCATGCGGCTTTAATGGGTCTATATTATTAGGTATTTTCTGCAAATGTTAATGGGCATCTCCTGGGAAAGTAATATTTAAACAAAATATTTATTTGATACTTTTTATTAGGAAAATAAAAGAATACATTATGAAGTAATTAATCCTTATAATAATAAACAGTTACATATTATTTTACAAAATAATAAATTATATTATACAAAATATTAACATAATAGTTCATTGAGGCAAACACACATACATAAATAATATATCTATGTAACTAATACAAATAAATAATGGACACATATTCTATAATAAGACGGTGATAACACATGTTTATAATAATAATTATATATCGATATTAAACAAAAAATAAAATACATAAGTTAGAAATAAAAAATGAAATTCTTAATTTAGAACACATGGTCACCATAAAAAATCAAACGTGCGCTCACTTCGAGATATAGATACGTACTGTCGGGTTTGTTGATGTTTGTTGTTAAGGACACCAAATGGTGTAAACCAATCAGCAACCACGATTCTACTAATACATTTACATGCGTAAATACTATGCATTTTTTTTTGTTTATGTATAGAATTGGCACTTTAAAAAAATCAGACTTTACACAGATATGAACACTTATCACTTTTAAATGTACGAAATACGAACAAATATTTTATAATCTGTGATAAACGACATTTTTACATAAAAAGGTATAATACATAGTTTTTTTTAATAGCAAGAATAGTTATAAAAAGAAACTCAAACGGTAGATTTGCATATTCTCTTTTGATTGATATAAAACTCTACTATAAATAATTAACAAAATGGTTTTATCAAATCTAATTTTAAAATAAAAGTATTTAACAAATTCAATTTAAAAAAATGTTAAAGTATAAATATATGAAAATATACCGTTCTTTATTTCAATGAATTACATTTGAAGGTTCTGGGATATAGATTTAAAAAAAATACTATTTAGCCTACTATATAGTCTCTTAAGATGAAGCAATCGGCCCTTAAACTGGTTCCAATATTTGTTATTAATTATGGTTTATAAATCTAAACAATAAGCTAATTAAATTGAATTTAATCACTTTTTTTTTTCAATTGATTGACACATCTTAACACCCTGTGCAAGTGGTAGATTCATTGCCTTATGACAATTTATTCCAACTTCAAATGGATTATAGTCTAGAGAAGCAATAGTTGTGTGGAAATTAATATAAATTTTTTTTTATCTGCTGGGAAACGATTAAAATGATCTACTAAATTAATGAAACACTGTCAATAAACGAATGGCCAAATTTATAATACGAAATATTTAATATTAAAAATAAAACACGCCGTATGTTGGCTGTTTTGGTAAGAATCAAAGTTTATCAAGGCTGATTATATTATAAAAATAATATTTGACAAGATACTGAAAGCAAACAGAGCAAATTTTATGGGAAACATAATTTATTATACCTACATAACATTAAACTAGAAATACAAACACAGACATACCTACATAAAAATACATAGATATCGTCACACAGCGTTATGTTATATAGATCTATATCTTCCTATACTTATATATTATGAAGATTTAGATATATCATGCCATTTTGACAATAACATTTAATCTAAGAGATAGCAACGTAAAAAACAATTTATTTCGTCGGCCTTAGTAGTTCAGTTGGTTGGGTATCTGACTGCCGATCCAAAGGTCCCGGGTCCGGTGGAGACACGTTTTTAATTGTGTTTTCAGTCTGGATCTGTAAGTCTCCAGATTGTGGGAACTTATTTTTGGGTGCGCGTTAAATTAACATTTGACATAGTACCTACCTGTTAGTTGCCCGAGAAGTATTATAAAATTATTTTTTGATATTTCCTTCGTTATTGAATATAGGTATGAAAAAGGTATGCTTGGCACCTGAAAGTGGTTGCGTTTGCCAGTGCGCATCATAAAAAGTATTTGTATTATTTGCTAGTGTATAAAAACTTTGACAATTAAGAAATTTAAATATCGACTAGAAAAATTACTCAAGACGAGTTTATTCCCATATGGCAATTTCTTCCAAATAACCAGTGTTTCCAGCCTAGAGAAGCAACATTTGCGTGAAAAATAAATTTATCCTCTGCTGGGAATCGAAACCAGGACGCCTGAACAGAAAGCGAACGGCTTATCAACTGTGCTATGGCGGTCGGAATTTATTCATACTTAATGAATAAAAAAATAATGACTGCCTTTGATATATAATTCAATCAATTATACGAGTCCAATTTTATATTTTGATTTTCGTTTACCCTAGAGGACTATTCGTCATCAGCAATGGCGCTACAGCCCGGTGTGGGCTTTGGCCTCCTCAAGAAATTGCCTCTATTCCGCCCTGTCGGCAGCAAGTTGTCCAATTTGTCGGTCCGATCGCTCTTATATCGCCCTCGATGTCGTCCAGCCATCTCATCCTAGGTCTCCCTCTGCTTCTTCTTCCTTCAGGGCAGGTGTCCAATACTTTCTTTGGGACCCGGCTATCTTCCATTCTACAAACGTGTCCGAGCCAACGTAGACGTACAGGGCTTTTATTCTCATATATTATAGACAAAATAAAAACTGCATCAAAATAAAAATAACAAAAATGTTTCAAAATAAAATAGGTAAGTACATAAATATCAAAACACATTCATTCAAATTTGAAATCGTGACAAAAGTATTGAAAATTTCTTGTCTGTATATTTATTTCGGCGAGACTTTGGTTCCTACCAATTTGATATCATTTGATGCGAAATTGATGGATTAAATTGGCGACCGAGTATATAGGCGGAAAATGAAATTATTAATATCAGACCGGTGTTTCAAAAAACAAAGTGGATTATGGGGATTTAGGTGAAAATTTGATGAAGAAATAGATATAAACCTTTATGCTAAGCCGGGCATAATTGAACGAACTCAGAAACACGAACGATGAAAAATATATGAAATCATTCGAATCTTAGATTTACTTAAAAAATAATTAAACACTTTTGGATGAAGAGACAATTGGCATATGAGTACTTCAAACATTGTGTAAGGCATGTTTTATCTTTTAATTATTTATTTACTGTTACAAACACTCACCACTACAAAATACATTAAATAAGACAATTAATTACTTACATAAAGACCAGAAAAAGGGGAACACATTTTACAAAACTAATTAACATATGTGAATGTTGGTGAATCTGAATCAAATTGACCTAGGGTTACGTTCACAATGAACGTCGAGTGCACTTAGTGACGCTCTATGCCGTTCAAACCTAATGACCGGAAATAGACGCTCGAAAGACACTCTGTGGCGTTCAGATTGAACGTCAAGTGTACGCACCAAACGCTCGGTAAAATTGTCGGGTGAAAAACGCTCTGACAGTTATAGTATCTCTTGACTTAAATTTAGCTGTGTAATAATGACTTCTATTTGTTTCTGTGGTTTCTATGGTATGGTGACAATATGCATTCACAAAGAGGTTAATTTATAAAAATATCATTCAAAAATTTCCAATCACAGAGATCATTATTTACTCCACTGCCCAATTGTTTTCCTTCGATGAAAATATAACCTAAAAATAGACATGTATGATAAATAATATTTGACATTTAAAACGCCCGATGCTGCGTTCATATTGAAACGCCGCTCGAAAGCGTTCAGTGAGATTGGTGTGAAAAACGCCATAATCTCTAACTTCAGGTACATCCGACACCCGAAGCCGAGCGTTGTATCTGAACACAGCCTGGAAAGGTTTAAAAGGGACAAAAATAACAAAAAACACACATACATACATTAGGAAGAAATAAGTTTATAATATTGTTAAATTGCTTTGATGCCCCTGAAGATTCAGAAAAAATGACAATATTTCCACAGTTTGTATTAAATGTGGAGCAAGCTCTTATGATAAATAATTTTATTTTTATTATTGAGGCGAATAATCTCAATTAATATATCAAAGAAAGCCATTGACCCACCACGAGCTGATAATAGCAATGATTATTTGTGACAATTCGAACTAAAAAGCAATAACACTTTTTAGTACATGGATAGAGTAGCAAAAAAAATTGTATCAAATGCATGCAATTTCAATTCACAAAGTTTCAAATTGTACCAACTCGACACGCAAAAAAGTCTGCATATGCTATCCGTGGACATATAAGTTATTCAATTGTAAACGATATCAATATTATGGGAGATGAAATATTTAAAGGAAGGAACAAATTCCAAAACATTTTTCTCTTTTGAGGAAACGAGAATAAGTATTTACAATTGTGGAATGGGATGGCTCAAGTTATCTGTTGGTTCCAGCGGCTGCATTGAATTACTTTAGGACCGTGGCGGTCCACTGTCTTTAGCCGGTCCTGTGTTCAGGTTCCTTTAACAGTCAACAAAGCTCTTGTTAACTTCATGAGGAATTCGAAATTTATTTCGCATTTAACCCTTTTAACATTTCTTTATCGTATTAAATTATTGGGTGGGAAGCAAATCTATTATTCTGTGAAAATTTCCCTCGTGGAAAACATTCTTGTATTGCACCACCTGATTACTGAGGGAACCAATATCAATTGTTCAGTTTAGCAATCGAATTAAACGGTGGTTGATCTGATTCTAAAGACAATATTCATTATCCTTTACGGAGACGTGTTTAATTATCAATATCACCTGGTGTTTGTTTACTTACATACATAATCTATTGTACCTATATAATTAATACTTAATCTTGTTCTCCCGACAAATGTAGTAAAAGGTAGTAAAAATACAGAAATCAGTAGGTAGTAACTAGGTAGTAAAAATACAGTTATCAATTAAATTAGTTTCCACGTTATTTTTTGTAGGTGCAGCAAAATTAATTCACTTTAAATAAAATCAAAGTGTCAAAATTGCTGTTGGGAAACAAAATAAGGTTTCTTGTCAAATTAAAAGCTGAACAACGTAATTAGAGAAACAGTACTTCTTATTTTTTCACATTGACCGTGGATTACATAATTGTTAGAAAAAAAAAACACTTTTTTCTTCTACTTTAGATGGGTCGGTGGCAGAGCGGTTAGCGCGCTGGGTAAGTAATCCAGTGGTCGCGATTTCGTTCACCTAAGCACAAGCATGCTTATTTTAGGGAACGTATGAAGATGTATATGTACTTGTTTAACAAGGACACATTCATTTTTTTATTTAAAAAAAAAACAATTTGAACTATCCAGGACTATCATTTCGCCTGGTAAAGAGTAAGACCTATACCAGTTGAAAAAGCAACATACCTTTACCCGTCTTTAAAACATCTTAAGTGATGATATTACAACGTTCGACGAAGAGATTCAACTTTAAAAAAAAACTAAACCTGTTATACCTGTCTAATAACTCTTAAATGACGCTCCTTTCCCATCCTCTCTCACATCCCACAACCTCAATCTACCTCCTTTCTTGGTTGGTGTGATTAAACATTTCATCATTTAACGTGTTTATCTTTATGTTTGTTAATTTAATTTACACTATTTGTTGCCTCACGTTGCTTTAGTTGGTTGAAAGAAATTGCCTTATGCCAATCAACACGCCATTTGGCACACGTATGTGAAGTAATAAATAAATAAAATTCCTTCGCTAG
Source organism: Molanna angustata (assembly GCA_963576475.1). NCBI lineage: Eukaryota > Metazoa > Arthropoda > Insecta > Trichoptera > Molannidae > Molanna > Molanna angustata. Next base: position 34,850,373 of record OY754969.1, on the reverse strand, counting down.
GCGATATTGTCCTATATTCTTCTTCTTCTTCCTTTTCATAGATCCGAAGATCTGTTTCAACCGCTATTCTGTCTCCTGTTAAGTGGACTGCCAGCTGTCTCGCCATCTCTTTGGAGATCTTCCTGGTGGTCTCCTTTAAGCTGGGTTCTCTTGGAGAGCGATTCGTGGGAGTCTATTTTCATCCATTCTGTTAACATGTGAGCTCCAATATCGCATCCGCTGTCTTCCCCATCTGACGATGTCTTCCGTACTACACATTTTCCTATATTCATTAAAATAATTGTAGAAGCGAAAAAACGTATTTTTTTTAATTTGTATAATAATGAAACAGTCTAAATTATACATGTGAAAAAAGAAAAAAAATGTTATAATTAAAGCCGAATAAATAAATTAATCCATTGTTAATATTTATGTGTTTTAAAGCCGGTGAGATTATTTACGGTGTAACTAAATCGGACACGATTATATTTCATTACTTTATTTTGCGTTTTAGAGTTGAGTAATTGAAAATACGAGGTAAAATAACATCTTGCATAGTTCAGCAATGAGCTCCACCACCCAATCTGAATATTGACTTTTTTTAGTAATAAGACATGTGTTAGACCAATCATGACATATGCGGTGGAGACAAGAGCCGACACGACCAGAAATAAAAACCTCCTACGAACATCGGAAATGAAGGTTTTAAGGACTATCACAGGGAAGACGCTTAGGGACAGAATTCGCAATGACGACATAAGGCGGACCTGTGAGACCGAGAAAATCATACGATGGAGTAGAGCTAGGAGAATATTTTGGAGGGAGCATATCAACAGGATGGATGCATCTCGAATACCATCTATAGCGGCAAACGAAATCTCACCAGGGTATCGCCTCCCCGGAAGACCACCGAAGAGGTGGGGGGATAGCTGGACCTCAGCTTCACAGGAATAACTTTCTCGAAAAAACAGATCTACCATCTAATATAAGAAGAGGAAGCCTTATTAAAGTGAGATGATATTGGTGTGTGGTGATACACTCATTATGTCTTGTTATGAGGCAATGCACACCCGCACACATATCGCTGGTTACCCATACTGTGGAATATGGCGTGATGGTATGTATTTTGTATTTTCTACTGCAAATATATCGGTTTCGTTAATTAATTGTAGGAATTTTGCACAAATGACATTAACTTCCAGATATGGTGTAGATTATTAATGTCGTTATATTAAAAGCAGATATTACGTCTATACAGGAACTGAGGCAGCTTTGGCTACTTGGTTTGATGAAGGTACCTGCACGAGTCAGTGACAATTGGTTGCAGCCTTAGGAAATGCTTAATGCAATTATCTTAACCCTCACCCATGCAATCGTGTTCCTTGTCCAGTTGACCAGAAGGGTCAACTCATTAATCAGCGAGGGTTTCCTCAAGGGACGCTATTTCCCACTGCATCTTGGAAATCCAGTTAGGCCGGAAGAAGTATGGTGTAGCTACACACCTTAAATTACCTCAGCCATTTCCGTTGGGTGAAAATTTGTCGAAAGTGTATACAGCATGTCCCAAAAACTAGTCTTAGAGCATGCCTCACCGAATTATAAATTATCTTGTGGCTCATTCACTCAAATGCGCAACACTCAAATGCGCAGAATGGGTTTATTGCCACAAGGCTATCTATTCCAACCGATTTAAGCATAGGGAAGTCTCAAGTAAATTTGATAAAAAATTAAAAGTTTATCAAAAAGACATAACAATTCAGATGGGTGGTGGCAAAGCGGTTACCGCGCTGGGTTGGTAATCCAGTGGTCGCGAGTTTGAATTCTGCCACGACCGTTTCGATTTCGTTCACCTATAGCACAAGCATTTATGCTAAATTTAGGGAATGTATGAGGAGTATATAGACTCAAAATATCTCTAGATTATTGCCCCTTTACACTTGTATATGTGCTTGTGATTTATAGCCGTAAATTTTTATGAACCTTATTATAAAAATATTAATATTTCGAAAAATAATGTTTTATACAGAAGACAAATTAAGTTTAATAATCATACTAGTGGGCCCGGGCAGACGCAGTTCTGCAATAGACCGCCTTCTATTTAGATCGCATTTTATATAGACCTAATTTTATGTATTGTTCTGCACAACACATTTTATATTGACCTCATTTTATGTATTGTTCTGCCATAGACCGCATTCTATGTAGATCGCATTTTTTAAAGACCTCATTTTATGTATTGTTCTGCCTCAGACCGCATACTCTGTAGAACGCATTTTATATAGATCTCATTTTATGTATTGTTCTGCCATAGACCGCATTCTATGTAGATCGCATTTTATAAAGACCTTATTTTATGTATTATTCTGCCTCAGACCGCCTTCTATGTAGATATCATTTTATATAGACCTCATTTTATGTATTGTTCTGCCATATACCGCATAATATGTAAAACGCATTTTATATAGACCTCATTTTATGTATCTTTCTGCCATAGACCGGGTAATATGTAGAACACATTTTATATATACCTCATTTTATGTATTGTTCTGCCATAGACCGCCTTCTATATTGATCGCATTTTATATAGACATCATTTTATGTATTTTACCAAATTTATTTCGTACATTTTAGTGTATTATATTCTCTAGATGCGTAATACAGATTGAAAGATAACAGAACTTAAAAAGGAATACCGATAGTTTTTGTGCATTAAAAAAAAAAGTTTTTTCTTATTTTTATTAAGAAAAATCTAAATTAAAATATAATTTTATTTTTCAATTCTATTCTTTTTCTAATATGTTTTTTTTACATTTTTTGTGACTATATTATAACCTATGTTCTTTATTTTAATCTATTAAGTGATAATATACGACAAACAATAATTGATTTTATGGTATACCTATAAATTGTATTACTAAATAAAATCATATGAATATGCATTAGTGAGTCATAAAACCTCGAAGGTATTTTTTTTAATTTTTACATGGCTTCAGGTACTTACTATGTCAAATATATATTTAACCCGTACCCAATAACAAGTTGTCAAATTCTGGACGCATCATGTTTCTCGTCTCACAAATCCAGACTGAATACACAATTAAAAACTGTCTCTTTACCGGGAATCGAACCCGGGACCTTTGGATAAGAAGTCGGATATCCAACCAACTGAGCCACAAGACCGACTAAGTATGTTTTTAAGACATGCTGTATATTCTTGTTTCATTGATAAATCTTGGTCATTAATCTAGATAAATTATAATACTTAAGATGCAGACATGGTAGACATAAGAGAATTGCTACATATTATGTACAGACAAGCTGTATGTACATGATCTGAAAGAGATGAATATATTATATGAATTCTGATATGCTGTGCGTGTTGGTAAGTCCTCCTTTGCTGGGTATCAAAGTTTATTATAAGATGGGTATATATAGAATATTCATGGTATCATGCAAAATAATGTTTATTAAAAATAATGAATATATCCTTGAAACAAGTACATATATATCTTCATATATTTCCTAAATTAAGCATAAATGCTACCACGGGATACTACCACGGGAATTGTTCAGAAGAACTTGCATCTTTGGTCCCTCCGAAAATCAATCGCAGCATCCATTCACAGTGGACCTTCAACATATACGAACAAGTCGCTTCTCGAACTCCTTTATTAACACAGCAGCCCGACTGTGGAACGATCTTCCGAATTCTGTGTTTCCACCTTCGTACAACCCGGGTCTTTTTAAAATCCGAATTAATAAACTCTTTTCTAGATTGCAAACCCCTCCCAACGCTACGTAGTGCACTTCTTCGGAAGAGTAAAATGGACCCAAATCCTAATAGCTGGCGTCCCCTACGTAGACATGTTAAAAAAAAAAATGCTTGTGCTATAGGTGAACGAAATCGATCGTGGCATAACCATTGCATTATATATTCCAAATAAAATAAAATAAAAAAAAATACATTAATCAAGTGCGCTAACAGCTCTGCCACTAACCATCTAAATTTTTTATTAACATTTTGTAGTGAAATATACTATAAAAGTAACTGAAAAAAACAATAGTAACTTTTTTCCTATTGTATAAAAGTAACTGCCCCAGAAAGGTTTAGCCTAGTGGGACGTTACTTAATCTAAATATGTACAAATGTTTGTGTATTAACAATAAATAAATGTATATTTTCTATGTTAGGTTAAGTAAAATCTGTCCATTGTTAAAGTAATTTTGCAAGTAATATGCACATCATCTGTGAAGTTGCAATATGAAATGATTTATTGCAGACAGTAATCAGCCAGCGGGAAGTTTTACTTCCGAAGTAAATGATGGATGATACGACACTTTCAATTTCATTCCTTGAATTAGCTATTCCCCAAAGCGATTTTTCATAATTCCTCGTCGAAACCCAAAGAATTCATTTTCAAAAAGGAAATGAATGAATGAATACCGTTATTTTTTGTCAATGATCGCCGATTTAAACAGACAGTTCGACGAATGTGAAATATATTAAGAATGAATGGAATGAAAATATCGGATCATTTAATTTTGTCAAAAGTGTTTAAAAGACATCAATGGGAATGCCTTTACAACGAAGTTTTTCTTTGTTGAGTAACGAAAATACATATGGTCATAATTTGCAAAATACAAACAGGATTGACGTTATTTTTACCGATTGTTAGATGATTTGAGAAAGCGAAAATTTTTATTTTAATTCGAGTTTTAACTATGGTGATAAAGTTTGTAAACAATGTTTCAATTAAAATAAACGTACGAGATTAAGACTTGAATATTCCGAATTTTCAATTACCTATTTTTTGAAGTACATACAACACTAAGTACACTTCAACAATATTACTCGCCAATAGCACGGCTTCATTATTTGGGTAATACATATTCTAGTTTAGGCGATATTTATTATTTGTCATTGTCAAAATATAAAAACTTATCGCATCAATATTTCTTGATGCAAAATGTCAATTTTATTTCGTTTTAATGTGTTATTATTGTTTTATTTACTTTTTTAATTTGAATTTATAGTATATTGTTGGGGACTCCCTTTTAACTTGTATAGGTACTCTTTTTCTATCTCTCTTGTAATCTATTTTTACGTTACTTTGTTGTTTACTGGTTATTTTTATTATTATTTTTTAATTATTTATATAATTTTGTTTCTGCATCTATATATTTGGTGTATTGCATATTGTATGGATATATATATACATATTTTAGGCATCTCTTTTTATATTTTGTTTCATGGCTTATTTTTCAACTGTTTTTTATGTTTCATTCTTTTTTAATGACACTTTTGAATTTACTTTATACCTTGGTATATAATTTATTTATGCTATTTATTTTGTTTTGGATTTATTTCTTTAAAAATGTTTAGATATAATATGCGAAAAATATTCTGATAGGTATTTCGTACATCTCTTTTTGTTTTTATTTTATAATATTATTGTATGTATTAAACCTGTTTGTACTATTTTATTTTGTATGTACTTGTAAAAGGCTATTTAGCCGTTGATGGAAATAATAAATAAATAAATAAATATCAAAATAAGTAATGTTTCCTTTCCTTATTTAAGGTAAAATCTTTCAAGCGATCAATGCTTGTGTTTAGATAGTGTATAGACTGAAACATGTGAAAATAAAAATTGATTATAAAATAGATATTGTTAATAAATTATAACACATGTACCTACATTTCTATAATGCATACACATATTGGAAAAATAAATATCAAATTACGAACCCATATAGTTTGGTCACGTACACAAAACTCAAATATAAAGAACAACATTTTTATTATAAAAATTTAGACGTAAATACTAAACCCAGATTAAATCGTAGGATATGAGTGCCTAAGTTATTTTATTGAAGAAAATATATTATGAGTATGAAACTCTCTGTATGAAGAAAGATTATATGTGTTTAACTAAGATTAGTTTGGTACAATAATTTTAAACAAAACTTATCTTTGTATCCAACTTCTCCCGAACTCGAATATATTTTTCTTATTTTGCACACATCAATTTTTCTAATCGTAAGTGAATTCAGTCTCTAATCAATGCAAAATCAAGGGCACAAAAATACGTATTAGTCATTTGTCAAAAGGCATTTTCTAGAAATTAACTCAAACAGGGTGAAGCAAGTAAATTTAGTACTATCATAAAATTATAAAAAAAGAACAATAGACAGATCACCAGTCTTAGTGGATCAGTTGGTAAGGTATCTGACTGCTGATCCAAAGGTCTCGGGTTTGATTCCCGGTGGAGACACAGTATTTAATAAATTATGTTTTTAGTCTGGATTTGTGAGACGATTAATATCATTTAGTCTCCAGAATGTGACAAATTGTTATTGGGTGCGTGTCAATTTGAATTTGATGTACATAGGTAGAAGGAATATCTTTGAATGATAAAATTATAAATTGAATTTCATTTGTCTTTTCTTAAAAAAAATATATCAAGTACCAAGCAGTTCAAACAGATGAAGATGAATATTAAGATGTTCGCAGGTAAGAGATGAAGAGTTATTTCTAGGGTAACCCGCGACTGTTGTTTATCACCCAAATTTTCGAACAGATATCACTGTCCATTATCATAGGGATATTCGAGTTCTCCTTGAATTGGTGGCAAGCACACCCGTTCACCTCAGAAACCGAGATAAAAATCAAGTTTTTTGTAAGAATGAATATGTCCTTGTAATAAGTAGGTACATATATATCCTCATAGATTCCCTAAATTAACACAAGTGCTTGTTTAGGTGCTGCATTTTTTGATAGGGATGGCCCCAATCACGACCAAATGAAATTGTACAGATGAAATAATCCCTCACTTAACCATGAGGTAGTGGAGCATTATTGGTATTGATAGTGGTAACATTCCAGTGCGGATCCTATAGATTTATTTTTGGTAGGGATGGGTGAAATCGCGACCAAATGAAATTGTGCGGATGTAACTATGCCCCACTTTACCATGAGGTAGTTGGGGATTGGTATTGGTAGTGGTACCAGTCCAGTGCGGATCCTATAGTTTAATTTATTGTAACATTACACATAACTTTAGTAGAGTGAATGGTAACTTCAGAACATTGCTGAATTTTAACGAAACAAACTAACATTTAGACAATCTATATATTGTAGATTTTATAGAAACCATTTAAAATGTAGGTATTATTGTATGGATAATAAATGATAGCTTTAGAAGATAACCAACTGAATTTCAACAAAACAAACGAACATTTAGACAATCTTGAAACTATATATTATAGGTTTTATACATACCATTTAAAATGTAAGTATTATTGTATGGATAATATTAAGCAACGAAGCACTTTTGTTTGTGTGTACTGTTTAACGTCAAAATTTACTACCAATCTACATTCCACGTCGTAATTCCTTCTAATAATGTCACCTCAAGAACATAAAGTTCTCCCTCAAATCCTCTATAACGGGCTTCCTCTTTAGGCGGCGGTAGGGTGGGACAATTAGAGCACAGATGAAGGATTGTGGCCCTTTTACTTATTAGAGCCCCATTGAAGAAGGGGAGAGTGACATACGCTATCGCTGCTCACCCCAAGTCGCTCGTAAATGCTGCTAAGATAAATTAGTCTCATTCGAATCATTTAGACGCGGCTCCATTCCATTTAGGTCGCTAACTAACTTGCAGAACTGTTACTTTGAAACACTTCAAATCTTACAACTTTAATGGGCATCGTAAATTGATCAAAAAGTTTAAAGAAAGTGCATTATTATTATATTGGTTTCTCGGAAAATTTACACATAGAAACTGTGTGCCTATTCTTTATAAATACATATCTGTTATTAAGTATTACCTACTTGTATCATTATTTTCAACCATTGTAACTAGATTCTTATAAACATGAATTATTTTAAAATGAAAAATATGTATAATTAGCGCTGTAACGCATCGACATAATTATGTATATACATTATACATAATCAAGTATTTTTATTTATTTCTCACAAACACACGTATTTTGTAATTGTAAGTCCTTTCTAATCCGAGCTTACCTCACCAGCGTCCACTCCGATCTGCTGAACGTACTTTAAGTACTATCTATTCCAATTCATAGTACTTATTTTTAGCTCCTCATTTGAAGTACAATCAGCAAGGCTATAGAATTATTGTCGAAGTATTGATATTACGTCTCATTAAACATATTTAAAAAAGGCTTAAGCATATCTGATAATACCTGATTTCTTCTTCCTCACCTTATGTTTTTATTATATTTTTGTTTTCCTGTCATTGCTATGAACTGTTATTATATTCAATCTTTTTTTGTCTTTTTCTTTTTTGTTACTTTTCTTCTATTATCTTTATTTTTTAAATTTTTGTCATGTCATAGCCATATTGCCATAGTACATATTATTCTGTATATTTAACACTAACTCTGGTTGGTTAGAAGAAATTGCCGTTTGGCAACAAACCCGACAGTGTACAAGAAGGTACAAATAAATTAATAAAATAAGGTTATATGTAATATTTTGTATGCAGAAGACACTAAATATCATAAGTAATATTTTGTGTACAGAAGACGCAAAATAGGTGTATTACACAAAATATGATATACAAACAAAAGCATTAAGACGAAACTTGTAGTATGCACTCTTTACGTGATGCCTGTTGATAAATTGATGCGAAAAATAAGCTTAAAAATTCATAAAAAGTAAAACATTTTGTTTGTCTAGTCAAAGGGGAACAAGTAAGTTTGTCGGCCTTCATGGCTCAGTGGGTTAGGTATCTGACTCCTGAGCTAAAGGTCCCGGGTTCGATTCCCGGTGGAGATACAGTTTTTAAATTGTGTTTTCAGTCTGGATCTGTGAGACGATAAATATCGTAAGTCTCCAGAATGTGGCAACTTTTTATTGGATGTATGTTAAATTAATATTTGGCATAGTACCTGTTAGTTGCCCGGGAAGCAATATTAAATAAATAAATGAAATAAAAAAAAATAATGACACCCTATTCAAAGTATCTTTCAATATTAAATTTACAATCGATTTTCCACTAGCATACATTAAATTACTCATTTCTACACATTTTCTTTTATTTTGATTAAGTTCACAATTAACTCATGTTAAGAAATGTATAATATTATGGTTTTTAACTGTTTATATTTTGTTAGAAGTGTGAGCAATAGACGAACATGTATGAGATGATGCATGAATGTGGACGAGGCGAGAGATGCGTGTCAGGATAGAAAAATGTGGAATACGGTACTCTCTGCCTACCCGCAAGGGACATGGTATGTATGTATATATTGAAAACAGTAAAATATTATTGTTGCGTCTGTGTATTTCAAATTTTATTAACGCTCAGCCAAAAACGCATAGTTTCATAATATATTTTGTATGAAATACTAAATTTGGTCAATTTTATCTATATATCTAATGAATCAACCTGGAAATTTTTATTATGTATCTTTATCGGGAATACACAAATTCTGAATGTTTCAGAGCTCAACCTGGTGGGCAAGTTAGTTAAAAATCCATCGCATAATTCCAGTACAGACAGTGAATATTGTAAAATATTGTAAAACAACACAGCGAGTAGTACTACATGCTTAAATTTTGAGGACACTGAACCGAAATAAATCGTAAATCAACTAAAACATTGAATTTTGAAAAATTAGGTCTGAAGATCATAGAGAGGGAGACAGAGATATTGGTGTAGATTATTGCCGTCTCAAGGTGGAATTTATCATATTTATAAGGTACTAAATCCCTAATTAAATGATGATATAATAAATATTTATTTAATAATTATTACGCTGAAAGCGAACGAAGCAAGGCGGGGAATATAATAATACATACAAATTGTTATAAATGGGAAATAAATTGACTTTAATTACAAAGCGTGTGGATGATTTAAATACCTATATTTTTTAATTTTAATTAAACCTTAATCTCGTCTAGCAAAATTTCTGTTGAAAATATGTAGCATTTACGTCTTGGTGGGAAAATTAAAATAAAAAGAAACCAGAGTGCTAATTCATTAGATGCATGCTAATAAAATATACCAAAGACATAGATTGATTGATAAATGCTATAGTGAAAATTTTCATCATACAAGTATCTCAATAGATAACGTGTATGATCTCAATAGACATAATTAAATTGAATTATTTTCGTATATTTAACCGATTTCCAAAAAAGTAGGAGTTTATCAATTTGGCATGAATTTTTTACTCCTCACTAACCCAAAGGGATATAGTGGGGAGTTATAATTTCGCAATTTTTAAGGGTATTTTTTATTGTAGATTATCAACTAGTAAGTATCATGCTGAGATTGTATTCTGAAAGTTTCATCACATTGTATCTGTGTGTGCGTGCTATGTGCTGTGTGCTATGTACTATCTGTGTGCTGTGTGCTATGTACCTACGGCTTATTTATTTTACTTTATCGATTATAGACTAAAGTACTCGTTCGATTCTTTTCAAATTTTGTGAATATGTATATCTAATACTCGCTTAGAACTAATTAAATTTTGAAGGATATCTGAATAGTGCTTCTAATTTTTTTTAACTGTCAAATATTTCAATGTGACCCCGAGTCAGGAAAATTAAAATTTGAAATTTATATTTTAAAATTGGCAAAAAGGCACATCACTTTCATAAAATGGCATGAAGAAAAATCAAGTTTTTGTAATAAAATAATTAAATCAAGCGTTTGTTAGACTTTGAATTGTTATTGTTGATTAATTATAGGTATATCTAATGTATATTATGTCTAAGGTTTAATTCAATTTTCTTTTTTCTTTCGAATTTCAAATTTTTTTTCTTTCAAATTTTTGTTTAGTCTCTGTATCTTTAATATTTGAGATTAGTTTATTGAAATAATTATATGTGAAATTTATAATATTATGTGAAAGAGAGAATCTGCTCTGCCAAAAAACTGCTTTGCAGTTTGGCGGGAAAATAAGAATGTATTACTTTTTATTAAAAAATAATTATCTTAAAAAAAATATTGTAAAAACTCATTTTATAAAAATGTTGAAAATATTCCAAACAATTTTTTTTAAACTTTGTGGAGTGACTTGAGACTTGTTTGTGAGGAGCCACAACGCACTCGTTTTAAATATATTATGTTCAGCGATAACTTTTTACCACATTGTCCGATTTAGACTATTTTTTTCATTAGAAAGGGAGTTTTTAGATTGATCCCATAATAATTTGGTCAAGATCTGATCATGGAATCCACAAGAAAATCACCAAACTCTTCAATTTTCACTTCAGCGGCAGTATTTTTTGTACCATACTGTCCGATTTTAATGATTAATTTTTTAATAGGAAGGGATTGTTTCTGGCGTGGTTCCATCTGAGCTAAGAAAATAATTATTTGATGATGGGAATCATGAGATATCATGAAAATCATCAATTTGCAATCTGTATAACACGTATAGGCAAATTGTATGAAAGAAAATATTACTACATACCATCACGCCATGTGCCTCATGGGGTAGGCAGTGGGAACCGAACGCCACATTTTTTTTCTATATTGATACATATTTATTTTGATGTTGTTTTTTTCACAAAACACATACGTTTTTATTTTTCATATCCTTTCCTTTCATTCTACATCTTATCATTTTATAAATGTTTCTCTTAATAAATAAATTATTGTTCGCTTTTACCGTTATGTATGAATCTAATGTAACTTTATTTTCTATTCAATATATGTAAATAATTACCATAATAGGGGATTTCATATAGCGCGATTTCATATAGCACGATTTCATATAATGATTCAAGATCATTCCAAGGGCGCTGGTAGTTAAGTTATGTGCTGATCTAAGAAACAAAGCTGTTTTCAGTCCTTAAGTGAAAATAGGATCCCAAAGATAGCCCGAGACAACGTACCGGAGGGGTCTCGACCACGAGGACGCCCATCAAAAAGATGGCGAGATAGTTGGCAGTCCACATCACAGGAGGCTGAAAATGCAGCATAAAACAGGCCCTGGGCCTAATGAAAGAACAATGAGAAGAATAAGTATTTCATAACAAGCTGATTTTTTAAAATGATTAACTTCAACATACCAAACAGACGAACAAGGTGCATATGATATTATTAAAACCGCCTAGTTGACTATGAAGTTACGTGTTAGTAAGGGTGACTATTAAATACGGTATATACGTGATTCGAAAACCCAAAATTAGTTGATTCCGTGCATTTTAAGAAAAAATCTGAATTGAAATGAAAAAAAACATCGGTCATTCACTTTGTTTTTACCATTCTTTGAATACAAAGAAGATTTATTTCTCAACGTAAAAAATGATACATATTTTTAGGGGAATTATGGAATTGTACGACGAGAATATACTACAGATATGTTGAAAATACTTAATAATGGTATTTGTTTTAGAAATACACTGTTTGGAAAATATAATTAAAAATTGGGCTGTTTATTGACTGGAATAAAGTTATTATTATTATTATATTATGTTTATATGTCCACTTGAGCTCAGTTATACCTGTCGACTCCATTATTGACATTCAAACAAACGCATTAATTAGAAATATATTTGTACGTATGATGAGGTATGTTGTATATGAATACGCCAGTCTGTAAATCCGTCAGTTCTAGAGGCTGGTCTCAGAAGATGAATCTATTCAGAGTTTAAGATCTTACTTTGTCAACTTGGCAGAACATTCGGGAAATTTTCAGACATCTTAGTCTCCACCGGGATGGTCTCTCAAGGGGGGGAGAGAGACGGGAACAGTCTGAATTAGGGATGCCATTAATTAGTTGCCACCTACAAATTAATTTATTAATTGACAATATAATTAATGATGATTTATCACGCAGAGTTGAGGAAACTGTGAAGTATGCAACTTGAAGAGAGCGAAAGGAAATGTATTTTTTTATGGAGTAATCGCAACACGTTAATCCTTTTAACTAAATGAAAAGATTCAAGTAATTGATGAAAAAATACTTCAATATTCAATTTTAATTCCAGTTAAAAAATATATATAATAAACGAATATGATAGTTAATTTCACTTTCAAATAATGTTTCAATTATGTAATATTTTTATTATTATTTTTTTTTTTTTAATTTTTTTTTTTTTTTACGGCGCTGGCCGATTTACTAATGATATTAATAACAATTAAGCACTACAAATAATAACACTCAATTATTATTATTACCATTATACACTTCCTCAAAAGAATTAGCAGATCAATGCGTAAATTGTAAATTATTTAAAAGAGCAAAATAAAATGCAACAAACGCATCATCAAGCTTTCAATTGGGAATAGTTCACCCATCCAGATACTTAACATATCAAAGGATTAGGCTCTGAGGAGGTCTCTATACTACCTAACAACCCTACTGATTCCCGAATATTAACGTTTAAAAAATCTTTAACGATTCTACATGTATTCATAATTACCGTTTTTTGCATTTTTATTATTAAATTTTTCGATAAATCTATAATTTCTAAATTACGGATTAACGATTTTGGAATAATGCCAGTGGCTGAAATAATGAACGGTAATATTATTATTTTACGAGAATGCCAAAGTCTTTTAATCTCATTACCTAAAGCGGTGTATTTTCTAATTTTTTCATCAAAAGTTTTTATAATATTACTAGAATTTGGAATAGCCACGACGCAAATATATGTTATTTTTTTAATTTTATCATGTATTATTAAATCGGGTCTGTTATGTTGAATTGACCGGTCAGTTAATATTGTTTTATCGTAATAAAGCGAAATATTATTATTTTCTAAAAATGAAATCGGATCATATTCATAATATGGTTTTATGTTTATCGCGTCAATTAATTTATATTTAATAGCTAAATTTTGATGTATTATTTTTGCTACTTGGTTATGTCTAAATGTATATTCTGATTGCGCGAGAAAAGAACAGCCCGATATTATATGATCGATTGTTTCTGGAAAAGCCAAACATTTCCTACAACTATCATCATCTACATTTATGTCTTTTATTATATATTTTTGATAATTTTTAGTTTTTATTACTCTATCCTGAATTGCTATTATAAAACCTTCTAAATCCGCGTCCAAATCACCAATACTCAACCATTTGTTTGACCAAATTTTGTCAACATAAGGTTGGTTGAGAAATTTTGGATGTATAGAATGAATTATTTTATTTAGCCACGAATTTAGAAGGTCGTCATTTATATTTATAATATTGTTATTGGCATTCTCGTAATTTAAATTTAATGTTGTTAAATTTTTGTCCGCCTCACAGATTACTATATGCATTAAAGAACTATCAGATTTTTTGTGAAAGAAAATATGTTCTGATTAATCTTTTTATATTTATTTAAATTGATTTTGTAATAACATAGGTAAAATGCCTTGACAATATAAAACGAGTGGGTTGTAGCCAACACTATACTCTCCACACCATAGTAATTGTTCATTTTTTGAGACACATACAATATCAATATGAAGTTGATCACTCAATTTTCCCATACAGAAGCTATTTTACTTCTGTTATATACATTTTTCATACAAATATGAAATTTATTTCACATTGATTTGGCAGACCATAGATTTTTTTCTTTAAATTTCGACATCGTTGAATTAATTTTTGGTAAGTGTATTTTTATTGTATTACAATTTCAAACAGTATAAAAATACCTCGATTTTCCAAACCGTAAGAGCATTTTGAAAATTTGGTCAGATGAAAAATTAAGTATCTTATTTTAAACCATTTATAGAAACTTTCCTGGTTTATTCAATTATTATTTTGTACCATTATAATATATTTATAAAACTGTATGTTTCCTTGATAAATAAAAACAAAAAAACTAATTAACGTTAAAGTCTATGCACTTTATACATATGAAGTTAATCGGACTTATAGTTTGGGGTGTAGAGAGGACACAAAAAGGATAATACGTACGTCGTACGCCATACGCCGTACATACAAACACATCACGACGAATCTGACAGTGTGCACTCTCTACATGATACCCGTTGAAATTGATGTAAAAAAATACGCTTAAAAATTGTCTCCACTATTCCATAGTGTGGAGAGTAAAAACACGATTTATTTTATATAAGGTTAACACATTTTGAAATAAGGAGTAGGTATATTATACTCTACTATTCCGTAGTAGTAAAAAGTAAAAACTATTTTTTTCAATATGTAGTTCGTGGTAGGTGTATGAAAAAAATATAGTTGGTACATTAAGAAACCATGTTATAATATTTCTGTTATCAAAATGATACAAAAGCAGGGAATGCTGATACATTCAATTTATACTAGAAAAAGATTTTCTTCATTCATATGAAAAATAATAAATTTTTTTTTAACCTTAAAAATGTCATTCGAACAACAATTAACAAGGTCATACGGGAAGAAGTGTCACCACACTTATTCATCGAATTGAACAAACAAAATTGGTATTTAAAAAAAGAACACCGAATAAAAAAATTCCCCCCCGCGTTCGGGTAGTAATAGATATGAGAATACAATCGGTACCATGCTTTAGACACGCCACCAGCACCCTCCTAATTGGCAAACAACCGATGAATTATACCAAAAGTGCCGTATCATACAAAATAATAATAATGTTGTTCTCTCTCTCCTGTTACATTATACATTATACTATTTAGCATGCACATGATAACAGAATGTTTTACGAGTGTTGATTAATTACAACATATTTACAAGGCAAATTCAAAGAAAACCCAAACGTTTGTACTATCGGAATTCGTACGCGTGCCGCCGCCCGCCACGAAGAATAAACAATGACTTAACTAAAAACTTTTAGGTTAGCATCACTTATGTACCAACCCAACTCTTGATTTGTTATATTATGGGCTAAATTAATATATGTATACAGAGTTTCAACAGACAGATGGTAATACCAAATGAAACATTTTTTTTAATATTAAATAAATACATAATTGAATAAATTCTTATTCAACAAAAAATATTTCATGTTCGGTTCATCTCTGTCAGACAAATGAACAAAAATATATATAATAAGTAACAAGTAAACATCAAAATAATCTTCTGGAAAAGTCAATAAAAGTGTTTTTTTAAAAGTCAATAAAAGTGGATTGGTTCTTCAAAAACAAACAAAAATATTGTGTATAAATTTTGGATTTAATTATTTTATTAATTTTTTTAAAAAATATAATGATATCATCAGAGATGTACCGACTTTGTTTTCAATAAATGTATTTCAAAATGAAATGTTTTTTACCCATTTCCATTTTCATTTGAAATACATTATTGTAACACTTTCTTAATATCTTTATTTTATTCATTTTTCTTAGACGCTCTTAGATAACGATAAATTAACGATAGTAATTTCAATTATTTTACTAAGCTGGCGACATAAGTCTCGTGTAAAGAACTAAAATAAATAACAAAATTGCGCAAATATGAATAAATATAAAAAAATGTTTAAAAATTAAATAATCGTTTCAATAAAATGCTATATTATTTATACTATTTCATTTATACCATTATTTATTTTCAATGCATTTCGAAAATAGGTATTTTGCGTATGAAATACTTTTCTAAAAATCATTTCAAATGGTTTTGGGTAGGTACTCATTTTCCATATCTCTGTATATTACACACATATAAATACGTAGTGTTCCTGATGAGGTGAGCAGATAGAGCCGAAAGCTATATATTATTTTCTGGTTATTTATCATTTGTAAATATATATTTTACATTCAATTATTGTATAACAACAATAATATCAATACCATTTTTTTATAGTGGACCCCAGACAGCAAACTGATGGAATGATGGATCATAAAAATATTTTTTATCACACAGAAAAAAAAATAAACTAGATTTTTAAAAAATAACTAAATATGTTGTATTTATGCATTTCTTTTTTACAAAATATACTGTTTTATTGTGTTACTTTGAAAAAATGGTAATTATATATGTTTTTCAACTCTTTTGAAATGCTAAAATAAATGTATAAAAAAAAGCGTGACATTAAATTATCAAGCTCTTATGATGAACATTGTATTAACAAGATGCTTCCCCCACTCCCTTCCCTACCTCTCCCTTCCCTACCTCTCCCTTCCCTACCTCTCCCTTCCCTACCTCTCCCTTCCCTACCTCTCCCCTTTCTCATCGTTTTTTCAAAATTGTTAAAATATTTTCAAAAATGTAAACATCTTGTAATATAAAAATTATCATTGTATATTTGTATAAATTTTTCTTGTTTGCTGTTGTATTCTATAAAATCAATAAATAAAATAAAATTGTAATGTTTATCACTACTTATAGTAACTTCATGTAGTGTGAGCGACAAACCGCAAGAATATAAAATAGAAACTTTACCCAAAGTAAGGGTGGTGATAATGTAGTTGTGATTTTGAATGACGAAAGATTAGGGGCCCGACCCCTAGTTGGGGGGTGTTGTCTGTTGTCAGGGAGGTAGGGGGTTAATTTGTTTTGAATATGCCCGATCATGCCGCCATCGTCCTCCATTCCTGTCGCAGCATACTGATGCGAGATACTCCTTCTCTATGCCGAGGAAAAACGAAGGCGATTTTGCGTCAAAAGTCTTTCGCGTCTTTTCGTTTTGTTGGAACAAGTGTAAGATGGAACATTAAAACAAGTAAAAAGGAAGAAATAGAAACATGTTTGTATACATTGATGGGCACAGGGCCGGCCCAACATTTATCAGCGCCCGGTGAACTAAATTTTATACTTACTTACTTTTGATGTAAAATATTTATTTGTGAAATGTTTGCGTAGCTGTTGACAAGCTATTAAATAAAAAAAAAACAACTTTAAGTTCGGGAACGACGAGGGTAATATTGACACATGCCTTCCACGCGTTTGTATACGCAATGCAATCCAAGCAAGCATAATTCACGCAGGATAATACAAGGTTTTATGATACTGATATATTCACCAACACATATCCGAAATACCGCAGGAGTATATCGGCAATGACGCACTGATATGAGGCATATAATACCCAAATCATTTATACCTCCCCACTCTCCCCAATTACTACATATCCCAATATCATTTGCATGTTTTTTATTTTGAATTACTTATCTTGTATCGTCTTCTTTTTTTGTACTTTATATATTGGATAAAAATATATAAAGAGAAAATAATCTTATTTAAATATAATATTATGTAATACTTGTAACTAGATATAAGAAAAAAAGTGTATTATTATAAATAAATAAATAAATTTAATTTTAATTTCTTGTATCTTTAATTTAAAAAATTCTGGATGGCTGGATGTCTAACGTCCTCTAATATCGTTGAAAGTAGAGCAATTAAGAGCGAAGTTTGTGCATTCCTTTGGGAAATACTCAGACGTCTGGTCAGAGCTATCACAGAACTGGCACGAGGATGAGATAAGTGAAATCGGAATAGAATCTATCGTGTCCAGGTAATCAATTATAAATTAATTTTAGGTTTACGATTATATCTTTTCATTGCATTCGAAAATATCAAGACATTATTTAACACAAATGGAACAAAATAAACGACATTTTTCCGTTATATCTACTTACATTATCAGTATTTTTTATACTTAAGTACTTATGTACTTATTTTACCAAACCATCCAGGGGGGAAAGTCTGGGGGGCAAGTCTGGTCCAAACGGCGAAATCAAAACCCTCACGATTTTATCCATATCATGGATATAATTATCATATGGAGTTCTATGAGATCTAAAGATATTATAGAACTCCGTATAATAATTATATCCATGATATGGGTAAAATCGTGAGGGTTTTGATTTCGCCGGTTGGACCAGACTGGCAGCCCCCCATGTTGACCCATATCATGGATATAATTTTCTAACGAAGTACTTTAATTTCTTAAGATGTTACAGAACTCTATAAGATAATAATATATCCATGATATGGGTAAACATGGATGGTTTTGATTCCTTCTGATGATTTTTTCTGATACCCCTAATTTATCAGCACCCGATGCACAATTTTGAATACATAGCATCCGGTTCTGAAATCGAATTTGTGTTATTTTTATAAATTACCTAGAAGTGTTGTCTTGAAATATAAAAATCAAAGTAGGTAACCTTTAATGAACAAATATCTTTACGTGCCTCATTAGGAGAAAATTGAAACAAGGAAAATCAGAGAAAAACATAAGCTACCTTTTTTTAAATCCCAAGTTATTATATGACTAGAGTAAAGAATGAATGCAATCGCAATATTGATCTAATAAGAGACAATGTCAAATATGCAGTCTTAAAAAGCTTGATCAGCTTATCAAGACCGTATATTTTTTGAGGTTCAGAATTCAGATGGAGAAAGAATATGTTGGATAACTCAAAACTGAGATATGATGTTATTCTGAAATACTGTCGTTGCATATGAGGTACATTTTTTACACACAAAGTGTGTACATCAAATCTAATATCAACTCAGTACACATACGGAGCTTATATCTGTGTAATAATAGCATAAAGGGACAATTTTCAGAAAGGGACAATTTTCAAACGAACGAATAAGACGATCGTGATAAATTGGGAAATCTAAAACATCAAATAAAATAAAACCTATTCCTATATAACCAATAGCCAGTATAAAAAATAAGTATTAGGCACATGGAATTTTATATTCAGACATGATTGATAAATGATCGGCCACGCGTGTGATAGTTTTTCTATTTACGAAAACATCCCATTGAAAAATAACACATTTGTTAGGAAAAGTCGACCATATAAACGAAACCATACCGGATTCCCACTCAACCCATATTTCCAGAAGGCCGCAAACGATTTATCAAGTAGGTACTGGAAACCCTCAAAAGGGAGATCCTCTTCGACGGCTCTCGGGATAATCTATGGACCTCCTTTTAGCTAACACCCCACACCACCTTCGAGAGTATCAAATGAAAATTATGGCTTTATAAAGACTACTAATATGTTATACGCAAGTTTATACACTTTCGACAGTCATTTTGGAACTAGATAAAATATATCGTCTTATTGGCATACTTGCATGCATAAGATAAAGAGTGATAATGGAAAAACTTTCCAGCAATTCTTTCTATGCTCTTCTCTCCATATGTACATTAGCCAACATTATTTATAGAGACTTGTAAAGTATAATATTTAAGGTACCAACCTCTTTAAATATTCTAAACTGTGATAATCGATAAAGTTTTCCCATGTCTTTAAAACAAACTTTACCCACTATGTTCAGTTCCAAAAATATCTTTGTTTTCATTTGCAAAAATTAAACATTTTAAAGATATTATTATGTATTTATAACTTCTTGTTCATATAATTTGTACAATGGCGGGTTTATTGCCGAACGGCAATTTCTTCTAACCAACCAGACAAAAATTTAAGAAATAAAGATAATGAAGAGAACAAAAGAAAAGTAATAAAAAAGAAAAAGATTGAATATAATAACAGTTCACAGTAATGATAGGAAAACAAAAGTATAAGGAGAGGAAGAAGAGATAAACAAGAAATCAGGTATTATCAGATAGATATTATTTTATTTTATTTTGTTGAAATATTTATGATTTTTTTGAACCTTCTATTTATTATGTGATTAAATATATTGCACAATGGCAAACTTATTGCAATTAGGCAATTTCACAGAACAGATTACAAAACCAGACAGCACACAACAAACAGCACAAAAAAAATATATTGCACTAAGGTAATAATAAAAAAAAATAAACTGTCAATATTTTGAAAACAACTTAATATCGAATGGTTTACGGGTTTTTATCGTATCGTATAGTATCGGTCTTTCGGCCTGAAGATGGTCACTGAATGAACGATGATAGTCAGTGACATTAAATTTCTACTTGTTTTATTTTATCAAAAATTATCAGAATAAATGATTAAATGAAAGAATAAAATTGTCCGTTGAAAATTTAAAGAAAAATAAATACTAATTATTCTCTAAGTAAACTGATACTTCTTACTAACAATCATAACTCCCCTTGGTGTTCTTGATTTCTTAACGTACACTGGAAACAAATCATTATTCTTTATGCAACTTAAGAAAAATACAAAACACCTTCATATTTCATCATTTTCTTTAATCTACACAAATTGTTTGAATCTTTTATTTGTATTTATCGTTGTCAAAGAAGCGGATATTCTCTACTAAGGTGGACAAAGACTGAATGAGGGATATTAGCAGCGACTAATTTCCATCAGAAAGGAAACATTGTAAAGTATGAAGAGCCAAACAATGGCGTCAAGATATTACACAATAGGTACCTACCTACAAACAACTTTCATCGTGACAATATTTAACTACCCATGTTTTGTACAAAGTTTCAAGACTACAATCACGACTGCAATGTTTAATAAGATTAAGTACCCTTCACACCGTCATGTATATAATTCTGATATTATTTTTAATTAGTAAATAATTAATAACGAAATACTTCCTTACACACATATTACAAGAGTTCCAAAGAAAGTTCCAGCAGGACATCCCATTCGGGGGTAAAAGCAATGTTGACAGACCGAGGCAAAGATGGGAGAACGATGACAAGAAGAACGCAAGACATCTGCTCCAGGTATCAGAAGGAAGACGACGGCCGAGGATGGAGACTCGGTATGTATGTAGAAAATTTGAGTTCTACAATAGTTTTGTACTCAAAAATTTTTTAATTTTTGTTCAAATCACGAGTAAGATTATTTAATTTTTCACATATCTCAAAAACCATAAAGCTAGAACAAATACAATATCTCAAAGATTTCTTAATTTTTTTGATTAGATTTTTTATGACAAGTTTATGTGTTTAACTGCTTATTAAATTATAATTTTTCACTGGTTAATATCTTCGAAGAACTATAATTTGATATGGAGTCCAAGATTGACCACAGAGAAGATGAATTATTTTTACTTATTGAATACAAATATTGAAATTTTCAAATGAAATTAAAAATAGTATAGAAAGTTTGAAGAACGTTTTCGCCGAGGTGATCTCCGCATTAATCAAGGTCTTAAAAATACTTAAACCTCAAATAACAAATAACCAATTAAGTATTTGGATTAAGACATGCAGTTGAAATGAGATCGCAAAGAAGAATTTGTTATACTGACGACTTTGTATGAGAGGGTAAGAAATTAAAATACAAGGAAAGAATTTTTGTAAGACGAAAAAATGTCATTAATAGAATGAAATTTAACACATTGAGATGGTTCGGCAACTTGAAAAGAATGAACGTCTGACGAAAAAAAAATTACAAAGCTGAGAGGAACGGAACATGAAGTTGAACATTCTGAAAGATATAAATGTAAGTAGCTTTAAAAACAAACGATGAATGAATGAATTTTGACGAGATTAAATCAAATAATGTGGATCTTGGTTCTCCCTGCCTATGGTATGTACAATGTACATATCGCGCATCGGCAACGAGAGTGTCACAACACAAAAAATGTAGTTTAATATTTCTTGTATCAGAATATCTCATTTAAAATTTACTGAGATAACATATTGGAAATGTAATGCTATATTTAATTAGATTAATCAATGTACTATTATAATATTTTCACAGACATAAAAATCTTTTGATATTTTTTTTTATTTTTTTTAAAAAGTTCTGATGTGTCTTTTTTTAGGCAAAATGAATGATATTTACATGAAATATAACACTTTATGTTTAATTATTATATTGTTGTTACTTATGACTGTGCTTATGACACTATAGTTGCCGCAGAGGTTAGACAAATTAATAGCTCCGTAGAAAAAGTATTTTACGCCATATCTCGGCAAAGAACTGCACTTTAATGATGACGTTTTTTGCAGATAAAGTTCAAGCCGATCTTATGGCATACATAAGTCAATTTCGTATTTTTATGTGTTGTGACACTCTCGTTGATGATGCGCGATATGTTTGGATGATATTGCACCATACTATCAAATTTAACAAAATTCGAAAATGTGTATATGTGTCATTTTTTCAAAGGAATTTCTGGGTCACAATTCTTCTAACATAATATTACTGACTTCAAATCACGTATGGTGCTCATAAAACAAACGTAGGAATCATCAAACGATAAAGAAAAAAAAGTGCTCAGTTCAAAAGCAAACACATTTGAGATTCGAAATTGAATGTATTTCCAATAATAACTTTAGATTGAGTTCGCGTTGCCTATAGGAAGATTTCCATTTTTATTAATTTCCCCTGAGCTCCGTTCAGAGTGAAAAACTTAGTTTTTCTACCACCGGAGGGACATGAAAATTATTACTTTCCAAAGCCGCGTAATACTGACACTGATACCCCATACGAATTAAAAGGCCGACTACGACGGTCAGAATAAGGGAGGAAATAAATAATATCCAACAATACACAAATAAATTATACTCGTATTATTATCCAGAACTTTTGTTTTCAAATACTGGTTGATAAATGTGACATAAAATTTTTTGATACTTATTCGTTTTTCATTTAAATCAGTAAATAAGAAAAAAAACACGAGTCATTATAGTTTCACTATATTATTATTCAATATGAAAATTTACAAAAACAAAACCCTTAGAAACAAAGTAATTTTTAATAAGAATGCACGTGTACACATAGGCGGTTATCATGAAAGACTTCTTATTGAATGTTAAATAAGACCTGTTCTTTTCCTTACATTTATGACATAAACATCTGTCAAATGACAATGAAAACAAAAATGGTAAATACATTATAAATTTTAACAGGATCCTACTGACTATATTTAGAGTGAATTATTCTGTATACCTAATAAATCTACAACCGTTGACCATCATGTTCCTACTTAAAAAATGTCAGAATAAATACTAAGATCAGAGAATCACTCGTCTATAAAAGAAGTTATTTGAAATTTACTCGCCATGTACATCGCTAAGATCATGTTTTTGATACTTTTTATTCAAGGTTCTATTGAAAAAACTGGCACGAATGTGAGCCAAAATAAAATGGGTAAAACGGATACTTTTGTATAAGAATAAATTAGAAATATCTTTTCTTCGGTAATAATTAATGAATTAGTAAAAACGGTCGGTATACCTAAAGATACACCAAGATCTTTGAGAATATAGTATATATCTGACCCAGATGGGAGAGCTAATCAGCTTAGGTTGGAGAAAAAGTCAAGACAAATAAAACATCGACATTCATTTAACTTAAACTGATTAGATCTTCACATCCTCTCAGCCTTTGCCTGTCTGGTGAGATTATACCAACAATGTGTGGGTGAGATTAACTGCCCGACCTCAAGATGGGAATAAGTATCCTTCACGAGACCTCAAGATGGGAACGAGTATCTTTCACAAAACCTCAAGGCTGAATAATACTCCCAAAGAGGCGTGTAAATACAACTTATACATAAGGAATAAAAGAGAATAGCTCGCGGACATGGAAATGTAATACACTGACAACGCAGTAACTTTTCTGCGTAATTAGTTCAATTATCATATCTAGAACTAGACTTATTTTTAATTATTTTTAATTATATTTACTTATTTTAGTATAATATACGTTATGTTTTTTAAATCCATTTATCCCAAACCGGTTAATACTTGTGCTAAGAAACGGAGAAAAACGTTGTGTAACGAACAATTGGAAACCAGTAAATTAATGAAAAAAATAAATAAATCAAATAATACCGCATGTTCTCATTGAATATATTTTTTTTTCTAATTTTACAGTTTAAACATTATATTCAATATACGTTAAGGTTGAATATTTATTCATATTTACGGCCAGAAGCATTTTACAATTATACATAAAATAAAGAATAGTTTCACAAAAATACAAAAAATAAAACAATAATTGTACATAAATTTAAGAAATATGAGTTGACAGCAAAAAGAAAAGAGAACGTTAAAAAAGAAAAGAGAACAGCATTTGATACATATATTATGGTATTTATATCAAATAGGTATTATTCCACACGAGGTATGGTGCTGGCCAGTGGATGTATGTTTAAGTTTGTTTTGTGTATGTTAAGATGCTTTGATCACGTCAATGTGGTTGAAATGAAAAAAAAAATAGTAATAAAAAAGTGAGAATGCCAGTACAGAAATCAACCAACAATAATAATAATAGTGTACAAAGCGCCATTTAGTGATAAAAGATCACTCCAAGGGCGCTGTAGCTTATTTGTTGGCTTACAGGAACATACAAGTCATAAGCCTTAGTAGTCTACTATGGTGTCAATGCTCTGAGATCCAAGTAGGTCAGGGGGAAATTTATTCCACTTTAAAGGCCAGTTCACACTGAAACTGTGACCATAGTAAGCCGCCTTATTGACTTTGTCCAATTCATTTAAATAATTGGTAATATGTGATCCAGACGACACAGTTCTTGAATGTAGTGTGAGGCTAAGTCGTTTATAACCTTAAACACCATCAGACAAACCTTATAGTCTACTCGTTATGGATATTTCAAACAGTGTAGTTCGTTAAGAAGAGGTATTATGTGACATATTTTGTCAGCAACATATACCAACCTCGCAGCTGCGTCGAATACTATTTGCAATCTCTCAAGCTGATACTTGGGCCAACCAACATAAATAGCATAACAGCCCCACCAAGAAAACGTGTCATTTAGCTCAAGAAAATTATAACTCAATGTATGGAAGTGACAGTTGCCACGTGACTGGCAACTGTCACTTCCATACATTGAGTTATATTTTCTTGTTTCTTTTCTTGAGCCAAATGACACGTTGTCTAGGGGGGCAGTTTGGATAACTTTCCACAAAAAATGCATTTACAAGTGTTACCAATATGGTATGGTGGTTTTTGTTATAAAAAAAGCCAATATATAATAAATTATAACAGAATTTTCATTCAAAATAAAGTATATTACTTAGGAATCTATCATTATCATATAGCGAATTATGACAATTTTAGACATATCTATTTCGACGTGATTACTTGATTTATATAATGTTAGTTTGTGGTTGTAAATAAGAGCCAGAGAGATAGAAAAAGAATTGGGTAATTGATCTGATTTTAAGTAATGGTCCTAAAGTAACATGTGGAGCTCTTACAAAAATAATACTTGATTGTGTGAGGCCGCGACCAAGTAGTGAGAATGGTGAATTATTATTAGGAAATTCAAGATAGGAACGACGTGTTGAACCGAGTAGGAAATATTTTATGTATAGGTCAGTAAAAACACTAACGAAAAGAATTAATGGAAACCGCGGAGAGGAATCTAAAAAATAATTCGGTAAACAGTGAAAATATATAAGGGTTGTTTTACGGAAAACGCTTGTTGCTTGCGTTAAATTCGAAGGAGGAAATATTTTGAAACTAATACGGTTGTTTTTTTCGCATACTGCTGTTATTGGTGGTGAATGGGAGTTGCGTTAGCCATATAAGATAAACAGAAAAAAAGATATGTTTGTCTTTTAAAGTGTTGATTTTCTGATTTCCTAAAACACTTTTTCAATATAAAAAAGATATTTCAGAGAAAAATATATTATAAAGATCAAGGAGATCTTTAAAAGTTACAACGATAATATTAAATACAAATTATTCCTTTTATTGTTGAATCTGTGAAATAAAGTAGTTTGAAAACTTCAAAACCTTGCGTTTATTTTGTATTCACGCGTTACCAAAACCACAGTAAACTACATTGGCTCTATTAAATTTCTTTTAAGAATCTCTGTGGGTCAGACGATCTTAATGTTATTTTGGGCAGTTCTATCGGCACAGTTCTTGAATTTAGTGCGGAGGCAAGTCATACAGTCTTGAAGAACATCAAGCATTACTTACTAACTTACTCAGCCTCTTCTTGAGTCCAGTATTGGACAAAGGCCTCCCGCTTGGACTTTCACTGGTCTCTATCCTGTGCCATTCGTCGCCATTCAGGACCTGCCACTTTTTTTATGTCATCGGACCATCTGGTCTGGGGCCTTCCCACGCTTCTGCTTCCCATTCTTGGCCTCCAGTCCATCACAATTTTTGTCCATCGTCCATCTGACATCCGAGATATATGACCCGCCCAACTCCACTTTAACTCGCTATTCGTTTGGCCACATCCACTACTCCTGTGTTCTTCCTAATCCAATCATTAGTTTTGTGGTCCGTTATCGAGATATTCAACATTCTTCTTTCCATCGCTCTTTGTGTCACTCTTGCTTTTCCATAATTTTCTTAGTAAATGCGAATGTTTTAAAGCCGTCAGTGAGCACAGGGAGTACACAAGCGTCAAAAACTTTTTTCTTTAAGTGGATTGAATATTTGTATATTTAAGAACAATTGATAATTTGCTGAACGCAGCCCATCCTAGACCTCTTCTTCTTTCTATTTCAGCTTCTAAATTATATCTTCCCAGTTTCACGGTGTGACCGAGGTAGACATATGATTCTACTCTGCTAATATCTTGACCATCAATTTTTATGGGTTCTAAACCTGCAGAGGGCATATTTTTTGTCTTATTAATGTTCATTTTTAGTCCCACTCTAATGCATTGATTCTTGGGGTCTGTTAACATTTATTTAATTTCTTGCTCTGTATTGGCAAATTATAGGACAGTGTCATCAGCGAATCTAAGGTTGTTCAGCATACTTAATAGTATCATCAAGCATTCTTTATAGAAATGTAATGCATTGAAATTATTCTTTGATGTCATTGAGTTTGTATTATTTTATGTTAATTTTTCAATCTATATATGTTCTGGTAGGGTGGTTTATAACACTTCGTGTAAAATATTGTAACAATTTAAGGGTGTTTAAATTGTTGATGATGGTATTGAAGACAGCTGCCAGATGCAGTAGGATATTCCCCTCCCACTAACACTTCTTCCTTCCATAGGTCAGGAATGGGTCTACACATCAATCATTCCTTCATCTACCCACGCTCTCTGGATTTGAAGCATAAACTCCCTTCAATCCTCTTCCGCATATTTTTGTTTTTCTCCGTCAAAATATTTTTGTTTTGCATGCAAGCCGATAAAGAGGAGTGCATGCTATTTTTTACCCATTTAAGAAGGATAACCAAATTTTTCAGGATATTTACAGACATTTAATTTATTTATGTCTAGTAAAGTAGTTTATTAATAAAATTTCCAACTTACATACTTACGACGGAACAATTACAAGTTTTTTTTTGCTTTGGGTATTCATAATATTCATTGTATGTTTGTATGTAACATCCCATCCTCGTCGCCAGTGTAATATGTGGTACTTTTAAATACTATATATGTTTTAATAATAGACTCGTTTGCTATTTACACATTTATTATTGAATACATTACGTAGTTGATATTTATAAAATAGAAGTATAATAAAAGTTATACAAATGAGCCACAACGTGAGAGCACTATAAACGATCAATCCAGACCCGGTCATACCTCAGACACTCGTTTATATGGATCTCCCAACTCACGAAGAATGCCGAAGTGCTGATTCGTGCATACTCGTATAATGCCCATCAGCTATACAGATTGACTGTTGTAAGGCGCAAAATCAATATATTACAGATTGTTTTGCATATATATACATATATTTATTTAAACATCTTCGTGTACAGCTTCGTGGGTTTATTGCCATAAGGCAATTTCTTCCAACCAACACGAGCAACGTGAAGTCAACGTGAATTTAGTAGGATACCATTTGAGAAATAAAGAAATTTAGTTTACCTTTGAATATGTGCAGAGATTTAGGTGACGTAATTCGCCATTCCATAGTCCACAATTCTTTCATAAAATATTTCAAATTAATTATTAGGGTTTAAATTTAATATGTTTTATATGTGGTTTGAAATTTTCTTGTAAAAGACTATTAAAGCCATTACAATTTTTATTTATTTACTGGACAAGCTGATATGTCTGATATTGACATTGTACATTTATTAATAACCGTGAAAATATTATTATTTTCAAAACACAATATCTACGCATATGTGGTTTTAAATATTAAATTTAGATTCATGAGAAATTTGTCTAGATCTGTGTACAACTCATAATTGAGGTTTCTGACTGAAATAATTGGGGTAAATATATTAAATTTCGCAAATATTATAGTATGTATTATTTGATATAATGATGTTATAATATGTGCCATAGGCTAACAGAAAATTAATGAGCGCTTTTATAAATTTCAATGTCGACCTTAAGTAGTATTTATTTTTGTAATTCACATAAATAAATATATACCTGTTGATATAAATAGATTTATCTTTTCGGAAAGTATGTGAATATAAACGTTTACCGAATATTTTTTTAATTGCATATAAGCAAACATTGGATTTTTTCCTGTCGGGAGTCGAATGATATTTACAAATAAACCAATCTCTCATATGATGGCGTTACAAAAAGATTACTTCGTTACTTCATAGATGGCAATAACAATAATCGGGTTGGTTGGAAGAAATTGCCTTATGGCAATAAACCTGCCTTTGTACACATGTACATAAATTATATAAATAAATAAATAATATCTTATTTTCAGGTGATTAGTTACTCATTATTCAAATATATAGAACATTCAAAATTTGCATCGATAAGGGAACTCAATAAGAAGGCATAAATGGTGAACGTTGGGCAAGCGCATTAAGTGATCACGTAAACCAGACGATGACAGGTCGTAAGCCCTGTAGGCGCCTCGAGTTCCTGGTTCTTTTATAATATTCAAACTTCGTCTCTATTGAGATGTTAAGTTTGTCAAATTAAAAATGTTTGCATTGTTTAAAATAATCATTGTTTCATAGATTAGGTATCATCGATTTTTTACATGTCATAACACTGTAGATTAGAATGCATTAGATAGTGATGCTTATTTTTACATGTCATAACACTGTAGATTAGAATGCATTAGATAGTGATGCTTATTTTTACATGTCATAACACTGTAGATTAGAATGCATTAGATAGTGATGCTTATTTTTACATGTCATAACACTGTAGATTAGAATGCATTAGATAGTGATGCTTATTTTTACATGTCATAACACTGTAGATTAGAATGCATTAGATAGTGATGCTTATTTTTACATGTCATAACACTGTAGATTAGAATGCATTAGATAGTGATGCTTATTTATTACTATCCACTACATGGAAGAGTTGGAAATTCGGGATTTTACTTTTTCCTAGTGCATTATGAAAATTCAAAGTTCAAATCGACAAACCTACCTCCTAAACTTAATTTTCTTTTTATTGCTATGTGGTACCGGCTTAGAATAGTGATTCCACTCTTTTCTATTATCTATGGTAAGAGATGGGTACCAAATCTAAAGTACGAGAGGCAAAATGACATCTCAAATAGTTTAGCAACGAGGTTCACCACCCATTCTCAATGTTGTCATTTTAGGTGAGACGAGATCGGTGGGTAGGTACGTATATACGCACGTGTCGTACTTCCTTTTAGAAGGTAATGCACAAACGTACAACTGTCGCTTGTTACTCTACATCGTGGTATATGCCGCGATGGTATGTGAAAGAATTGTATTATCTTAAATGAATATACCCTTGTAACAAGTACATAGGTATAGATCCTCATACATTCCCTAATTGAGCCAAAACTGCTTCTGCTGTAGGTGAACAAAATCGGTCGTGGCAGGATTGGAACTCGCGACCACTGGATTACTAACCCGGCGCGCTAACCACTTTGTCACCACCCATCTACAGTTTCAAAGTTTTTAAAACAATATTATTATGCAGAGCGAATCTGATTCTTTCGATATTTTTCGAAAGTGTTTATGTTATATTTTACTACTAGTGGCATGTAACACATGAGATCCAACTGTCGATGGCGATATTATGCAAAATTGAAAAATACCTACCTAACTATAAACACGTTTAACACAATTTTATAAACATTTTAAGATATTTTGATTTCTATATAAAACATGTAGGTATGTATGTCAGGATAAGACAGTATGGAGGTGAGTCTGTTCTTCCAACCTAGAATATGAAAACAGCATGATGTAGGTATGTTTGTAGATTAAGTAGGTATCAAACTATTGAGTGAGATATTGTGTAGTGTTTACTGCCTTACAAATTGTATGAAACGATGTCGTCACTAAATTCAATTAATATAAAAATTGTTAAAAAAAAATTGAGATATAATGTTCAATTTTTTTATAGAAAAATAATTGTCTAGTTGGGTTGTTTCGGTTTTTTTCGATATTTTTTTGTAAAATTTTGGAAATATAGGCAGTTAAACACAAATTTATCATAATTTTTTTTTTATAAAAAATGTTTGAGAAACAAATTTGAGATTTTTTTATTTGAGTATATTTATACCAATTTTCAGCGTTCTACCTTTTATAGTTTTGAGATACATGGTAAAATAAAGTAAAAATCAAAAGTTGTAAGACCCTGACTGAAACAAACATTCAAAATTCTGAGTAAGTAAGTTATGTAGGCCTATAACTATCTATATATTCTGAAATTTTGGGGTCTGTAAATTGGGCGGACAAAAGTTATTAGGGGGGTAGGAACACATAGACACACAGACATACGGACTCACTAAATGTTGTACTCCGAATTCTGATTAACATTACATAGAACATATATGCTGCGAAGCCTCTAAGTTGGTGTTTTTTTTACTTCAAATTTGGAAAAACCGTGAAAAATATAGACCCTGCATACAAATCTCGCGTATCTTGGCTTGATACTTTGTCGATATGTTGAGAAATAAATTCTCTTGAACAAGTCGACAGTTGGATAAGAAAAATGAACAAAACTTTACGATGCATTAGATGACGTTAAATTTAAACATTGATTATTCGACCCTCTTATCTATGTATGTATACAAACAATATTTAACCCGTGCTAACGGTTTTAGCAGTGAATTTTTAATACTCAAATATCCGTACATGATAATTGTTTTGCTCGTACAAGCTCGTACAGTGGAACATTAATTTAATGAAATTACTAATTCATGGTTGATGATATCCCGACCAGGGATGGAAGTACCTACCTATCTACATATGTATAGCAACACCACAGAAATAATTATTTCTGCAGCTATAAAAATATAAATGAAATTATATGTTGGGACGAGAATATATATGTAGGCATGGGCGAGACCAGTCTTGGCTGGTTTTTCTGACAGTTGTGCATTGTTAATTTTTTTCACAATTTCATAAACCATTACTCGATGAGGTAGCCAAAGGGAACCGAGCTTCGCAGATTTATATCTTAGAACGTACCTATCGCATCATCTGGATTCATGCATCGTCTCACACATTAATTCATTTATTTATTTATTGGTTGATAGAGATTTATACAGTCAATTTATATAAGACAATGTTGCATTGATTTATTAGTAGACCAGTGAAAACTACATGTATTCTTCACTTGGATATTTATTGTTAATTACAAAAATTGACAAATAATAATAAATAATTAATTTACTAAAAAAAAGATGAAATAAGACAGCTGATTAAACCAAAGCTTAGTCTAATCGAAAAATACTGCATTCAGAATGGGTGGTGATACTCATGATTTTATTTACTCTCTTGTGTTTTCAATTACCCTTTTTTATGGGATACCCAAAAATGATGATTATACAAAAGATTGGAAGTACCTACCGACTATTCTAAGCCGGCGCCTCACAGCAGAATAATGTATTTGTTTCAAGGACATATATTTTTTTAAATAAACAAAATTAAGACTTAGATATTTTTTCCTGCGTTCTTCCCTATTAAAACATCCTCGTGTTTTCTCGTCCAGAAACAAAGAAATAAGAATAAAATGATATGGGCAATATAGTGCTGCAAACATTTCTGCGAATTAGTCTGGCGGAAAATGAAAAGATATCGTTATATATTTATTTATTATTTATTCATTTGCTTCTCTTAGTACACAAGAGGCATCAGCTGCTGGCTTTGGTCCAGAACCAGTACACAGAGCAATCCTTCAAGTCGATTGCCCTCCCAAGAGCGTTGAACGTTTCAACCATCTGGATAAACTGAACTACCCTCGCCGTATGAATTTAGATATCATCAAAACTTCAGCATACTTTATGCCGTACAAGTGTTATTATGAAAAATGATTCACTTTATTATATTTAAAATAATATCACGAGACTTTACATGATCATAAATACTTATTTTAATTTATAGATGTGCAGAACATACAATTTATACAATATATTTACAATTGTTATATTAGGTACCTATCTAATTTATACAATATGTTGTAAACCTTTTGAAGATTATTTTAAGTATGTAGAATCAATTGTGTACTTAAAAAAATGCTTCCATTACAAAGAATGGATTAAGGAAAAGCATTATTGTGGCTCATTTTAACTAATAAATTAAAATAATGACTATTTTGTTTACACCATTTTTGAGTATCTTATGTTAACCGATTTCCGAGCTGACCCGCTCCCTCATCCGAACAATCTTATGCTATAATAATGTACAAGTTTGTTCGGACGAGGGAGCGGGTCAGCTCTGAAACCGGTTAACATAAGATACTAAAAAGTGGTGTCAACAAAATAGTCATTATTCTAATTTATTAGAAAAAATAGATTATTGTAGCCATTAATATCATCACGTAAATTTTATAAATACTTATAAACTAGTCACATTTATTTGTGTTCAATTTAGCTGTTTTTAATCGATAAATTAATATAGTAGGTATACCTCGCCCAGCGAAAGATTGCGGTTGACATAACCTGTACATAAACCAATTTTAGTGCAGAAAAATACTCTAATTTGTATTAACCAATAAAATTAGTTGGCTTTCGACGTTGTGCAGCGAATTACGTGTCACTTTTTCCCTGACCTTTGCATTCATAGATTTTTAACAACGCTTTATAAAACTGTAACCCGCAATCTCTTGTTTGTCGAGTCCTATACATATCACAGATTGAGAAGTCAATTATATTTCTAGCATTCTTCTTGCACAGTTCAACGCCTACATATTTAAAATATTTCTACAAATAAGCCCGAGTATCTTGGATTTATGTAAAATTGAGTGAATAATCATAATGATGGGTTTATTGCTGCAAGGAAATCACTTACAACCAATCAAAGCAGTGTGAAGCACAAGCTAAACTCGGTACAGTAAACTTTAATGATTGGTGTTTTCAAATTATCTTTTTTAAATTATAAATTGTTCATTGTATTATAACTTCAGAATAGACTATTTCTAATTAAGAAGATTTCAAATTTATCTTATACATTAACAAATATATATATATATATATATATATATATATATATATATATATATATATATATATATATATATATATATATATATATATATATATATATATATATATATATATATATATATATATATATATATATATATATATATATATATATATATATATATATATATATATATATATATATATATATATATATATATATATATATATATATATATATATATATATATATATATATATATATATATATATATATATATATATATATATATATATATATATATATATATATATATATATATATATATATATATATATATATATATATATATATATATATATATATATATATATATTTATATATTTATATATATATAAATATATATATATATTTATATATATATATATATATATATATATATATATATATATATATATATATATATATATATATATATATATATATATATATATATATATATATATATATATATATATATACATATATATATATATATATATATATATATATATATATATATATATATATATATATATATATATATATATATATATATATATATATATATATATATATATATATATATATATATATATATATATATATATATATATATATATATATATATATATATATATATATATATATATATATATATATATATATATATATATATATATATATATATATATATATATATATAT
Organism: Molanna angustata; assembly: GCA_963576475.1. Taxonomy (NCBI): domain Eukaryota; kingdom Metazoa; phylum Arthropoda; class Insecta; order Trichoptera; family Molannidae; genus Molanna; species Molanna angustata. The sequence goes on along the minus strand of OY754969.1, from coordinate 34,815,592 downwards.
ATATATATATATATATATATATATATATATATATATATATATATATATATATATATATATATATATATATATATATATATATATATATATATATATATATATATATATATATATATATATATATATATATATATATATATATATATATATATATATATATATATATATATATATATATATATATATATATATATATATATATATATATATATATATATATATATATATATATATATATATATAAATCGATTAAAAAAATATGCAGATTGATCAAAGCAAGATGAGAAATGGAAGTGGGGAATTGAAAATTGTAGAAAGAATATGATAAATAAATCTAAATCTTAATTAATTACTCAAACCAAAGAAAAATGTTCACTATCTTTTTCTATTTATGTTGGTACAAAATTCACACTCGTTTCAGTCTTACATTTAGGTACCTGAATTTCCTATTTTCTTTCTTTCATGAGATATTGTGAACGTTTATGTTGGAAAAAATGAAATTCTATGTACTTACATAGCACCAAGATAGAGCAAATTAGATTTGGCGTCCATAAACATTGTTCTGTAGAATAATGGTCCACAATGAAACTCTCGAACATGATCTGTAAAAAAGAAAAAAAAAACAATTAATATTTTTATATAATACACATATAAAAAAAAACTTAATTTTGCGTACAGGTAAAGTACTTAATTTTGGGTACATTGTTTCATTAAAACATACAATACACACAAAAAACTTAATACGCTTATTATGATATATTGTGTTTTTAGTCTAGATCTGTGAGACGATTAATATCGTAAGTCTCCAAAATTAGGGAACTTGTTAATGGGTGCGTGTTGATATTTGACATAGTGTCTGTTGGTTGCTCGAGAAGAAATATAATAAATAAAATAAAATAAAGTACGAAAAAAGGAAAAAAATATATTTTAATCTCCAAAAATATCATTTCCAGTAGAATGATTAATATTGTATTTCCCGAAAATTTTATACAATAAGTTTAAAATGTCTTCTGTGATAAAGTAGTGACGGAATAGATCGAAATAGTTAACATTAATTTGTGATAGAAGTGATTAATGTTGATTTTCGTGGTTCATTTAGTTAGATTTCATATTCCTAAATCAAAGGTGTGAAAAATATTCCCGGTGGAAACGAGATGATTAATAAATATTATAAGTTAGCTAAATGTGGCAAATTGTTATTGCACGCGATTTCATTTTTGGCACAGTACCTACTTGTTATTTGTCCAAGAACTTATAAAAAAAAATAAAATATACAAACATCATTATTTTTTATATAAATAATTAAAATGTACATAAAAAATAAATAAAATATACTTACTAAATAATAAATATAGATCAAACATACTAAAGATAATAAATTTTTATATAAATAATTAAAATATACGTACAAAATAAACAAAATATACTAAATATTAAATATACATTAAATAAACCTACTAAAAATAATTGAGAAAATAAATTAATAATTTGCGAGTTCGAATCCTTTAAAAAATATATAATAGAACTTATCATAAAATAAAAATAAATAATATAATCAGCAGGAGTCTTCTGTGAATATTCAGTTTTCCATTTCATTTCTCATTTTGTGGTCATAATATTTCTGCTTTTGTTTTTGAATATCAAATTAATAAATCTTATTTGGTACACTTCAACAAATTCGAAGAAATAATTATTACTTTACAAGGAATCCAGAACTGGATCCACCATTGGCTCAAACTGCGAAGCTGTACCAGGCACTATGAAATCTGGGGCGTGAAATACTTATAAGGAAAATAATTCGAAACTAGGAGATCCTGTTCTAAGGCTGGCATCTTTCAATTTTACAGTGACAATACACTTATGAACTGGGTGATGATAGTTTCCGCTCTACATAGGTACATTAGGTAGGCACACAATCAAGATACTTTGTACTAATAACTAATTAACCACTACTTCAATAAACATCAGACAAAACAGACACATAGCTCACATTAAACAGTGACAATATACTTATGAACTGGGTGATGATAATTTCCGCTCTACATACATTAGGTAGGCACACAATCAAGATACTTTGTACTAATAACTAATTAACCACTACTTCAATAAACATCAGACAAAACAGACACATAGCTCACATTAAACAATGACAATATACTTATGAACTGGGTGATGATAGTTTCCGCTCTACATAGGTACATTAGGTAGGCACACAATCAAGATACTTTGTACTAATAACTAATTAACCACTACTTCAATAAACATCAGACAAAACAGACACATAGCTCACATTAAACAGTGACAATATACTTATGAACTGGGTGATGATAGTTTCCGCTCTACATACATTAGGTAGGCACACAATCAAGATACTTTGTACTAATAACTAATTAACCACTACTTCAATAAACATCAGACAAAACAGACACACAGCTCACATTAAACAGTGAAAATATACTTATGAACTGGGTGATGATAATTTCCGCTCTGCATACATTAGGTAGGCACACAATCAAGATACTTTGTACTAATAACTAATTAACCACTACTTCAATAAACATCAGACAAAACAGACACATAGCTCACATTAAACAGTGACAATATACTTATGAACTGGGTGATGATAGTTTCCGCTCTACATACATTAGGTAGGCACACAATCAAGATACTTTGTACTAATAACTAATTAACCACTACTTCAATTAACATCAGACAAAACAGACACATAGCTCACATTAAACAGTGACAATATACTTATGAACTGGGTGATGATAGTTTCCGCTCTACATACATTAGGTAGGCACACAATCAAGATACTTTGTACTAATAACTAATTAACCACTACTTCAATAAACATCAGACAAAACAGACACACAGCTCACATTAAACAGTGAAAATATACTTATGAACTGGGTGATGATAATTTCCGCTCTACATACATTAGGTAGGCACACAATCAAGATACTTTGTACTAATAACTAATTAACCACTACTTCAATAAACATCAGACAAAACAGACACATAGCTCACATTAAACAGTGACAATATACTTATGAACTGGGTGATGATAGTTTCCGCTCTACATACATTAGGTAGGCACACAATTAAGATACTTTGTACTAATAACTAATTAAACACTACTTCAATATACATCAAAACAGATATATAGGTTACACAAAGCAGATCAATCAGGGGGGCAAGTCTGGTCCGACCGGCGAAATCAAAACCCTAGTGATTACCTATATCATGGATATAATATATGGAGTTCTATGAAATCTAAAGATATTGTAGAACTCCATATAATAATTATACCCATGGTATGGGTAATCGTGAGGGTTTTGATTTCACTGGTTGAACAAGACTTGCCCCCCAGGTCAGCCCGTCATAGTATCTGTCGATAAATTCCTGGCGCGATTTGACATTTGGAAACCATAGAGAAGAGGTTATATATCAAAATCGTCAGGTGTGTTGATGTATTTGATATGACCCGCATGCGTTTATAAGTTTATTTTCGAAACGACGTTGAGATAAATAATAAAAAAAACATTGTCCCTTTTTAAAAATATTCTTCTTCTTATTATTATTATTCGATGGCGCTACATCCCAAATCGAGCCTTGGCCTCCGTTAACTTTCGCCTCCATCCCATCCTGTCCTCTGCTGCCACTTTCCAGCTCCTCTTCTGGAGACGCTGAGCCGCATCCTTTCTGACCTCATCTTCCCACCGATTTCTAAATTTAAGTCAAAATATTAATGACTTAAATTTAGTATGCCAGGCGCCGAAAACTGTAGTTAGTGCCCTGAATGGGCATCTATCATTTTAAATTATTATTATTATTTTATGATTTGTTTAATATATACTTATCTATATACATAAGATGTCGCACTGGTATGTATGTATATACATAACAAGGTCGTAATAAAGGTAGGTGAGATTTTGGCACAACAATGAGGCGAATTTCTAAATTAATTTAAATCCTTGGAATGTTTTGTTTGTATTTCAGTTAACTTTTAGCATGCCGATGACAGATTTCTTGGCTGAATTCGATATTTTAAACGATAATAAAATTTGCACAAAACTCATCTCGCTCTCAAATTAAATCGCTAATAATAATAAATTTAATTATAAATTGTTTTACTTAATTAATTCTAATTAAAAAATATATTTTTAAAAATGTGTAAATAAAACGTCAAATTTGAGAAATTAAACAAGTGATGAAATCAATATGAAATTTAGCTAGGTAGTTTTATACAGATTTTTTTATAAAAAGTATAAAGTGGTTTAATGCAAAGTACTTGCACCATTGTTACTATTATCATGGATTTAAAATTTTATTTAATTTATTTTTTACCAACCTTTTTATATTCAAGTTTTCCTGTCGTATGCACGTGAGACTTGAATATGAAAGAAGAATAGATCCAGTTGAAATAAGATCACCAAGAAGAATATGTAATAAGATGTTAGAGTAGGGATGAATGAGAAGATTATGTAAAAATGCAAGACAAAGATTCTATCGACAGAGCGAATGTTAATACAATGAAATGGTTAGGCTACACGAGAAAAATAAATTAAGAATGCCTTACGAAGAAATATGTAAAGCTGATGGAACAAAAGGTCGAGGAAGTCCGAGAAATGGATGGCACGACCATGTGTTGATGGAATCGTAAGAATCTTGAACAACAGACGAAAATGTAAGAATATAATGAAACATGATTGTTGATGAGGCGATGGATGGATGCATGTCGCGAAAGTGCGTTCGGTTCTCTCTAAATATCCCGTGAAGGACACGTTGAGTTATAAACGTTATTTTTACAATACGAGCATAGGAGGAAAATGGTAAGGTCTATGTATATTGTATTCCTTTTTCATGTTGTTATGAGGTTGTCAATAGCTTACCCTCAAGAACATTAATCTCACAGTTAATTCACACCAGTCCAACCAAACCAACCCCTCTTATAAATTCCAAGGACACTAGACGGTTCAAGATTTATCAAAAAATATACGTTCTTTTCACGAATATTTTAAATAGATTCCGGGGATTTAAGTACAGGAAAATATTTTTATTTAATTATTTACTATTCATGTTTTTTCTGTTATATCGAAACACGTTTATATTTATGTTTCCAAAAATAAATGTACTATAGCTATAGTGAAGGATGTAGTAGATTGATTAAAAAAAACTTCAATAATGTGAAAATCATAGCCATTGGCAATTATGAGATGCAACGTACCATTAAAAACTTCGATCCATATATTTCATTATACCAAAACGCCATTTTCCTAATTGGGGTAAGCAGAGAGAACCGAACGCCAGATTTCTCTCTCGTGACATATACTTTTCGCTTCATTCACGTCCATGTATCGTCTCATACACGCTCTTCTATTATTCCATCTTTCAAAATTCCAAATTCAAAAATGTGATCGTGCCAAGTTTTCCTTGACCGACTTCTACCTATTTTACGTTCTTCATTTATCAGCCTTATATACTATTTAGACAGTTAGACATTAGACGGTCATCACTCTTTTTTTAATGTGGCCAAACCATCTAAGGGCATTTATTTTCATCTTACTTACGATATCTCTTTCAATCATAGGTACACCTAAGTCATATAGCTACTAATATATTCTTCTTCTTCTTCGTTTAGTAGACCTGTTGGTATGTAATTCAAAAACTATGCCTCCTGAGATGACGAAGTCCAACTATCCGTCCATCTTTTGGGTGGTATTCCGGGTAGAAGGGATTTCATTTATACGCAAGTCTATCACTGTCCATTCTGGCTAGGCGTTCCGTCCAATTTCTTTTTCTGGATCTACTCCACCGAACAATGTCCTCTATTCCACATATTTTTCTTATTTCAGCATTGCGAACACGATCTCGGAGAGTAAAGTTTACAGTAATTGATCTTAAAACCTTAATTTGTCCCTTGACCCTTGGTTCGTTCAGTGTATGCTCGCGTTTCCCGACTACGTCAAGATTAGTCGCACGCATGTCTGATATATTCTGACCTTACTGTCAATACGCATGTGTTCATTTTTCCAGACCATATTTTGTAGACATCCAAATACGGCAGATGCTTTATTGACGTGTTCATATGTATAGGTAATTAAGGCTGCAGGTCTCTTCTCCTAAATATTTGAAACTCATTACGTGCTTCACGGGCTTATCATCAATAACCTTGAAGGATGTTTGGATATAGTAATACTTTTTGTTTTACTGACTGATATCACCGTGGAATAACTGATATCACCGTGGAATGACTGATATCACCGTGGAATGACTGATATCACCGTGGAATGACTGATATCACCGTGGAATGACTGATATCACCGTGGAATGACTGATATCACCGTGGAATGACTGATATCACCGTGGAATGACTGATATCACCATGGAATGACTGATATCACCACTCTCTGATACCACGTGGAATTTGTTAAAATTCTTTGCAAGTCGTTCTCAGTTTCAGCTATAATCGCCGCATCGTCTGCATAACAAATAAAATTACCAAGGAAGATCGCGATCCACTTCCACGCCGGTGATGTTATAGGACCCATTGGTCCTGTTCAACCCCGGACGTAGCTCCACGAACAACAGACTGCCACAGGGAGCCTTCGCCACGCCCGTAGTACTTTCAGTTCTTCGATTTCCACACCAGGCGCAGCGTCGGCTGTACCTGTCTCGTCATCAACTCGGGTACCGCCGAGTGGGTCGTGCCGACCAATCATCACGGGGGGCTCCTCCACCCCTTAGTACTCATGTTGGCGAATTTCAGGTACACCACCGGACAGTACTTTCAGTGCTTCGATTTCCATCGCCCGGTGATGCAGACTTACTCATCGCCACGTTTGATGAGTCACCGCCGAGCGAGGCATTAAGGCGTCTGCCCTGCTCTTCCATAGGTAAGAATTGAAGGGAGCACTGACCTGTTACCCAGAATCCTAGGGTGGGGCTGCAGCCACCCCCAACTTTACTGGCTAGGCCCCTATGGCCGCAACCTAGCCCCAAAGACTTAGACTTAGGTACAGACAAGAACAAACATTTACAAATATTAATAGTTAAAAAATAGAGTGGAGTATCGGACCTCTCATAGTTTAGACGGCGAATGTTTAGCATAAAAAAGGGATATCCGATGCAGAGGTCTTTTGGGGGGGGGGGGGGGGGGGTTCTCCAACACGTCCGACATGTTTGCATTATGAAGCTACTCCGAGTGACGGGACACGAGACGTAAATTATGGCGGGAAAAAGGTTTCGTTATAAAAAGAGCGGTAAAATTATTTTGTGATCTATGGAATCCATCCATGGCTATTATCATAAAGGTACCTATAAAGCCATACAAAAAATTACAACCATTACTTAAATGATAAAGTTTGTATCATTTGATTAAATTATATGCCATATTATGAGGTAGGCAGAGAGAATTGAATATTTTTTTTTATTTATTTGTCTATAATACGTCCGATTCTAAAACTTTTTAATAACGTTCCGACTATAATAGGTGCGTCCTTTTTCCACTTAGACCAACTTGATATTCTATAAAGCTGATATAGGAACGTTCCTATTAAGGAACATTCTTACTTCAAGTACCTAAGTCACGAATTAGTCCAATTCCCTATTCTATTACCACATTTTAGTCGAATCAACTGTCAAAACGTTCTAATTTTTGTTGTTTTCCATAGCACAATCATCAATTAAAAACAATAACCATCAAATGAAATTATGTAGTGTCCCTCAATCGCCATTCGTAAAACAAAACCACGTAAAGAAACATGATCTACGTACTATTTGTTTTTACACCGTATAGCTCTTACAATAAACAAGTAGGTATCTACCTACCAAATTACCTTCATAGTAATATTACACATATTTCATCTCCGATTCAAGGATCATGGATGCTGTTGTTATTTCATTATATTACCTATATATTGTACGCCATTATTTTATGTTATCTTGACGATATCATCCGGCTGCTTACGCCAGAAATAATATTTTAGCACTTACTGTTAACTGTAAATAGTTTAAACGTCTTAATATGCCAACTTACATCATTAGTGTAACAGTTTAATTTATAGCTAAACTTTTGTGGTTCACACAACAGAATTATTCTTGTACTGTAAACAACAGAACAATTCTTGCAGTTGAAACATAACAATAATTTTAATACTTAATAAAATACTATATGATTATTTGTGATGTACATAAGATGTCCAAATTGTCTATAAAATTTACAGAACATTTTTTATACAAAATGTGTGACGTTTCAGTGTATAATTGGAATGATAAAATACCCCTTAAAATATATATTTTGGGCAAAATCATTATTCGTACTATGGGGTAAATGATTGTGTTATTTAAAAAAATTAGCTAAAATCTATTTAAGAAATTCTTGGTAATACTCAGTGAATACCTTTATTGACTAGTGAATTTTTATTTTGTTCGTTAGGATTATTAAGCTTTTTAATATGTATCTACTTTTGCTTGTGATGTCAGGTTTTGCAATTTTTTTGTTTTTATATCAATGTAAATTATTATGTATGTATATTCTTAAATATAATGCCCTGATAAAGATTTGCTCACAGTGTAGTTAGTTTTGGTTAGTTTTATGTTTGAATAGTGACACTTCACAATACGAGAAGTGCTCTTTTTGAATTTGAGTCATACAAAAATATGTGTAAATCCTCATTTAATCTCTAAATTTTATAATATTTTGTATTGTATTTGGTTTTATTTAATAGGTAGTAGATATTAACTCATTCATTCCAACACTGCATAGCTCACAATATGGGGTAACCAGCGACAGGTGTGTGGGATGTACGACACGACTGTGTATCCCAAAACACCCCTCTCGTCACACCTAAAAAGGCACAACACTCAGAATGTGTGGTGAACTTCATCGCTGAACTATGTTATTTTGCCTGTTGTATCTTCGATAAAATTAAGTCATAGTGGGCGGGTCAAGGCTACAATGTGAGGATGAAAATGGGAAGGACGCAATCCAGCTGCTACGAACACAGAATTGGAGGACCGCAGCGGAGGACAAGAAGAGCTAGAGGCGAAGATTGATGGAGGGCATGTAAAGCTCGATATGGATAGTAGTGCAATCGAAGAAGAAGAAGTATAATTTTATCAATTTTTTTTTTTTTGTTTTTTTTTTTTAAATTCAAAATACATATAATTACAAAATATAAAACAATCAAACTTATAGAAAAGATGCACAGTAAGAAAAAACATATTTCCCTTTACCAGAGTGCAAGCACTCGTGTGTAAAGGATACAAATTAATACAAAAGACACAAAATATTATATATACATAACTAATTATTATCTAAACAAAAAGAAGTTAATATAATTTACATATCAGTCAAATTTAATTTGTTCTTTTTTTTTCTTTTGAATTCATTATATTCAATTGCCAGTATCAAATTTGTTTCAAGTTGGTTGAACCACACCACCCCATTGTAAGTGTAGTAGTGCTGTGCAAAGAATGTTTGTTTTAACGGGGTACACAGTTGGTCCACTGTATTTTGTCTATCACTCGCCACACGTACAAAGACATGGTGCGACCTTCCAATGTCCTTATGTATTTAAATAGTTAAAAAAAATCCAAAGCAGTAGATCTGAAAATTCGACTGTTTCCTTAGAATTTGTTGTATACAAGTATATAGCGCACATTTTTGCTGCAGCGTATCTTTGCTGTGGTATTTTTGTACTTTTAAACTTTTCTTCTGTAACCATAATAATAACGGGAAGTACATCATTTTTACTCCTAACTACCCCAAGAGGAATAGTGGGGAGTTGTGAATTCGCAATCATCTAAGTTATTTATTTTATTGCAAAATATCATGCTGAGATTGTATTCTGAAAGTTTCATCACAATGTATCTCTGTGTGTGTGCTGTGTACATACGGCATATGGACTGGCTCAGGGCCCTCGACCTGAATATATGATAATTTTTTGTTTTATATTTAATTGTGTATTTATTAATTAGATTTCAATGAATTGTAAATTCACTATGTCGTACGATAAATAATGTACTAAATTATTAAAAATAATTATCTTTTTTTAATTTTTACTAATTATACAAAGATGATGTTACAAATTCAATTAGGTACGTACTAGAGCTAGAATTTAAGTATACCTATGTGTATATATAAGTGTGTGTATGTGTGTTATTGATAAGTATGTAATTGCTAGGGTACGATGAACACCTCAATAGAAAGTCCTGTGCCGAGGTATTCATTTGAACAGTTGTGTGATATAAATAGTAGGTACACTATGTGAAAGTAAATTATATTTGATTAGGTGTAATTATGTTATTGATATGATCCGATCCGGTGTTATTTATCCAGAAATGGCGGCCGAACGTCACTCGACCTCACGGCCAAATCGCTTAAAAAGGCCCTTATAAGGGCCAAAAGGACGATCGCCACATAAGCGAGACTAAGTTGCCGATGCCATACGCAAAGTAAGTAAAGTAAGTATCCATGGTGTTATATGTTTTTTGTATTTTTGTGACGATGTGTTTTGTGGTAGCAGTTTTAAAATGTCTTTGTTCATGAGTAGTTTTGCAACTTACTTTGTTTACATACAGTTTGATAAGACTGCGTGAGTTGAAGACTCTTGATATTGCAAGTCTTATTGTTGGTCATCACTAAATACAATATTGCATAGTGTAAGTACTTCCACTCGGAAACTATGTTTAAACCAACATAAATAAGTCAACAAACAAGTTTGTCGTGTTATGACTCTGCTCCTTTTAAATTGGCTCCTTATTCTACAACAGTTCACTCCAATTCACCTTTACGTAAACTACCTACATGGATAAAGGAAAAATAACTACGGTGATAAAATATATATATGAGTTGAAGCGCTAACTTTAAATTTAAACTTTAACTCGAGAGTCGCTTGATTTGGCTTAGACCGAATGATCGCTTCGTGACCCACTTCCAATATGTACCAACCTCAACAAAACTGTTTACAAAAAGTAAAAACCCTACGAACAAACTAAGGAGAATAGTCTGAACGGATTTTGTTTTACACGATATAATATTGTTTTTTTTTATTATAAATTATTAATAAACATATTCTGACAACAAATCAATTAGTAAAAAAAAAACTTAGTTTGACTTATGCTATAATAATCAATAATATTGTAAAAATCCAGTCTTCGCGCTAATGATCTAGAACGAGGATTCATTTGTTAGTGACGAAAATATACAATGGTCAACATAATATACTGAATGTATTACAAATAAACATAAAAAAGTGCAGTACCTAATAAACAATAAAAAAAACATCTTCACACGTCAGATAGTGCGATCAATTATTACCTATGGTTTGCTGGCCTGGGGACTGAGGTACAACCAAAGACCTTATATACTTATAAGGTCTTTGGGTACAACCAATATTGCAATAGATTCGGCTAGCAAGGCACAAAAATCAATAATAAAAATAAACAAGCTCCACAGTGATTTTCAAGACTCTGGATGTCATGACACTGTGACAATTATACGCGAGATCTGCACTTCTACATCAATTTAAACACAATTTACCCATTTTGCACAATACACGGTCACCAAGAACGGATCCTCTATCACCTATACAATTAATGTATCCAAGTTTCAATCTACACACGGCCATAGACATTTCAAATATAACGCCATCAAATTATACAATTGTCTATCATCTTAACTAAAACTGCTATCATAAAGTACGTCACAAAACTAAAAAAGAAACATAACATCATGGATATGATATAACATCGGTTCAGAGCATATAAATAACATAATAACACCGAATCAACAAACTTAATAATCTCCTACATATTACAATAACAAATATTATTTAATCTAATAATCAATTAACAGTATGTATTATTTATACCACGCAACTGATCAAATGAACACCTCGGCACAGGACTTCCTAGTGAAGTGTTCATTGTACCAACGCAATGATAAACTTAACTGTAACACGCAATTATACACACACAAAATATTTATATATATGTAATTGCACTGTGATACTTATATCATTTATGTAAATTAATAAATGAGTTTAAAATTAAAGATAAATTCTGATTTACATAGAGAATATATACAAAAAAATTCAAACCGGAGGAAGGAAACATCATTTACCTAGGTAAATATGAAGGCCAGTCTTTATGGACATCTTGGCATAGAAATTTTCACCAATTAATTATAGTTTAGATTTCCTATGGGTAATGGAAGCCTTTCCTTAAGCGTTGTTATCTTTATTGATCGTCAACAGATTCCCACAGGAGGTGTTGTATGTTAACAAAATTAGCCAAAGTCCTATATATATACCGATATAGTATGCACGGTGTATAATCCTAGGTGTCTGGCTGAGATTAATTAAATAGTTGAGATAAACTGGCCCACCTATGTATTACAGTGGTTATGGAGACTCATGGACGGATGTGCACGGGAAACTGCTGCTTCTAATAAATGTTCAGCTCCTGGTTACATATCGACCACGGGGGAATATTGTGTACAACAAATAATGCAGTATTAGCCATTACTTTACAACTGTAAGTGGATATTTACACGAGACGTACAATATTATCCAACAACTGTCGATTTGTTCAAGAGAATTTTATTCTCTTAACATATCGACAAAGTATCAAGCCAAGATACGCAAGATTTGTATGCAGGGTGCATTTTTCACGGTTTTTCCAACTATGAAGTAAAAAAACACCAACTCAGAGGCTTTGCAGCACCTATGTTATATACGGATTTACTCAGAATTTGGGGTAGAACATTTAGTTTGTCTGTGTGGTTTAGTTTGTCTCTTTAAAAATAAAAAAAAAAATATTTTCCAATTGGTTAAAAGGCACATCATTTTAGAAAAATGGTAGGTACTGAAGAATTATTAAATTTTCATAATTAAATATTTATATCAAAAATAATTTAACATTTCATTTCATTTAATGATGCTGAATATTTTCCATATACAATTGAATACTTTATGGATTGACTTGTTTGTGAGGAGTGTAGTATTGGCCACAACCCACTCGTTTTACTCGTTTTTTCTTCTAAGTGCTCTTGTTTTATTACTTATTTATTTCTCTGTGATACTTCACATACATTCAATTTCATGGAATTCACTCAGTGGCTTCTCAATATCTAATGCCCATAATCTTTGTAAATGTATATTTCTTAGTAATATTATTGAAGTTCTTGGTTTTTCCCAAATTATAAATATGAAAAATAAGTAAAATTACTTTTTTTCGATATATTATTTTTTATAAAATGGATTGTTAGGAATGAATTTTTGTACATAAAGGGCCAATAATGAATCATTCTGTAGATGTGCTCTTTGAGTGAAACGCGTCAGTGTTCAAGTAAAATTAAAATTGCATTCATTCATTCATTCATACCATCACGGCATATCCCACAATGTGGGGTAACCAGCGAAAGGTGTGCGGGTGTGCATTGCCTTATAAAAGGGAGCACAACATATCTGTGTATACCCACACACCAGTCTCGTCTCTCCTAAAAAGGCACTATATTCAGAATGGGTGGTGAACCTCATTGCTGAACTATGTGAGATGTTTTTGTTGCCTGTTGTATTTTCGATTACCCGGCTCATACGGGACACTCGAAAACAATAATAGAAAAGAGTGGAAGCACTATTCTAAGCCGGTGCCTCACAGAGTCAATTGCACCTAACATTCTAAAATAGTAGTTTTCGATTTTTTTGTTTGATTTGTTTCAATTTCCAGTATTTTATTTTTTTTATTTTTGAATATGTGTTTTGGCATATTTGAATCGTCTATATTAGGTACTCATTTTTCAATTATTTTCATGTTTTTCTAAATTTTTAATGTTTATTTGATTTTTTGTTCATATATGATTTGATTTAATTACTTTTATGTTGAGTTTGTTTAATTGCTTTGTATTGATATTTTTTATTTTTTATAAGTGATTCCCTCATCTTTTTGATGAGGCACTGCAGGGAAAAATATGTAAAAATATAATAATAGTGAATTTATATCTTGATTTGTATTATAAAATTATTATGTTAAGTAAATAAAATAAATAAAAAATATAATTTATAATATTTATTATTGGTTAAGGAACCAAAAGTAATCAATATAGACAACTGATAAGTATGCAAATATTTCAAAGCGAAATTTACATTTTACATCGTAGCAAATCTCGTAAATAATGGACCAAAAAATAAACGTGTAGGAAAATAATATTGAATTTTTGTAATCACTTTATTAAAATGGTAAAAAAAAGTTACTAAAAAATAATTTAATGTTAAATATCATAGTTAAATGGAAAAAATACATGAATATATGATTATGATTAATATGAACACATATATAATTCCACAATTTATTTTATTTTTCTCCCGACGACTGTTTCGGCTTATAAGGCCATAACCAGTTGATTATGGCCTTATAAGCCGAAACGGTTGTCGGGAGAAAAATAAAATAAATTGTGGAATTAAATATGTGTTCATATTAATCATTATCATAATGGAATTCTACAAATTAGAAGCCGTCACAATCGAAAGATGGAAAAGTGCGTACATGAATATATAAAAATTGAAAGAAATTCATAAACGTTAAGTCCTAAAAACCCTACTAATTATGTACGTAAACAAAATTCTTGTCATAATTAATTGCTATTGTATTACTAATTGTCTGCACTAATTAATTGCGTCAGCAATAGTTGAGGATTATGTACATTATACATACATTGTTATCATAAAATCTATTCGGATATGGTTAATCTTCAAGTCTGATATTGCCTTAGACATGTTGTATTGAGTTCCCTTGAAATTCCTCTCATCTATTCATTTAAGTATCTACATACTATGGATTTCCTTTCAGGCCAGGATATATTACTTACATATTCAGGAGTGGGCTATCAGCTATCATTCAATGTATCTCTTAACCTAAAATAATTGTCATGGCGTAATACTGTCTATTAATATTAATAACATAAGCATGCAAATTACTCGCTATGCCAAACATATAATATCTTTAAGCACATTAGGTGCATTATTACGTCAAAATTTAACTAGTTGGTCGTGGTTTAAATAAATAGTTATAAAAGTTTGACTATCTCAGAAAACATTTTAATGAAGTCAATTTATTAAGTAAATATTATTTGAACGTAAATTAAAAAAAATCAATTTTACAGAATGCTAGATCATTACGAACGTTTTGACATATGAATCAGACAGGAGAAATGATCAAGGGGGCAAGTCTGGTCAACCGGCGGAATCAAAACTTAAACAAAATTATCTTATTTTGTTCTGTAATATCTTAAGATGTTATAAAACTGCATAATATAATTATATCCATGATATGGGTAAACATGGATGGTTTTGATTCGGCCTGTTGACCAGACTTCCCCCCCTGATGTAGGTATATGAAAAACTAATCAGCTCAAGTCAATGCGCTTTACACATGTGATCTCGATATGAAGTCGATAGAAATATGGAGGCTATACAAACAAGACACAATTTCATAGTCTACCATATATCATATGAGTGATGAGAAAATGCAAGACCATGTGGTCTTGGTCTGTATTTTGCATTTTCAAATGTGGTCTTGGTCTTGTTTAGGTACTCGATCTAGTTTCGTTTTGGTCTTGCATATCCAGCCTTGGTCTTGATCTTTTAGAAGGGCTTGCAACTGTTAAAAAAATATTTTTAATTTTTCTACAAAAATTCAGTAATAACAATAAAATATCACAATAAACACCGATTCTTAGTGTTATGTAGATAGGTTGTAGTTAATTGTTTATTTTATTCATTGAAATATGAATACGTTTATATACGTTTTTAACAACAACGCAAGACTCTTTCATTGGGTCTAGCAAGTTTCCCAAGACCAAGACTACATTGTATGACCTTTGCTCATCACCAGTCAGACGCCATATCTACGTAATGTACTTCATCGCTACAGAAAAAAAAAACACAACGACAAAATTCATAGTATGTACTCTCTACATAAATTACGTTTTCTGTATATTTAGCAATTTAACGATGTAATAAACTTACTTCTAATGTATGTGTTTATGTATGCGTTTGTATGTGATGTCAATATGTAATTATTATGATAAATCGTTATGGCGAAATCGAGTTCTCATCATGGTGGCATGTAGTAATATTGTTAATCTTCCCTTTTAATCCTCTCCTAGATCCTTTTGATTCAGATACACCATCATTTACGTGTTTATATTAATTTTGTATTATTAATGTTACATATTATGGTCCTTATGTGGGTAATTGTTTTATTTAATGTATTTTTGTAATTGTGAATGTTTGTAACCATAAGTAAATAAATATATGTTGAGAAATTGTTGTTAAATATATAATATCAATAACCCTCCACAATTCTATAAATAGGTGAGGAAAAACAAAATTGTTTGCACGAACGGCATTTTTCTACAACACCTCTTATTGGTTAGCCGATTCCCCAAGTGATCAAAGAATGGAACTGCGATTGAATCTTGTAAAGTTTAAATCGTGTTAAGGGGATGACGTAGCTGCTAGTGAAGAACGTGCCGCCCGCACCCCGTGTTGAGGGTAAATAATAATATCTGTAATTGCAAAGGAAGGGAATGGAAAGGTACAATATAATAATGACAGGGAAGGCTTCCAGAGACGGCACGTAATGCAGACCCTAGAGTTGTTGTTGCTAATAGGTTCTTTGGCGTCGGGAAATCTTCGTGAGTCGCTCTAACAACCGTCGTCCAATGCGATGGTGAGTTCTGCGAATTTTTCTCAACATTTACACGGTCATGTGGCTATTAGCATAATAACATATTTATTATTTGTTGCTGATTCCGTGACCATTTCTAAATAATTATGTGCTTATGATGGTGGAATGTTTGATATTGTTTGCTACGATCTATGGCATATACTAATTGTACGTATTTCTTAACATATAAACTTGCATGTTTATAGGAAAGAATAGGTTCTACTAAAATAAAAAGAGATTTTCCTAATTTCATCTTACTAGACCTTAGAATACGTCACAACTCATGTTACCAAGATCAGATAAGTTGATATTAAACGCGAAGATTTTCAACATAAAAAATAATAAATAGTGATTAAAATCATACAACTAAGTAAATAATATGTTGAGAAATATCATTCATTTGAAATATGTTATCAAACGCAAATACGAAATAAACTTATATCTAACCTCAAATGACAAAGTTGTTGATTACATTCTTTTTGTAACCAATTTTCATTCAATTTAAAAAGCAACTTGCTCACTGGCTAACTAAACCCAACCGAAAATTACATGGGATGCAATAAAATATGAAAACGAAATAATTGTATGATGTGTACGTAAATCTCCATTCCCCTTATTTTCTGGTAAGGATCAGTTAATCTAATAATAGCGACTCGTGTGAGCGAGTTGCTTTATAAATTGAATGGAATTTGGTTGCAGGAAAAATGTTATGAACACCTTTATCATTTGAGGTTATATATTTCAACATAATTGTTATTATTTACGTAGTCGTATGATTTTTAACTCTACTTTTTATATTTTGTGTAACTTTTACAGCTCATCCTATCTTGAAATGTGAGCTGTGGTGTATTTTAAGGTTTAGTTTCATCTTCCCGCCATAGTTGCAGTAAAGTCTAGTTCCGCCATTGATATGTAATACCGCCAATGACATGCCATACTGAAACTATTTTAAAACGCCATTTTTTGTAAACACTCATTTTCAATCCGTTCTACATGAATCAGTTGTCACATTTCGAATAATTTATTGGTATATTTATTTTATTTATTAAAAAAAAAACAATGCAAAAACATTATTATAGTATTTACAGATTAAATAAGGATTGATACATTTTTATGTATGACTCAACTTCAAAATGACAATTTCTCGTGTTTTGAAGCGAGTCACAATTCACAAACCATACAAACTGACTAAAATTGTGTATAAATCTTAATCTAGGCATCATACTAAAGAACATTATACAATATTTACATTGATATAGAAACAAAAAAAAAATGCAAAAACTTGACAACCTAAACAAAAATATAAAAAAAATCGCAAAAGCTTAGTCATCCTAATGAACAAAATTAAAATATAACAAAAGATCTTTATTTAATGTTGCCAAGAATTTATAAAAATTGATTTCAATTTTTTTTTATATTGCACTGGTAAATCATAATACATCTTTAAAGACTTAATTCGCTATATAAAAACTGTGACATCACCGATACTCAAAACGTATACCAATAGATCATGAGTCAAATATTAAACATACTTAGCCACTAAAGTCAGCGACTCGCAGCGCAGTCAGTCGACAAATTAATAATATAAACAAATAAAATACATTATCATGGAATAATATGTTGTTAAAATGTTTGGATTTTTTCATAATATCATATTCTGACGAATAAATTTAGAAGAAAAAAAAATCATTTTCATAGTAAAGAAGAGAATATTTTTATAACTGGAAGATTTAACTTTAGAAACAAAAGTTATTTTTTCCGCGACTGGACTATAGATAAGAGAAGTTGGGAGATTATTGTTGAAGGATAGAGGGTACAGTACGTGAAGAAAATCATCAAGAGTTTTGGAGATAAGTGAGAGATAAGAGTATGGTACAAAATTAATATTTGACTAACCATTCCTGACCCTGACTCGATCTGAATGACTAGGGTTTCAATTCAAAGTTAAAAAAAATACTTTTTAATCTTGAAAATTTTTCTCGACCTAATTTACCAACGGCATAATTTCAAGACGAAGATAAGATATCATCAAAGAGATTACATCCAAAACAAAAAAAAAATGTAAATTTGAAGGTTTATTAGAAATAACAACATTCTTTGCTCAGATGGTGAAATATCTGACTTCTGAATAAAGATACCTAATTCGATTTCAGTTTTGTAGTATAGTGAAAAGCAAACAAAAGTTGAATAGAATTAACAGTTAGTAGTATAAATTTTAATTGTAGTATTATAACTAAACAACCACTATTTTGATATTCAATCTTACTTACTTATTTTAGGTACATAATAATAAATTCACTTAAAAAAAAAACAATTATTCCAAAAAGGATCTATAAATAACCAAGTAAATTAAACATTTTTTCCGCTTTTCAATATTAAGACTGATTAGTCTTCTTTTTAGCATACCTTCACATTATGCATTAGTTAATCTGCCTGAGGAAGGAACAGTTAGTTCCGAAACCAGTCGCAAAATAAATCGAAATGTGGTTTAAAGAATGTTGAAAATATCGTTAAAATGAGTGGGTTTTGGCCAAAGCTATACTCCTCACTACCAAGTCACTCCACAAAGTATTTAAATTATATATGGAATATTTTAAACATTTTTATAAAATGAGTTATTGCAATTAATTTTTATTTTCTTTTCTTTCTTTCTTTTACATAAAAAATGAATATGTCCTTGTTAAATAAGTACATATACATCTTCCTACGTTCCCTAAAATAAGCAAATAAATTCGGCATCAAGGGTTTTGCAATGGACGCTTCTCTCCCACACTGGTGCGCAGTACTCCGCCGCACTATAAACGAGAGCAACCGCTGATGTACGCAGCACTTCAGCAGTGCTGCCCCAAGTTGTTCCGGTGAGCTTCATAATTATGTTGTTCCTAGCTTTCACTTACAAAAAAAAAAAAAAAACAAAAAAAGCAAACAAAAAAAAAAACAAAGCCGAAGCCATACAAAAAGTAAAGTAAGTAAGTAAGCAAATAAATGCTTGTGCTATAAGTGAACGAAATCGGGCGAGGCAGGATTCGAACTCGCGACCACTGGATTACTAGCCCAGCGCGCTAACCGCTCTGTCATCGACCCATCTACTATTTTTTATTTTTTATTTAATTATTTTATTACGAAAACTTGATATTTCTTTAATGTCATTTTATGAAATTGATGTGCCTTTTTACCTATTTGAAAATAAAAAAAAAAATTAAGTTTCCTGAGCTTGGGGTCACTTTGAAATATTTGACAGTTAAAAAAATTGAGAAGCACTATTCAGATATCCTTCAAAGTCTAAGCGAGTATTAGATATACAAATTTGGAAAATTTGAATTGAGTCGAATGAGTACTTTAGTCTGTAATCGAAAAAGTAAAATAAACACACCGTACTTAGCACAGAGCACGCAGCACAGCATATAGCACACACACAGATACATTGTGATGAAACTTTAAGAATATAATCTCAGCATGATACTAGTTGATAATCTGCTATAAAAAAATACCCTTAAAAATTGCGAAACCAAAACTCCCCACTATATCCCTTTGGGTTAGTGAGGAGTAAAAACATTTAATGCCGCCAATATATAATCAATAAAATATCTATCAAAAATAATACATTATATAGAAAAGAATTAAAAAAAAAGAGAATTAGTTGAATGTGGGGAATAAGATGCTTATGTTGTAACATACTTGCTGATGGTATCTCTGGAATGCAATACCATAGAATTATTTATTTAACACACCTTGGGCCCTGTGTAAGTGGCAAGGTTATTAAATTAACACACCTTGGGCCCTGTGTAAGTGGCAAGGTTATTAAATAAACACACCTTGGGCCCTGTGTAAGTGGCAAGGTTATTAAATAAACACACCTTGGGCCCTGTGTAAGTGGCAAGGTTATTAAATTAACACACCTTGGGCCCTGTGTAAGTGGTAAGGTTATTAAATTAACACACCTTGGGCCCTGTGTAAGTGGCAAGGTTATTAAATAAACACACCTTGGGCCCTATGTAAGTGGCAAGGTTATTAAATAAACACACCTTGGACCCTGTGTAAGTGGCAAGGTTATTAAATAAACACACCTTGGGCCCTGTGTAAGTGGCAAGGTTATTAAATTAACACACCTTGGGCCCTGTGTAAGTGGCAAGGTTATTAAATAAACACACCTTGGGCCCTATGTAAGTGGCAAGGTTATTAAATAAACACACCTTGGACCCTGTGTAAGTGGCAAGGTTATTAAATAAACACACCTTGGGCCCTGTGTAAGTGGCAAGGTTATTAAATTAACACACCTTGGGCCCTGTGTAAGTGGCAAGGTTATTAAATTAACACACCTTGGGCCCTGTGTAAGTGGCAAGGTTATTAAATTTCCAAATTGCAATTTCTACCGTGTAACCAGTGTTTCCAATCTAAAGAAGCATGCGTGAGAAATAAATTCCAATTTTTGATAAATTATTAAGGGAATACTGTTCACTTTACTGACTACATCTCAAAATAGGTTTCAACGAACTTTTGTTTAAGATTTATATATAACACGTTGACGAAGAAATTTTACTTTATCCAGGGTTATTAAAATAATGTCATTTGACACATATCAGGTGATACGCAATACAAATTAAAACGAGTGGGTTGTGGCCAACACTAAACTCTCCACACCATAGTAAGCGTTTATTTTTTCTTCAAATATTGACAATCTTAATATGGTAAAATATGCTTATGTTATATGAAATATTTTATTCATTCTAAATTTTACTACCAGGAATATAAATTTTCTAACGATAGTATATTTTTATATTAAGATAGACAAACTATTAATGCAGTATGGTGAAGTATGCTTATGTTGTATGAAATATTTTAATAAAAGCAGATAAATTTTGTTTTAAAGAACGTTAGAGCATTTTGACAATTTTGACACGTGATATCATATGAAGAAAATTTATGATATCTATGAAAAGCTAATCAGTTCAAAGTTCAAGTGAACATTGCCAAACATAAAAAAATTCTCTTGTTACATATAAGTTTCATACAAAAATCCATTAAATAAAATATAATTTTTAAAACCGTACAATATTTTTCTTTTAACATTGACCAACTTTGAATACAATTTTATGAAGATTCTCGGTGTTGTATAAATAGTTGAAACCAAATTAAAATATCTCTAATTTCCAAGTCGTGAGAGCATTTTTTCAGTTTTAATAGATGAAATCATAAAGAAACATTGAGAAAAAAATGAACCGTTGTCTATGGAAAACTAATTAGCTCTAAGTTTATGGACTTAACACATATGATATCAATATAAAGTCAATCGGACTTATAGTTTGGGCTGCAGATAGGACACAAAAAAAAACAACGTAAATCATGAATTCATAGAGAAGAAATCAAAAGTTGTCTATGGAAAACTAATCAGCTCCAGGTCTTTGCACTTTACACATATGATGTTAATATGAAGTCGATCGGACTTATAGTTTGGGCTGTAGAGAGGACACAAAAAAGATAAATGCTACGGCGTACGACGTATACGCCATACACACAAACACATCACGACGAAACTCATAGTGTGCATTCTCTACATGATACCCATTGAGAAATTGATGTAAAAAAATATGCTTAAATTTTGCGAAATCATGACTCTCCCCTATTCCATAGTGTGGAGAGTAAAAAACTTTATTTAAATGAAACTGTAGCCTTAATAATTTACAATTCATTCAGTGCTTTGACACTACGTAATGATGTAGCATTTTTAGAAACAAAACATTGTGAAGGCATTTTAATTTTGATCTACGTACCCACCTAACAAAAGTTATAAATATAAACGAAAAAAAAAATCGAGAGACTTATACAAAAAGTATTTGAATAGTTGAAAAGAATAATCGTGATAGTTTCGACGTCATATATTTTTTCACTACAGCCATACTAACTCAACCGTGCAAATGGTTAGATGCAATCAAACCCACTATATAAAGTCTTTAATATGCGTTGTTATTTAATTATCTTGATTGATCATATCCTGCTGCCAACATTTTATTACTAAACTCTTACTTTTTGAGATTTTTTCAACGCTTTCAACAGTTAAGATTCAATAAAAAAGCTTTCTAGAATGAGTATATTACTATGTACCCTTTTAAAGATAACAATTTGGGTTACCTAGAAATATCATATGTACATATACCTCAAATTGGAATATTATGTACACTGGTCTTCGAACCAGGAAATTTAAAAGAATCCTTATTTTGATACGAAAATCAATGCTTTTCGTATCACTAACTATAAAAAAATCATATAATCAGATTTTTTTTCATGAACAAAAAAAAATACGGGCCTTCGAGGCTCAGTTGGTTGGGTATCTGACTGCTGATCCAAAGGTTCCGGGTTTGATTCTCGGTGGAGACACAATTTTTAATTGTGTATCTGGATCTGTGAGACGAATAATATTTCACACACTCGATACTTGGGATATTAAAAGATTATTATAACTGCCTGTTCCCACTTGTGGTGTATCGGGCACTTACACGTGTATTACAAATGTGCCCAGCTCCATTTAAAATGTATTAGGTACCACTAGATCACACGACATTTTATCGTGCCCGACACACGTCAAGTGGGAACGGGCAGTTATAGTAGCAGTCGATAATACCAATTATCGACATCAAACATCATCTTTAAAAATATAATATACCTACATATAAAAATATATTTAGACCCTCGTAGCTCAGTTGGTTGGGTATCTGATCCAAAGGTCCCGAGTTCGATTACCGGTGGAGACACAGTTTTTAATTGTGTTTTCAGTCTGGATCTGTGAGACGATTAATATCTAAGTCTCCAGAATGTGGCAACTTGTTATTGGGTGCTTGTAATAATATTTTATGTAATAATGTAATTAATATTTTACATAGTACCTGTTAGTTGCCCGAGAAGCAATATTAAATATATTTAAATACATATATAATGAAAATAACTATCTTTAAAATAACAAGGTAATTAAACTCTGTATTTTTTGTTAACTCTAGTCTAGACTTATAAATAACAGGTAAATAAGTCTTGTCTTATTTTTCCATAATTTTATGGAATTCATAACATTTTTTTTAATAGAAAGTTAATTTTAACTAATTGAATTACCTAAAATATTTCGCTTTTTAATTATAAGTTACATTTTCATTTCGATAGTCTGAAGTAGTTATTATATTTTGATTGGTGGTCCGAGGCATGAGATGATTTTATACTGATTGATTTTTCAAGAATTATTGGTACTTGTATAAATGGACTTATTTATATATTTTGATTCTTTTAAAAGTTGAAATGGCATAATTATTTAAATAATTATACAAGAAGTGTACAAAATAAATGTCACATTCATTATTAGTTGTGTTTTTAGAATAATCACAATAGAATGTTACTATAATAATGAAAACTTTAAGCGACATTTTAGGTTATGTATAATGAAAATAGGAAATTTGAATGTAAGAAAATTAGATTCTTTGATTGCTGTGCAGTATACCTGGTTGTTACATATATAAACATACCTCACACGTAATAAATAATATATTATCAATACCAAGTAAAGGGAGAGGTTTGTAATACATAGTTCAAGAATAAAGATTAATGTTATTTTTGAGGTTAAATTAAAGAATAAAATAAAAAAAAGTATTTTTACAGAAATTTGTTAGATTAAAATGGATTTTTAAAATGGTGAGAGGTAAGGGTTGACCAAAAAAAGAAAGAAGCTTGAAAATATGTATTTTTGGTTTAATAACATTTGAGTGTCAAGTTCATGATTGAAATACATTTGTATATTAAAATTTAAGTAGTATTTGAAAGCGAGAATATCGTTCAAAATTATTAGATGAACATATTTTTGTTTGTTTTTCTAGTTGGATGACAATGAAACATCAAGTTATTCTACAGTCTAGTTGATCATACTTGAAAATAGACCTCGATTCTTCAGTAGAGTGAATAAGAATGGCAAGTGTGATGTTCAGCAGACCGAAGTTACAGGTCTTTCATTTTTATATAATATGTACATAGGTACATAATTCATCTGTAGGTACGTGTTTATGAACTTGAACTCCTAAACGGGTGGAGCGATTTTGATGAAGTTTTTTGGTGTATTTAAATGGGGTATGGATGGTTTAGGTTCCCAATTTAAATAAAAAAAAGTAACATTGGAAATGAAAAATTCAAAAACCACCTAATGGAAAAGTACGTCTGGCATTAAACAAACAGAAAAAAGGGCAAAGAAAATCTAATAAGGAGGAAATCGAAATTGAAAGTACGATAAGCAATGATATATAAAAAATATGAATAAAAAATGAAATAATATTTCTGGCGTAGTTCAGGGGTGACATCTGTGCGAGACACCGTCACCTCACTTATAAGGCATGTTGCTTTCATTGTCTACAAATAAACTAATTACAAAAAAAAGGTTTCTTCATTACTTCATAGATGGCTATATTATAATTCCTTATTTTCAGGTGAATTTTTACACATTATTTAAATATATAAAACTTTCAAAAATTTCATTGATAAGAGAACTCAATAAGAAGACATAATTGGTGAACGTTACGCAAGCGCATAAAGTGATCACATAAATCGGCTGATGACAGGTCGTAAGCCCTGTAGGTACCTTGAGTTCCTGGTTATTCCGACAATCTAAATAAAGACAAACCTTATCAAGTGGAAAAAAAATTGTATTAATTATGTTTATTTAAATAACAAAAATGTTTTCATACCTACCTAAATATTTGAACATCATTATTATGTACCGTTTCGTAATTATGAGTAATGAGTATTTCTATAATATCCCAACTTCGTCTCTATTGAGATGTTAAAAAGTTTGTCAATTATTAATACGATAAAGTTGTCGCCAAATAACTTGAACTTTTAGCCGAGAAGGGGGGCGATTTACACGTGAACGTGATATTGTAAGAATTCGTTAAACTGTACCATTTTTGTAGAGCGTTTTGTTTTCATATAACGTGTCTACATATAAAATGTCACTGACGATAAGAGTATATTGAATTTATTTAAGAGTTGGCCACAATCAATCATGACATTAAGCACTGCCAAAAACTCATTTTTTTCAAAAAAAAAGTTAAAACAACACATACTGCATGATAGTGCTTTCAAATAGCTTTCATGTACACCCGGCTAACTGTTTTGGGCTCCACTATGATTGAATTTTCAATTTTTTTTGTAAACTTCATTGTAATGTTATTGTTCACCACATTGTATAACATGTTTTAATCTAACAAAATGTCAATATAAACCAAAATGTATGTCAACACTCATACCAGCAAACACTGTCTGTGTTGAATTTCTTAAATAAATAAAAAAAAATCCACACCTTTTATACAACCTAATAATAAAATTAATTTCCCTCTGTTTATTCGAATGATAATATGGGCGTGTTGGGCAATTAAGAATAAAAAAAAATGTATATTTTTGTGTGTACACTTGACACGTGGTGAATTATCTGCATGCGTACACTTTCTTCCTTTAAAAATGTAAATTGTACATTTTGGTCACGTCACATGCCGCCTTCACAGTCCTCCCCCGAATCACTAATTTCAGGACATGCTCGGGTCCCTCGACACGCCATGTGCATGCACGCACACGAACAAACACACGCATGCACGTACAACGAACGTCTCGGTACCTAACTACCCCATTTCATACATCCCACATACCACAATCGATCGTTCATCTCTGTATTTTGCTTTTGACAATTACATACGAATAAATTTTCTTTGATCGATTCCAAAGTATTATCTTGAATCAAGACAGCCGAGTTTATAGTCTAAGAGATGGAATTCATTTTTAATGGGTAGTTTTTCAATATTTCCTTCCTTACTGAATATAGATATGTAAAAGGTAAGTCTGGCACCTGGGAGTGGTTGGGTTTACCAGTGCGCATCCCCTTTCTATAGGTGAAAATTGCAGATTTTATTATCATTTGTAAATCCTTTTTGTGCTCGAACAGCATCCATCTGATTACAATTAAATTGAATTGTTCAGCGCTCACCCGGGAAGATTAGAATTTTTTTTTCTTTTTTTTAGTTTTTTCAGTAACAGTGAGTAGATATTTCACAGACGGAAGGATTTTACAGGTATAAATAACATACAAGTACAAATTATATTGAAATAATGTTTAAATCTGCAATTTTCATCTATAGAGAGGATGCGTACTGGTAAACGCAACCACTTCCAGATGCCAGACTTATCTTTTTCATACCTATATTCAATAAGAAAGAAAAATTCAAAAAACAATTTCATGAGTGTAGAAGGAAAATACTCGATGACGCAGCCAAAGGTGCAGGAAAAGCCTCACAAAATAGCCACACAAAAAGCAAAGTAAAAGTAAGTTAAAAAAACAAGCTATTAAAAAATGATTAACCGAATACGTTTCTTTTTGTTTTATTTATTTATTTTATTTATCTATCTCTAAGACTATCATTTGTGATTAATTTTATTTTACCATGCAGTATTGAAATTAATCGGCTGAGACATGTTTATTACTCAGGAGACCTACAATCTGTTAAACGAATGTTTGTCAAAAGACCAGTAGGGATATTCATGACAAGTTTTTAATACGTTCTTATCTTGTCTTAATTTAAAAATGTATAAATCAGTACGAGATCATAATCTAATTATCTACATTGAATCATAACAATTTGTTACGATTAAATGTTAGTATGCAATTGTCAGTAATTTATGTATAAATTAATATATTTGATTTTATAATAATGAATATGCCCTTATAATCAGTACATGTACATCCTCATACATTCCCTAAATTAAGCAATCGCTTGTGCTATAGGTGAACGAAATCGGTCGTGGCAGAAGCGAACTCGCACCACTGGATTACTAACACAAAGTGCTAACTTCAATTTTTGAATCAGACTGATTTTAAAAATGAGGAAAAAGAAAAATATTAAACAAAAAAATTGATTTATAAGTAATTTATGTAAAACGAGTGGGTTGTGGCCAATGCTAAACTCTTCACTAACAAGTCTTTCCATAGAGTATTCAAATTTTGTATGGAAAATTTTCAGCATTTTTATGAAATTATTTTTTTATTTAAATATTTTATTAAAAAAAAAACTTGATAAAATTACAATGGCATTTTATGAAAGTGATGTGTCTTTTACCAATTTGAAAATAAAAATTTCAAATTTTAAATTTCCTGAACTTGGGGTCACTAAAATATTTGACGTTTAAAAAAAATGAGAACCACTATTGAGATATCCTTCGAAATCTAATGGAGTCTAACAGAGTATTAAATATACATTATACATATTTGCAAAATTTGAAAATAATCGAACGAGTACTTTAGTCTATAATTGATAAAGTGAAATAAACACGCCGTACATAGTATATAGCACAAAGCACATAGTACACAGCACACAGATATACAGATACATTGCGATGAAACTGTCAAAATACAATCTCAGCATAATACTAGTTGATAATCTGTAATAAAAAAAAAAATGCCTTAAAAATTAGCGAAATCATAACTCCCCACTATATCCCTTTGGGTAAGTGATGAGTAAAAATATGTAATTAATAATATTAAGAAATCATTTCGAATTTGGAACAAATCCTAATACACAGTTTTTGGGTAAAGAAAAATTCTCGCATTGAATATATTTCTTATGATCTGACAATCGTTATTTATACTTTTGACTTGGAAGTTGTTATTCATTTTATTTGAAACGAAGAGGCAGTCAATCTTTATATCATTCCACGTTCTCATGACGAAACTAGAACTGAAGCTTTGATCGTTTTGAATATAAAATATTTTACGATACAGATGTTTCGAGAAATGTAGATAGGTACCTATCTATATGAGCGTTCCACACGTAAAACTATTATTTTTTAGACCTTTATTTAACTGTTACCGAATGGCGATCCGAAAAAATACTCCTTTAATATCAAGTAATACTAGTTGCAAGTAATACATGAGATCCAACTTTCGATGGCGATAGTATGTATAATTGAAGAATACGTACCAAACTATTAACACTTAAACACAAATTTATAAAATTTTTAAGATATTTTGCTTTCTATATAAAACAGGTCTAGGTATGTCTGTCAGGATAGGATAGTATGAAGGTCAGTCCTTTTTTCCTACCCAGAATATTATTATTTATTTAAATTTTATCATACCATATTAATAATGACAACAATAAGTAGATTACTGATGCCCAACTAGGAAATCCTGTTCTAGGGCTAGCATTTTAGAATTTTTACTGAAAATTATATGTTATTATGAACCAGGTGATTGTTCCCGTTCCACACTAACCCCTCGTGACCCCGTCTTTAATGTTAATAGCAACTCGCTCACGCGAGTCGCCATTATCATTAAATACTAACTAAACCTAACCGAAAATTATAAGGATGCAATAAAATACGACAGCGAAATAATAGTATGATGTGTAAGTACGTAGATCTCCATTCTCCTTAATTTTTTGGTTAGGTTCAGCTATGCTCTAATATAAAAAAAGAGACTCGCGTGAGCGATTTGCTTTATAAATTGAATAGAAATTGGTTGCAGGAAAAATGTTATCAACACCTTTGTCATTTGAGGTTTGGAATAAGTTTATTTTGTATTCGCATTTCATCACATTTAAAAAAATTCTCTCAACATATTGTTTACGTAATTGTATGATTCCTATCATTCCAAGTACTTTCCTAATATTTTTTATGTTGAAACTTTTCGCGTTGAATGTCAACATTGACAACTCATCCAATCTTGGTAAAAATGAGCTGTGGTGTATTCTTATCGTATTTGGGTCAGGTGATTAGAAGACGAAAGTACAAACTGTTGCATCTAATCATCCAGATCTATAATATAAATAGTGTTGGAGAGGTATTGGCAGGAAGCAAATATCCTACCTCCGCAAAATACGAGATCGGACAGGAATGAGAACTGTTCAGAAGAATGTTTGTATTGAAAAAATATTAAACATTTACCGTCTTACTTATAAACGTAAACTATCTATAGTACCTGATAATAGAGAGTGACTTACCAAAAAGTTTACTTATAAACCGTGACTATTTTTATTACACCTTTATTTCGTAGGCCGAGAGGATGTTTAACGCTTGACTATAGCGTCATACCAAATATTTAAAAAGGGCGGATTTTTCACATATGATCCGACGCATATTTGAGATTGACAGAAAAAATTAATGCTTATAATGCTTTTCCTTGTTATTCTTCGTCACAATCATGTTTAAATCAACTCAACACATCACAAGGCGGTGTTTGTTTTCATTTTTCGATGTCCGTTATCCAAAAATTACATGCATTTACCTATCTATTTGTTGACATCTGTGAAGCCAATGCGGCCATATGAAAAAAAATGAGGGTGTTCGTAAATAATTCGGTGAACTAGTTAGTCATATCTTATTATACGTTTATAAGTAAGATTTTTTAATACGTATCTTAACTATTTTAGTCGTACTTATCTAGTAGAGCGTTTAGTAAGCTATTAACGAAATCTAATAAGTAAGACCGTTAGTTTTTTTTTATATTGAAAAATGGACAACAAACAAATTATATTTTAACAATAAACTTAATCAGCCCTCGAATGATTTCATGTTACATATCATTAACCTTTTAGAACCTGCAGAATAAATGCTGTGGAAATGACATCACTAAGAAGAGTATGTAATAGAACTATATATGATAGAATATAAAATGAGGACATAAGGAGGGAATGCAAGATGAAGAAGAGTATTATAAGTAAAATGAAAGTGAATTCCTTGATGTGGTTTGGACATATTGAAATAATGAATGATGAACGACTGACCAAAAAAATATACATGGGTGTAAGAGATGGAGTGAATAGCAGGGGCCGCCCCAGAAAGGGATGGCATGACCATGTGAATGATATTTTGAAAGAAGGAAATACAAGAAGCTTGAATAATCGAAGAGCATGTATGAGACGATGCATGGATGTAAAGGAAGCTAGGAATGTGTGCAAAATAGTTCGGAATGGCGCTCGGTTCTCTCTGCTTACCCCGTAAGGGATATGGCGTGATGGTATGTATGTATGTATTGAAAAAATTATATCCTTTTAGATAACGTTCTATCGACGAATGTGTATATCTAAGACTTTTGTTTACTTCCCAACACAACAAGAAAAGTGAAAAGGAAAAAAAAACTAAATAATATGTATCTTTGCTGTTATTCCCTAGAGACTTGGGTTCAATAAGTTTAGCAACTGTTGTTTTAAGGTTTTAAAAAGTTAAATATATGTCCATCCCAAAACTGTTGTATCCCGCAGGAATCAGATGATAAAATACAAATATATACATTGTTAGTTATATAGATAGGAACTGCCCAACTTATTCGAGAATATCCGAGTTCGTTACTTATTCAGAACTTCTATTAAGGGAAAATTATTTTTAGAGGAGCAAACAATACGAAATCAATTGATGATACAACTATAGTGACTACATAACATTTGGTTTTGTGCAACTAAATGTATTGTGTACACAGCCAAGCCGTACAGTCATAAATAGATTAACCTTTATTACTGATAACAAAGGTTTGGGTAAAGCGTAGGTAGCCAGTTCGATTGTCATATTATTTTTTAGTGTGATTTATTTATTTATTTAAAATTGCTTCTCGGGCAACTAACATGTACTATGTCAAATATTTATCAAACACGCACCCAATTATGATATTAATCGTCTCACAGATCCAGACTGAAAACACAATTAAAAACTGTGTCTCCATCGAGAATCATACCCAGGACTTTTGGATCAGCAGTCAGATACCTAACCAACTGATCCACGAAGGCCGACAATATGTACAAATTATGATATCTTGATTGATAGCATACGAGTGTATTGATTGAGTTCGGTAAAGAAATGAAGACTTACCTGAGTTTTTTTCAATAGCTCTTGTTTTATCCATTAAAACGTATTTTTACTGCCTACTTACAAAATGCTATTCAAATATATATTTAGATTTTTTTTTAAATAAAAGATCATGGGATTGAATTATATAATAAAAAAACTGACCCCAAATAGAAAACAATAAGAACTCTAAAATATGCTCAAGAACAGAATAACCAATTTCAGAGGAATGAATATTAATGCCCAGATTGAAACATTGGTTTGAATAATAATATTAAAATGTATAAGGAGCATTCAGGTGGGTGTATGTTTTTTAAGAGAGAAAGAAAGAAAAGGTCTAGAATTGAGGTTAAGTATCGGGAGGGCATAAGGGAGAAGGAGGTATTTCGCAAATTCGATTTTTACTCCGAAACAAACGTGCTCTATAAAACCGTCGCCGCGTGTCTATTTTATCGACAGCAATAAAAGACCAAACCCTGGTATTCCAGTACGTCTGTATAGACTATGGACTAGAGACACACATGTATAGGGAATACCAGGAGCAGGGACCAATTTCTTTACAAGAACTATTCAATGCTCAGATATCATATTGTATCCGATACATGAATGAATTTTGGAGGTACACAGCCAGAAATATTTACATACGGACATAATATGTAAAACTTTACACAGAAAAAGTACCCACCAGAGATGGATAATACACTATTGAAATACATGTCTTATGAATATTAAATTAAATTTGAAGTTAGCACAGCCCGTTTTATAAAGAAATTATATTGTCATGTGATTTACGAGTTGTGTTTTGTATTGCGTATTATTGCAAATATATATGTTTTTAAATTGAACATTAAAGACCATTTAATATTATTCAAACACTTACACAATTATTATCAGCAGAATCCACATTTACCTAGGATATACATTATATACACAGTAAACAACTTTTTTTCAAAATTAAATGATAATAATCACACAAGATAAATGTCATTAACTCCCGACAGGGAACAAAAAAATCAATTTATACAACGTAAAAAAAATAAAAAAATCTGATTTACATACCTACACATTGGTTTAAGTAGGTAAACAAGCCAAGAATAAAATAATATTTCTGGCGCAGTTCAGTGTGACATCTGTGCGAAAGTATTGTTTCCTCGTGTACAAAAACTGTGGCTTTCATTGTATACGAACCAATTTCTCAATAGAGTGCGTTATAAAAAAGTTTATTCGTCATTTCATAGATGGCAGGGGTAAAAACAGACTATTTAAAAGAACTGTAATATCGGAACTCAATAAAAAAGGATTACTGATGAACGTTGCGAAAGCGCATAAAGTGATTACGTAAACCAGTCGACAACAGGTGCTAAGCCCTGTTGGTGCCTTGATTTCTCGGTTTTCCCTTAATATTTCAACTTCGTCTCTATTGAGATATTATAAATTTTGTCATAAAAATATCATTGAAATCCAATGTTTGCATCTTTAAAAATATATTCGATTTACATAATTTTTGTTAAATTGAGAATATGCTGAATAAAGGAATGACCTTTGTTCGGCGGTGCGGGTTGCGGAGGGTAGAGAGGACTGGAGCCGACTCGTTCTGTCCATTGGCGGCCCCATCACGGCCCTCAGCATTGAGGAGAAGAAGAAGAGAAGAGAATATGCCAAATGGTGTATCTGTATTCATAACATTTATATCAAGAAAATTAAACAAAATGTCTGAATGAATAACTCTTTGCGTTACTCTTTTAAAATCTTTTTGTTGTAAAAGATCCGAAGAAAAAATCTCCCGAGAAGTAAGCAATAAAAAGGAGAGAATAAAAAGTTGCCGAATGTCACCGATTTATTAGTAAACGTTCACACGTACTACACTTGTATGTTTTATTGGCAATTTCTTATTTAAATCCTTGCGTAAAATTAGGCAACACGACATCCATATCCTTGCAGATTGCAGGAAGATTACGATCTCGGGAGAATTGATTGCCCATTTAAATATCAGAATATAAAACGAAATAAGCTTTTTTGTTCAAAGGTTTTATCGGTTCATTGCGTAGACAATAAAATATTTATGGCTGAATTCGTGAAAATTGCCGTGAATGGGTTTAGAAACGGGCCCCATAATTTGGGAGTCGAACATAAAAATTAATCAAATAATAAAATATACGTGTCATAAATTGATTAATGTTCTTTTAAAATTGGGTGACTGTGTTACGGGAAAATATACGGGATGCCATGCCATTTGTACTGAAGCAACGATTGGTATATCTAAAGTACAATGTTAGAATTATCCCCATCCGCTCTGCATATGAGGACTTAGCAAAACACTACAAACATAAAAATGTAGACGGCAAAAAGAGCAGGAAATTAATAATTATTCTAAATACAATGTAAGAACAATGTGCACGAATATTGCAGATGATTTCCAACGTCGATCAACACAAATTGTTAGTCAGTTAGTCAGTTGATTTGCATTCTTACGAAAAAGTGGTTGCTTTGAAAATGTTAGTGTCAAATCAAAGTAATTTGCAATACTAAATATTCATTATTTTACACATTTGGTAGTAACGTACATAGTAACTACCTAATGTGGAAATGGGGAAAAAGGGATTCTCCAGAATGTGACTGTGGAGCAAGAAGCCAAACTATCCAGCATCTAGTAGAGGAGTGCCCGATACGGAGGTATGAAGGAGACTGGATGGACATCCATAGGGCGACTCCAGGAGCTGTAAAGTGGCTGGCCGAACGGGAGCCAAGAGTGTACAAGGGAAATACTGAATGACGCAGCCAAAGGCGTAGAAAAAGCCGTAGCCACACAAAAAGGTAGTATTATCAAACATTTTTGGTCCTTCGAGCCGGATATCAATTTTTTTCACAATATAAGTGTAAAAAATGTTTTTGATTTCCTTTCGATCGCCTCAAAGTACATTTTCGCTGAATCACAACACGAAAATTTTCCATTATCATACACCGTAGCGTGAAAATGTTTTTAAAATAATATACACATTTTCAAATGAGAAAATTTAAGATTTTCATCTACAAACATTTTCAGAGTTGCAGGAAGAAAGTGACGGTATAGGTAGGTACTATCTCCAGGTATATATCTAATATTGCAAGTTGCTACTTTCAACATCCTGGCTGAAATGATCACGAACTAAACTGGCTGCTGCGCTGGGGGGGTTTTCTTCTTTACTTCTTTTGACATGTTGATAAGTTTCTCGCAAGTTTTCATAAACAGCGCAAGTTTTTCGCCAGCACCTGAAATTGTACCAACCTAAACTCATCAGCGCTTTCCTAGGTATTTTATTTACTTTCCTTTGCATCAAGACTATAATATTATATACATACAATACAGCCTAACAGATAATAAATATACGAACATTTTTACTTTTACAAAGTTGGTATTGCTATCGCGTTTTTCAAACGTGTCACAGAGATGTCGCGTTGTGTGCGAATTTGAATTATGCGAATATGCAAATCTGGAAATTTAACGTAAATCATGTAAGCACCTACAAAAGCCTTTGTTTATATTTCTGTCATATTAGAAAAGCGTTTTTTGGACACGAAATAAATTAATATTTAATGCTCACACTGTTTTTTTTGAGTAGGTACCTACCAACCAAATTTGATTTTCATTTTTTTGTTGGCTACGAATCAATGATTTGATAGAGTAAACAAACATGGAATAACATACATAACTAAATCTAAATATTATTTGGATCAACAAACTTATATGTTGTTTTATTTATTTATAATTGGTAGATAATTTTGTAATTATAATAATTATAGTAATAACCTCCGAGTATCGTATGTACACAAGGCCCCGGTATGTACGTATGGGATTTGGCGAAAAAAATTCTCCAACAAACGTCGAATCTCATACATAAAAAAATAGCGCTTGGCGATTACGAACGGCGTTTCCAATTTGACTCAGGGTCAAGGTGTTCCACAGAATAGAACTCAGAGTCGCAGATAATGGCGACTAATGACTAAGGAGGCCTGACCCCGGATAGAGGGGAATGATGATGATGGTTTGTATTTTATACAAGGTGTCTCAAAAGAAAGTTTATATTTGAATTCAGAGCGTTATGTGGAGATGATAGACGACTTTTTGGTGCCTGAACTGCAAAACTTTCCTGGCTATAACCAAAGAACATGGTTCAAGCAGGACGGAGCAACGTCACACACGTCCAATACATCTCTGCCGCGAGTTCGTGAAATTTCCCCAGGCAAATTGATCTCCAGGAGAGGTGACATAAATTGGCCTCCACGCAGTACTGATTTAACCCCTATGTACTTTTTTCCTATGGGGTTATCTCAAATCTAAAGTTAACGCCACGAAACCGACTTCCCTGGCGCATTCGAAAGAAAATATCCGTCACGAAATGGTAGCCATCACTGAGTCCACCTGCCGAGCCGTCATAAGTAATTTTATTGTTCGATTAAATGAGTGCTGCGAACGCAAGGGTCTACATTTGGACGATATTATTTTTAAGAAATGATTTCCTAAATTGTGTACCTACTTTAATAATTAATATACATTTTTTCGATACACGGCTTAATTTTTTTTAATCGATCCACTAAATACAATTTTTTTTGAGACACCCTGTATTACTTAACTGTTCCGTAGGTGTAATTTTGACACATCAATATATACCTTATCAATAGTAGGTACATAATATAAAATAAAAAAAATATATAGTATATAATTTATGATGAATTTAATAAAATAAAAATTAGCATTTATGGCTTTCGTTGAGTTCGTTTTAATCAATTTAATGTCTTTCTGAATTCATTTAATTTGATTTTAAGGTGATAAATTGGCTGCTAATTAAATAAGAATCTAGCCAAAGAAAATAAAATGGAACCATCTTTGTTCTATTCTGATATAATCCATTTTAATCTCCCCCAAGAACCGTCCATTAAACTAGACTCGGGTATATTTGAAATTTAGAATCGTGACTATTCGATGGAGATGGTATCGTTTTATGCCTCGACAAATTTAAATATATTTGCACACCAAAGACCATTTTCTTGCGAAACCTTGTAAGGAAATTTGTTTGCAAACCTATATTGTTGGCGATGGTGGAAGTTTGCTAACTGCAAGGCAAATAGCTAAATTTACAAAGGAAAAGTCACGCTAACTTTGAAAGAAAGCGAATTACATGACAGAATATTATCCTCTCCAGGTATCTACTTGTAATTTTTTCAACATCTTTTTATTTACACATGTTTCGTTATGATAAAAATGTAGTGACATTGAAAACATTAAAAAGTTGTACTCATTTTGGCTGTAAATATTCGATTTCATAAAATTGTATTAAATGTAAGTAATGAGTATCAATATTACAAATAAACCATTAAAAAATCAAACTTTTCCCTTATCCCTTACTTAAATTAATAATTAACCAACTTCAAAAAAGGATCAATTAGTCAAGATTTTTTTATAAGTTCGAAATGAAAGGCAAATCTTTATATAAATAAATTTCTTAGGCATTCAAATATTAGTTTTTTGACAATTTTGATTCCAAAAAAATAAGAATACCCTAAAAGTTGAGAATTAATAAAAAGATTTTTCGCTTCTATCACCGCCATCCGCATCGTGATGGTGTCTGAAATAGTACCCTGAAATGAGCAACAGAGAACCCTCACTCCAAGTTGATTCCAACAGGAAAAAGAACTGTGTTAGAGTGGCTGAAATAAAGACTACGCTCCATTTCAGGAAGAGCTCTCAGGGAACGCATCGCGAATGAGACGATCAGGTTGAGGACAAAACAATGGGGACTTAGCAGAAGGCGATTGAAGATACCAGGTCGATCCATATGGATGACGATATAATTGTCAAAATTGCAAAGATGGAAAAGCCAAAAATATAAGACTACCTGGAAGAACACATAAAAGATGGAAGGACAGCTAGACCTCCTTCTCCTAGGATAGTCTTACTTCATAAACAGGTCATACTGAGCCATTAAAAACATTTCCAGAGGATGCCAGGCCCATCCTATTTTATCGAGTGCCTCTCGCCGGGCCACAAACTGGATTGGAGTACCTGGTTGCTGAACAGATTGAGAACGGGCGTTGGCAGATCTAAAGACAATTAAAAGACATAGGGGATCCTAATGGATGATGATTGTCTCTCATGTGGTTGCGGCGTGCCGGCAGACCACAGGTCACCTGCGAGACTACCCTTAGCGGTCGATGTTGCCTAGTATTGGTAGAAAAGTGTTTGATTGCTGCTGACACGAGAGAAGAATAACAGGTCATAATATGACCTAACCCAAAATAAAACGAGTATCGTTCTATCGAAGATCATCAACAGAGTGCTTAACTAAATGTACTTAACTAAAATTGGTACAGTACTAAACTGTTTTATTATATGTCATAGTTGTCCGTTGATGTCCGTAATGGAATGTCCGTTGATGGAAATTATATAGATAATTATTTACGTATCTTTGTAAAAAAAGTAAAATTTTCAAATTTTGATCTGGTATGTTTTGAAGTCATAGTAGGCAATAAATTTTTCTGTTTCTGAATAAGTGTGGGTATGTACCTATACGAGATATGGAAATCAGACTTGAGTATTCCAGTTCCGTTTCATGCCCTAGCTCTGTTGCATTTTCTTTGCAAGTTTCATGTAAGGAATAACTAAGTAATTTTGTTTATATTATCCACGGTACTAACACGATATCAGAAGTACAAAACTTGTATACCAGTAGGTTAAAATATAGGTATATTAATATGGAAATGCAACCCTTGGTCAATCCTATTAGCAACAACTAAACGTAGGTAAATTAATATCGATCATATTATATTGTACTACGAGTATGTTAATTAGTTTATTTTTCTCGGCGATCAATATTTCATGAAACTCATAAGCTGGTCTAGCTATGTATGTGAGTTTTTCTCAATGGAGTTTTCATATGGTATAAATGTGAAATGAAAAGTGGAAATGAAATAAAACCCGGAAGGTCAGAGAAGCAAATGTTATTGGAAATGGTTATGGTAGCTTTTATGACATTTTTGAAAACACTGAATATCTATTTTGTGATCGGTACGGGCATTTTCTCATATTTGGCGATTTTAATCAGATTGAGATATTTAAAATATAGGGCTTATATTTTAAATAAAATAAAATAAATTAAAACAAATAACTTTGTTTACTTCTACTACTGTAAACACCTTTAATTTATGAAAGGGGTTATAACGTTTTCGAGCGTGTGCTCATCCTCAGTAACCACTTATTACTAACTTAAAACTAATGACAGACTACTTAACTATGTTGGCGGGCGGACGGAGGAAGAAGGGGGTGGTGGATGGGGGGGGGTGATAGTGGGTGTGGTTAATATTTTTATAAGGGGAGAATTTATTAGTGGGTGTTGTATATTTAAAATTTGGTTTTTGGGGGCTCTATTTATTTCGATTGATTCTAGAATATCTAATTTTTTCCCCTTATTACACCTATGTAAAATTTCTACGTCTCTGAAGTCGAATGTATGTCCTGTTAGTCTGGCGTGGTCCGCGATATCTGAGTTGATAGAAAAGTTTTTTATTGCCTTTATATGTTCAGAAATCCTGGTTTTTATTTTCCTTCCACTTTGTCCGATGTACTGGTTTTCACAATTGTGACAATTTAATTTATAGACCCCACTATTGTTCAGCACACTAATTTTTGTTTTATTGTTCAATATATATTTTTTGATACTATTATCCGTGTATAGTGCAGGTTTAATTTTCATATCTTTACATATGTTTAGTAAATTTGAAGTAAGTTTTCCTGTGTATAAAATTCTTCTCCAAGGTTTATCTTCTTGATGGTCAAATACTCGATAATACACAAATTTATTGATGGCCGACTCTTGTTCTTTTTTACGAATCTTTTTGACGATCAGTTTTTCATCAAAACCATTGTTTTTTGCGATTGTTTTGATCGTTTCTACTTCTGTGTTGTAATTTTTTGTTGTCAGGGGTAGCGATGTGAGTCTGTGGATCATCGAGTTAAACGCTGCCATTTTTTGGGATAATGGGTGGCAAGATTCTGCATGTATGATGTTGTCTGCATATGTTTCTTTTCTGTATATCTTAAATATGAATTTTCCATTTTCAATTGATATTGTTGTATCTAAGAAATTTAATGTGTTATTATCTCCTATTTCACAAGTAAATTCTATTTTGTGATGTTGGGCATTAAACAATTTTAACAAATTGGTTAATTGTCTTTTGGACCCTTTAAATGTAAAAAATACATCGTCGACATACCTCTGATAAAAATAAATGTTTTGTACCAATTGATTCGTTGATGATAGAATTTTGTTTTCAAGGTTATCCATAAATATGTCTGCGAGTAACGGGGATAATGGATTGCCCATGGGGAGTCCGTTAGTCTGTGTGTAGTATTCTTCTTTGAAGCAGAAATAATTTTGGTGAATGGATACATGTATCATAGTATATATATCGTTTTTAAGGATACTATCTTCACATTTTTCTTCTAAAATTTCTTTTAAGTATTGTAATGCTTCTTGAACTGGAACGTTTGTAAATAAACTTTTTACGTCGAACGATACAAGAGTGCTGTTTTCTGGAGGTATGTTATGTTGTAAATTGTTACAGAATTCTATTGAATTTTTAATTGCATACTTTGGTTTAAACTGAGTAACTTTTAAAAACAAATCGTTAACATATTTGGATACCAGGTATGACGGTGCATTTATGTAGGATACCACAGGTCTCATTGGATTATTTTCTTTATGAATCTTGGAAAGTCCATATAATTGTGGGGATTTTGGGTTCATTGTTATATATTTATATGATCTATGTTTGTCTATTGTTTTTGATTTCTTGAGTGTTTCTTTTATTTGTTTTTGGTATTTTTCGGTGGGGTCTTCGGGTATTTTCTCAAATGTTGTATTGTCGGTGATTATGTCGTAAATTTTATTGTTATAGTCGGATTTGTAAAGGATAACGATTGAATTTCCTTTGTCTGCTTTGGTACATACTAAATCTTTTTCTTTTATTATTTGTACGAACTCTTTCATTGTCTTCTGGTAATTATTGTTACTTAGATATTTTTGGTTTTTATTTAGTTTTTCAATGAATTTGGCGCATTTGTGTTTATTTAAATCATCTAATGCTATGTCTAGGTCGATAATCAGGTTTTGTAAACAGTGTTTATTATGCATCGGATCAATATTAAATTTGGCCCCCTTCTCCAGTAGTTTGATGTGTTTTTCTTCAAAGGTTTCATTTGTACAGTTGACAACACGATGATGGAATTTTATTGAATCATTGTTGTTGTTGTTTTTTGTGTTTTTATTTGTTTTTGATGCTTGGATTAGGTTCTTCAGTTTCTTATCCAAAGTTTTCTTTTTTAAGCTTGCGTGTAAACTTATCTGTTCATATATTTTATCTTCAATTATGTCCCATTCCACTGGATGTAATTCTGATGTAAGTTGATTATGCAGGAAAAAAATGTATTTCTTCAAGTCATTTTGTATTGTAAAAGCATTTTTAATTTCTTTTTTCATCCACACTATTTGACCAATTTCTTTTGCTTCACAAGCTGATTTTGAACTATTTTTGCACTTTAATAAACAATATTTTGGAAACACTTTATTTTTAAGACACTTTTGATTGAAGTAGATTTTTAGTGACAGTAGTCTGTCTTTCAGTCTTAACTTAAGTAACTTCCTCACTTTCATTGCCGTACAAGCTGATAACAATTCTTCGAATTTTTCGTGAGAAACTTTGTAGAAGTTCATTTTAAATAAAATAAAATAAATTAAAACAAATAACTTTGTTTACTTCTACTACTGTAAACACCTTTAATTTATGAAAGGGGTTATAACGTTTTCGAGCGTGTGCTCATCCTCAGTAACCACTTATTACTAACTTAAAACTAATGACAGACTACTTAACTATGTTGGCGGGCGGACGGAGGAAGAAGGGGGTGGTGGATGGGGGGGGTGATAGTGGGTGTGGTTAATATTTTTATAAGGGGAGAATTTATTAGTGGGTGTTGTATATTTAAAATTTGGTTTTTGGGGGCTCTATTTATTTCGATTGATTCTAGAATATCTAATTTTTTCCCCTTATTACACCTATGTAAAATTTCTACGTCTCTGAAGTCGAATGTATGTCCTGTTAGTCTGGCGTGGTCCCCCATCCACCACCCCCTTCTTCCTCCGTCCGCCCGCCAACATAGTTAAGTAGTCTGTCATTAGTTTTAAGTTAGTAATAAGTGGTTACTGAGGATGAGCACACGCTCGAAAACGTTATAACCCCTTTCATAAATTAAAGGTGTTTACAGTAGTAGAAGTAAACAAAGTTATTTGTTTTAATTTATTTTATTTTATTTAAAATGAACTTCTACAAAGTTTCTCACGAAAAATTCGAAGCTTATATTTTGTTTTTTTTTATTATTATTTATTTTATTAATAAAGAATATAATTACAATTATCATGTTATTTTGCCTAATCCCTTAAGGGGATTTTTGGCTGTGATCTTAATAGTAACCATTTTATAATATGCAAAAAATATAAAAATATGCATATACGTATATATACACATACATACATATATACATATAAACTACAATTAAAAACTAATATTGTACATGTATGTAAATACTACATTTTTCCTACAAAGTCCGGAACAACCCGCGCTCACCCCTTAGATCAACCATCGAGGATTTTTGTGTAATATATATCCTTTGGCTTTCTTTTTGAATTCCTCGATGGATCCACACTGCTTCAAGCTGGCAGGCATGGGGTTCCAGACCTTGGGCAGCAGCACATCTTCGGTCCTACATTATTTACACTACTTTTTCAAATATCTCAGTGCCTTACTTTGCCAGTATTTCAGAACCGAACTATGTATGTCAGTATTTCAATAAACATTTTTTTTTTGTTTTAATGTTACGAAGATATTTTATCAATAATTTAATGGGACTCAAGCAGCAGTTCCTCTAATTCTACTGCATCTTTTCAAATAGCTGTTTTTAGTGAAGTTTCAGCAATATTTTAAAGTTTTTTTAGCTTCTTTTGTGTTTTCATCATAAAATAACTTGTAATCGTCGAAAGTTAAATAGATTTTTTTTTGTATCATCGATATTTTTTAGCCTTTTAAGCTTCAAAGATAATATTTTTTGTAAAAATTGCAATACTCGTAAGATCGGTGTGCAAGATCAAGTCTTATACATGACTGAGTATGCAAGACCAAGACCAAAACTTGAATTCAAGACCAATGCAAAATCTTGTTTACGCTCATCACTAGTTATTTATTTATATGTTCTTAGACTATCAAGAGATTAAACAGAAATTAAAAATTATGTCTTTATTAATTATCAGCTTGGCCTTTGTAATCAGTTTATTAAAACCTCACAGATTTGTATACCTACTTGTTTCAGTAATGAAATTGCTCATCTGAATGTGACATAAGTATGCCACAGTTCTGAACGTTGGCGTTGGTTGGTTCAGGCACGACCTGTCATAACAAATTTTCCATTCACGACGTTCGTAATGGGGTTTAGGAACTGAATCAAGACAGGCTGGTTGCATTGTGTTATTTACCATCACGAAGAATCAACCATTGGGGGGGGGGTGGTTCGTGTGCAGTGCATCGGTGTATCACGTTCATACACTAGGTTAATTAATTATGGACATTGTATTTGATTGTGATGATCCTAAATAAAATATTCTCTGGGATGCGATGATCCTAAATAAAATATAGTCTGGAGCTATTGAATACTTTTGACTATCGACGCGTATAATGCGAGGCACATCTTTAACTAAATAATAAGTTATATCAAGATTTTTTCTTTTATCAAAACAAATTAAAACAAATCAACTCAATAAATCTTAAATAGTACAATGGAATTAATTATATCATTAAGGGAGAGCCTGTTCCAAGGCAAACATACATACCATAATACTATGTTCCTAACAGGGTAAGAAGAGACAACTCAGCGCCAAATCCTCCATTTTTGTACACACTACCGGCTTCATTTACATTCATGCATCATCTCATACACGTTCGTCGATTGTTCAAGATTCTTATGTTTCCTTCTTTCAAAATATCATTCACATGGTCATGCCATCCCTTTCTGGGGCGGCCCCTGTTATTCACTCCATCTCTTACACCCATGTATATTTTTTTGGTCAGTCGTTCATCATTCATTCTTTAAATACGTACAAACCACCTCTCCACCACCTCAATAAATAAATAAATAAATAAATGAATATATAAATAAATAAAAAAATAAAACAATAAATAAATAAAAACTTAAATAAATAAATAAATAAATAAATAATTAAATAAATAAATAAATAAATAAATAAAATATTAAATAAATAAATAAATAAATGAATAAATAAATACATAAAACAATAAATAAATAAAAACTTCAATAAATAAATAAATCATTAAATAAATAAACAAATAAATAAATAAATAAATAAACAAAGAAATAAAAAAAGAAATATTAAATAAGTAAATAAATAAATAGATAAATAAACAAATAAATAAGTAAATAAATAGATAAATAAATAAATGAAACATAAAATGAATAAATAAATAAATAATATTTTTTTTTAAATTATGTTGCATATAATATATAAAAATAACAACATTACACATACATTTTTTGCATTATTTTACAACAAATAATTAGGCTTCCTCAGCTGTACACTGTACACCCGTAAGGACCCAATTATTTGCCAAGAACAATTTCATTAACTTAAAGTCAAAACCAATTGTTCGATTTGATCAAAAACATAATTTTTAATAATTTACATATTCAATCAATAAAAAAAAATGTGTGGAAAATTGATTAGCTGAGTGTACATAGATAACTCCAACCTCGGCAAGGAAAGGACGCGGCTGGTATCCTATCATTGTTTGTCGTTAAATTATTAATATTAATCGGAGCGGGTGGATGGTGAGTGGGGCAGATCGCGTGGCAGAATAAATATAACTAATTCATATAGTCCGCAAAACTCCCGAACGGTCGGGGGCTGTTTCTACATTTGTATTACCATCCAATAACAGCCTACACTATATCGGGTAGGGTAGGTATATGGACCCGTTAAATATTAAGAAGTTGCTATTTTCAAAATGATATCCTTCAACTGATAACTGTTGGATTTGCAAAATTGTTTGTACTAATAATGACTTGCAGTCCCTTGTGATTATTTGAATATATTTCCCACAATCATGTACACAATACAGGGAAAATGTTATGAT
Source organism: Molanna angustata (assembly GCA_963576475.1). Classification (NCBI taxonomy): domain Eukaryota; kingdom Metazoa; phylum Arthropoda; class Insecta; order Trichoptera; family Molannidae; genus Molanna; species Molanna angustata. The sequence continues at coordinate 34,770,781 of OY754969.1, read as the reverse complement.
ATACATATATCATTGTAAGACTGATAATTTTGTTTCTCTCTGATGTAAGGAATTTCATTATAGGTACATATCATTGTGAATGACTCCTGATTAGTAACCTAAATGGACTAAAAGAGTGCTTGTTATACGACTTCAATCAGGGTGGTGGCGGTTGGATGCGGTCTGCACAAGATAGAGAGCTGTGGAGGTCTTAGGGGGAGGCCTATGTCCATTACTGGACGAATGAGAGCAGACATAGAAGAATATTGGTCCATGGATTAATTATAAGCACACAGCAGTTTCAGAGGAACTTATATTTTTTTTAAGATCTACAAACTGGTTGAATTGTCCACTGCGAATAGAATCTACGATATTCTAGACGGTCTATAAGACTCTGAATCATTTGCTTTCACATTGAATTTTCAATATTTTTTTGTCAATCATACGGTGCACTCATATTGTATTTCTTTAATGACTTATTTTTGTTTTATTTAGGTCTTGTTATTAACAAAATAACCCATGCATGAGTCATTTCAGATCAACTTCGTTACTTACTTCCGATGGCCATACAACTCCGGTAGAGCTTTAGCCTCCTGAACAATAGCTTTCCAAGCCTTCCTGTCAGCTGCAGTGGACTCCCAGTCATCACAAGCATTCAGCACGTTCAGATCTCGGGTAACATTGTCCATCAATCTCTGTCTTGGTCTTCCCAGGGGTCTCTTGCCCACAGAGTTATGTTGCAGAATACGTTATGCGGCTCTTTCTTCCCCTGATCTGACAACATGTCCAATCCAAGCTAATCTTCTGGACCAGATTTCGCTGGTGATTAAAGGTTGTCCTGTCAATGCACGAATTTCCTCATTGCTTCGTGGTCAGTTTAACTGCTTCCTATAATAATAATAAGACACCCTTGTGAATGGGTTTATAGTTATTTGGACGAATCTTACGTTCTTTCAAAGATTTTTAAGAGACCATTATCAGTCCCCATAAAAAAAACGGTAGGTGGTGGAGAGAGAACATGACATATGTACAATTCAGACACAATTAGTTCAACTATTGACTTCTCTCCGTGAAAGCTTTTTATATCAATTAATGTTATATGGTATTTAAAAGCTAACATGATATTTTATAAATGTTCGGTCGAATGTCAATGTATCAATAATGCAAGTATGGACGCCGACATTTATTGCATTTAACTATTCATATCTATCCATTCATTAATGTTGCAAGCAAACTCTGATTTTTCGTACCATTTCGAAATGAACGTTGTTGTGTATCCAATATTTAAACTGGAAATGACTTGCATGTTTGTTAAATGTCACGGATTTAATTAATTTTTCATGTCTTAATAACATAATTTTATTATTTTGCATTAAAATTTAATCATTAATGAAGTTTACTGAGATGTAAAGAGGCTGGCAGACAACAGAAGATATGTTTAGAACTGATTGAATTAGGCGCCGTAATAAGGTTGCCGACATAATAGATCTTGTTGCTGGATTGAAGGCCAGACTATGAAATACTAGATGGGAAGTGGGCACCCAGAATACTAAAGTGGAGACCTTGGACAGAGAACAAGAAAATCTCCTGAAAGATGGTCTAACGACATTGTCCAAGTAGTAAGTAAAGCCAGTATGAGGAGGGGGCAGAACTCAGATAAGCTGAAGTATATGGAAGAGGCCTACATCCAGCAGTTGAGGGACGAGGACTAGAGAAGAAGAAGAAGATAGGCAGTAATTTAGGATTGAATTTATTAAAAAATCTGAATGTACCTATACGTAAAGTAATGAATAAAGTAATGAAGGTCTATGATGAAGTTCTTGTTACAAATAACACTTTAGAAGTCTGGTTAGTTTAGTAGCAATATTTTATAGTCCATAAGGGGAGGGTTATCTTTACTGTCAGGAGCGATATGTCCTGGTGCCGTATTTCCTAAAAAGGGAACCTTTGTGGGGTTATGGACTGGTGGCCATCCAATATTCATAGTTTTTAACTCATATTTGAAAAGGACATAGAACTAATCGTTGATCAACAAAAATACTTAGAAAAATATTTTGAAATGTATTGTTTATGTTCGTGCGTTATATATAAGAAGATTTTTACACAAGGACAGCTATTCTTTGTGGTTGTCATATTATAATATACCTTAAAGAGTTGTGACTTAAATTTATGAGAAGAAAACATCATGAAATATTGATTTATCTATATTTAGGTCCAAAAATCAAGTTCTTAATTTTATCGATACCGGAAGTGAGGTATCATTTATTCCAAAAAGATTATGCTATAAGTAAAGATTCCCATTGAATACCTACGACGGTATTATAAGAGAAGCAAATGGTTCTTCAATACAAAATAAACACGGGCAAAAAATATGTAAATTTATTTTATTTATTTTTATTTATTTAACATAATAGTTTTACAATAACAAATCAAGATATAATTCACAGGTAATAATATTTTTACAAATTTTTCTTTGCAGTGCCTCATCAAAAAGATTGCAATCTTGTGCTTGATGAGGGAAATCACTTATAAAAAAAAATAAAAAATATCAAAACAAATCAATTAAACAAAGTTAACAATAGAGTAATTAAATCAAATCAACATGAATAAAAAATCAAATAAACATTAAAAATGTTTGAAAATAAATGAAAATGAGAAATATACAAATGAGTAAACATATTTAAATAGATATTCAAATAAAACAAAAGGAAATACATGAAAATAAATTGAAAAATGAGCAATATAGACTATTCAAACATACCAAAACACATATTTAGAAATAAAAAAAGAAAATACTGGCAATTGAAACAAATCAAACAAACAAAATCGAAAACTAATATTTTGAATATTTTAGAAGTTAGAAGTTAAGTGCAATTTTAATTTTTGTTTAAATTTTTTAAATTCTTTAATCTCTTTTAATTCATTTGGGAGGCAATTGAAACAAAATTACATTGTAATTATATAGAATTTATGAATCCATTGTGAAATTTAAGAACATTAGACTCCGTTGGTACGGACACGTTAACAGACGATCACGTGTTTAAGCTAGCACTGGACATATGTACATACTCAGGCAATTACGTACAAGAATAGCCGATCCCAGATGAACTAAGTAAAGGCAAGAAGAAGAAGAAGAGTAATGGAAAATTTATCATTAGAATGCGCAAAATTGAAATATTGGTGCCTTCAGGTGACTATTTTTACAGTATGTGGAGTGAATACGTGTTATTTAATGAATCTTATATTAATAAGAATTAATGTATTACAAATGAAAAAAATCTTTTAAATACGCATAAAATTAATAGTGTTGAATATTTTTTTATGTAATGATTCATTGAATGAATGTAAAACTCGGTGTTTGTATGTAAGCATGTTAACAAAATAAAAAAAATAAACACTTTTAAACAGTGTTGTCCCACAGTCCCAAAAGTATGCATTATATTATATGTCTCCAAAGAAAAGTCATTCGACTCAAAAGAAGATATGATTTTTTTATATGAGTTGGTGTGCTTGTGACGTCCCAGCGGCAGTTTCATGGCCACGCCTGATGGATGTGTTAAATATTAAACTAATATAAAATTTTATATTAACATGCATTATGGTTGCGCGTCGAAAAACGACGTACTCGACTTTTATTTAAAATAAACTGAGCATTTCTAAAACACGGTTTTAACTCGTACCCATGGAAAAAAAAAGATATAAAAACCGAAAAGGTAAAAATAAAAATAACAATTTGATGACTGGTACATGACGTACTTGTGAATGAACACTTTGTAGTTGTTCACTGGGATCTTGAGAGCCATAATAAAACATAGTGGAAATTTAACCTCTGAAGACATCTACTGACTCGGTGTTATGAAATTGTATTATTTCCGGATGTAAAAATATGATATAAATTCATACATTTACCTAAAAATAGTGTTTTCTTTATGTACCGATAGTTTAAAGACTACTTGCCTTAAGCGACCTACAGTATGATTATGTCCTTTAAAGAAAAACATATTATACATCCAAATATTATCCGCGAGATTTTGAATGGTATTTTTCATTGTTTTTCAACTTTGAAGTAAAAAAAAACGAACATAGGGGTTATCAACTATTGAATTTTTATTTTATTTTACCATATGTCTCATAAACCATAACTGCCAGAGTGCTGATAAATATACACAAATACATAATGGCTAATATATTGTTATGAAATTAAGTACTATTTCTATTTAAATTGAAAATTTAAATAGAAATATTTTGAAAATAAGAACCCAAGAAAAATGAAAACAAAATATTTGAGTAGTGAGTTGGAAAAACTAGACAAACCTTGTAAAAATATAAATTGTAGAAATATAAATTGTAAAAATAAATAAGACTTTGAACCATAATAAAATAAATAAATATAAATTTCGGTACATTTGGTGTCAGGTGTGGGGTATAAAAATACCCAAGTATTTTTTGTGTAAGAAAAAAATAAAATAGTTATTTATAAAGACATTTATTATGGCATCAAAAAAAATAACTCTTTTAGAGTTGAAAGTGGTTGATTTAAAACATGAGTTGGAGGAGAGAGACGCTGATACATCAGGAAATAAAAATGCACTTCAACTACGATTGAGAAAAGTGATGCAAGAAGTAGGTGAGGATCCAGACACATACCTTTTTGAAATGCCTTGCTCTAACAACGATCTTTGTCAAGTCTTAAAAGAACATTCCAGAGACATAGAAGAGAAGTTTCAAGAACATTCCAAAGATATAAAAGGAGAAATTAAAGAAATCAAAGGAGAAGTAGCGATGCTTCAAAAGCATTCAAATACTATAGAAAAGAAATTCCAGAATTATTCTATGACCTTTGATGAGAAGATAAATGAATTAACTAAACAGATGAAAGTTTTGGAGAATCAAGTGCTTCCTTCAATCACGAAAATGAATTCCGAGCAAAATTCAGCTGTAGATACAAATTTTAAGTGCGTAGAAGATACAAGAGTACCAACAGTGGAGTGCGTGCGAAATGATATGCCAACCTTTGATGGAAAATGCCCCTGGGAAGAATATTTAACATTGTTCGAGACAGTGGCCATGATAAATGGCTGGTCCATGACAAGAAAGGCCTCAGTGTTGAGTGTATCATTACGAGGTGATGCTTTAAAAGTTTTGGAGACAATTCCTCTAGCTGAGCGACGAGATTTAAAATTGTTGATTGAGAGACTTGAGATGCGATTTGGACATAAGCACATGGAACAGTTTTACAGGTCACAACTTAAGAATCGTAATCAGAAATCTAATGAAACTCTCCAGGAATTTGAGGCGGATATAGCGCGTCTAATTAGATATGCATACCCTACGGTTCCTGATGATGTGTGTGAAAGCCTTGCAGTAGAAAAGTTCTTGGATGGATTGTGGGCAAATGAGACACAACAAGCTGTAAAACTAGCTAGACAACAAACTTTGAGTGACGCTCTAACCCAGGCACTCGAATTTGAATCTATAAAAAAATCTTTACGAGGTCATGCTCAAGCCCGCGTTGTTGAGGCCGTTGAAGAGAATCAAAAACTCATCGAATGCATTGTCGAAAAGGTGATGAAGGCATTGCAAGGAAGAAAAAGACAGTTTCGCTGCTGGGGTTGTGGACGAGCTGGACATCTACGTAATCGGTGTCCAAATGAAGCAACAACGCATCAGCAACAGCCACAGGAAAACTAAAAAGGGTTGATGGGAAGGGGCAACTGTTGACCTACATTACCAATGCCTCAAAGAGATCTGCAGTTGTTGCATCATTCAGTGGTCGAGATACCAGTATGTTTATAAATGGCAAAGTAAATGGAAAGAATTTGAAACTTTTGCTGGATACTGGAGCAACGATGACAATCATGAGACCAGATTTGCTTTATAACAAAAAGTGTATTACACCAACTAAATGGACATTACGAACAGCTACTGGGGAGTCGACATCTATATGTGGTGAGACATATGCCAACTTTCAAATTGGTAGTTCTATCTTCGATCATCAGGTGCTAGTGGCGAATATAGAGGAGGAAGTTATTCTCGGAATGGACATAATGGCGAAATATGGATTCCAGTTGGATCTAAAGAGGCGATCTTTGAAAATTGGAGATGAAGATGTTCTCGTGCAAGAGCGTGAAGAATTTTCTACACGTGTTCTTGCAGCGGATGTTGTAACTATTCCAAAACAAAGTGAGATGTTAGTACGAGTCAATTTAGACTGTGTTATCCCGAATGGACATGTTTTGGTTGTGGAGTCCAACGCCAACAATGAAGCAGGAAAAGGAGTATTAATTGCAAGAGCACTGATTCAAAACCAAAAGGAAATTTTAGTCAGATTAATGAACATAAATGAATATCCAGTAACTGTCAAAAAAGGAGCTTATTTAAGTGTGTGTTCATCAGTAACACAAAATGCCTGCATCGCACAAGTTTCTTCAGAGGATGTACCAAAACATCTTGAAGACTTTGTAAAAGATGCTTGTAAGGAACTTACCAAAGAACAAAGCAAACAAATTAGATACCTCATTGCTCATTATCAAGATGTTTTTGAGAATGCGAGTCTTTCTAAAGGAAGAACCAATGTTGTTCAACATCAAATAGATACGGGTGACGCAAGGCCTATCCGCCAATTACCTAGAAGGCTACCATTAGCAAAGCGGGCGGAAGCAGATCAAATTAATCAAGACATGGAAAGGGATAGCGTTATTGAACCATCAAGCAGCCCATGGTGTTCACCAGTAGTGTTAGTTAAAAAAAAAGATGGCTCAACTCGGTTCTGTGTGGACTTTCGCTTATTGAATAATGTAACTAAGAAGGATAGTTATCCACTGCCTCGAATCGATGACACCCTAGATACATTGGCTGGTTGTAAGATCTTCTCAACTTTGGATCTAAAGAGTGGTTATTGGCAGGTTGGATTGGAACCCAAGGATAGAGAAAAAACGGCGTTTTCTGTAGAAAGTGGATTGTGGCAATTCAAAGTGATGCCATTTGGACTTTGCAATGCACCGGCTACGTTTGAACGACTAATGGAAAGTGTGCTAAGAGGATTATCGTGGGAGACCTGTTTGGTATACTTAGATGACATCATCGTACTTGGGAAGCGTTTTGAAGAACATTTAGGAAATTTGGAACAGGTATTTTCACGATTGAGGTCGGCCAACCTTAAACTCAATTGCAAGAAATGTATATTGTTCCGAAAGCAAGTCAACTATCTAGGTCATGTTGTCTCTGAGGAGGGAGTAGCAGTAGATCCTGAGAAGATTAAAGCTGTTCGAGATTGGCCAGTACTTAAAGACAAACATGAAGTAAGAAGCTTTTTGGGTCTGAGTACCTACTATCGACGATTTGTTCCAGGCTTTGCTGACATCGCAAAGCCACTGACAAAACTCACGGAGGAAAGCAGTGAATTCATATGGGATTTCAAGTGCCAACATGCATTTGAAGAATTAAAACAGGTTCTAATTAATTCTCCGGTTTTGAGTTATCCTCGAGCTGAAGGAATGTTTATTCTGGATACAGATGCAAGTAACGTTGGTATCGGAAGTGTGCTCTCCCAAGTACAAGATGGGGCAGAACGCGTGATTGCTTACTTCAGTAAAGTATTGTCGAAACCAGAACGCAATTACTGTGTAACACGAAGAGAATTGCTTGCTGTTATCAAGTCAGTTGAGCACTTTCGCAAGTATTTATATGGACGGAAATTTCTTTTAAGGACAGATCACTCGGCACTTGTGTGGCTTTTGCGATTCAAGAATCCTGAAGGTCAAGTGGCAAGATGGATAGAGAGATTGCAAGAATATGACTATGATTCTGAACATCGAGCCGGACTTCATCATAGAAATGCCGATGCACTGTCAAGGCGACCATGTCCAGAGGATTGCCAGCACTGTAATAAGGCTGAGGAAAAGTTTTTTATAGCTTGTAGAACCACGGTCGTTGACAATTTTTGGCAAGATGATGAAATACGAGCAGACCAATTGGAAGACCCAGATCTCAAGTTTGTAATGCAGTGGAAGGAAAATGATCAAAGACCTTTATGGGAAGAAATAGCTTCACTATCTCCAAATATTAAGTCATACTGGGCTCAGTGGCAATCCATTGTCGTGGAAAATGGGTTGTTAAAGCGTGTATTGGAGAATGAAGATGGAACACAGCAGAGACAACAACTATTGATTCCAAGGAAGAGAATTCCTGAAGTTCTTAAACTGCTTCACAATGATGTGTCTGGGGGACACTTGGGAGTTAAAAAAACCACAGAAAAAATTCGTCAACGTTTTTATTGGGTCAATTACAATGGAGATGTAAAAGATTGGTGTAGAAGATGTGTAACTTGTGCCACTTCAAACGGACCTCAGAAACGAAGGCGTGCACCAATGAGGCAGTATAATGTTGGTAGCCCATTTGAAAGGATAGCCATTGACATAGCGGGGCCGTTTCCCACAACGGAAAGAGGGAATAAATATATTCTGGTAGCAATGGACTATTTTAGTAAATGGACAGAAGCCTATGCACTACCGAATCAAGAAGCTACCACTGTTGCTGAAGTCTTGGTAAGGGAACTGATAAGTCGTTTTGGAGTACCATTGGAGTTACACTCGGACCAGGGAAGAAACTTTGAATCAGCCGTATTCCAGGGAATTTGTGAAGCATTAGGAATTCGAAAGACGAGAACAACTGCTTTGCATCCACAGTCGGATGGAATGGTGGAGCGAATGAATCGAACAATTGGAAGATTTTTGTCAAAAGCAGTGTCCGATCACCAGAAGGATTGGGACGAATACATCCACTTGTTCTTATTAGCTTATCGAGCAGCAATTCATGAGACAACAGGGCAAACACCGGCAAGTGTGATTTTTGGCCGTGAGTTACGGTTACCTTGCGACCTGCAGTATGGATCTAAGCCTGGAGAAGATCTAGTTGGAGAAGATTATGTGTCAGATCTTCGGAGGAAAATGAATGCTATACATGACCGTGTACGGTCCAATATTCAAGTAGCTAGTGACAAGATGAAAGAGCGATACGACATTAAAGCTGTGGAAGGTGGTTATCAGGCTGGAGACTTGGTTTGGTTATTTAATCCACAACGACGACGAGGCTACTCACCAAAGCTTCAGAAATCCTGGGAAGGACCGTATGAAGTGATCAAAAGGATTAATGATGTGGTTTATCGTATACGAAGAAAACCAAATGGGAAGCCAAGAGTGGTACATTTCAATCGCCTGGCTCCCTTTTTAGGTGATAACAAGGATGAGAAAAAAAATCCAGTTGCTCAAGTTTGCAATGTCCAAAGTGAAGAAAAGACCTTCGAGGAATTCATGATGACTCCTTATCGACGCACTCGCCATGGTGTGACTGTGGAAATTGAGCAAGACCTCTTCGATATCCCAGAAGATAATGTTTTAGCTTACTGTGTGGCTCAAGACATGAAGATGACTAGTGGTATAGCCAAAGTTATCATGAGAAAGTATGGGATGTTATATGAGCTAAAAGCCAAGAATCTGAAGATTGGAGAAGCGGTCCATTCACAGCATGGAAAACAGCATTTATTCTACATGACGAATAAGGAAACGTCTGAGGAACGAGCAGAGTATGCTCAGATGTGGAACTGTCTACGAAGTATGCGGGATCAAATGTTACAGTTGAATCTTATGAAGCTCGGCATTCCAAAGATCAGTGATGGTATGGATTGGAAAGTGGTTCGGAATATGATAGAAGAGATTTTTCATAATACTGGAATTAATGTTCTAGTTTGCTGCTATAATCCAAGATACAGTAAAAATATAAAAAAAAGTGTACCATGTTACTTTTTCAAAGCATCTCACTGTAGAGAAGGTTCAAAATGCCGATTTATTCATCTAGAGAATTCTGTTCGGGACGAACTGAACTAAGAGGGAGGCAGTGTTATGAAATTAAGTACTATTTCTATTTAAATTGAAAATTTAAATAGAAATATTTTGAAAATAAGAACCCAAGAAAAATGAAAACAAAAGATTTGAGTAGTGAGTTGGAAAAACTAGACAAACCTTGTAAAAATATAAATTGTAGAAATATAAATTGTAAAAATAAATAAGACTTTGAACCATAATAAAATAAATAAATATAAATTTCGGTACAATATTATTATTAACAAGTTCCAAGGTTTCTCAATTTTTTTCAAATAAAAATTTATGACAAGTTTATGCATTTAACTGCTTCCATTTTCCAATTTTTTATCGCGTTTACTGTCAAGAAACCCTAAAACCCTGGTCTACAAAATTTTTTTACGACCTGTACTAGCATACGGCTCTGAGTGTTGGGATCTTGCAAAAAAAAATTGAAAAATTTTCGAGTCACTCTGCGACCAAGCCACGTGGGTACAACTAGGAAATAGAGAGCCTATTCAAAAAACCAAATATCGTCCAAACGATAATAGGGAGGCTCCGCTGGTTGAGACACGTGCATTGTATAGACGAAGATCAGACACCGAAAAGAATCCTCACAACACGTCCGGAGGAAAGAAGAGGTGTGGGAAGGCCAAAACTACGAAGGATGGATGGATGGAGACGAGAGGGATATTCAGATAGCCGGTGTGCGGGATTGGCGAGAAAAGGCCAGGGTGCAATGAAGACGATTCCGTGAGGAGGCCCTTGCTTATTCTGGGCTGTGGAGCCACTGATGATCTCTATTTTTTTAAAAATATCTAACTAAATATTTTCTGTAAAAAACATCAACATCTCATTACATCTCAAACGTTACTAAACTTAACATTTTTTTAAAAATTGAATATCGAACAATTTGTAAGACCAGTATACGCAAAACCTACGGGGACTCTTAATAGTTTGATACTTAATTTCCATACATACATACATACCATTGAGCTGTTTACATATTCGAGGTAGGAAAAAAGGAACGAACTCCACACCATCCTACCTTGACATAGTAATAATATAAAAACTTTCTTTCACCCTGCGTAAGTGGTGAGTTTATTGCCGTATGGCAATTTCTTCCAACTAACCATTGTTTCAAGCTCAGATAAGCGATATTTGCGAGAGAATTGAATTAAAATAAATTTCTCCTCTGCTGGGGATCGAACCCAGGACGCCCGCACATAAGCCAAATGGCCTACCAACATGTTTTGTATGGAAAACGAAATATCTTCAAATGTTTAATAATTTGGAATTTTTTTATATATATTTTTAATGAATATGTCCTTGTTAAACAAATACATAGGTATACATCTTCCTATATTTCCTAACTAAGCATAAATGCTTGTGCTATAGGTGAACGAAATCGGACGAGGCAGGATTCGAACTCGCGACCACTGGATTACTAGCCCGGCGCGCTAACCGCGCTCCCACCGACCCATCTAAAATTTCAAAGGTTTATGGTTTGGTATGTATGTATTCTTCTATATATAGGTACTATCGCCATCGTTAGGTGAATCTCATGTGTTACATGCAACTAGTTGATAACTTTTTTTGTCATAAAATCAATAATAAAAAATAAAGCATGTGCCTTTATGTGTTTAAATGAATACCTACGTATAATATTCATTAATATGTAGATATAAAAAATCAACAGCAAAAACTATTCTTTGGAGAAATTAAAAAGAAAATAAATATTGAACACAGTAAGATGTCATTATAATTCAGTTGGAGAAAGAATAAAGAAGGCGTCAGTTAATTCTTACATAGGTAGTAGAAGTGAATAGTTAGCTAGCAACAATAAGAACAAAAGCCAAGACAATGTCTTATTTCACAAGTCCAGTTCAAGTGATAATTAAGAGAAACTTTATTATGAAATTTTCTAAATGTATTTTGCATTCAAATGAGATATCAATGTATACCTATTTGACTTGGTAATCTAATTAGCCTACAACTTCTTAACAATAAAACATTCAGATGGCACCAATAAACCTATTAAGTTTCACTATAATTCTGCGTAGGTAGGTACCTTATAATTATACATTTAATGTACTTTATTTTTATTGCTTTGTTTTTGATTTAATTAATCTCCATTGCTTTTGTTCTGTTTTACGTTATTTAACACTGCTCTATTTTTGATTTTTGTACTTAATTGTATTGTTTTTGATTTGTTTTATTTTTCGATGTTTTCTATTTTGTTTGTTTTGATTGAATTTATTTTTCATTCCTTTGTTCTAAATTGTTTTGTTTTTGATTTGCTCTATTTTTCATTGTTTTTTTTTGTTATGATTTACTCTTTTTTTTCATTGTTTTGGTTTACTTAAGTTTTCATTGTTTTTTTATTGAATTGATTTTTTTTTATACGGCGCTGGCCGATTTACTAATGATATTAATAACAATTATTTTTTACTTTGTTTTTTATTTATTTATTTTATTTTAATTGTTTTGTAGTTGATAAACCTTATTTTCATTGTTAAACGGTATAGTTTTATTGTATTGTATAAGCGAATAATTTGATTGAAGAGTAACTATGTAATTGCAGTGTACAAGAGAACTTGCACTGACAAACTGTTTATACAGTTTAGTGAAAAAAATCCATATGTTTTTCCTTCAAATACGACAAATAAAGATACTAGGTACTTATTGTCCCCTTTTCAGCTAAATTAATTGCAATGAGAGTGGATATGTGAAAATGTACTATTTACATTTGATGCAATGATAAATATGAATATATGTGTAAAATCTGCTCTAGAACAGGTAATACCTAGTGGGTCTTTATAAATCCCAGAGACAAGTAAATCAATAAAATAAATAAATTGTATAAAGGGGCTGAGACGATGTATGAATGTTAATGAGGCATTGTGTGCCAGAGTTCGGACAATATGGATTAAATTTTTAAATGGTTTAAATTTTTTGCCTTGAATATGATTTTGGTTTTCGAAAATTTGTCTAAAACAATATTAAAGTATACTTTTGGTTAACATAATTCATATTTTAACAGAATAAATCACTGTATGTGTGGTCAGTACGACCCATTTAAAATTCGATGAAAAAAACATTAATTTGAAAGATGGAAACGTAAGGTGTTGGAAGGAAACGAATAAGAAATATTAAATGTGTTTTTTTTATAATTCGAATTATTATTTACTTATTTATGTAGGGACTTTTGTACTAGATGTGTGTGCGTGAATGCGTGCACGCATATGTGTGTGCGTGTGTGCGTGCGCGCGTGTGTGTGTATGGTCAAATAATAACAAAGAAATAACGTAATCACATCGATTCAAATGGAAGAAATTGTCTTATGGCAATAAACTCGTCATTTGCGCGGGGTGCAAGGAAGTGTTTATTGTTAATATTAAATATCGTATCATTATATTTGGCAAATTTCGACACAGTTAAATATCCCAATGTTGTTGCATGACGGGCAAGAATACAAATTCAAAGAAAATAAAATGTTTGATAGTAAAAGTGAAACGTATAAAATGTGTCAGAGTACCATTTTGGGGGCGGGGTTGGAGAGTGAGGGGTTAGTTTGGGTCAAGTCATAGATAGAGCACACAGCGGAGTACTCTGTAGAAGTAAACCCCAAGAGATAAAGGAATACTCTATGAATTCAAACATCCTCATTGTACGTGGCAAGTTGGTGCAACACTGCCCCGCGACACCCATCAGGGATACCTAACCCGAGAGCTTATTGCTACAAAACCGTCAAGTTTGTGCAAAAATTGCTACAAACCAATCAGGTTTAAATAAATATTGTTACAAATCAATCAAATTGATGTATAAATTGCATTAGCACAATCAAGTTTATATAAAAATTGCAACAAACCAACCAGGTTCAAATAAATATTGCTACACTTCGATCAAATTGATGTGTAAATTGCATAAGCACGATCAAGTTTATATAAAACTTGCTACAAATCAATTAAGTTGATAGTCAATTTGGATTAAAATAATCAAGTTGACAAGATTAATAAAAAAAAACGAAGTTGAAATGTGCAAACTGAATAAAACAATCAAATTTACACTAGGCATATTCCTGGATTCATTTTACTGTGGTCGTTCAAAAACAATATATTATTGTGTAAAGATTTTTTTTAAGAATGAATATGTCCTTGTGACATGTAGGTACATACATACATATACATCCTCACAGATTCCCTAAAATAAGCATACGCTTGTGCTATATTCTTGGGCAGGATTCGAACTTGCGACCACTAACCTAGCGCGCTAACCGCTCTGCCACCATCCATATAAAATTTATAACTTGATTCTCGATTTTTTTAGGCGAAAGAAGTTCCTAACCATAAAAAATGGAAGACAAAAAGATATATTTTATTTAATTATTTACTAAAATTTTATGATACACCGTTAATATAACATTAAACTCGTTGTTACTTGTTTAATTCTTATACACATATACCATCACGTAATGTCCCTCACGGGGTATGCAGATAGAACCGTACGCCACATTTATTTATCTTGACACACATTAATCGCCTCATCAATCTTCATTCATCGTCTTATACATGTTCGTCTGATGTTCATGCTTCTTACAATTCCGTATTTCAGAATATCCTTCACATGGTCGTGCCATCCTTATTTTTAGGCGCCCTCGACCTCTTATTTTGATCCAATCAGCTTTGTATATTTTCTTCGTTAGGCGTTCTTCATTCATTCTTCCCAGATGGCCGAACCATTTTTAGTTCTTGAAAACATAAAAATAATATTATTTATATTACCTCAATTGTTTTATGATTAGTTTAAGTTCTTTTGTTTTCCGGACTGAATATTGTTCATTTTTTATTTTGTTAATTTTTGTTATTTATTTTCTTCGTGTATTACCTTAGTATAAGCATTCTACTAATACATAACAGTCGATTAATGCATCAGTAAAAATTGTAAATAAATTCAAAAATATCCTGTCAACCCGCCAAAAGAAAATTCTTGGTTAAAATTCTTCGAGCTTTTAGCTCTTTTCGGGTGTTTCTTATATACTTGTGCACTGTCAAAAAAATAAATATTGTTATTTCACGCAAAATATACATGTAGCAAAAACTGGCACAAAAGAACGTCGTAAAAATACCTAATTAAATATGCTCCCAACGCCGCGCTGCATCAGAACTGAATGCATTAAGTGTATGACACATATAATACAAGGAGAGAAAATCATATTTTAAAATGAAACCAGGTGAGGGCGCGAGTTGGAACGCGTGCCACGTATTTGACATCCCTGCGCGGCCGTGTCCCGCACAGGGACGGCTGCAGAATAATTTATGGAATAAAGTGCCGGAACGGCCGACTTTTGGTTAGGTACCAACAGCTTGATCATAATGCAGGGCCGGATCTCTAGTTCGACGCAACTGGTACCCTCCTAAATTTAAAAAAAAATCCTACTTTCTTTTTCTCTTGTTTTGAAAATGGAACCCAGGGGGGGCAAGTCTGGTCCAACCGGCGAAATCAAAACCCTCTTGACTACCCATATCATGGATATAATTATTTATTTATTTATTTTGATTAGGACACCAAACAGGAATACAGAAATAAAAGTACATGATAAATATTAAAGAAGTATACAACAATCTGCACACCCAATAACATTGTTTCACATACATAATATGTAACTATTACAAACTAACCACAAGAACATAAAAAAATGGCATATTTAAAATTAACAATCAATTTCAAATAATCAATTATCTTATGGACATCTAAAACTCTATACAATAATTATATACATGATATGGGTAATCGTGAGGGCTTAGATTTCGCCGGTTGGAACAGACTTGCCCCCAAGATATCACTATGGAGAAATTTCTGGGTAAAAAAGAAAGAGATTTGTAAATCTTCAATTATTTTGATTCTTTTAAAGGACGATGGTTTCTTTGGTTTTTACACTCTTTCAATTAACTTCAGATGTCTATCCATACTGGAATTTTGCAATCGATTTTTAACTAGTTTTCCGACCAGTTTGAGCTCTGAAACTTTCAGAATTTGTGTATTCCCGATGATAATGCACGTTGAAACTGGTTTTAGCTTGATATAATATATTTGATATAATTGAACAATTTTGTATTTCATATACAATAATGCTATATTTAATGCATAAAACTTAGAGGTGAATTTAGAGGTGAAGGGTGAATTTTTTATTTACTTGTTACTTTTGATTATTTTGTTTCTTGAAAATCTATTTGTTTTTGACCTTTATAGTTATTTATTTTCTTTGAACAGTATAAATTTTATATTTATTTGTTCTTATAGTCGTTGTTTGTTTCCTAATATTTGATGCTGACTTTATTTGACTTAGGTATTAGTATAACTAATAATTGATTTATTAGTATAATCAATAATTGCCTTATATGTAAGTATAACTCTTCTGTTTTTATCAGTCAAAAATTACTTGTAAACTGAAACGGTCGTCTTGTTAAAGGCATTCAACTTTTTAGGATCCCCAATCAGTAATTTGATTCAATCAAACAATTAAACCATTATGTCATTAATATTTGTCTCGCTGCTGCTTGAGAATAAACATTTACTATAGCACCAATTTAACTCAAGATATCACGATTCGTGGCTTTCGTGATTTTTTTGTATTCTTAAGGATTTTTTGCGCTCATTTAACGCTCCACGTTTCTTAGCGCCTGATACAATAGCACTATTTGAACATATAGTGGATCCGGTACAGGTTATATCCGACGAAATGGAACCATTTCACGTGTTTGAAATTAATGCATTTTATTTGACAGCTATTATACACAAACACAACCAAACGATTACTTTTCGTCAAAAGATTTCACAAAAAAAATATTTATAAAGGTAAAAATGTACACATCATATCGGTTAACGTTTCGTTTGAAATGTAAAATTCAAACCACATACGTGGAATAAAAATAACATATTGTTGGCGGTAAAAGCTCGCATTGAAAAGCTTGTATTAAAATAGTTACCATGTTTGTGTTGAAATATACGGACATTTTTTTGACTATTGAAATGAATATTCGATTAGTTTTCATATTCCAATATTTTTACATATAACACAAAAGTACGTGTGCCTAAACGTGAAGTTTGATATATGCGATTGTTGAATACAGTTGCGACGCGTCAGACACATAATATAGAGAAGTTAAGATGAATAAAATATTAACTGACATCTGAGCCATAGATTCCGATCTATAAGACGATAAATATCGTAAGTCTCCAGAATGTGGCAACTTGTTATTGGGTGCGTGTTAAATTAATATTTGAAATAGTACCAGTTAGTTGCCCGTGAAGCAATATAAAATAAAACAAAGTTTAATTATTTATTCAACACTTTTTAAATATCGCGCATTAGATTGCATTAAAAATAAGTTAGTATTTTCGGTAAATTACCTCTCACATAATTCAGTTCAAAAATAGGCTTAAGAGCAAATATGTATGTTAAACAGTGTGTTTCTAGTAAAAAATACCATAAGAAGTTTCAACATTATTCTAGTGAATGTTTGCCACACAACTATAAAATTCAGCATTTATTCTCGTAAAATAGATATCGTTTTAACATATTTTTTTAATATTATATTACTCAATAACTATATTATTATTATTATTATTATTTTTATTATTTGTTCCTGGGCAGGCAGCTGCAGCTGATGTACCCAGACAATGACAATTTCACAACACCTTGTCAAGTCCATTTTTAAAACCATTTACACTATCGGCAACAACCAGACACTGCGGAAGTCCATTCCAATCATTCACAACTCTATTACTCAGGAAATTCTTTTTTGGATTCATCCTGAAATTGCATTTGTCTAATTTTAGAGTATGTCCTCTCAGATGTGTATTCCTGTTCAGATGAAACATAGTATGAAGCACCGGACAGTCATAGTAATCATTCAGAATTTTGTATGTCTCTATCAGGTCTCCTCTCCTCCTTCTGTCAGCCAAGGTTGTCAAATTCAGGGCATCCAGTCTTTCCTCATAGGACAGATTACTCAAACCTGCAGCCGATTTCGTAAATTTTCTCTGCACTCTCTCCACCAACTGAATATCTTTCTCGAAATATGGTGGAGAAAAAAAAATTTCCTGCTTAAAAAGTGTATAAAATCAAAGTAAAAGACCGATAAAGTTTTTTATTTCAATTCAGGGGGACAAGTAGTCTGATCAAGCAACGGAATCAAAACCTTCATAATTGCCTATATCATGGATATAATTATCCTATGGGATTCTATAATATCTTAAGATAACTCCGTAACAGAATTGTTCTTAAAATGCAATACAAAAAAAATTAGGTTTCCGATAATTTGAATCATGTATAAACCATTTTATACGCACGCGATAGTTTCCCTACGAACACGGAATTTCATAGTATATAAGGCGTTTTTAATATATTATCATTATTTCAGTCACTAGATCATCCTAATGTTCAATTGATTTTTTCTTTGCTTTCATTATTTTGTTGATTTACTAAACACAATTTCGACAAACTATAATCTGGTTGATTGGTAGAAATTGCCTAACGGCAATACGCCCGCCAGTGTACAATATATTTGTTTATACATATTATATACAGAAAGATAAATAAATAAAATAATAAACATACTTATTCATAGAACTAATTCAAAGAATCCATTTGAACTAATTATAAAATAATCAATATTTTACTACTATGGCTGTAACTTATTTAATTGTAATTATTAAGGGGGGGGACTGCTGCCAACGTACCTATTTTTCAATTTGATATACCATCATTATTTCTAATCAAATCGTTTTGAAAAAAATAATTCAGATAGTTTGGGTATTCATAAAGAAAAATGTATCTTTACTTTTTGATAATGTTCTGTATAAATTCTTGTAGAAAAATAATGGCATACCCCGATTTTCAACGTTTATCTTATATTTTTAATAAAATATAAGGCGTAGTTCAACATATTTTTTTTTTAATTAAAGAAGACAAAAATATCTAGAAAAATACGACGTGACGTTGCATTAATGCTTCAGGTTTAGAAAATAAACCTAAAAACATTTATTTTATAAGTTTTTTTGGTTTATTAACTTAACCTGATGCATTAATGCAACGTTACATCGTATTTTTCCCGATATTTTGATTTTCTTTAATTTATAAAAAAATATAATGCTCTATACCTTATAGTTTTTTAGAAATTTAAGATAAATGTCCAAAATTGGGGTATGCTTATTATTTTCCTACAAGAATATATACAGAACATAATTAAAAAATTAAGGTATATTTTTATTTATTAATATCCAAACTAACTAGGTTATTTTTTTCAAAATGATTCGTTCTGTAGTAATGACGCAAATTCAAATTGAAAAAATAGGTACGTTGGCAGCAGTCCCCCCCTTAAAGCAATAAAATAAAATTAAGTACGACGCCTTTTTGTCTGCAACAGGTATATCACAATTTATATACCAAACTATTATTACCAGATCGAAAGATTAAATTCCAGTGTTGCCCGACAGTCTGGATTGTTAATTCGACCATAAACTATAAAGATTTATATTTATAATAAAAAATAGAACAATTATTAAAAAATATTGAAATATTTTATATTCAATAACGATGAGGCTTTTGTCAATCTTGTTTTTAGACTTTATTTGAGTTATTTTCAGATTAAATTTTGGTTTAACGCACGAAAAGAAAAAAATAAACCAGAATTTTGTTAATAAACTATTAAAAAATAATTACGGAATTCCGGTTCATAAATATACGCAAACGTTTATTATCTAAATTTCACCATTGTAATAAAACACATCATATTATTATTTCATTGATTCCATTTTATATAAATCAAATACAGTTTTTTTTAAAAGAGTGAACCTGTTCTTACAACAAGTATATATACACCCTTATACATTCACAAAACTAAGCAGTAATGCTTGGTGCTATAGGTGAACGAAATTGGTCGTGGCATGATTCGAACTCAGCAGGATTATTGCTCTGCCACCACCCATCTGCCACTAAATTTCGTCTTATATTTTATTTGGTATGTCTTTTTTTTACTGTTCCGAAGAAATTTATTTCTGAAAATGTTTTTCTTATACAAAGTAAGAAATAAACGGCCATTATATTTATTAACTATTTTTTTGTGAGCACCGCGCACGTTTTGGGAAAATAAAACAATCCGTAAAAAACATTGCAAACAAATATTTGGGGACTAAAATAAAATAAAAAGTTGTTTGGACTACGCTTCCAAAATTCGCGAAGACTCATTAAAGTGCATATTGGAAAGTTTCATATATCAAATACAGTCAAATTCTATAAAATAATGCTTGTAATTGGTTGGCTGTCAAGCAATCTTGTACTGGTGTTCATGTCATATTTCTTGGAAACTTACGACGCGTTCAATTTTTCAGGTCATTTTTCACAGGAGTTGAAATAACACTTTATGTAAAACTAGTTTATATTGTAATTGAGAAAAATATGCCTTGATAAAATTTCTTTATCATCTTCCTCCTAAATGGCTGAACCGATTTTGATGAAATTTTTTGTGAGTGTTTGTGTGAGTCCCTGAATGGTTTCGATTTACAAAAATGAATTTTATACATTAACATACTAAAAATATCAATCGTTATGAATATTTTCGGAATACGCATTTTGAATACTGGCAACATTGCTTTCGATATGTCATAATATTATGCAATGTTGGTTATGCCATTAAAACTTGATGTTTTTCTCAACGCTCGCGCTGTCTGAATGTTGCCTTTTTTAGGTGACACAATACTGATATGTGGATATACACGCATGTGTCGTGCTTCCTTTTATAAGGTAATCCACACCAACTCACCTGTCGTTGTGGGATATGTCATGATAGCGTGTTGTATTTTTATGTTTGTTAAAGCAGCTAATAACAGGTATTCCAACGTTCGTGGAAGACAACGTCTGTCGGGTCCGCTAGTTCCATTATAATTTAGATTTGCCTGTTGAAAACTTATCCCGTGTTTTCAACAATAGATGGCACTACACTCGCAGTTACTTTGAATAATCAATGAATCAGTTTACCTGTTATAATCCACCGTTTATTACGCGAATCGTTTTATCGCCGTTAATTTAATGCGTACGTATGTTAGGTACGCATTTCCGTATACCATTTGCTTGACAAAAGCCCTTGAACATTACACGGGATAACGCCCTTTAAGAATTCGCCCCACAATGCTTAGCTTAGTATTATATTACATATTATATCAGAACCATAACGGGTTGTTTTATGTGAATAGAATAACCTAAACGTGGCATTTCATTGTGTAATTTGCATCGATATACGATAATGTGTTCCCAATATGAGGCATTTTTTTTAATGTCGTAGCCGGCACATATCCGTTCGTTCGAAGAATATTCATTGTTGAACCTAGAAAAATAAAACGAACGATAATTCATATGTTTTGGAACTTATTAGTCCCACAGTTCTCCGTCGCAGTGCTGCAACTGCAGAATCAAAAATCGCCTGTTTATGGGTGACTCGCTAAACACCGCGCCGTTCTGTCATTCGACCTCCTTCATTGCTAGTGAATTTACTTTCAGTATCATAACTTGATCGATGAATTTTTGATTGAATTTGTGATTGTAGCTTCGCTTCTTACTGCAATGTGCATATCCCAGACAGTATCTGACGATTAAAGAACCGCGGCAATTGCCGTTCGGGCAAGCGAAGCAAGTACTTCCATTCACGCGTCAACCGCCTGGTCCAAGACAACGGTACGATAATGTTAGTTTTATTTTTATTAAATATGTAACAGGACCCATTTTGAACATCTAAAAATCATATTAGAGTTTAATTGTATTACTGTTCTTAATATTATACGAATGTTGATCATGTAAGTAATCTTTTAATTGAAACCTTTCGTCACTGTAAATTGAATATCTAATTATCTAATTTTGAATTCACAGAATTTCGCAATATCTTATTTGGAGGTTTTTAAACCTTCTTATTTGGAACTGTTTTAATAGTAAATCTTTTGAACACACACAAAATCTTAACCATCTATTATTTAATTATTTTATATAACCAATAAACATATACCCCCCCATTATGATATTCTTTCTTCTTTATTGGTCCTGCACCCGATATGCGAGTGATTTAATATTATGATATTAAAATACAGTTAATTCCATTGAACATCTGTGTAAATTGAAAAACAAATTGTTAAAAGTCGAAAGTTACGTATGTAGGTACATATGGACATTTTTTGACTAAAGAACGACTGTAATTTATAATAATACATATAGTATTATTTTCCAGAGAAATAACAATAAATTTACTGCATCAGTAAAGTACATATCTTTAACGACAAAAACATTCTCAAGAATTTTAAAATGTGGGTCACTCAGAGTCTCTTTAGAAAAAATCTCTTTCAAAAAACTTTTATCCGCTAATATCAAAACATAATTTTTACACAAAGAAATTCATAATATTTTATTAATTTTTGTATTCTTTATATATCAAGAAAACATAACACACATTAAGTAAACTAATTCGCGATTGAGCATATATAAAAATATTATCCTCTAAAGTTCTTATAATTCAATATATTGCATAAACCAACACGTTTAGGTACATGGTCCTTGTTATACAAAGGGTCTTGGTCTTGTTGTTAAACTTTACAACTTATATGTGCATTATTTTGTTTTGTTAGGAAACATGAACTTTGATATTAGGAACAACAATAATATCACAATACAACATTTTCTTGAAGTTCTTACATCAACATACATTGCAGTACAAACTTATTTTGCATATTAATCGAGTGAAAAAGAAATTGAGGAAAACCTTTTTAAAAAAACATTCACATAAATATAGATACATAAAAATACTATATAATTTGTATGAAATATTAAATATATTAATTTTTATCAAAATATCAAATGAATCAAGCTGTAAACAGTTTAAACGTTTATTGTTATCGGGAATACACAAATTCTAAGAGTTTCACAGCTCTGATCGGAAGTAATTTAAATATTGATTGCGATATTCCGGTGCAGACACACATGTGTAATAAATATTACTAGCAGTTATTTTTAAGTCATTTTATTGTTAAAAAGTTAATAAAAGTTATCTCCTCCAACCATTTCAAGTATTCATTAGTCTCAAGTAAATTCAATTTGGTAGTGATCAAACAACATCAAAATGAAAATGAAAATGAAATGTTTAACATCAAGATAAAAATGAAAAGGAAAGGTAAAAAGATAAAAATGAAAAGGCAAGTAACTAACGAGTTTTCGCTAGAAAAACTCTTATTCTCTGATGTATTATAGAAAATTTTTTCGTCCTTTTCAGATGACTATTAGGTATAAATTTAATATAAAAGTTGTTGACACATTATAAATTTAGTAATTTTTTTATTTTAAATAATATTTTGTATTAATTATATTACAATTTTCGTATTTCTTATTACTTCTGAACATGAACTATGTCAAATATTAATTTAACATGTACACAATTACAAGTTGCCACATTCTGGAGACTTATGATATTAATCGTCTCACAGATCCAAACTGAAAACACAATTAAAAACTGTGTCTCCACCGGGAATCGAATTCGGGACCGTTGGCTCTGGTGTCAGGTATCTAACCAACTGATCCACGAGGGCCATCGAATTTCATTCAAATGTGTATTTAATTTAAAATTAATAAACTAATACATAGTTGAAAACTATTAATGTTCTCCATAGTTTTACACAACGTTTTTATAATATATATTATTGTCATACTCTTACTATACTTATTTGTTCCAAAAACCAATTATTTTTATACTTTTTTGTTTAAACTAGATAAATAAATTTTTATGTATATTTTTATGTCTGAATTAAAGAAAATATAGACTGGACTGGATTATAAAAAATATTATTATTATTATTTTTATTTGACTATAGGGGCTATGGAAATAACACATTTTAATCTACTCTAAAAATTGGTGGGTAAAAGGAAATTGCCGATAGCAATAATCTTGCCAATACCTATACAGAAAAAAATAAACCAAAAAATCTTTAAATCCACTTAAATAAAAAATCCATTATTTGCAGTTAAAAATAATAAGACAGACAGACAAGATAACATCAATATTATTCAATTATCAACACAACACAATGATTTATTTAATGGCATGTAACAAACTGTTAATAGAAATACCAAAATGCCAAATAATAATATATGAATGACCATGACCTTTAGTGTAATATTGTATAGTAATCGTTATAGTTCAACACACATACACACACTGATGTATCACTGTTAAATGTAATAAAGGGGCTTTCAAAAATACTAAATATGAATGGGAGAATCAGAAAGATTTATCTATAGATTTCGTTTAAGTAATTATTTATAGACAGCTTTGATAAGATCTTAATACGTGCTTATCTTGTCTTCATCATAAAAATGTATAAATCAGTACTCGATGAAAATCTAATCTTAATGTATATTCAAACATTAAAATTCATCAAGATAAATGTTTAGTTGAAATTGTCATTAATATTTGTGTTAATTAAAATCATTCCTTAATTAATTTTAATCTAAAAGATTTCTCAAGTCTAAATCTAATAATAATCAACTTCATGAGTACCCATAGCCACATTCATACATTATGCGTAGTAAATAACAATTGAGTTCAGAAAAAAAACTAAAATTAAACAAAAAAATAAATTGACTTATTTCTAGTTAGGCAGACATATATAAATAGTGCTACACATGGGGCGAAATTCATAATATACTATTTTTTTGGTGAAAATTTTTAGTTCAATATATTTTTCCAAGAAATGAATTTATTAAGGAGGCAAATAAATTTAGTATTATTGAAAAATATTAAAACAGCAACATAACTCGTTTATTTTCATAATTTACACAACTATTTCAAATAAACAAAGTAATGTAGTTGTTAAAATATTTTTTAAAATGAATTTCCACAATGTAAACGCCTCTAGCTTAGAATATTTATTATAATTTTTATTCGCACAACGAACATTAGGTTTATTAGTTCTAAAATGTACAGTATTATTAATATGTTTGTTACCTGATACTTGGAAAGAAAATAAAGTGCGATTAAAACATCCATTAGCATTGAATAGACTCATGAGAAACAAGTCTTTTAAAAATAATTTAATCTTTTATAGCATACCAAAAAAATTTACCTCAAAGAATACTTAATATTATATAATTTAACATCAATTATCCAAGTTATTATCGGTTGTCCTAAACCTAGTTGGACGACCAATGAGCTAATTTACTTTTTTTTTTAAATATAAAGACATCACTGGAATTGGCTTTGATATGTGTAATGTTTATAAGCAATTTATGAAATAGCTGTTGAGATGAAATAAAATAAAATAAAAGTTATTAAAAACGAGTGGGTTGTGGCCAACACTAAACTCTTCACACCATAGTGAGAGTTTATTTTTTCTTCGAATATTGACAATCTCAATATGGTAAAATATGCTTTTGTTATATGAAATATTTTATTCATTCTAAATTTTACTACCAGGAATATAAATTTTCTAAAGATAGTATATTTTTATGTTAAGATAGACAAACTATTAATGCAGTATGGTGAAGAATGCTTATGTTGTATGAAATATTTTAATTAAAGCAGATAAATTTTCTTTAGAACGCGAGAGCATTTTGAAAATTTTGACACGTGATATCATATGAAGTAATTTTATGTTATTCATGGAAAGCTAATCAGTTTTATGTTCAAGCTCTTTACATTATAACATGAAATCAAATAACTGAACTTTTCCATACATAAGAAATTTATATTATTATATACATTTTTATTCATTCTAAATTTTACTACCAGGAATATAAATTTTCTAAAGATAGTATATTTTTATGTTAAGATAGACAAACTATTAATGCAGTATGGTGAAGAATGCTTATGTTGTATGAAATATTTTAATTAAAGCAGATAAATTTTCTTTAGAACGCGAGAGCATTTTGAAAATTTTGACACGTGATATCATATGAAGTAATTTTATGTTATTCATGGAAAGCTAATCAGTTTTATGTTCAAGCTCTTTACATTATAACATGAAATCAAATAACTGAACTTTTCCATACATAAGAAATTTATCTTATTATATACATTTTTATTCATTCTAAATTTTACTACCAGGAATATAAATTTTCTAAAGATAGTATATTTTTATGTTAAGATAGACAAACTATTAATGCAGTATGGTGAAGAATGCTTATGTTGTATGAAATATTTTAATAAAAGCAGATAAATTTTGTTTTAAAGGACGTTATAGCATTTTGACAATTTTGACACGTGATATCATATGAAGAATTTTTTTGTTATTTATGGAAAGCTAATCAGTTCATTGTTCAAACTCTTTATATTATAACATGAAATCAAATTACTGAACTTTTCCATACAAAAGAAATTTATCTAATTACATTTTTATTCATACAAAATTTTACTACCAGGAATATAAATTTTCTAACGATAGTATATTTTTATGTTAAGATAGACAAACTATTAATGCAGTATGGTGTAGAATGCTTATGTTGTATGAAATATTTTAATACAAGCAGCTTAATTTTGTTTTAAAGAACGTTACAGCATTTTGACAATTTTGACACGTGATATCATATGAAGAAATTTTTTGTTATTTATGGAAAGCTTATCAGTTCTATGTTCAAGCTCTTTACATTATTACATGAAATCAAATTACTGAACTTTTCCATACATAAGAAATTTATCTAATTACATTTTTATTTATACTAAATTTTACTACCAGGAATAAAAAATTTCTAACGATAGTATATTGTTATGTTCAGATAGACAAACTATTAATGCAGTATAGTGAAGAATGCTTATGTTGTATGAAATATTTTAATAAAAGCAGATAAATTTTGTTTCAAAGAGCGTTAGAGCATTTTGACAATTTTGACACGTGATATCATATGAAGAAATTTTATGATATATATATATATATATATATATATATATATATATATATATATATATATATAATGGAGTGTATTAAGCAAATTAAATCGTTGTTCTGTAAAAAGAGAAATTTATTATTAAAATAATTATAAAATACAATAAAAGTAATAATAACATAAACATAAATAAATAATAATGATAACAAATATAATTTTACCTGTAAAAAGAGAAACGACATTAAATGCTTTTAGTTCCTCCTTTTTAGAATCTTAACTGTCACTTTAAAACAAATATAAAACTAAAACTTTAATATAGAACCAATTCAAATAAAAATGAAATAAGTACTTCTAGGTGACATCTATGTAAGTACTTGTTTTACATCTTCCCCCCCCAAAAAAAATTATATAAAACAATACTACTTAATTAATATAATTTTTATACAAAACAATACTTAATGTAGTACAATTTTTCATTGGCTAATACAATTTTTTTTCTATATATTTAATCAATAATTGGAACAAGTTTTGTGATATGAAAAAGGTTTGATTCTGATTTCTTGTGACCTGTATCTATTCTGTATATTGAGTTTGAAATTTTTTCTAAAATTTTATATGGTCCAATTTTTAATTCATCCAATTTTTTTCTGTTTAATCGATTTCCGTTTTCAACAAATACAGAGTCTCCGATTTTTAATTCGCATTTTGTCCTGTTTTTGTCGAAATGTTGTTTATTATAATTGTGTGATTTTATCGTATTTTTTAAGGCAAGTTTTCGATCTTGGAATAAATCATTAAGTGTTTTTTCTTGTTTTAATTCATCTGGCAAAATAGTAATATTTTTTCCTTCTAATAAATATTTAGGGGCAAATCCAGTTACTGTGTGTTCTGTTGCATTATATCTTAGGATACATTCATGTGCTATTGTCGTCCAGGCCAATTTTCCTTTCCTTTCATTTACCTTACCTATATCATATTTATCTTTAGCAAAGAGTGATCTATAATTATATATCAATTCATCTATTTTAGACTGTTGCTGGAGGTCTAGATGATTTATTAAAATTTCAAAATTGTCTACTTCTATATGTTCATTAAAGTTTATTTTATATTCATCATTACTTTCATCCTTTTTCTTTTTTATTATATCCAAATATTTATTATTATTAATATATGAATATTTTTTTTCTTCCATTTCATTACCTGAGAACCCAGGAATTATTTTTTTATTATTTTCATTATCTACTTTGTCATTCTCGTTTTCTTTTATAAGGCTTATGTATTTTTTTTGAGTAATTTCTAATTTTTCATTTTGCATTAACTTGAAATTTTCTATGCAATCTAATCCAATCAAGAAATCATAATCGAAATTGTCTTTATCCATAACAAAAACATTTATGTTTTTCTCAATATCAAAAATCTTAATCTTTAAGGTTACAATACCCATAGTTTTTTTCACACCATTAATCGTTTTTAAATTAATATTTTTCTTATTATTATTTATTTGATTATGTTTCAAGCACAATAATCTCGAATTGATTAAAGATACATTTGATCCTGAGTCATAAATTCCCCAGATTCTTAAAGTATCATTTATTAACAATTTAGTTTTGATTAATGGTGTAATTATAAGTTTTTTGGATCAATTTCATTTAATTCTGTTTCTAATTCAGAGTTACTAACATTTCTTATATTATATTCTCTTTTATTTTCATCATTATTTTTGTTTTGGAACCAACATGATGATTCGGGATGATAACGAATTCCCCTATTTTGTCTTTCACAAATCCTGCATGGTTTGTCTCTGATATAATTTTTTTTTATTATATTTTGAATACTAGTCTTTTTTTCTGAATGATTTTTATTTGCTAAATTTTCTAAACCTCTAATGTTATTAAATAAATCACTAGTTTCCTTCATGTTGTTTCTATCAATTTTATCAGATATAATATTTGGTAGTCCCGTAGCAATCAGATCAATAAGAGTGCATTTATCTATCGATTTATTTATTTCCAATAAAAGTCTTTCTTTTTTTAAAGCATATTCTAATAATGAGCCTTGTATATATTTGAATGACATTGCATACCTGATTGGTGTCCAACCTTTGTCTGCATAAGTTTTACAAAAGTTATCTTTCCATGTTGACCATTCTGAGTTTACAGTATATTTTATAAGCATTGACCTGTACCAGTCAAGACATGACTCATCCAGAAATAACCTAAGTGTTTCAATTTTCTTAATATCTTCTTCAATTCCCAAACGAGTACATTCACTTTCAAAAATAGTTATCCATTGTGATACGTTAGAAGTTTTTGTCGTAAAATTTTCTATAACAAAATTAACTGCTAATTTTTTTATATTATTAGGTTTACAAATATCTTTTTTAGCTATAAAATTTTCATTAATTTTTGTCTCCTGTATTTTATTTTGTGTAATTTCCTCCAAATATATATTATCAAACTGTAAGTTACCATCTTCATCTATGTATGTTTTTTGTAACTCATTTATTAACGTTATCCAAACTCTTCGTACTTGATACCTTTTTGTTATACTTCTTTTTACTTTAATAAAGGCACTTGTTTTTATTATTTCTTTGTGATTGCTCACTGGTTGTAGATCTTCTGGTATGGCATAAACCTTGTTATCAGTTGTGGTGATTGAGATTATATTATAAACATTTGTTTTTCCATCAATTCCAGGTAATATTTTAAATTCAAAATGAAGTTTCACCATTTTATGTATATTGATTTTGTCGTTAAACAATAATGTCGTTTTATAATGGAGTGTATTAAGCAAATTAAATCGTTGTTCTGTAAAAAGAGAAATTTATTATTAAAATAATTATAAAATACAATAAAAGTAATAATAACATAAACATAAATAAATAATAATGATAACAAATATAATTTTACCTGTAAAAAGAGAAACGACATTAAATGCTTTTAGTTCCTCCTTTTTAGAATCTTAACTGTCACTTTAAAACAAATATAAAACTAAAACTTTAATATAGAACCAATTCAAATAAAAATGAAATAAGTACTTCTAGGTGACATCTATGTAAGTACTTGTTTTACATATATGAAAAGCAAATCAGTTCTTAGTTCAAGCTATTAATATTCTTATATCAATATGAAATCAAAGAACTGAACATTGCCAAACATAAAAAAATTCTATTGTTACATATAAGTTTCATACAATAATCCATTACATAAAATATAATTTTTGAAACCGTTGAATATTTTTCTTTTAACATTGACCAACTTTGAATACAATTTTATGAAAATTCTTGGTGTTGTATAAATAGTTGAAACCAAATTAAAATATCTCTAATTTCCAGATCGTGAGAGCATTTTTTCAGTTTTAATAGATGAAATCATAAAGAAACATTGAGAAAAAATGAACCGTTGTCTATGGAAAACTAATTAGCTCTAAGTTTATAGACTTAACACATATGATATCAATATGAAGTCAATCGGACTTATAGTTAGGGCTGCAGAGAGGACACAAAAAAAACAACGTAAATGATGAATTCATAGAGAAGAAATCAAAAGTTGTCTATTGAAAACTTATCAGCTCCATGTCTTTGCACTTTACACATATGATGTTAATATGAAGTCGATCGGACTTATAGTTTGGGCTGTAGAGAGGACACAAAAAAGATAAATGCTACGGCGTACGGCGTATACGCCATACACACAAACACATCACGACGAAACTCATAGTGTGCATTCTCTACATGATACCCATTGAGAAATTGATGTAAAAAAAATACACTTAAATTTTGCGAAATCATGACTCTCCCCTATTCCATAGTGTGGAGAGTAAAAATTATAAACTAAGGCAAAAAGTTATTTTAACTGTCATCTTTTCTTACACATACTTTACAACCCTTACGTTTCATTTAGTTGATTTTTGTAAAATCGAGTGTTGTAAAAAGATTTGCCAAATCATAGATTTGTAATCATTATTGGACGGAATATTCATACGAGAATACATTTTATCCAGACTGATTGTCATTGTGAAAGTAAAGGCAATTTGGTTCCATTAGCAAAATAAGAAAATAGTCCATGATGCATAAAAACAATATAATTTTATTATCGTCCTGTCAAACTTTACAGATAAATTATGTACGTGTAGATAAATAGTGAGAGAACATCGTTGACAGAGGCAGTATTATTCACCATATGTCTTACATATGTTCTGACAGAATATGGAGTAAGATGAACGAATCAATGATCAAATCAAACTAAACCTATTTATTAGTTATATGTAAGAACATGATTTTACTACAGTGGAGTGGAAAGACGCCAATGACTATTTATGACATTTTATTGAATTATGTAACTATATATTTTTATGTTTTTCGTATTTTAAAAAAATGGAATCTTTTGTTACAATAAATCTAAAAGAAGAGGAAACAGGCTTTCCGATCTGTCGTTGTCAGTTTTGTGTGATCACATTCCATATTCGAGCAACTTTTGTAAATTGAATTAATTTTGCCATCCTTTATGATCTTGAGATAAATTAAAAATTAAAGTTTCTTAATGAAAAGTACACGGAAAGAAGAGAACATACAGCAATTTGAATAAAAAATAGTTACATGCGTCAACATTAAAGAAAAAATAATAGAAAATTAATATGCAAGATTTTTTTTTCTTTTATCATTAGGTAGGTACATATTTGTTTAAATCTCTGAATTTGAAATTGATATTTTTGTAAAAAAATGTGTTTCTAAATGTTTTGTGTTCAAGTAAAAAAATAATCATTATTATTTATTCGTAAATACCTGACTCTGAATTCTTCTCATTGTCCTTTTCCAATTCTTTTTATTGGTATGACGTGTTTTTTTTTTATTTTTATTTTAGTATTATGTATCTTTTTTGTTTTTCGCTATCATTCTTTTGTTGGTACATAAAATATAATTTTGTCAAATTTATAATCTGGTTGGTTGGAAAAAAATGCTTAATGGCAAAGAGCTCGCCAGTGTGCAATATTTATTTATATATTTTATCTCAGAAAGCTACAGCCATAAGTTATTCTTGTACAAAAGAGTTTTTACAGTACATTTCTTGCCAAAAGTTCTTTCTTCAATTTAAATTAATGATTAACCGTAGGAATCGATTACATAGTTGAAAAATTTATAAGATAATACATGACAAAAAAATTAAAAAGATAGATAAAAATATATTTGTTTACATAATCTACCTACAAAATGATAAATAAATAAATAAAAATATTCTGCATCTTTATTTTATGTAAATCATTCATTTTCTCGCATTTCTAAAAAATATAAGATAATAAATTACATATATTCTAAGTTAACATTAATTATTTAAATATTTTATTAATTTAATGAATGGCCGATTTGAGAGTAAGACAGTAGGTCTAATGTCGCATTTTTTGTTGTTGCTCTGATTCTGGATTATATGTACAAGTTTATGTGTGGTAATAAAGAAGAAATAATAACAAATGAGGGTTTCTTGATTCAAAAACTGCATTACATCTGTCACGTAATAACACATTCAAGAAAACACAAGAACTTTCACGTAATAACACATTTAGAACTTTCACCATAAAATATGGGCAATATTATTGCTGGTAGACGTGGCCCTAAGGGAAGGCGAATAGCATGATTGAAGAATCATTAACAATGCTTTGGTTGGTCTACTCTTCGAATACAAATGAATAGCAGTAGTACCTATCGTCAGCACAACATTTGATAACTAATTCAAGTCCGGGTTTGAAGAGGTCTCCTTGTAGCAAGTACATACATTCCTTTATCTAAACATATATTCTTGTATTTTATGTGAATGAAATTTTTCGTGACAGGATTCGAACTCGCGATCACTGGATTACTAAACAAGTGCACCAAAAGCTCTGCTACAACCCATCTAAATTTGCTCCTATAAAATACAAATGAATTATTCGAAAGAGTTATTTTATTGTTAATCAAACGTTTTATTGAATTCCGTCTCTTTCATAATCTGTTTCAAGTTTCTCTCTCTCTCTGTATGTAGGTATATTTGTACGATTTCATGGTGTCTGTGTTGGCAAGGTCCATAATGGTGGGGCTATTCCAAATACAAGCGGATTGCCCATTGCCCATCTCAAATACAAGCGGATTGCCCATCCTACAGACACCGGAATAACGGGTATGGATGCCGTTTGGCTGGCAAAATAAAAATGGCTTTTCCTCTAGTCTCCGAGGGTGGGAACCACGAGCTTTTTGGTCCGGTACAAGAGAGAACAGCCATAGAAGTTTTTTCAATGGTCAAATGACAAATCGTACAAACAGATCTGGGCATATTGGATGAAACGTACAACAGTTTATTTATTTGGAAATGAAATAGCACAATGTATGACATAAAAACTACACAAAAATAATATTATTAACTTTTTGTAGATATAGGTACCTACTGTACACTTTGCTGCGAGGTAGTAGCTTAGAATAGTGCTTCCACTGTTTCAATAATCATCGGTTTTGGGTGTCCCGTAAGGGTCAGGTAATCAATAATATAAGAGACAAAATAACACATAATTCAGCAATGAGTTTCACCACCCATTATGAATGTAGCCTTTTTAGGTGTGACGAGATTGGTTTTTGGGGATACACACATGTTTCATGCTACTTTTTATAAGATTATGCACATCAACAACTGTCGCTGTTTACCCCACATTGTGGTATATACCATGATAGTATGAATTAATGTACTGTACAATGGCGGTACTGTTACTATTTGAAACTATCTTCCTTCCTGAAATAGAAATCATAAATTTGAATAAATACGGTCTTCCTATTTTTTCGCACTGACTAAATTCAAATTATATTTTTTAAATAAAAAGACAGCATTTTTTCTACAACGATGTTTAAAAATACCAG
Source organism: Molanna angustata (assembly GCA_963576475.1). Taxonomy (NCBI): domain Eukaryota; kingdom Metazoa; phylum Arthropoda; class Insecta; order Trichoptera; family Molannidae; genus Molanna; species Molanna angustata. Next base: position 34,737,153 of record OY754969.1, on the reverse strand, counting down.
TAGAAAAGGCCTTCACCAGGCAAAATGATTGCCTGTTCTAAACTATTAAATATTTTAGAAGAACAGTATCGTATAGTTGTCGCCAAATAACTCGAAATTTTAGCCGAGAAGGGGGGCGATTTGCACGTAAACCAACGAAGCAAAAAGACACAACGTTGCGCTCTGCGCAACCGAAGGCTCGTTCAAGATGCTTGGCGAAAATTATATTATTTTTAAAAAATGTGTTTAAAAAATACCTTACGGCTAAATCCTTTATTATAAAATCAAAATCCGTGAAAATAAAATATTCATCAAAAAATAAGTGAAATGCTGTGAAATGTTTTGTCTCACATGGCAAAATAGCAAATTTCTAGAATGTATTTGAAAAATGTGTAATTTCGTCTAAAAATGTGTATACCTCATGCAAAAATATTTTTATTTTTGATATCAAAAATGAAATAATAACCGAAACCAAACCAATGTAAAAAAAATAGAAATTAAAGCACGTCTGATAAAGTGATAATGCATTACCAACGGACTAATCTCATTATTAGTTAAGAACTCACAAAAAATGATTTTGGATAAAACTTTGATCAAATATGTACAAGCTGGTACTTGAGAAAAGCGAAAAAAAACAAGGTTTATATCTTTTGTTATGTTGGCAATATCCGACGTTTTCCCGTGATAAAATGTCGAAGGAGAGGCTGTCGAAATTCAATTATTAAAAGAAAGAAACGTGTACTTGTCTCCTAATCAAATTATTATTTAATTTGGCCATGGCTGATAATCAAATTCACTCTCATCTTGGTGCTCGCAAATAAAAATGTATCTTGTATGCGTGCACTATTTCCCGCCAATATAAGGGGAAAATGGCGACATAATAATATAATTCGTCGCCAGATAGTGCTGTCGTCGCTTTTTCATCTCTTCTTTCCCGCGCTAATATATCAACGAACGCCCCCTAGACGTTCAATAATATACAATATTGGATGTTTATTTTATTTGATTTTTATTGTTTCGTTTGACATTATACGATAAATAACCAGTTGCAGTAGAAATGAGACAAATTTGACATAATATGGGAAGTTAAATAAAAGTATTATTTTTATTTTTGATAAAATTAAACAAACAAATATTAGTAAAATACATAATAAATACAAAACAAAACATTTTCAGCACGTCAAGTGGGTGCGTAGAGTGCAAATTTGTGTTTTTTCGATTTTTTTAAAATTAATATGTCAGGTACATATATATCTTCCTACGTTCCCTAAAATAAGCATAAATGCTAGTGCTATACGTGAACGAAATCGGTCGAGGCAGGTTTCGAGCTCGCGACCACTGGATTACTAGCCCAGCGCGCTAACCGCTCTGCCATCGACCCATCTGATTGGTTGGTATATTTATATATTTATAGGTTTATAGAGAGTTGTACAGTCTACACAATTAATAAAACAGACAATGTTACATTGCTTTATTAGTGGACCAGTGAAAATTCCATGCATTATTCAATAGGATTATTAACATTGATAACAAAATAATACATAATCAATTTAGTAGTACCTAGATAAAAAAACACTAAAATAAGACAGCTGATTAAATCAAAGTAAAGATAGAAAGATGCGAGGAAAAAGTTGTCCTAAACGCACTAAGAGAGCTCGCAGAGATGTCGAGTGTATTAAAGAAAGCATTGTACAAAAGAGTGTAGTTGTTATTACCTACACTTAGGAATATAAAAATGTGTGCATATAAATATGCAAATTTAAATTGATATGAATATAAATGTGTGTGAATATAAATATGGGCAAACCGCTACACTACACGTCGAAAAGACTCAAGAATTTTGCCGGCACCTGTATTGTGCTCAATCGTGTTAATGATTATATTAAATCTGCTTTTAACAGCTACTTAAAAATATTGATGAGCTTTAATTTCTTGAGCTGAGGTCAAGATTGTTAATCAAAATTTAAGTGTTTATGCTTGCTTCACAAGTGGTACAATATTATTGACGATGTAGGGTCGGCTTTACTGTAGTAATGAGGAGTGTGGGGCTCAAGGGCGCCAACAGCAGTTAACTGTCGTTATTGTATACTCTCTCTCTCTCTCTCTCACACACACACTGTGCATATAGAGGGGAGGAGTGGCGGGAAAAATCTCTATTGTATTGGATTGAATTGAAAATTTTTGCCGTACGGAAAAATTAAACGAACGCCAGATTTCTGAACCTATCGATATATTTGAACGGTTTTGAAAAAAATATTTTTTTTTAATACTCGAATGTTTTAAGAAAAATAATTTAGACGGATAAACCATAAGTCATGATTTCACACATAAGGGTTCTTAAATCAATTAAACGTTTAAATTTATAACGACGGTTATCTGATTTGATGATACTTTGTATATTTATTATTATTTATAAATAGAATTATAAGGTACAGAAGCCGCGTGTAGTTTAAATTTCAAATTCAAATGTATGACAAGTTTTTTTTTACATGTGTGTGTGAGGCGGTAGATCGGTAGTTGGACGTATTATGTAGATGTGCGTATCAGTAGGTGTACGTATAAGGCCGGGCGAGTGAAACTCAGAACATTGTTCTTAGTTTTTGTTGTCATACTTTCATTGCTCTCACAAGGTATGTGTATCATATATAATCTAAGTATTTATACATATATGTTATTTTGGCTAGTTTTGAATTGCTTCCAGGGCAATTAACAGGTACTGTGACAAATATTAATATAACACACACCCAATAACAAGTTGCCATATTCTGGGACTTTTGTTTCTCGTATCACAGATCCAGACTGAAAACAGTGAAAAATTGTGTCCCCACCGGGAATCGAACTCGGGACCTTTGGATCAGAATTCTGATATCTAACCTATTGAGCCACGAAGGCCGACAATCAGTGGCGACTGGTCGATTGTATTTTTGATCATTTTTGGTAGTGCAATTTTTTCCTGAATTAATAATAAATTAATAGATATCTAAACCATAAATACAATATAGGATATTTAAAAAAATGTATTAAAGTCACAGTATTTGTTTTTAAATAATTTTAAAAACCGCGCCAGCGTTCTCTTTTATAAGTGATATTGTTATTTTACAATATTGTTTCACTGATTTATCAACAGATGTCGTGAAGACAAATGTATGGGAGTATTATTCATACAATTTTCCTCTCAATCAAGTATTAATATACTAAGTTATTAGGTCTAAAGTTGTGTGTCAATATGTGGCACTCGTATTTTAGTCGCGGAAACGGCTGTATGTCATGTATACGTGGCACTCATCTCTTTCAATACGAATGGCTTATGAATTAGAGAGCGAGATAGATGTATACATACTAATTACATCTAAGATATGATAAGCTTGGTGCAGCGCACGAGCCTGCACGAGTCTGTCTTATGAATTCAGTACAAGTATCGCTATTTCATCTGCCAGGGGACTATCTCTTTCTCTTCATACATACGCTGTATTAAAAAGAAATCAATTTTGGTGCAATATGGATATCGCACGCCATACATAATGATAATATTTGTATTGCGGTAGATTTCATTATAATATGATGTCGATTACGAGGGTATATATAATAATCGATTGGTTTAGAAAAATAACAGTAATAAATTAAAGCGTAAAAATATATTAAAAACATATTTTAATATTAATTTTTAGAATAAACCATTTAAAAATTGGTAGTGCAATTGATCCAACGCACTTCATATAGAGTCGCCGCTCCCGACAATGTTATAATTTTCACATTGTTAGTTTCAATTAGAAAAAATAAAAATGTATGCTACTTTAAACGAGAATGAAGCTTGACACGACCGCTTGAAAGACATTCTGAAATGTAAGTTAGATTCTTGAACAAGAGACAAACATGTATGAGACGATGTATGAATGTTGTCGAGGCGTGGGATTCATGTTAAGATAGAAAAATGTAGCGTTCGATTCTCTCTGTTTACGTCGTGAGGAACATAGTGTGATGTTTTTTACGTATTTACGCTTATATTATCTATAAATATACATGCAAAACATATGTTATGTATGTATCGTAAACGATATAACATGTATGGGTATGTTACATTTAATTGTACGTTTCCTTAACTGGGAATCGCTTCAGATAATTTATTAGGAAAGTTTTATTAATAAAACGTAGTTACGTTGTTACATAACATTTCAAGAAAGTTTTAATTAAAATTCAAAATGACTCACATTATGTAATGTTGGTACTGGTACATGTCTAACCAGTTTATATTAATAATGTCACATCATTCCTAATAACCTTTATATTATGTGTAACATTATATAGCCATAACCTAAAACTAGCTAAACTAACTACATAACTCCGCTGTATTATGTATGAATGTTTGTTGGTTCGATACATGTTCGCTTACCTACATCATTTCACAAACAAGAGTGCGAAAATTGTCAACACGATTGTGACAACATCTAGGATCTGGGTCCGTCAGACTTTCGTCATAGTATAAATGCTGTTTTTTTTTCTGTGTAACGACACATCAGATAACGACGATTGGCTACTACGAACCCTGAGTAGTGCTGGCTTTGAACATTTTTCAAAATATGAGTATGCGTAAGTTAATATGAAACGTTACAGAATAAAGCGTATTTTTTATTATTTTCTACGGAAGTCTAAAATATATCAAGTCTTCCATGTACATACACTTTGATTGGTGGAAACATACATACTAGGGATTGGAATCCACCAGTGTTTTCAATCTAGAAGGACTTTTGAGGATTATCTTAAATTTTTATAATAAATTCTCATAAATCTAAGATAACTTATTTGTATTTAATCGTATATTTAAATCATGGCAATGACTTTTTTTTCAATATTGGTAAACCTCCAAATGTCTTACTTAGATACTCGTTTTATTACTATATTTATAAAAAAAAAACAAATATCCTATGTAAGAGTTGTTAAAATTTTACATGGATTCTGAATGTTTTATTAAAACAACCTAGACTTATTTTGGAAAATTAATTAATTGTGACTCTACGACCCATCGCAGGCGTAACACTTCGTGACGGAACTCGGATTCTGGAGAGATCATGTGGGGAGAGTAGGTCCAGATGGAGTAGTGAGGATAGCAGCGGATAGGGAGATAACAAATAGCAGACCCCCTGGAAGACCACCCAAGCGATGGAGGGATAGCTGGACGTCCACCTCACAAGAGAAGGCTTCGAGAACAACAGGACACAGTCCTAACTAAAGCGGAAGAAGAAGAAGAGGAAATAATTTTGGATCTGCAGGGATGGATCCAGCACATTTTGCTGGAACCAGCAAGCGGAGCAATTGCAATCCCTACCTCCAACCAGACCTTTGAAGTTCAATTGACTGAGGTCGAGTGACAGTATAATGTTCACTGTATTTATAATGTCGTTTGCTGGGAACGTAACGTGTATGAAGTGCTTTATTTTTTAAAGTGCGTAAAATCTAGGTTAAATTTTTGAACGTAATAATGGATTTCTAAAATCTAAATGCTCTGTCAATCGTTAAAATCAAAAGAAGAGTCAAGATACATAGGATGGTATTTACTGAATGTATAAAACTCGAGCTTCGAGTTATAAGACTAATTTATTTCACTTTAAAAAACAGTAAAACTGGAATCGCCATCATATTCAGGACATTTATTAACTATGGAAATCCTTCCAAGAATTGTTACTCTGAGCTCCATGCGATCTCGATGAGCGATCTCTTTTTATTTATTCTTCAATTTTTAAAACACCTCTTTGCCTGGCATTCCTTCTTACTTAGAGAGAACCGATGTGAATCGTGACTCGAAAAAGAGGCTAATTTATCAGAAATACGTGGTCATTCGAAATAAGATGTCGTCATTTAATTAGATTTGTTTTCCATTAGGAAAGTAGAACGGAGAAATGTTTCGAGGCCAAAAAAGAGAAGAAATGGAAAACGTTATAATATTGAATCCAATCAGAAAATGGAAGAAACGTCAGGATACGTTTGAAGGAATGGTGGCAAGAGGAGAGTGGCAGACACAGGACAGAAACAATACTAAAATAGGAGATGCTTGAAATTTTGTTAATATTTAACGTGTAACTCTCTGACGGATTCTTGGACGGCGAGATTTTGCTAAGAAGTTTGACAACATCAAGACAATGGTTACGAACCATTTTTTTTTATTTATATCTTTAATTAGTTAATGTTTTGTTCAGGTTTATTTTTGATGAAACAAATTTTGTTTATTTACGCCAAAGGATGCCATTTATTAATATATATTACAATTGTTTCTCGGGTGACTAGTAGGAACTATGTCAAATATTGATTTAAACTCGCACCCAATAACAAGTTGCCACATTCCGGAGACTTGCATTGTTTATCGGTCCAGATTGAAAACATAATTAAAAATTGTGTCTTTACCGGGAGTCAACTCAGGAGTCGGGTATCAAACTAACTGAGCCAAGAAGACCGACAAAAATATGTTTCTTTATAAATTACACCATATGTAAATGTACCACAAAGAAAAAGGTATAAAGAATACATTCTGACTTTCAAAAAAGACGAGGTTACCAATTCTTTCAGCTATATCTTTTTACTTTATTTTCCGATTTCAATAATTATTTTTTTCACAAGAAAAAAGATATCTGCCGATTGGCCCCATTTTAATTTGGTCAAGGTATGATGATGGGATCCATAAGAAAATCATCAAACTTTTCCATATGCACATCAGCGATAATAATTCTTTACCCCATAGTCCGATTTAAATGATTCATTGTTTAATAGGAAAAAAGTGCTTCAGAGGTGATCAGACATATAAAGAAATGGGTTTCAAAATATTTATTTATATCAAATCACTATTTGAACTTTGCAACAAATACAAACGTTTTTTTTAATAAATGTTTTTATAGCGCCGACTTCAAAAAGTGATTAAATGTAAATAAATATTTTGAAACCATTGTGTTTTTTGTTATATGTGTTGTGTTTTGATAGATGTAAAATTAACGTACTTAATTTTAAATTAAATATGGTAGTTATTTTATATTTTGAAGTGAATTTTTATTTTTTTTATATTATGTTTTCATTGTAGCTGCTTTTCGAGTTGTGTTTTAATGCCTTGTTTTTGTTTTATCAAGTTTATTTGAAAATTTAAATTTTTGTCTTATTATATATTAGGTCGGTTATATAATTATTTGCATCGTTAAAAAATTACTCTTCATTTAATCTAAACAATTTTCTAAAAAGTTTTTAGAGTAAGACACCGTTCCCACTTGTCGTGTGTTAGATCCGACAAAATGTCGGGTGATCTAGCGGCAATACATTTTAAATGGAGCTGTTCACACTTGTCCAGTATAAGGTCTTTGCACTTGTCGTTATCATATAAGTGTGAACAGCTCAATTTAAAATGTATCGCCACTAGATCACACGACAAAATGTCGAGTGATCTAGTGGCAATACATTTTAAATGGAGCTGTTCACACTTGTCGTTATCGTATAAGTGTGAACAGCTCAATTTAAAATGTATTGCCAGTAGATCACACGACATTTTGTCGTGTGATTTAGTGGCAATACATTTTAAATTGAGCTGTTCACACTTCACACTTGTCGTTATCGTATATAGATCACCCGACATTTTGTTGTACCTAACACACGACAAGTGGGAACGGGAAGTAAGTAGTTTTTTCCAAATAATCTTATGTTAAAATCATTTAGTCAATCAAAAATGTTTGGTTTCAAAGCACAATTTTGTATGCAAATACAATTTAAAAAACAAAAAAATCAGTTATAATCCTAACAATAGTAAATATAATAGATTTTTATGAATATATTTTCAGCAATTTTCATTAAAGTTTCAAGGTTGTTGCCTATCTCCTTCGGACTTCTGAAGTGTGCCTTTGTTTACGTCATACGATCAAGCCACAAATAAAAGAGTTTTCCTTCAGCGAAATCTTTGGACCGCTCTGTTACAATTAAATCTTTGTTGTCAAGTACTTTCACAAAGGAATAACATCAACTGTAACATTTGTACAGGAAGGATTTCAGAATTTCGTTAAGGCATTGAGATTTATTTCTTAAAAAAAAAAGTTGTGCCTGGCAAGCCGCGGAAGACATTCTTTACGTACATAATATTTATGCGTTTAAGGAGAAAAAAGGATTTAAATTTATGATTTTTTTAATAGATTTTGTATCAAAAACACGTTTCGTAAAATTTTATTTTTGAAATCATAGAGGCAAGTCCAGTCAAACAGTGAAATCAAAATCCTCATGATTATCCATATTATGGATATAATTATCATATGAAATTCTATTATACCTTAAGATTTTTTCGCTACTTCCACCACCACCCGCTCTGCATATGTGGACTGTAATCGGCCCCTTTACAGAACGCAAGTGAACGACAAGAAAAAAAAATGCATCTAGATTAGCAATCTCGGAACCATAGAGAAAAAGAACAATCGACGAATGTGAATGGAAGATTCACACTCGTGGACTTCAGATCTTTTTAAATAAGAAACATCAGGGGTATGACCAAGATCTCTGTAAAATATTAACCTACTGGGAATATAACAATGGTAAGGCGCAATAACTATGACAAAACTTCTTAAAGGCTTTAAAATTGTTCTTTGAGATCACAAAATTCGCGTGACCAATGGGACCTTGAAGAGGCCCACGGACAGCAGCGAGGAGCTCCGATCTATGAGAGGACATCATTGGGTTGTAATTATCACATGGAGTTCTCTTATACCTTAAGACATAAGAGAACTCCAACCACATGCTAATTATATCCATGATATGGGTTTTCATTTCACCGTTTTAAGGGACTTACCCGCCCAGATTAAAAAAATGCATTTATAAAAATATAAAAAAATAACATTGGATTTCTAACAGAAAATATAAAATACAATTTATTTCTATATACTTAGTCAAAACTCTACAATATTCATAAACTCTTCACTACCCTTTTCTGTTAGAAAATAGAGGAACAGTTTTTAGAACTTTAAAACTGAAACAGCTGATAACAAAGTTTTGTTGTCATTGTATTTTAGTAGAAATAACAATCCCCAATCGATCGATCTTTGATGGATATATTTTTTTTTTATTTTTGCTAACTATAATTTGTTATCATTACTAATTCGCCTTTAACTTGTCCTTGTTTAACTTGTGTAAATCACCTATAATTTGTCATATTATTCCTATCCCACTATTACCTGTGCCTTCCTGCACAAAAGAAGTTTGTACGTTTGTAACTAACTTATTTGTTTATTGGATATTATAAAAGCATTAGGGAACATTACTGTTTTTTTTTATATAGTTATAGTGTTTTCCTACAAATTGTATATTACTGTCAGTTCCCAGAATGAAATAAAATATACATAAATAAAAATAAAATCATTCCCGATTCTCAATCTAGTTGATTGTGGCGTATAGATAAGTGCTATCATTGAATTGATCTATTCATCAATTTGACGAGCTCTCACACCTTGGTCTACGTTTAACTGTTGCAAGGAAGGTTAGATTTTCGAGGCATTCTTTATAACGTGTCCAGTGAATCTGATAACTCTTTTCCAGTGAATCGCTGACACTTATAAATTACCTAATTCAAGAGTACATATATTTGACACGGAATTTTAAATATACAAATTGTATTACCACATCTCAAAGATATCCATATTATTTTGATTTCGTATAGCCATATCACCCCATGTACTTTTAAATATAAAATTACAGTTTAAATTACCGACTCGACATAAATATCACGTCATATTTTGACAAAATGGCAAGGTCTCAACGTGATGTGTGAAAATATAGGGCTGTGTTATATTTTGTGCGTAATTAAACGATGACTAAGCAGTGTTATATAATTAAATCAATATGAAAATTTTTCGTAAACATGATGGCAGGATAGCAAAAAAATTTCCCCATCCCCTTCCCTCATCACCCTTCAACCACTACCTCCCTCCTTCCCACATAACTTATAATAACGTGTGGTGACAGGATCGTAAAAATTCTAATGTAAAGCGACAAAACTAATTTAAGTAATTTACTTAGCGTCGTTAAAGTGGGATGTGTTAGGTGTAAATATTCAGGTCAAGGTGTCGTCTCTAGTACCTACCAACATTATAGTCAGAAAATTTTATTATTTACTGATATAACATTATAATCAAATACACAATGGGTAGGTACCACGCTAGATATAATAAAGTAGACCTTAGATAACAAGGGGCAACTTTATCTTATATGGGCTGTAAGAACCGCAAACAGAAATGAAAAAAAATTAGACTAGTTCCATGAGATCCAATTGTTCCTACCCTAGTTAAAGAGATGTATCAAACTATTAGAGTCCCCGTAGATATCGTGTATATTGCCATACAAATTGTGTCAAACGACGTCGTCACTAAATTCAATTTTTACAATAATCGTTAAATAAATTTTGAGACGTACATATTATAACGTGAATACTTTTTATATAAAATTAAATTATCTACTTGAGGAGATTCGATGTTTTTCGATTTAAAAAAAAATGCAAATAAAGGCAGTTAAACACATAAATTTTTCATAAAAAAATGTTTTCTTAGTAAAAACAGTTTGAGTAATCCTTAAACATTTTATTAAAAATAAATTTGAGATATTGTATTCGTCTTTATTAAAAAAAAAATCAGCGTTCTATCTATAATGGTTTTTGAGATATGTAAAAGGAATTAATAATTAAAACGTAGATAATCACTGACTGGAACAAAAATTCAAAATTCTGAGTTTTTTTTATATATATATATTTGAAAAAATGGGAAACGTAAAATAATATTTTTTAAACAAATATAATAAATAAGAAAAACAACACAAGTAATTGTAACTTAATCAGCTCAACTTTGATTTCATGTTACATGTACTCACTGCTGGTAACAAAAGAATTAGTTTTTCCTGTCTAACGTGGCTCCTGAAAAGGAAGCTGGTCACTCAGGTCCTGGACATACAGAATATGTCCACGGACCTGATCTCTTCCAAATTGTCATACGTGGTAAGGCATCGGTACAATGGCGACTTCTGAGCGGTATTAGTGTTTTTTTGTCTTAAAATAACGTTAAGGTGTGTCTTGTTCGTCTGTTTGGTATGTTGAAGTTAATAATTTTCAGGAGGTCTGTACAGACAATATTGAAGTTTATTATGTCATAAAGGTACATTAAGTCTGAGGTCCTTCGTCTTGTCTGTAAAGTCTGTAATTCATGTTTATAGTTATTACCAAATTTGTACTTTCTAAAATATTTGTTGAATTCGTTTTATACTGTTAATATAGATATTATGTATATTTTGGGTTCCAGATGACTGACGCATGCTCCAATTGAGTATAATAGTTTTATAGGCTAAAATTTTTGTGTAGATTGTGAAGTTTGTGAATCCTCTCCGTTTAATATTGTTTTTTGAATTATGTTTCAATAAAGATAAAATTGAGAAAATATTGCCATATGGCAACAAGGCCGCCATCGTGCACTTTTAATGTTACAAAATGTTTCAATAATTTCTTATATCATATAATAAAGTATTTTTTTTTAAATAATTATAATTGTGACAAAATCGATAGAAATTCGTTGAAATCGATGTAGAGAAAAGCAGTCATAGAAAAAATGTACAATACAAATACCCAGACTCAATCAAATAAAGTGATGAATTCTCGCTAACGTTAATGAAGTACCTGCCCGTTAGTCTACGGGTCATCCGATAGCGGTGTTAATTAACAAGCTGGCGTTGGTTTGATTATATTTTTAAGCACACAACTGAATAAATATGTAGGTGATGATGGTATCCGATTTTATATCGTTTGCTGGTTTCACCAGCGGACCTCGTCACGTACAAATGGCACCAACCTAACAAAAGTACAACAGGGGTATTGAAAGATAACAATAAATTATCCGATTTTCGATTTGTTCGAGAGTTAAACAACACCCTAATTAGATCATTTAATTTTATATGAATAATATGCATAATGCATATTATAAACATCTGAAAATTCCGAAATTTTCTTATGTTAAAATAAAGTAGTTTGATAATATTTTCTCCATTGGTACATGCCAACAAGCCCATACGGGGTGGGAAAAAACACTGAACTCCACACTATCCTATCCTGACTTACACGTTTTGCAACAGTAGAAAAACACAGATACACAAAATATTCTACTTCGAATTCTGCTTCATCCATATACCTCATACATAAACATTTACTCTGCGAAGCCTACAAGTTGGTGTTTATAGACATCAAAGTTGGAAATAAACAATAGGCAAAAACTCTGATATGTTAAAAAGAAATAATTGATACCTACAGAGAAAATATCTACTTGTAACCGAACAGTTAAAAAACAGCATTTTTTCATTTTCCAATTTTCTTTCAGTGAATTCACTCGGGTATGCTCTAAATATAAAAAAATACTCTAAAAATAAAATAACGAGGTAGAAGCGAATTTTGGTTTGATATTCCTGGAATGGATAGAGGAGAAAACAAAAAAAAAAAAAAACTAAAAACCCGTCGATTGTGAAGTTTTACGTACGTACTCAAATAAATGTATATAGGTATCTACTTATTGTATAAAATACCCGTTATTTTAACAAATTAATTAATAATTATTTTATAACATTAAGAGGACATATAACGCTAAATCTAGTGACTGAAAACATGATATATTAAAACCGACTAATGCACTATGAAGTTACGTGTTAGTAAGCGTTAAATAGGGTTTATACGTGATTCAAATTATCGAACCCAAAATTTGTTGATGTTTTGCATTTTTAAGAACAAACCTGACTTGAAATGAAAAAACTTTATCGGTCATTCATTTTGATTTTATGCACTCTTTAAGCGTATAAAATATTTATTTTTCCACGACACATAGTTATGGAGTAATTTTAAAAAATGCTGTAAAAGAGGATAGTTTTAATATTCTTTTTATGAAAATTTATGCTGAATTTTAAATTTGTGTCACGAACACTCACTAGAGAAACGTTGAAAACACTTATTTTTTCTAGAAACACACTGTTTAACATATTTGAGGAATTTGATTCGAAATCGGGGTGTTTAGGTTTATATGCCCCCTTAAGACATAATTCCATTTTCGATTTAATATACATCACAAACACCTAATTAAAATGAAAAATTTTAAACATCTGAATAGACAAAGATGGAATATTGTAAGAGTACCAGGACTCATTGATTCTCGACAGGAAACAAAATCCAATGTTTGCGTATATGTAACTATAAAAATATCCGACCTTGGGTCTCTGTAATATCTTAAGATATTATAGAACTCCATAAGTTCAAAATAAAGTTTATATTTAGTGGATCGATTAAAAAAAAAGTAAGCCGTGTATCGAAAAAATGTTTATTAATCATTAAAGTACAAAATTTGGGAATTTATTTCTTAAAAATAATATCGTCCAAATGTAGACCCTCGCGTTCGCAGCACTCATTGAATCGAACAGTAAAATTACTTAATGACGCGGCTCCGCAGGTGGACTCAGTGATGGCTACCATTTCGTGACGGATATTTTCTTTCAAATGCGCCAGGGAAGTCGGTTTACTGGCGTAAACTTTAGATTTAAGATAACCCCATAGGAAAAAGTCCATAGGGGTTAAATCAGGACTGCGTGGAGGCCAATTTATGTCACCTCGCCTGGAGATCAATTTGCCTGGGAAAATTTCGCGAAGTCGTGGCAGAGATGTATTGGACGTGTGTGACGTTGCTCCGTCCTGCTGGAACCATGTTCTTTGGTTATAGCCAGGAAAGTTTTGCAGTTCAGGCACCAAGAAGTCGTCTAACATCTCCACATAACGTTCTGAACACAAATATAAACTTTCTTTTGAGACACCTTGTATATCCATTATATGGGTAAACAGGGATGGTTTTGATTCCACCTGTTGAAGATAACGCGGACTAGTGTCCGCGGAAAATATGATAACGATGTGCTATAAGAAACACATGTAGCGTAAAATTTGTGTATATAACCGCGATAAAAGAACCGGAATATGCCCGCAGGTGATTAGTGTTTTGCGTTGTAGCAGCTACCAAGAGATGAAGAGGCTGGCGGACAACAGAGTATGTGGAGAGATGGAGTGTGCGGTGCAAACCAAACCTAGGATTGTGACTATGAAGAAAAATAAATTAATCATCATCTCCTGCCCCTCTTGACTAGGAGAGTCTTGAACAGCAAGTGTTTTTTTTATGATATTCATCACATAAATTACTGCATAATAATAATTTATTTTGAAGTACAGGTTTCAGGTTTCAATACGTTTCCTTCGTCATATTTTCACAGCCCGCCACTGATCATTTATTATCGTGCAGTCATCAGCTCGCAATTTTGAGACAGAAGCATGTCGCACGTACGGTGAATGAATGCGTCAATCGCATAGACGAAAATATACCTTAAGGTACACTCAAATGTGTAATACTTATACAAACAGCGAGACATGGAAACAGTCATACAATAATAGACAAGTGTGTATGTGTATGTGTGTGTATGAATGGGTTGTGTACAATTAATTAATGCCGGATACACCTGAAACCAAATGAAATAAACACCATTTCCGTACAAATGTTTACTCTGGAAACTTTTCACTGTAAATATTATTAACAACTTAATGAATTGATTGTTTGTATGTTTGCTTGCTTCGTTATAATAATAATTTGTCAAAATATCGGTTTGAAACAATTCATACAAACAGTATTCATTAAACAATGCTCATAAATCATTTCAAAATATTTCTATGTCATTAAATAACTGAACCATTGAATTTACATATATTATGAATGAGGTATGGAAATATACACATATATGTTTACATATATTTACCTAATGGCAAATAATAACTTAACGCTAACACTGCTGTCCTCGATTACTTTATACTAAAAATGTAATGCAACTCGTTCACGTGAGTCGCAATGTTCTATTATTAACGGTATATGAATTGAAATTGTATAAAAACAATTTCAGCAGATTTATATACTGACTCTTATTTTGTGAGTTATGAAAACTTCAGAATAAAGTTCAAAAAATGAGGAGCTCCTATATTTTACGGTCGATTCCAATTGAACAATATTCACAACACAGAGAAGCAAAAATTCTGCAAGGAATACAAAAAAACAAAGGTTGAAGTTTTTATGAAGTAAATTTCTATTATTGGCATTCTTTCAACAAAAATCAGTTTAGTTATTATAAACGTGAGAGCATTTTGAAAAATTTGACAGATTAACTCATATTATAGAAGAAATATAAGGAAAATTATACTATTTGTCAGTCGTCATACGATAATATACATAGAGAATAGATTAACATAATAAATACTTAAAAAAATATTGAACACTTCCTTGCACCCTGCGCATGTGGCTATATAATACTATGTCTATATAAAACTAATCAGATGTAAGTTACACATAATATGATATCAATATGAAGTCGATCGAAATTGTAGTTAGGGCTATAGAGATCGACAGGTGAGAGAATGCGGGTGTCGATTTTATACAACATGTTTGAAAAAGTATGGTTGCGAAGGTGAGGGAAGTGAAACTCAATACACTATACAACCTCGAAAGTCAACTTTTATTGGTTGTTTCAAATCATAATATATTTTATCCCCATTTTTTCGCTTGACGAGCTCTACAGACAATTTTATAGTATCAAAAACATCGGGAAGAAATTTATATTTTTTATTTATTTATTTATTTTAACACTTTACTGTACATAACTTATTTGATAGTACTTATTGCCTAGTGGCAATTTCTTCCAGACAATCATCTGTTACAATTATGGGTAAAGGGGTACATGTACAAAAAAGAAAACCTACATAAAACTATAAACATATAACATTTATACACAAAAAAAATAAGAAAAATAAAAATATGTACACCAATGATACATTCATTCATACCATCACGGCATATCTCACAATGTGGGGTAACCAGCGAAAGGTGTGCGGGTGTGCATTGCCTTATAAAAGGGAGCACAACATATCTGTGTATACCCACATACCAGTCTCGTCTCACCTAAAAAGGCACTATATTCAGAATGGGTGGTGAACCTCATTGCTGAACTATGTGAGATGTTATTGTTGCCTGTTGTATTTTAGATTACCCGGCTCTTACGGGACACTCGAAAACAATAATAGAAAAGAGTGGAAGCACTATTCTAAGCCGGTGCCCTTGATGTTAATATTAACTATTACATATTATATAACGTGAATTATAAAAGTAACCATTACAACGGTGATGAATATCACATTTTAATCAAATATTTTTTTAAAAGTTTAAATGATTAAATATCACAAAAAAATGTTAAGCATGTTTTATTTAATAAAAAATAAGGTTTTTTATTGTTGCGCTATTTTCAACAGTACGTATTATTTTGACTGCTAATAATTTACAGCTATTAACATGTGGATATTAGTTTTCAGAACAGTTGTTAAAAAACTAACATATTTTAAGTCAATGCATATTTAACAATTTTTAGTTTATTGTAGTCAATTTTAATCACTTTTTTCATATATTGTTTGATAAAAATTCTGCATGTAAGAAATATGATAAAATCTTTTTTTACTAATGATACACTCTTTATAAAATACTTGTTGAGAAATCGATGCAACAAATTCGCTTAAAATTGTAAAATTGAATTTTTTTCACAGTAGCGGAGAGTAAAAAAACTTCTTTGAAAGGTTAAGTTAAAGAATGGAGTCACAAATTTGATAATAAATGATGGTCAGGTTTTGGGAAAATCGATCCTGTGGGATTGTGTGAAATTGTTTGGTTACCTGTGCTCCATATCTTGGATAAGAATTTACAGAATCTCAAATCGGTTTTAATAGTTAAAAAGTAATTCAGTTTGAATCCGAGAGACGGATTCACGATTCACATTTTCAATTCATTTCGGTCGTTAAATTGTTCAGAGTCGTAAATTCGACAGAAACTATATTATCAAGGAAATAGGCAAATATCTCGCTGGGTACAGGGTGAGTGAGTTCATGGAATTTGTAATGTAATTATGTTTGGATTAATTTTTTTGGCTAGTTTTATTTTAGGTTCTTAACCCATATCCGGTTCTTATTTCCAAAAAATATATTATTCCACATTTTTTACTACTCACTAACCCAAGGGGATATAGTGGAGAGTTATGATTTCGCAATCTTTAAGGGTATTTTTTTTTGCAGATTATCAACTAGTATCATGCTGAGATTGTATTCTGTAAGTTTCATCACAATGTAGCTGTGTGTGTGTGCTATGTGCTGTGTGCAGTGTACTATGTACGGCGTGTTTATTTTACTTTATCGATTATAGACTAAAGTACTCATTCGATTCTATTCAAATTTTGCAAATATGTATATCTAATACTCGATTAGATCCCATTAGATTTTGAACGATATATGAATAGTTCTTCTCAATTTTTTTAACTGTCAAATATTTCAAAGTAACCCCAAGCTCAGGAAACTTAAAATTTGAAATTTTTATTTTCAAATTCGTAAAAAGGCACATCACTTTCATAAAATGGCATTGAAGAATTATCAAGTTTTCATAAAAAATATTTAAATAAAAAATAATTAACAAACTCATTTCATGAAAATGTTGGATATTTTCCATACAAAATTTGTTTACTTTATAGAATGACTTGTTAGTGAGGAGTTTAGCGTTGGCCACACCCACTCGTTTTGTAATTGTAATTATTTGATATTTTGTTCAATCTATTTCACCTGCAAAACCAATATATCACCATATGCGTCTATTTTTTGTTTTTTTTTCTTCTTTTTTCTCAAACTATATAAGATTGCTGTATGATTTCTTAGGGTTTTAGTACTTTTTCTATGTATATATAAATATTTATAGATTTGGATTTTAATGTGATGATACGGTACTTGATTTGTAGAATCCCCTCCAAAACTCGAGTGTAACTCTTATTGGGGGTAATGTTAATAAATATTGTAACTGTATTATATATTGTATCTATTGTATTATGTGTCATCATTTTTCTTTATCAAATAAATAAATAAATAAATAAATAAGTAAATAAATAAATGTACCTATATGATAGGAGTCGATAGAATTTTTGGTTGATGCTGTATAGATTGCGGCAAATAACTTCGTTGGAATTTTCGTTGTGGAGGAGTTTCCTTGAAGTATACCAACGAACCCAGAAAAAAAAAATACAAATATCCGCTCTGTTCTCAAGTTACTTGCCGATACAAAATTTCGTAGTAAATTTGTCATTAGTTAACAAAAAAAGTAACGAGAAAATTGATAGACATGCACTCTTTACAACATACCTAAAAATACGATTTTATTCAAAAGAAGTCAAATTTAAAACATTCATACGTAAAAAAATAAATGCAAAATGTAAAATAGTTTTGCATAAATGAAAAAAAGTTTTCTTTAACTGTCTTTAATCGTGTGCGTGAGATTTCCAGGAAATTTAATTTGTTTTTTTTTTTTATTTCCGTTTTATTTCACAATACCGTCTATCGGCCACCACAGCCTTACACGAATACTAAAAATATGGGAAAGGTTTGAGTCTACGCTAAGTTCGTAATTAAATTTGCATGATGGCAGAATTTATTTGAAGGGGGCATTATGTTGATAATTAAATTGTTTGTAAATTATTGTTCGGAACGAATACGTACCTACTTTTGATAGAATCATGAGATGGACATATTTTTCTCTAACAGTTGTAGGTAAACAAAAGACCATTTAGTAGAATTAACTGATATAATCAATTAAACTAAAACCTACCATGGTAAATGACTTTTTGTCACGACATTGCATTTTATAAAATGTAACTATAATATATAGGCAACAAGAACAGACCTATTCGATTGCAAATCATACTCTAAAATACATGAATAATAAATACACATTTAAATACAAATACATGAAGCTCAGCCCCTGGTCCATTTCCATTACTAATTATTTTGCTTTTCGTGCTATGCATTTTCAAATATTTTATTTTTATGTTTGTATTTGTTTATATTAGGTATGTGAAATAAATTATCATACATAAGTAGGTACGTAAGATATACTTTGAACGATTTTTAGAATTTTTTGACTCGATAAGGAATGACAGTTAAAACAATTATAAATAAAACTTAACCAAATATTAAAATTAATACTGGTACTAAAATAAAGTAAATAATAAACATTATTAATATTTTATAATTATGTATATTTTGGTCAATTCGTAATTTTTGGTTAGTACTAGAGATAAGGTCAATATGATAGGTACAATATTAAAGTGTATGTAAAAAAGTGAAACAAATACATTTTTTTGAATTTTGCATTTCCAACGTTCATTCATACCATCACACATATCCTACAACATGGGGTAATCATCGATGTCTTTTTGTTAGTAAATTCACAGAGTATATTACATATATAACAGAGTATAATTCGACAACATATTACTTATAAGTCTAGTTAGACGAGCATGTTGCCGAGTTCGCGATATTGTCCGCGACGTTCTTTATTGACTGTCGTTACATTGCATTCGCGTAGGCACCTGCCAATACAGTGACATTCTGCCGTGTCAGAGTGTCATTGTATTGGTAGATTCAGACGTTGCGTCTGAATCGTTGTGACAATTTAATGTAATGACAATGACGTACATATTTTATAGAAATTGATCTTTGATAAATTGCTTATTTTTATCCTTTAAAGTATGCTGGGCTAAAATCTATTTTTTTTTGTCTCAGTTCAATTATTCCTTCTTTTTTTTGTTTTATCTTATTAATTCATCATTTGTTTTCTTTTTGTTTTCCTACATATATGTATATGTGTATTTTAAACTTTCCTTTTAACTGTGCAAAGTAATGTCTTTTTTATAATTTGAATGGTCAGGAGACGTTGATTGTACCTACCTAACTATGCACAATAGCCATGCGGGAGATACCTGTTATTGGAGCACTGGAGATTCTATTTTTTTTGTTTCATGTTTTTTTTGTTTGTGTTGTTCAGTGTTCTGTTGGTGTCTCTGTATATTAAATAAATAAATAAATAACATTGAGCACCTAATCCTTTAAATATAAATGTATTTCAATTAAGAATTATAAATAATTACGGTATAAAAAGTGTTAATAAATAAAATAAATAAAAATAAATTGCAAGAGGAAATAACAAAAAAATAATTAATCAATAATGTAAGCGAGATGAAATAAATATACTTAGTATACAGAAAACAAATCATAATAAATTGAAGAATCAAAATGCATAATCTTTAAAAATTTACGTATGGAATTTCATCATGTATAGGTAAACGTAATTAAAAAAAATCTGAGTTAAGGTGAAGATAATCTGTTTGATTTTACCAAGATATGGTTTGTATTTTATGTGAAACACGTCAATATCATTAAATGTTTTGTGTATCATTGATAAAATTGGCATTCACTATTAACAGTGTCATTATTTCAAAATGCTTTTGCCCCAGGCACAGTTCTTTTTTACCTTGTGAGGCATTGCAGCTTCAAATGTTATTAAGTGTCAATTCTATGTATGTTAAAAAAAATAATTTAGTGTCAAAGTTCCGGTATGAGAGATTGCCACTGGTAAAATCTGGAGTGGAGTGGACGCGAAAACAGCGTAATTTTTCAAACTGTCTCATTAGCGGGAGCATATTTTAATCGACGACAAAGCGGGGGAGGAGGCTCCCACACCGTCCCGTACTTTCCAACTCCCCGCTACTGCCTACAGCCACCGTCCCAGTACCCGCAAATTGCAACTCACGCTCTATAAATCAGTCGATTCTCCGCCCGACATGGGCCGGACCATTCACGGTTAGCATATAAGCAAAATATACTATATATATTTCTGTGAGGCATCGGCATATAATGGAAACATTCGGGTAATCGAAATACTATATTTTTACTGACAAACATTTTTTTCCCGTCTCTATTGAGATGTTGGAAAAAAATGTTTGTCAATAAAAATATCATTTGACTCCCGAAATGGAACAAAATCCAATGTTTGCGTATATGCAATTAAAAAAAAGAATATTCGATTTACATACACATTGTAACAAGTAGGTAAACAAGCCTAAAATGAAATAATATTTCTGGCGCAGTTCAGGGGTGACACCGTCATCTCATTTATAAGGACTGTTGCTTTCATTGTTTACAAATAAAAATTAATTTCTCAATGTCTCAATAGATGGCGTTACAGAAAGGTTTCTCCGTTACTCCATAGATGGCAAAAGTAATAATGAATTATTGTCAGGTAAAATGTTACACACTATTCAAATATATAGAACTTTCAAAATTACATCGATAAGTGAACTCAATAAGAAGGCATAATTGGTGAACGTTGCGCAAGCGCATAAAGTGATCACGTAAACCAGCCGATGACAGGTCGTAAGCCCTGTAGGTGCATCGAGTTCCTGGTTCTTCTACAATATCCCTACTTCGTCTCTATTGAGATGTGGAAAAAAATGTTTGTCAATAAAAATATTATTTGACTCCCGAAAGGGAATAAAATCCAATGTTTGCGTATATGCAATTAAAAAAAAAGAATATTGGAAAATACTATATTCCATGTAAACTTTGCCAAATCTAAAACTCCTCCCTGTGTGCAGTTTGCAAAAAAAGGGTCCGAAATTTCTGCTTCACATATAATTATACATTTTAATTTAAAAGATTTTGATAAATATTTTTTATTTTTTGACTACTTTTGGTCTTAGAAAATCATAGCTTGGTGCCATCCATCATTTCCACTACAGTTATATGGGAGAAAATAACTGAGAGATCACGTTATATTATTCTGATTATTTGTCTTTTCTGTTTATGTTTAATTATTTTGCATTCAAAAACATGTAACCTTAGGCCAAATTGAAAAAGTACTGCCTCAGAACAGATTTGTCTAGTGAGGCAGTAAATTTCCAAATAGGTACAATTGTACATACTATGTTTATAATAAGTCTTTTAAAAATATAGTTATTTTTTTGTTATTGTTATATATATGTGTAAATAATGGAAAAAAATAATTTCATTTCATATTTTAAAATGAGGAACATAGGAATAGAAGTGAATAAATAATAGATAGATGCTTGTTTTATATATATAAGTATTACGATCACATGTTTGATTCAGGAAATTTCAATTATGAAAGCTATACGATCACAAATCAACTAACTACAGAATTATCTTAATTTTATCTTTATACTTTGCTGCTATTGCTTTGTGGCACATTTTAACTAATATAATTAAATAAAATCTCTTAGTTTTTAACCACGTTGAGTATATTTATATGTCAACTAGTTTCGGAGACGTAACCGCTCCTTCGTCCGGACAAACTTATACTAAACTTAGATACTATGTACATAATGTGACACACGGCACACGGCACACGGGTCACATTATGTACATAGTATCTAAGTTTAGTATAAGTTTGTCCGGACGAAGGAGCGGTTTCGTCTCCGAAACTAGTTGACATATAAATATACTCAACGTGGTTAAAAACTAAGAGATTTTATTTAATTATATTATCTTAATTATGTTTAAGATTGAAGTTGACTAAAATGACGTGGTAGATTTTGTTACCATGCTCACGGTTAACCCCCTTTCTTTTATTTATTTTTTCGACCGCTCGCACAAAAATAACTAATGGGCCAACTTTCATGCTTACATTTAACCAAGCACGATATCATTTCTCTTGAAAGAACCCTCGAATGACCTCGTTAATACCCGCCTTTAAAAAACGATCCCAGGTCAATTGTACCCCATAACCTAAACGATTATTTTAAATGTGAACGATTCCAAATAAAGTAAAGCGTAACTTGTTTGAGTTGCAACTAATTAATCAACTCATGAACATGTACAAGTGTTAAAATCATTTGTCAGTGACGAATATGTTTTTACCCCTATGGGGTATTGAGTACCTATTGAAAAATGATGAACTCGCAATTTTTACGTTTTTTATTGCAGATTATCAACTAGTATCATGCTGAGATTGTTTTTTGAAAGTTTCATGTGTGTGCTATGTATTATGTGCTATGTACTATGAACGGCGTGTTATCGATTATAGACTAAAGTACTCGTGCGATTTTTTCAAATTTTGCAAATTCGTATATCTAATACTAGCGCAAGACCTCATTCAATGTTTAGGGATATCTGATCAGTGCCTCTCAATTTTATAAACTGTCAAATATTTCAAATGTGACTCCAAGCTCAGGATATTTGATATTTTTTTTTCAAATTGCTAAAAAAGCACATCACATCATTTTCATAAATGGCATTGAAGAATTAGGTATCAAGTTTTCATAGTAAAAAAAATTAAATCAAAAATAATTGTTAAACTCTGGTGAACCGCAGTGTTTTTAGAACTCTAACTAAATTAATTAAGTATGTATTATTTGTAAATTTTTGTTATTAATATTTACTATCCTATTGAATAATGCATGGTATTTTACTGGTCCACTGATGAAGCAATGCAAAATTGTCTGTTTTATAAATTATGTAGATTGTATTATAACTCTCTATCAACCAATAAAAAAAAATTCCGTACAAAATTTGAATACTTTGTGGAGTAACTTGGTAGTGAGGAGGGAGATCGCGATCCACTTCCACGCCGGCGACGCTATAGAGCCCATTGGCCCTGTTCACCACCGGACGCAGCCGCAACATCGGACAAACACAAAATATCCACCATCCATCGGGTTCAACCACTGCCCCCGAGAATCCAACCTCAAACGGCGGGGCAACCGCTCAAGATCGGCAGCTGGGGCAAGCCCCTAGCACAACCGATCGAACGGAAGGGCTTGCCCCCGCACCCCTCGGTCCTCGTGTTGGCGTCCGAAGGTTCCGCGGGCTAACACCGGGGGCATCCGACGCAATCATCACCTGTCAGATTTGACGTCTAGTTGTCAACACAGGATGTCTGACCCGACGTCTGCGCCGGCGGTGTGCCCGAACCACACAACAACATTCGCCACAGTTTGACGAGTAACTGCCGAGCGAGACTAGAGGCGTCCGTCCTGCTCTTCTCTGTAAAGCGTTGGCCATAACCCAATCATTTTATCATATACCAGGCCCCTGAGTCAAGTTGAAAACGCGGTTCGTTTTCGCCAAGCGCTATTTTTTTGTATGGGATTTGCCGTTTGTTATAGAATTTTGTTCTACAGTAACGGACAACAAACGCCAAATAACATTAAAAAATAGCGTTTGCCGATAACGAAATGCGTATTCAACTTGACTCAGGGGCCTGATCCAATTACTTTTGACACTTAACAATTTAATGAATTACGGTCGATTTTTTTACCTCTGAAAGATCAGCAGTGTCAATAAATGTACAAAGCATTTTTACCTCTGAACGATCAGCAGTGTTAATAAATGTACAAAGCATTTTTACCCCTGAACGATCAGGAGTGTTAATAAATGTACAATGCATTTTTACCTCTAAACGATCAGCAGTGTTAATAAATGTACAAAGCATTTTTACCTCTGAACGATCAGCAGTGTTAAGATAAATGTACAAAGCATTTTAACCTTTAAATTTACACCAATTTCGCTTATGATAAATTCTATTAATGAAATTTTACAAAATAAATAACACATCGGCATACATAGTTACAAACATTTAAGTTACATATTCTGTAATATACGTCGATTTATTAATGTATGAGCTAGTAATACCGATTCATTTTAAAAACGTCCTTTAAGGTATTTATAGGGTCATATTGACAGCGCTGCATCATTTGAGGGTTAAAATATTTTTCTTCCCCATTTTCCAAAACCGCTTCATACTTCCTCTAAATAGCCGGGTTGGTTTTTAAACTTTTTGAGGGTCTCGTCCGTATCGGCCAAAGCTTATTGAGAAATTTTCTTTCGGAAAAAAAAATATATATCACTTTTGGCAGACGGTTAAAGGTGGCGGAGGACCTTTGGGAAATCAAAGGAGAAGATCTGCTTAGTTTCCAGTACGTGACTATCAGGTCAATACTTGATATCCATCAGAGACCACATAATTGAATTTTTTAATAGAATCGAATAATTCTGTGATTTAAGAACATTCCAGAATTATTTTAATTGTTTAATAAACTTTCAACTTTCAAAAAAACTTTGAATGATAGGGAACTCAATAAGACGGCATAAGTGATAAACGTTGCGCAAGCGCATAAAGTGATCACATAAAACAGCCGATGACAGTTCTTAAGCACTGTAGGTGCCTTGATTTCCCAGTTTTCATTTAATATTCCAACTTCGTCTCTATTGAAATGTTAAAAATTTGTCAGAAAATATTATTGACATCACGCGAATTCGCCAATGAGAGGTCGTAAGCCCAGATGATGCCTGATTTTTCTTATACAACAAAATGTATTTCAGCTTTCTTCCACTGAGAAAAAAATATGATTATTTTAAGGTGGTTTAATTTACAATTTATTTAATACCCAAGTCCCAATTTTGATAAAAAATAAAACTAATGAAAAAAAAAAAATTCGGTATAAGTAATTATATTTCGAAAAAATAAATATTGTACAAAACTGTATTTTTTTATAAGTCAATTTTTGTACATACTTTAATATTTATATTGGTACCTCAAGACGAAGATTTTTTTTATTATTCCAAGTCTATTATTACATTGTTCAAAACCACTTATTTTTATGAGTCGTAATTCCAATTTCGGCACATAAAAATCCAATAACTTTTAAACGACATAATCGCTACTTCGGTGTACCAAATGGATTATTGAAGAAAAAAATACTAGTCATTGGCGACAAAAGTAATTATTACTCAAATGTCAATTAAGTATAGGATTTTTAAAATTAGCAATAATCCAGCAAATTTATATAACGCTCACCAAACATCTTGAATAATAGCGTCGCTACGTACCCACTAACAGAAATAATAATAATTGTTTTATTTCCTTTTAAAAAACAGATTTCATTGAAACAATATTGATTTGTCCTGAATTTATACAAAGAAAAAAATATCTATTAAGGGGGGGACTACTGCCAACGTACCTATTTTTCAATTTGATATACCATCATTATTTCTTATCAAATCGTTTGGAAAAAAAAATAATTTAGATAGTTTGGATATTAATAAACAAAAATATACCTTAATATTTTGATAATGTTCTGTATAAATTCTTGTAGAAAAATAATGGCATACCTACCCCGATTTTCAACGTTAATCATATATTTTTAATAAACTATAAGGCGTAGAGTAATATATTTTTTTTAATTAAAGAAGACAAAAATATCTAGAAAAATATGATGTGACGTTGCATTAATGCTTCAGGTTTAGTAAATAAAACTAAAAAATCATTTATTTTCCATTCAGCGCCATTGCGTAATAAAAGTTTTTTTGGTTCATTTACTTAATCTGATACGTTAATGCAACGTCATATCATATTTTTCCAGGTATTTTGTTCTTCTTTAATTTATAATAAAAAATATTGTTCTATACCTTATATTTTTTTAGAAATTTAAGATAAATGTCTAAAATCGGGGTATGCTTATTATTTTCTTACAAGAATATATACAGAACATAATCAAAAAGTTCAGGTATATTTCTCTTTATTAATATCCAAACTAACTAGGTTATTTTTTTCAAAATGATTCGTTTAGTAATAATGATGGTATATCAAATTGAAAAAATAGGTACGTTGACAGCAGTCACCCTCTTAATAAATATATAATATCTGAATTCATCCATTTTTGTGGTAGGTGTATAGGTTGTGTTCCACTATACCGAAAATCGTTGATGTTTTCCGATACCTACACCTTTTAAAACGAGAAAACTCGGCTTAAATCGCTGAAAAAACCTTATTTCCCCAAGAATAAAGATTGGTGGTGGATGGTAGAGCGGTTTGCCGCTGGGTAAGTGATCCAGTGGTTGCGAGTTCGAATACTGTCATGACCGATTTCGTTCACCTATAGCACAAGTATCTGTGCTTAGTAGGCTGGGCCGTACAATTTTTTTTTCGAATCCACATATGAAAGGGGTCTTTAAAGTTGCTTGTTTGGATACAGTTAATCTAAAAAATAAAAAAAAATATTCTATACTATTTTTGGCCCTCTGCCAGGGGCGTACCTAGAACCTTCGGACTAGGCAAACCCTGAAAAAAGAGGGTAATGTGAATTTTTTTTAGCATCGTTGTTCATTTGAATGGCCATGAAAATATTTTAAAATCACATGCCAATATAATATTTACATTTGTGGCCCTGTCAATTTTTAATTTTGTAGTATGGTTTCAATCAAACAGACAAAAATTATTAGGTCTTTAATTTCTTAACTTAATATTTTTTAGGCAAGCCAAGATTTTCGGCTTCTATTAGCAATTCCGCTATGCGGCCTCTACCAGAGATGAAAGTTTTCAAAATAGTTATTATTTTTTATGAAAAAATGAAAAAAAAATATATTATATTTCATAGAGAAATAATACGATATTTCATTATGAAAACTTGATAATTCTTCAATGCCATTTTATAAAAGTGATGTGCCTTTTTACCAATTTGAAAATAAAAATATCAAATTTCAAATATCCGATTGACGAACATTTTGAATATTTGACAGTTAAAAAATGAGATGCCCTTCAAAATCTAAGCAAGTATTAGACGCACAAATTTGAAAAATTTGAAAATAATCGAATTAGTACCTACTTGTCTATAATCGATGAAGTAGAATAAACACGCCGTACATAGCACATATGTAGTACACACACAGACACATTGTGTTGAAACTTTCAGAATACAATCATGATACAAATTGATAATCTGCAATAAAAATAGCCTTGATAATTGCGAATTCATAATTCCCCACGATATCCCTTTGGGTTAGTGTGGAGTACAAAATAGGTTAAACACTTAACGCCTCGAAGATTCGCAATCAATTATTCTTTTTTTAGGTTAAAAAAGGTCATGATTAAGGAAAGAGTTGGGCACCACCTTCTCCGTATAGATAATTGCTCTAAATGTCTACGATTTGTCCGATGATTTAATTATACAGAAAATCCAACGGACTTTTGCCCCGAGGGTCTGTTTAAATAATATTTCTATCCAAAATAATAATAATAATACGACAGTGTAGCTAAAAGATAAATGTCGGATAATTACGAGTATCAGGATAACATGTTTATTTGAGGGTATTTATTTGTTACACGGAAATACGAGAGTATCAGGGACCGGGGACCAAGCGGGCGGTCTTCGCGTGACGTCGGCCGGGGGCGGTGTCGACCAACGCAACTTGCTGCTCGCAACTTGCCAACAATTGCGGACAACATCATATTTAGCAATCTACCTATGTATAATATGTACCTCTTATCGATTTATGACTTCTTGGTAGGATGATGAAATAATAATGGTGATTCAATTGTTTCGGGACCCCATTCATTTCATTCTGCGTGGTTTGTTAATCAAACAACACAAAAGACTGTGATTAAAAGTGCTTAGCCATAATAATAATGTATAATTTACTGTTGATTAATAAAATCATAACTGCAAGCTGTGTATGAGAACGAGTGAGTCATAAATAACTTGTTAAGAAGTGATTAAACACAGTCTATATATCTGTCAATTTTTTTTATTTTTAAACTAAATTTAGTATTTATGGCCACAATACATATATTGTATATCACTGTATCGTGTTAATTCTTCTTCTTTTTGTACCATGTCAGATCTCCTCGATGTCAGCTTCCACTCCGGCGTGGGCATCTCTGTCTAACCGGAACAGCCAAGACATCTGCCTCCTGCCCACACCACCGCGACTACCCTAAATTTGTCCGTTCATGATGAGTTGCAGAAGACCGTATTTACTGTAATGGAGAATGTGTTCCAAAAATGCATTCTTTCTCCTTTTTATACTGGACGACGATTCTCTTCCCACGTCAGCTCTTCGCAACATTTCAGTGTTGGTGACCATATTATCTGCCATTGGATTCGTGATGTTCTGCGATGAAGCCACATTTCTTCTTCTTATTATTATTTTAAAGGCTTTGTATCATCATTACCCGTGTTCCAGCCTGTTATCAAGCCACATTTCAAAAGCTTCAATTCGGTTAATTGTATTTGGATTTAATGTCCATGTCTCGATGTCAATATCATTATAAATCGGCTTAATTTTTAATTTTGATATTACAGACAACACAATATTTGAGAGTATGTCATCTAGAATACCCATATACTTAATAATTAAAGTATATGTAGTGTTGAATTTAGAGTATAAATTTAACCCAAATAGCTGCGAAACAAACGAATAAGTGTATTAAACAGAGATTATTTAATAATATAAATGTAGAAGAATATAAAAAAGAGATGTCAAAGGTTTTATAATAATATTAACCAGTCCAGAAAGGATCAAAACTTTTTATTAAATAATAACCCAAAAGTGAAAAGTTTTCTTAAACTTAATTTATATTAAATTGTCCGTATCCCCACTTCTGTCCGAGTTGGCTGACAGGCTGTTCCTTGGAAATAATATTAAATTTATAAACCTTCGGATGAAGGTTAAATTTCAGCATCTAATCTCAATATTAATTTATAATATAGGTATCCAGTTTCATTCAGACGTAGCAGCGTAGATCACAAAACCGGGGTGGCCTTTGCCCCCGAACCTAGAGGAGATAATATTAAATTGAGCATCAACCCTTTTTAGGTATCCATAATGGGAGCATACGAATATAATTTGATATTGTCAAAGAGACCGAGGTAGGGGGTTTCCTTAGTGCGATGGGACTTGATCCCTCGCTTCTTGGATTGCCAGAGAGGTGGCTGCCGTTAAAGACCTATACTTGGCCATCAATATTCAATACACTCTATATTACTTAAACGATTTATTTGATTTGATTCTAGTTGGTTTTGTCTTCTATTGGAATTTGTTTTTTCGTTGTCGAGCATTTTTCATTCTGCCCAACAACGTAATGTTCAGAACTTTGTCAAAGAGTCTGAGAATTGATTTCTGTGCGTTGTTTGCAGGTTCTCTTGAATTCCTACTTCTTGGAGAATGGAAATATTTGTGCGTCTAAATAATTCAGATCTAACCATTAGCATTCAACCTCAAAAAATCAATTCAAGGCTCCAGCATTTTTTCCCTTTTTCAGCATCCATGTTTCCATTCAGCCTATGTAAAACTATACACGCATATCAGGAAATCTACATTTACTAAGACATCTATTGGTTTACGTGACCTCATTGTATTGTTGTACAACGTTTAAAATAACTTTGTTCTTCATTTTATTCAATTTCGAATGGCAACTTAAAGTGTGTGATTTATTCAGTTTTACTAATTCATTCATTCACACCATTACGGCATATCCCACAGTGTGGAGTTAACAGGGATGATGTGCATAACATTATAAAATTGAGGACAATACATGTGTGTATACCACACACCAGTCTCGTCTTATCTAAAAAGGCACAACATTTAGAATGGGTAAAATTTTCAAATGTTCAAAATTTCAAATATAAATTAAATTGTAATTATATTTGAAATCCTTTAATTTTCCTATCATTGCTATGAATTGTTCTTACATACTATCTTCTTTGTCTTTTTTTTACTTTTCTTCTGTTATCTTTATTTTTTTTGTAATGTGATTAACTTATTGCCATAGTACCAATTGTTTTGTATATTTAACATTTAATCTGGTTGGTTGGAAGAAATTGCCATTAGGCAATAAGCCCGCCAGTGTACTAATCATACGTACAAGAAGTTTCAAAATAAATAAATAAATTTGTTACTTTGTAAAATTTATATTATTGGAAATATATTATTCATTCTTTCGTTCTCTGTTGAAATATAATTATCAATGATTATAACTAGTATTGGATATATGTAACAAAAAATACAATGTTGCAAAAACGTTATTTGCAAACATTTGGTGTTGATGTAAAACTGTGATAGTGAACTTTGGAAGATGTAAAGGGCGAAGATTATTAGAATATTAATAGATGATACATATAGATATTTAAGAAGAAGGTAGATAGTATACCGATTGTGTAATAATAATATTCACAAGTTAGAAATTGTGGGGTTGCCAGATAATAATTAATTTTACAGCCAGTGAAGGAACCGAGAGCAGGGACTGGGCCTTAGCCCCAATGGGGCTTCATTAGGAAAACCGTTTGTGACCTCACAGTATATGATTATTCAATTTTGTTTATTCGATAGATGGCTTGGACTGTCTTGAATTTCTAATAGCTTTCATATACATCCGTATGAAAAAAATAATAAATCCGTATAAATAGATTTTTTTTTGGACATTGTCTTGTTAAAAATATTGTTGGGGATTGAGGAGGCAGCCCCTCTGGCTAGCCTTTAGATTCATAATAATATGTCCCCACCAAACCTCACACAGTTTTCCTCGCGTCTCCGTCTAATAACATCATGCCTTAAATATGATGAACTGGGGTGATTTTTGGTTTATATAATTATTCATTTCTATTGCTTCTTGATTAATTATGTCAAATAATTTTTTAACAGATTTTTAATTACCTCAATAGAGACGAAGTTGGAATATTTACTGTAGGAGAACCGGGAAATCAAGGCACCTACAGGGCTTACGACCTGTCATCGGCTGGTTTACGTGATTACTTTATGCGCTTGCGCAACGTTCACCAATTATGCCTTTTTAATGAGATCCCTATCAATTAAATTTTTGAAAGTTCTATATATTGCAATACTGAAATTCTTTTCGCTTTGCTGAAAGTTCTATATATTGCAATTCTTTCGCTTTCGCTGAAAGTTCTATATATTGCAATACTGAAATTCTCTCAATAGATGGCGTTACAACAAAAATAAATAAAAAATAATAAAAATGTTGTTCATAATTTCACACATAGATGGCTGTAGTAAAATCCTTATTTTCAAGCGAAAATAGAATTTCAGTATTGCATCAATTAATCAAAAAACAAAAATAAATATAATGAAGTAGGCATATTTTAATTTTATTCCTATGACAGAATTGCTGGACCTTATACAAGAGCGAAAAGTGATCTCCAAAAGGTGATAAGATATCTGGGTATCCACATCACGAGAGGCAGCAAACGCCAACCAGTAAAGGAAAAGAAAAGTAATCACGTAAACTAGCCAGATGAATGGTACAAAAATATTTTCCTAAATTTCCTTTTGCATACAATCAACCACATAGTATTTGTGTAGTCATAATATGATATTAAAAGTTTGAGATTGGACATTGGATAATATTGATATTGAACCCGGATATTAAGGGTTTGAGATCGGATATTTAATTCCTCTTCAGAATGCGAAATCTGCTTCACGTATACTTTCTAATATAATACCAATACATGAAATTGATATTAAACGCGAATATTATGGGTTTGAGATTGGATATATTTTTTTTTAAATCATCCTCATACGTACCTTAAAAATAAGCATAGATATTTGTGCTATAGGTGAACGAAATCGGTCGTGGCAGGATTTGAACTCGCGACCACTGGATTACTAACTCAGCGCGCTATCGCTCTGCCACCACACCCATTTAAATTGGAATAAATGCGTGATTGGAATAAATCCTCACAGAATGCGAAAATTGATTTAGTTATATTCTCTAACAACATTAGATAATATTAATATTATACCCAGATATTAAGGGTTTTAGATGTGAAAACTGCTTTACGTAAATACCTATACTTTCTAATAATATTAGATAATATTGAGAGAGATGGAGTTCATTGGAGGAGGCCTACATACAACAGTGGAGAGATGGCTGACAAAGAAGAAAGAAGAAGAAGAAGAATATTGATATTTACCTCGGATATTAATAGTGACAAATTAGAAATTATATTCATTTCCAAAATGCTAAAGTTGCTATATGTATATTCTCTAATAAATAGTATATTGATATTAAACCCGGATATTGAAGGTTTGAGATTGGATATTCAATTCTTTTCCAGGATGCGGAAACTGGTTTATGTAGATAAGTACCTATATTTTCTAATAATATTGATATTTACCTCGGCTATTGAGATGAAAAATTAGAAATTAAATTCCTTTCCAGAATGCGAAAGTTGCTATACGTATATTCTCAAATAAATAACATTGGATAATATTGATATTTAACCCGGATATTAAGGGTTTGAGATTAGATATTCAATTATTTTCCAGGATGCGAAAGCTTTTTTTCGTACTAATGTTTTCTAATAATATTAGATAATTTGATATTTAACCTGGATATTAAGGGTTTGAGAATAGAAATTTAATTCCTTTCCAGAATGCGAAAGTTGCTTTAGGTACATATATTCTCTAATAACATTAGATGATATTGATGCCCCGTTTGATGCGTTAAGTCTTTAGGGATGCTGTACACATATCAGTACGTTAACTCGAACGATGTTGTTAGTACATAAACTAATTGCTCATTACTCAAATAAATTAACAATATATTATGTACGCAGTCATGTAGGGGTCTACAATTATCATCAAACAATGATACAGATTTAACAATTAATCTTATTTCATATAACATTATTTGTGAGGGTAAGCGCAATAATTGTTACTATTACCTAAGAACGGTCTTCGTCTACTGAGGTAATAAGTACCATTGTAATATTTAAGTTTTGTTATATTGTAATAATTTGATGTATTCTGGAAATAAATAAATAAAAGAGGGGCTGAGTTGCACCTAACATTTTGACAGGTAAATATTTCTAACTGATTTTTTTAAAGAAATCTATTTTATTTATTTATGTAACTCTTGTGCATAATATAAACAAATATAATGTACACTGGCGGGCTTATTGCCATTAGGCAATTTCTTCCAACCAACCAGATTACAGAGTGACAGAATTATATATATGTGCATCAACAAAAAATGAAAGCTAAAAAAGAACAAAGAAAATAAACATAACACTAAGATAAATAAAAAAAACATCATAACAATAAAAAAGGATTGGGAAGGAACAAGAAGAGGAAATCGAGATCAGGTGTTTAGGTATAAATATTCCTTCTTTAGTAAATATTACGTAGCAAAGGGAAGGATGGAAAAGGAGAGGGATCAGGTATTTTCGGAGAGATATCCCTGCTTTAGTCTTTTCTTGTAAATGGAAAGCGAGTATGACGAAGTTATATCAGGACTCAAACTATTCCAGAGTCTTGCTGAACGTACGTCAAAGGAAGAGCTGAAAAATTCAGTGTTGTGAATGGGGATAGTTAGTGTAGTATGTATCGAAGCGATAGGCTGTGATTAGATAAATAGGTGAATTTGGTTTTAAGGTACTGCGGTGAATTAGGATTAATGAGCGTATTATATAGAAGTGACAAAATATGTATATTTCGCCGTATTTAAAAATATTTTACTCTTCTACTATATTTTCACTATCTCTTTTCTTCTATCTAAGATTTCTATTTGGTGCTTTTGGTGCGTTGGTCTTGATCTTAACCTATCCCATCCTCGTCGCCAGTTTACTGTCTGTTACTTTTAGATAACATATATTGTTAAAATAAACACACGCGTTGATTTTATACACAGTTTATTAATGAATACAGTAATTAGATATTATAGAGTGAAGTACAATAATAGTATATAGATATGAACCACAACGTGAGAGCACTTTATCATCGATCAATACACGATCAATCAACCCCCCGGCCTTACCCCAGACATTCCTTTATACCAATCTCCCTACTCCCGAAGAATGCCGATCTCCTGTTCGTGCAATCTCATAAAATTCTATAAAGATTGCCTGTTGAAAGGCGCAACAACAATATATTACAGTTTCATTCAAATTACGAAGGTTAATTTTTGATATTTTCAACACTGGTAAATAAATACCAGTGTTGAAAATATATGTTAAAGTCAGAACCGTGTAAATAATTACATTAATTTGTAATATATATGTATAGTTAAGTAGGTACTAGCACAAATACGAATGCATGTAGGTTTATACATAATTGTTGCATTTAGAGTATGGGTAAGTCATAATGAGGTGTATGATGATTATTTTGTATGAGTGTAGTAGCAAGAGGAGTTGTAGTGAAGAGGTGAAGGTGTTGTACGGAGTGAAGAGAGTGTATAATTGGTAAGGTTCTGGAGTGCGAAGCGACACGGAACAAATATACAACATAATATTTAACTATCACCAGGCTAGACGAAATACTGAATATAAAACAATTATTTTATCGGAGGACAATTTCATAAGGCCATAATAGTGATGCATTCCAAGTCATTCCAAGGTTGGTAGCTTAAGACGACGAGATAGGCTCCAAGGTGCTTTATGTTTTGGATGCTCATTACGCCTACTTTTAAAACATAAATAAATAAGTTAATAATAATTCTCACACATATCCCACCATCTACGAAATCTTCACTGGCTAAAAGTGCCAGAGAGAATCAAGTACAAATTATGTTTGTTGACTTTCAAAGCGATCCATGGCATGGCTCCCACGTATCTTTCAGACTTCTGCATCCCTCTCACCGTAAACGAGCGACAACAAACACTTCGGTCAGCCACCACATCCGTGATTGGCAAGTTGACTGAAATAAATAGAGTCAACACTTCATCCTTCGGTGATCGTGTTTTTGCTGTGGCTGGACCAGCCTCGTGGAATAAACTACCGCCTGAACTGAGGCAAATCGACAACTTAGCACTATTCAGGAAACACCTGAAAACTCACTTCTTCCGCGAGTCTTACAAAAACCTGTAATAGTTATATTCAAAGCGCCCTTGAGGTGAGGTTATCACAAAAACGGCGCTATAAAAATAATCCAAATTTATTTATTTAATAATGAACACTTCCTTGCGCCCTGCGCAAGTGGCGAGGCAATTTCTTCCAAATAACCAGTGTTTCCAGCCCAGAGAAGCAATATTTGCGTGAGAAAAGAATTTAAATAAATTTCTCCTCTGCTGGGAATCGAACCCACGGCGGTCGGCATACGTCTATATATGTCTTAACGTAAATTTATTTTCTTAAAATATTTGTCTTTCAATCGGTCCGATACACTTTTTTATTTTGTGTATTTTTTCGTAATATATATTTATAAAAACTATTTTCTCCGATTTATTAAATTTTCTCAAAAATTTATAAGGCTTAGAAATATGATTGTTTTTTTTAATGATCGGTATTTTATAAATCTAAACACTGGTCCGATACGTTATTAAACAATGTTCTTACTTTTATTGTAAAATCGATTGAAATACACTAACTCGGTAGCATACGATTGTAATCTCTAATGACGTAGGTACATTCTCATACAATAATTTAAAATTTTGTTTATAATACGCCTACATTGCCTAACCCTGCGCCTTAATTGTTGACTATTTAATTCAAAGATATCTAGATTTACTGAAGGTGGTAAATATGTATGTACAAGTACATTGGAGTATGTTTTTTTTTTTTTTTAATATAAAAATGAATATGTCCTTGTTAAACAAGTACATATACAGTACATCCTACGTTCCCTAAAATAAGCAAATAAATGCTTGTGCTATAGGTGAACGAAATCGGTCGAGGCAGGATTCGAACTCGCGACCACTGGATTACTAGCCCAGTGCGCTAACCGCTCTGCCATCGACCCATCTAAACATATTTACATATTATGTTATACATATTTATCATATTATGTTATACAAATTTTTGATGTGAATTTTACATTTATTTTTTCATTTGTTCTTTGCACATTTTACCAATTTCATATGGTATTGATCGCCGAAAAGAATTCTCACATAATGTGGCAAGACCTAGGATACGATGGATGGATGGAGTCGAGAGGGACCAACAGAGAGCTGGTGTGCAGATTTGGAGAGAGAAAAGCCATGGACAGTGGCCAGGGTGCAATGGAGACGATTCCTTGAGGAGGCCAATGCCCATTCTGGACTGTGGAGCCACTGATGATGATGATTTGTTTTTCATAAATTTGACTACTTACAGCGTACTTACAGCGTAGTGATCAACAGGAATCTAGGTGTGGCTCTATAAGATAAGCAAATCCTTACCTGAAACAAAAAAATATTTTAATCAGTTAGGTATGTTTCTAT
This sequence comes from Molanna angustata, assembly GCA_963576475.1. Classification (NCBI taxonomy): domain Eukaryota; kingdom Metazoa; phylum Arthropoda; class Insecta; order Trichoptera; family Molannidae; genus Molanna; species Molanna angustata. The sequence continues at coordinate 34,700,265 of OY754969.1, read as the reverse complement.
TGAATACAGAACAAAATTTGTCACGGAGAATTATTGTAGAATATACATAGACTATCATGTAAATGTCCAGGAGAATTATTGTAGAATATACATAGACTATCATGTAAATGTCCAGGAGAATTATTGTAGAATATACATAGACTATCATGTAAATGTCCAGGAGAATTATTGTAGAATATACATAGACTATCATGTAAATGTCCAGGAGAATTATTGTAGAATATACATAGACTATCATGTAAATGTCCAGGAGAATTATGATATATGTACTTTGTCTCACAGTTGCCGACTGAAAACACATTGAAAAAACTGTGTTATAATCTGGAACCTTTAGCTCAAATGTCAGTGGACTCAATTACTAAAATACCAAAAAAAAGTTTATAATTATACTATATTAGAAAATATATTGGCATTTGTTAAATGAAACATCATCTATACTAGTTGCATGTAACACATGAGATCCAACTGTCGATAGCGATAGTATGTATAGTTGAAGAATAAGAATCAAACTATAAACACATAAATCCAAATTATTGAAAATTTTAACACATGTTGGTATGTATGTCTAGATAGGACAGTATGGAGGTCAGTCCTCTTTTCCTACCCGGAATATGAAAACAGCATGATGGTTCTGTATGTATGTTTGGAGATTAAGTACCTATCAAACAATTAATTCTTCTTACATATTGTGTATAGCCGACTGCCATACAAATTGTATGAAGCAATGTCGTCACTAAATTCAATTTTTATAAAAATTGTTAAAAAAATATTGAGATGTACTACTACAATATTGATATTTTATATAGAAAATAAAATTATCTAGTTGGGGTGTTTCGGATTTTTTCGATATTTTTAAAAACTTTGGAAATATAGGCAGTTACACACAGAAATTTATCAAATTTTTTTTTCTTAATAAAAAATGTTTGAGAAAATCTGGAATTTTTTCGAAAAAAAGCAATTTGAGATTTTGTATTTTTCTATATTCGTACCAATTTTCAGCATTCTAGCTTTTATGGTTTCTGAGATATATGGAAAAATAAAGTAAAAATTCAAAAGCTGATAACCCCTGACTGAAACAAACATTCAAAATTCTGAGTATAAAAGTTTTGTAGGCCTATAAATATTTATAAATTCTGAATTTTTTTTGATTGGGCTCTGTAAATTGAGCGAAATAAAAGTTATAAGACACACACACACGCACATATATGTATATGCTGCGAAGCCTCTAAATTGGTGTTTTTTGACTTCAAAGTTGGAAAAGCCGTGAAAAAAGTAGACTCTGCATACAAATTCTCGCGTATTCTGGCTTGAAACATTGTCGGTATATTAAGAGAACAAAGTTCTCTTGAACAAATCGACAGTTGGATTAGCATGCAAAAAGTCCACTACGCAATACAAAATGTTCCTTCATACACGCATCTTGGATTTTAACTGCCTCTTCCTTCAATAGAATTTCATTCTCTTGAACGAATCGACAGTTGGATTAACCAAATAAAACGAGGAGGGTTCAAGTAGGTATTATGTAGTTACTTTCAATGACTAAATCGATTCCCCTGACATTCTCAACACTGTATCACTCCATGTACTGAATAGACATACCCGCTCACAAAATTTACTCCACATGATTTTGTTCCATATAAAAAACACTAATCATAGCAATAGCAAAAGTGTGTTTCCGGCTGAGCGTTTGTAAAATTTGAATTTTATACGGTTAGATGGGAAAATTATATTTTACAGTTTTTACTTATTATATTTTTTACAAACTAAATTAAAATAATGGTAAATTTAAGACATGAACCGATTATAGAATTCAAAAATTAATCAGTATCAAAAAACTCCTTTGACGATAAAATATTTAAATTAACAATTTAAATTAAAATTTAAATGAATAAATAAATAACTTTGTATTTTTCCACAATATTTTTTATACTAACGACCGAACGTTTTCGCCAAGGTGACTTGGCATTATCAAGGTCCAAACGAAACTAAAACAAAAATAAGCTAATTTCTACTTCACTCAGCATTTACAACGTTGTCACTACATTAACTCCACAGCGTTGCCAAATATGTGGGTGGAGTTACAGTAATTATACAATGTTGCCATTATGTGGGTGAGCTTATGTTTGGAGAAAAAAAAATATTGTGGAAAAATACAAAGTTATTTATTTATTCATTTAAAATGGATTTCCACTCTGTAAACACAAAAACCCTAGAATCATTAATTTAAATTTACTCTTTTAAGTTCTGTGAAAATTTCGAAGGTTTGTAACTAGTAATATGTATTTGTGCTAGACGGCAATGGAAATTATAAATCTACAATCCCATCCGACCGCATCCCATCATGTTTCGCTTCGTGTCCTATTGTCTCTATAGTCCTCGACTATGGTCGTGCCATAGTTCTGGTCCTCCCTAACCCTGGCCCAGCCACCAGCCCGCAGTTTCCTACCGCAGCCCACGGCAGACCACAATTCAGAAACAGGTTCAGCGTACCTTTGTGAAATTGGTTTTTGAAATCTCGTTGCGTGGGTGTGTCGTTTATTAATTTGTGGCTTTTATAAAATTCATATTATATTATTATTGTTGTTGTATACATATACGTGTATACATATACGAATAATAATCCACGTTAATTCTATGCGTATTATCTAGGGTGCGACATTAAGCAATTATCATATAGGCTACATTTTACGATTTGTTTTAATGGGGAAAAATACTGTAATTTAGTGAAGACCTAATCCCTATAAGCCCCCGTTGCAATAAAAAATATGGAAAATTTGGATGGAAAAAACGAATATTGTAACGTTTAACTTTATGGTTCGACAAATACATGTTTTGATTATTAAAGGATGGGTTATAGCCAAATCATTTCTGTATCAGTATATAAGTAAACACTATTCAATGCGTTTTGATGTTGAAAATTTTATTGTTATAATTATTTATACAAAATAAAAAAAATTAAACATCGTTTGCTGGCTATACACGTAACGGTATATCTTCCAGGTGTTTACGTTTTGATAGAGGAAATTGATCGCTGTGTATGACCATTTAAAATTTGTAGACTTTCCTATTTTAACAAAACAACTGCTGTCTTCTTAAAGAAAGCTATTTAAGGTACTTTTGAATGGAATGTCTGTACGGTTTTTTGAGTCCCAACTCTATTTATGTTCTTCATGTGTTTTCAAGAGGTAGTTATTATTCTCCATAAGCAATACGGCTAAATTCAAGAAATAATATACTTATGTAAATCTTTTTGTCACCTCAGATAAATTCTTTTCGTCGCAAGAAAACCTCTTAAATGGCAAGATACTTACTCCGATTGTATCTATTGGCGCTAGAGGCTCGGTGATTAGGTCTTTTGTGTGGCTATCGGCCGTTTTGGTCACACCGCGAATGTGTGACATTAGAACTATATTGGCACATTGATAACAGTCCAACGTTTTGGACACATTACAGATCACTGTTATTTCCTCCATTCATTGTTGAACCGCACACCTGAATAATAATTATATTATCTAGAATATCGAAGTTTCATCGGATTTTGTGATGTTGTAAGTCGTAACCAACCATGTAGAATATATTCAGAGTTGTAATTACACAATTTTATATCGTTTTTTTAACACTGTCGGCCTTCGTGGCTCAGTTATTTTTGATACCAGACATAGTTTTAGTTGTGTTTTCAGTCTGGATCTGTGAGATGATAAATATCATTAGTCTCCACAATGTGGTAACTTGTTATTGGGTTGATCTTAAATTATTATTTGACATAGTAACTGTTAGATGCACGAGAAGGAATTAGAAATGAGAAAATGACGCAAGATCAAAAGGTTTGGCGATTGCGTTCCAGAAGGGCTGACGTCGTATGAAAAGCAAGGAAGAAGATAACAAATTCAAAATGAGTATCATGTGAAGAATGTGGCGTGAGGTATGCTATCAAATTACAATCATCTTTACAGCCCAAAATTCAATACACTATTTTTATTAGATACGGCAAGGAAAGATCTTTGGTAAGCACAATACAGTGGATATCAGGTCGACTAGTAGGAAATTTTGGGACTGGGACACCAACTACCCTACCTGATATGGTCGGTACCAGGTCGGTGTCACCAGGTGTAAGGAGAACATGGTCAGGTGGGGTATAAGGGTGGAAGAGGATGTCTCTTGTAATTTCGAATGGCAAACACCTCTTCATCAGTCGAGACATGCCAGTGAGGTGTAATGCAGAAGACCTGATGATGGTAAATGACAATGCAGTAAAGTAAGTATATTTTTATTTATTTACATACAATGGAAATGGTCTTTATAAAAATATATTTCGAGTTTGTCAATCTTTATGGATTGTTACATCATATTGATGTAATTCTAGAGGACACGCTTAGTTATGTTTTAAAGAGTGTAAATAAATAGAATAGATAAAACAAATAAGTGTTTTTGTCTTTTGTCTCATTTCCAGATAAAAGAAACACATTTACTGACAACTTTTGAGATTCATAATTCAAGCTATTAAGTCCAAGCGAACGTCAGAATATGTAGGTAATATTAGTTGATGGTGCCTGAGCCTGTATACTGATTTCATTGCTCATTTCAGTTGAGGAAACATTTAAAGTTTATGTTTGTATGAATAATTTGAAAATATAAATATACAACAATGGCTGGAGTTGTGTATCAACAAACCTCCCTAAAACATTAGGGGTTTTAAATGCTGTAGCCTTTATGTTCGCCGCAAAGTTTATTTGGTAAGGAATAAAAAGTCCCAACACTTAAAAAAGCTGTCAGTGGTTTGTATCATGCTTCACTGCGGTGGATCGGATATAGTCTGCCTGAAACTTTACGGGAAATTTTATGAAAACTGGAAATATCAACGGTTCCTTTATATCGCAGATGAAATTACAGCGACACCGTATTTTTAAACAAATAATAATTTGAATTATACGAATTCATTGCTAGACTTTTTGTGTTATTTTTTTTTTTAACTAAGTAATCATTTTAATCAAAATCTTGTTGTTTTAAATATATTAAACTGTCTATTTTCGACAAGAAGAATTTATTATTGTTTATTTCTGTTTTATGATGTAGTTACTGTTTTATGAATAAGTTAGTTATTTCATAGAAAATAATTTATTAAATAAAATTTTAAACCATTAGAAAATTTTTAGAAAATACTAAAAATAATTATTAATCCACTATTTATTTTATGACTTCCAACAACCAACCGGTTTAGTGCTAGACAATTTTTAAGTATTTTAACATGTGCTCAGCACGAAACCTTTCTAGGTTGTAGTCATAAAATATATAGGTAGTGGAATAATAAAAAAAAGTGATTTATTTTTGATATTTTTAAAAAATAAAAAAAAAAAATTTGAAAAACACAACAAAAGTACATAGAACGAACGTTGGTAAGCCGTTCGGTTTTTGTGCGGGCGTCCTGGGTTCGATTACCAGCAGAGGAGAAATTTATTTAAATTCATTTCTCACGCAAACATTGCTTCACTGGGCTGGAAACACTGGTTAGTTGTAAGAAATTGTCAATTGTCAATAAACTCGCAGCTTGCGCAGGGTGCAAGGAAGTGTTTATTATATTATTATATTAACGTCAACGATAGAACCTATTTATTCTAAAAAATGATTATTATTTTCAAAAAACTATGAAAAATAATAGAAGATGATTGTGTAGTGGTCAGTCAGGGAAAAAAACATACGGCCATATAAATAACATAAGAAAAATTTGAGAATGAAGATGAAAGGTCAAAATAATATAAGATTGAGTAGGTTTGGGTTATGAGCGAAGAAAATTCAGCGGTGTATTATCCCAAAAGAATATTATTTCATAGCTACTCCATTGTTCTTGTTGCCTATGTTTAACCCATCGTCAGACACAGTAGATAGGTACATATTATATACGACCTTTTCTGAATATTTTGTATCAAACTCTTAGCGCTAATCGATCGTTGACAACTTCAGTATGCTCTCTCTCGTTCGTATCATCATGACTGAGGTTGATGACTCTAATGAATCGCTCTTTGTGTGGCCCGCTAATATGTTTTGGGCAGAACGTACAGCACCAGCCAGCAAGAGATCTTCCCCCTTCTACGCTGCCCACCACAACAAGCTTTTTGAGGCAAATAATATTAATATAACATGCATTCTGTGTCATTTTTTTTAATATGTCCTTACATCTTCCTAAGTTCCCTCAAATAAGAATAAATGCTTGTGCTATAGGTGAACGAAATCGGTCGGGGCAGGATTCGAACTCATGACCACTGGATTACCTACTACCTAGCCCAGCGTGTTAACCGCTCTGCCATGGACCCATCTTATTTATTTCAACACTCTGCTATGTTAGCTACATAAATGGCAATTATTCCAATTAACTATGATTTTCAACCCAGAGAAGCAAAATTTGTGTGGGTGTAATTTGAAATAATTTTCTTCATTACTGGGAATCGAATCCTAGACTGCACAGTTTCTATGCTTATTAAAAATATGCATGTCTCATCATAGTTAGGATTGATAAAGGAATTCTTTCAAAATAATTCTGGAACAACCATGTAAATATTTTGTTTCAAAAATATTGTTAGGAACTATGAATAACGTTTGTGAGTATTTGAAAGTTGCGTGAGTAATTGTGTGTGTGGTTTTGAGACAAATGAAAGATGATATTTGACAGTAGTATCTAGTGTGTCGGATGAGAATATTCTAGACGGAAGAGTGCGCGATATTTGTGAATAAAATAAGAAAAGATCTTGAACTAAGAATGGGTCTTAAACAATCATCGAGTATAATATGAGAATGATTGAATTCGAACAAATTTTTACCTTGCTTGGAAACCGTTTGGCTTACAAAAGCCAAACGTTACACCACTTTTGTTGTTGAATTGAAAATAACATTTTTTATCTATAATTAAAAATAAAGACTTTTTGATTCTACATTTTTTTTTATTCTGCGCAATAGGCCTATTTCGCCTTGTTAGGGCATTAACTAGCTTATGAAAATAACATCTTAAAAGGGTACCTACTATACACACTAAAATCAATTCCGTCTGTTGTAATCTTATTGAATAAATATCTAAAACTGTAACACTGTACATACTTAAGGCAAATATGATATGCTTTATCAATTTCACGTGATGACGTATTTGAGTATAGACTATTTTACGACTGTCAGACACGAAATTAAATAAAAAACTTATTACGTTTTTGTATGGGGGTTATTATATTCAATGATCCGTTAGCTATGGATATCTAATATTTGTGTCATGCAATATTTGATTATATTATTATACAAAACTATTTCTGTTTGCGAAATTAACTGGAACTTTACGTAATACAATGAAGGAATTATATAGGTACTTAGGTGTCTAGATAAACTTAAAACTTTTATAATAAAAAAACGACATATTTATTGATTTACAAGACGGTATATACCCAATACTAATAAAGCAATAGCATTCAACAAAAGAAGAAAAACACTATAAATGTAATGATATAAAATAATAAAATAAAATACCGAAACATCTAACAATTGTGGCGTTAAATTATTGGTTTTTATATTTGTAGCTAAAGAGTTATGGTGACCTTAGTTACAACGGGTGTAAATTACAATATCAATAAATCAATCAATCAAAAAAAAATATCTACGTAAATGCAGTTTGCACACAAGTCAGAAGTCAGAAGGTAGATAAAAAAAAACAATTCAAAACATATGTTTGTCCGGATGAAGGAGCGGTTACGTCTCCGAAACTAGTTGGTATAAAAATACTCAACGTGGTTAGAAACTAAGATATTTTATTTTATTTAATTATATAACAAAAAATATAATATATTGGTTAGTAATCCAGTGGTCGCGAGTTCGAATCCTGCCTCGACCGATTTCGTTCACCTATAACACAAGCATTTATGCTTAATTTAAGGAATGTAGGAAGATGTATAATATGTACTTGTTTAACAAGGACATATTCATTTTTTTGCAAATAAAAAAATAACAAAAATATCATTTGACACCCGATACAGAACAAAATCCAATGTTTGAGTGTTTAAAAAAATATCAATCAACTATAATATTATAGATGTAGCTAATTTACAATAATTACATCAAAAGGGTGATACTGATTTATTTTTTTGCTTACGATACGAACCAATTTCCGTTAGAAAAAAGTTCATCGTTATTCTCGTAGATGGCAACAGTAATTTCAATAATTTCAACAGTGAAAGTACCACACAAAATACAACATAATAATATTATACGAGATTCAAATTTACTCAAAAAAAAAAAATCATCATTGGTGATCACTTGAGTGCTTAAAAAATGATCACGTGAACCAGTCGATAACAGATCATAAACCATGTATGTAGGTGCCTGATTTCCCAGTTCTATATTCTAATTTCGTCTCTATTGAGATATAAAGTTTGAGATATATCGAGGGAGATTTATGAAAATATTGACGGCTGATCAAAATAATTACTAAGGTTCACGTTAAATAAAAAAATTCTATCGGTTGTTCAAAACTGAAAACAATCTCAATACGGACGAACAAAAACATAATGAATATTGAAGGAAAGATTCTGGTCGGTTGTGACGGTAATTATGGCTGTATTTTTTCCGCCTTTCCCTTACCCCAGTAATCAATTAACACGAAGCTTTGTGGCGGATTTGGGAGAAAGCTTCATTAATCCACTCAACACTATTGCTACAGCTTTCTTGCTACTCCAATCGCCTTGAGTACCACAAAAACTCAACTGCCAAGTGAAGGAAATTTTCAACCATTAACTTATTGGTAATTGTTATGATCATAGCAAAACAAACCTTGACGATTCATTTACGTAATCATGGATAAAACAAAACGATTGTTTTATTTGATTTATAAATATTGTTCCATGATTATTCATTGATTTATAAAAACTTCAATTATTATAAAATCAGTAGAGTAAATAATGCAGTAATTAACATATTTTCTTAATTTTACGCTTCGTATAAAGTAACACTTGTGTTATGAAGCGGATTTTAACATTCAACATTTTTTATTTGCCCAAATTTTATAATTAATTTTCAATAACTTCGTTGATAGCTTAAAAAGTCTTATATTTAAAAGTGACCCTAAGCTCAGGAAACTAAAACTTTGATATTTTTAGTTTCGAATTTCTAAAAAGGCACATCACTTTCATAATCACATTCATCAAGTTTTCATAATTAAATATTTAAATCAAAAACAATTTAAAAAAACTCATTTCATTAAAATGCTGAAAAATTTCAATACAAAATATGAATTTGAGGAGTATATCGAGTAAATCAACTTAGGAAATATGTAATATTTCCTTAGTTGATTTTGTGAAAAATTTCAATTTATTTTGTATGAACTATGAACGAGCCAGTATTATTATATTATATCAACTTCTAATATTCTAAGTTGTATTCTTAGTACCTAAATTAGAAGTAGTTGCTGACAGAAGCATATCACAAATTCTCTTTCTGGGTTGACAACACAACACAGGTTACAACACAGGTTAGTAGAGGAAATTGTAACTAAGAACTCAGGGTCTACTCCGTTATTGGGTGAGTGGTCAATAAATATAGATTAAAAGATGATAATTTCTCCAACAGATTGATATAATAAAAAATAGCCGGAAACCGGAATAAATAAACAAGATTAAATTTTTTAACAGATTTTTAATTATCTCAATAGAGACGAAGTTGGAATATTTATTGTAGGAGAATCGGGAAATCAAGGCACCTACAGGGCTTACGACCTGTCATCGGCTGGTTTACGTGATCACTTTATGCGCTTGCGCAACGTTCACCAATTATGCCTTTTTAATGAGATCCCTATCAATTCAATTTTGAAAGTTCTATATATTGTAATACTGAAATTCTTTTCGCTTGAAAATAAGGAATTTTTACTACAGCCATCTATGGGTGAAATTATGAACAACAATCTTATTATTTTTTTTTATTTATTTTGTTGTAACGCCATCTATTGAGAGAATTGTTTTTTTTTTGTAAATAATGAAAGCTACAATTCTTATATCTGAGGTGACAATGCATTTTTCGCATAGAAGTCACCCCTGAATTGCGCCAGACTTATAAGGTCATTTTTGTCTTATTTACCTACTTGTACCAATGTGTAAGTAATAAAAAAAATTAAATTAAGCAAAATTAAAAAAATTAAGCAAAATTAAAAAGGCATAATTGGTGAACGTTGCGCAAGCGCATAAAGTGATCACGTAAACCAGCCGATGACAGGTCGTAAGCCCTGTAGGTGCCTTGATTTCCCGATTCTCCTACAATAAATATTCCAACTTCGTCTCTATTGAGATAATTAAAAATCTGTTAAAAAATATCTTTGACTCCCGACAGGGGAAAAAAATCCAATGTTTGCGCATATGCAATAATAAAAATATTCGAAGATTAAATTGTTTTTCTCGTACAACTTCTTCGAGTTGTTAAAATTTAGATCTAGACTAATATTCACAAAGGCGTATTACAACGTCTAGAACCCACTCCATCCCTCATCTGGGGCGAGGACATTGGATGCTGGATGCTACGGCGGTTGTAGGTTGGAGAACTTGAATGCGTGAAATGTAGGATTTATGGCTTCTTCACAACTAATTCCCGAGAGCAAGGAGCGGGGTAGCCGCAAACTTTGAATGTGCGTCCTTGGTACGGTCAACACGTCAACAATCTTGAAAATGTTACGCAACACTTAAAAGTGAGGTATGTGCTGACGTCACGATAACGCTCAGAGCAAGTAGCGGAAATACGTCGTGTTCGGTAAACACACGCACTCGGCATATCTAAATATATGTAAATTAGCTTGTACTTATTTTTAAGAACTCGTGAAGGTTTTGCAAGTATGAATTTCAGTTTTATGTGTATTCATAGTCATTGCACACATTTTACTGAAATATATATATTTTTTGTAAAAAAAATAGTAATTGTCTACACCTTTGCTACCCGTTATCTGACTTCTACTCAGGGTTCTTAGTAGCCAATTGTTTTACTATATTTTCGCAAATTGAAATTTGGTACAAATATATTTTTTTTTTTTTTTTTGTTTTAACCACTGTGAATACTTGTTGTCTAACCGGTTTTCGGAGCTGACCGCTCCCTCCTCAGGACAGACTTGTACTAAATTATTATTAAAAATGAACGAACGTGTGCGATATTATGTTGTGGGTGGTAACGCGAAAGACGAAGTGGAGGGGGAGGAGTAAGGATTACCGTTATGACGAGCTAGTGGAAACATATTGAGAAGCGGTGAATTATTCAAAATTGTTTGATTGTTTATAATTTTATTATTTCTGTTCAGAGCCTTCCTAATTTCTAGGGCTTCAAGATTATCTAATTTTAATCCCTCTTTATGTATATGCAGAATTTTTACATTTGTATCTTTGTTAAATGTGAGGTTTGTACTTATAAGGTGGTTAGCGAATTCAGAAAAATTGTTATTTGTTATACAACGCATATGCTCTTTTATCCTAATGTCAAAATTACGTGCTGCTTTGCCAATATAAAATGATGGACAATACCCACAGTTTAGTCTATATACACCCGAGTTATTTAGCAATGGAGTTTTATCTATGTTGTTACGTAATTTGTTACCCATGTTATTGTTAGTGTAAAAAGCCGGTTTTATATCTGTTGGTAAATCTTTTGCTAATATTCTATTAAATTTATCGTCAATAAATAGTATACGACGCCATTGTTTTTCTGTTTTTGTTCAAAGATACAAATGTAAAAATTCTGCATATACATAAAGAGGGATTAAAATTAGATAATCTTGAAGCCCTAGAAATTAGGAAGGCTCTGAACAGGAATAATAAAATTATAAACAATCAAACAATTTTGAATAATTCACCGCTTCTCAATATGTTTCCACTAGCTCGTCATAATGGTAATCCTTACTCCTCCCCCTCCACTTCGTCTTCCGCGTTACCACCCACAACATAATATCGCACACGTTCGTTCATTTTTAATAATAATTTAGTACAAGTCTGTCCTGAGGAGGGAGCGGTCAGCTCCGAAAACCGGTTAGACACCAAGTATTCACAATGGTTAAAACAAAAAAAAAATATATATTTGTACCAAATTTCAATTTGCGAAAATATTTAAAATGTGCCACAAAGTTATAGCAACGTATGAAGAAATTATTTTATTCGCTGTGGTGTTCTTACGCGGAAATAATTTCAGTTATAATACTATGACTGGCGATTTGTCTGGCGGTCTCTGGTTCTTAGACGATCATGCTTGAGAACATATTTTATGAGTGATTTTCAAATTAATTTTTGTTACGTGAGAGAATTCAAAACTTATTGAACATGGTCGGCCCGTCTCAACCTGTTTAGGAGCTTTATATATGTGATGTGAAGAATTATTCATTACAATCGGTTATATAAACAAAATGGTTTCAATTAATTTAAATTAAAAATAAAATTTCACGAGACTAAACCAATTGTATAAACGCGACGAACAAGTAGCATGTTGCGTAAACACGCAACGTCTTTACGCAACTCGGCGCTCCTGATTTTACAGTCGAACATCGGAACATCCTTGAACAAGTTGTCGCTATGTTACACCAACAAACGTACATCTTGAAATTCATTGTTTTTTACTTGTTGTCTGTTGAACAAGAGGTTGTATTGTTCAACTTGACACTTTGGCATTGTTGAAATTTTTTGAGGTAGGTAGATACAAACACCAGTGAAATATTCGCCCCAGACTCGGCACTTTCTGAGAAGCGAAACGGAATTAAAAAAAAAAACAAAAAAAGAAACATCGCAAAACAAAGAGTAATATGATGGAATTCAAAACAGAATATTATGAGAAATCCTTGATTACATAAGTATTTCAAGGTTTATAGATAAAGAAAATACGAGGGATCATAAGAAACTAAGGTAGCTATATTTGAGTATACATACAGAATCAAATTATCGGGAAATATCAAAAATTGTGTTTATTTTTCTTTGAGTGCCTCATTTACGTATTTCTTTAAAAGAATTTATATTGGTTTTTAAATTATTTACACATTAAAATATAATTTGATTTTCGTTTTATCTAATTACGTGTTTTATATTGCTTTTTGAGTCACTCACGAATATTACTTCAAATATAAATTTCAACATGGCTCAATTGACAAGTAACAGCATTTCGGAGACTTGTTGTATTGATCGATTCGTATATATAACCAAAAATGTGGCGCAGTGGATATATCGGGAAATAAACCCAGAACCTGCAGCTCTAAGAAGAACAAAATTGAGAAAATTCATCGCGCATTATTATAAACAGACCTAGGATGAGATGGCTGGACGACATCGAGGGCGATATAAGAGCGATCGGACAGACAAATTGGAGGAGACTTGCTGTCGACAGGGCGGGATGGAGGCAGTTTCTTGAGGAGGCCAAGGCCCACACCGGGCTGTAGCGCCATCGCTGATGATTATTATTATAAATATTAAACACTACCCAGCTCCTTGTACAGGTGGCAAGTTTGCTGGCGCATGGTAATTTTTTCCAACAATCCAGGATTTTATTTTATTTTATATTACTTCTCGGGCAACTAATAGGCACTATGTTAAATATTAATTTAACATGCACCCAATAACAAATTGTCACATTCTGGAGACTTACGATATTTATCTTCTCACAGATCCAGACTGAAAACACATTAAAAAACTATGTCTTCACCGGGAATCGAACCCGGGACCTTCGGATCAGCAGTCAGATACCTAACCAACTGAGCCACGAAGGCCGACAAGTCCAGAGAAGTAATAATTATTCTGCAAAATAGCGCGGCCGCGTTGAGTAGATCTGTTTGCAATGAATCTAAACGACGAACGTTACAGTAACATTTTTATCATTTTTCTCCGCTGAAATAAATTTAAAATTATTTCTCAAAGAGTAATGGCCGGATACCCAGGTGGAAGGAGAAGAGTAAGAAGACCCAGGCTAAAATGCGAAGATGAGGTGAAGAGACGCAGCTTCTCCAGGTGGTGAATTGGAAGAAGGCTGCTGAGAACAGTCACTTTGGGCTGTGAGGTATGAGGTTTTCATTGTTTATTTAAATCTATCAAAAGGAAGCAGTAATCTATTGGCATAATTTACTATGAACATAATATGTCAATACTCTTTGACTCGACTCGAAGATATCATCTGAGTCTAAAATGAGATAGACAATAAACAATTCGGAACAACAATGAAAAGAGAAAATAAAATATTCCTTACTAAGAAGATTATGAGATGTACTACAGCAAACACTGTCAAGTTATGAAACACATCAAAGGCAATGCTTGTAGATTTCGTACAATGTATGTACATTTCAGAAAGCCAGACTAAAATATGAGATCTTTGCTAGCGCAAGAAGAGTCACTGGGCCAAAATCAGAAATAACTTCCCACCAGATTGGAAGAGGCAAGTTTATATTTTTGCATACACGTCAGTTGTTCTCTAACGGCAGGACACGCTAATGCATAATGACACTTCATCCAACAAGCTACTTCTAAACTATTCACCGTTTCCGACATATTAATAAAGACACGACAATGCACTGCATTAAAACTGGAAAGGCTTTTAAAATTTGAAAACAAACAATCTACTATATTTGGTCTTTGGATATATGAAGATATTATCTTATGTTGACCACAAAATGTGATTTTATATACCTATACAGGTCATTTGGTATAGGTATGTGCTGATTGGTATATGGTACCTATATTTTGATATATGGACCGTATCAATTTCAATTTTCTGTTTTCTCTTTTTTTGTTTGATTGAATTGTTTTTATTATGTTTTGTTTTGATTTTTGGTTTTGTATAACTTGTTTACAACCTTTTATAGTCACATTATTTTTACTATTTTGTGCTGTTTGAACGGTGTCTAATTTTTTGTATATTTTTGTTTCTATATTTTTATCTGTTTGTATTTGTTTTATAATTGTACCAAATAAATGGCTTATGAATTGTATTAACTGTACATACATATATGTAATACTAGTGAAACATACGTTGTACCTACTGCCTCTGTATAGTTAAAAATTGTCGATCTTAACGTAATCTTAAATTTCTATTTAGATTTCGTCCACTCTGTACCATCCGTTTTTTCCTCCATTTAGTTCCTCTCGTCCTTTCCTCCCTTTAGTACCTCCCGTCCATTCCTCCCATTAGTAGGTACCTCCTGTTCCTTCCCATGTTTAGTGGTCCCCCGGCCCATCTTCCCCTCCCTCCCCTTTCCCTCCGTCCCTGCAGACTCTCATCACTTCGGTCCCCTCGTCCCTTCAATCCCCCTCATCCCTTCGATCCATTCAATCCCCCTCGTCCCTTTGGTCCCCCCATCTGTTGTATTCCTTCAATCGATTTCGCCCCTTAAGACCCTTCTGTCATCTCAGACCGTTCCGTCCCTTTAGACCCTTTAGTCCTGTTCCCACAGACCCTTTCGTCTCTTCAGACTCTTCGGAGTCACTCATCTCTTCCATCCATTCAGATCCTTATGTTCCTTTATATCGTTCCAATCCACCAGTCCCTTCTGTCATTAATAAAAAATGTAAATCCAAAAACCTTTCCGGATATACGCTAGACAACATACTAAACTTTTCATAGCGATAGGAGCGCATACCACACATTCATACAATCATACTTACATACATAATATGTCCAATTCTGATTCGTCTGAATTTTAGTACATGAGAAATGTAAAAAAGGTGCTTGCATTTATACGGAACTCATTACGTCACACCGCGCGAAGAATCCTTTTATCCATGGTCGCCCGTTGGGTACAGACATTTTCATACTCTGAAACGAATCAGAATTGGACATATTGTTGTCAAAACAAAAACAAATAAAACATACAAGAATTTTCTAAATTTATCGTAGGTATTATAAAAAACTTTCAAAATAGTTTTCAAGCAATTGGTCACCTTGTTATTGAAAATATATATTTACTTAATTTTACCGACAATATTACAACAAAAAAATGCTAATGATAATAAATACTAGCAAAATATCGTTTATTTCTAAAATGAAATACTTTCAGCGTGAAAGCGTTTCGTTTAGATGATTTTATGTAAATATTCGTATCAAAAATATCAACCTACGTAATAATATAAAATCGTTGAAGGTAAATTTGAGTCTCATGCATAGACAATGAGGCTGAAAGATATGTGAAGAAAATATTTGCCGTATCAAATAGTATGATCATATTTTGGGTACACAATAAAACCGAGAAATCAATTGATAAATCAACATATCAAAAGAAACACAAGAGAAACATATTTGACATGTTTTCATTTGAGTTCATCAGTATATATTATTTTGAAAAAAAA
The DNA here is from genome assembly GCA_963576475.1 of Molanna angustata. NCBI lineage: Eukaryota > Metazoa > Arthropoda > Insecta > Trichoptera > Molannidae > Molanna > Molanna angustata. The sequence continues at coordinate 34,683,961 of OY754969.1, read as the reverse complement.
AATTGTTTTGACTGAGAGATCTTTTCGTCGTTTGAATTTTCGCATTACTTTATTTATATCAATCCAATTGTAGATTGGTATGTATATTTCATACCATTATGGTGTGTTACAAATGTGGTAGGCAGAAGGAACTTAGTGCCACACACCTCTATCCTTGAAGACAGAACTGACACGATGGATAGGGGCAAAAGTAAAATCGACATACAAAGCTAATAAAGAATCCATGTTTTGTGATACGTTGAGATATCCAAGTCTTGATAAATCCTGGATATAAGATCCTAGTGTAAGATGCCGCTTCATAGTAGAAATGCTGATTTTGATAACTTAGCAGGTGTTACGTAAATACATTCAATATAAAACCACATTTTTAAGATTTATGCAAGTCTGATAAAAACCTATATCTGTCTCCTTCTCTCCCATGCATTCCCGTATACCTTCCCCTATCCGCCCCACATCATCATTGGACGTTTTACTGTGAACATCATTCTCTAAATCCGGAGTGTTAAAACCGTAAAATATCATGTGTCGATCGACATAATCAATCCTAATAATAAATCAATCCTTGTGTTAAATCATCCATATCATTTTAAATCAAAATTAATCATATTAGTGCAAGTGCAAGTGAGTTAAAAGGATTATCCCATGAACTATGTAAGTAAAACCAAATCATCATTACTTGAACTTTGTAGAAATATTAAAAGACGAAATTTTTAAAACTACAAAACAGCAGGTAACAATGATTGGATAATAATATGAACCCTGAGTAGTGGTGGCTTTCGGGGATAATAGCTTTCTAAGTTTTGAAAATTGGTCTTTAAACACGTCAGTTATAGTATTTTACCTCTTTTGGTGTACTCTCGTTCACCAGTTTAGCTTTGGGCCCTCGGGTTACCAAGTTACCGAGGACTGGGTTGTGCTGCCGATCAGGTTAGATGAACCTGTCAGCGGTCACCCAGGATAGGCTGTGCCGGTCTATGTAGGCTTTAGGTATTTCAACCTGTTTGCCTATCCCCAAGCGAAGGTATTATAATAACTGTGTAGGTACTTACCCAGCACAGTACTACGTACATATAGATATTAAATATTATAGTAAAACACAGGTAATTGTTATGAAAGAAATCAAAAGATAATGATGCGATTACTTACATGGATTTATTGAATAATGGTCTCTAATACATTGCAACAGTTTTACTTATTAAATACTTATATTTTAAATTGGAATATTATACGAAGATTACGCGGATTGAAAACTATGAGGTCGCAAGGACAGCGCGACCGCGGTAGCTGGTAGTGGGTGGATCGAATGGCCGCAGCCTGTCTGAACCGGCTTTATATAGTGCTTAAGCGTCAGGATTCAGACGCTAGCGCGCGCCATAGTATAAAGCGTGATTTTTTTTTAAACTATTAGAAATCACGCCGTCCATTGACAGACAAATTGGTTAGTGGGAACCCCTCGACAGACACCTTTAAAGTTAAATAAATTGTTATGTCTCTTCAGAGGCGTCGGGGTTTGGTTTCCACTAACCCAAGTGTCTTTGATGTAAGGCTTCATACTATAACTGACAATTTTCAACACTTTCAACGTTTTCTCCGAAAGCCACCACTACTCAGTGTTCATGTTATCCAACCGTTGTTACCTACTGTGGTATCCTTTTACAGAAAAAAAATCAGCCTTTATGCTATGACGTAAATATGGCTGTCAATGGCTCTTGGTCTAAACGGGATCTCACTTGTCTCAACGGAGATATAATCAATTAACTATGACGAACTCGCCTTCACTCGGAATAAGTGTTATACAAAATATACCTTCTTGTTCTAAAAATATCATTTATAACAAACAATTATATTTGGTTTTTATATTTGCAGCATTGTTATTGTTTAATTTATTTTATACTGTTCGTAAGGTGTCTAATTCTTTTTTTATCTATTTTATTTTTATCGTGTCTATTTTTATCTGAATCTATATTTTTATCGGTTTCTGTTTTTTTATTCTGTGTCTATATTTTTTTTTTATTTTTTTATTTTATTTTTTATTTGTTTGGAAACTTAACAGCTATACATTTATAATACTTAATTTCAAATGAGAATACAAAATAAATAGCCAATTATAAAGTTTCACATATTTAAATTATTATACATTATTAATGTTGGGTAGTAATTGTAAGATGGTGAGTGTATGTGGGGGAAAGGGAAGGGTAATGGATATAGGAAAGCGTTGATAAGGAAGGGATGAATGTTTAAGGAAAGTAGGTTTGATTTTTAACCATATTACCAATAACTGCGCGTAATTGGCGTTTCATCGATGTCTGTGTGGAGTTAAATATATCAGGTTGGGGGTCAAGACTATTGTAATAATTTAAGCATCTGTTGACATAATTATTCTGTGCGTAATTTGTTCTGCAGTATGGTGTATAGAAAAGGTGATTTTGGCGTGTTGTTTTCATGGGGCATTTTTATCTGTTTCTATATTTTTATGTGTCAATATTTTATATTCTTATCTGTTATTTTATTCTGTGTCTATATTTGTATCTGTTCCTATATTTTTATCTTTATTATTAATTATTTTTAGTATTAAATGGCTTTTGCTGTATATAGTTACTTGATTGCTGTTAAATTCGTGAAACATTTAAATAGGTAAATAAATAGTAAAGTACGTAAGTAAATAAGAAGGGCGTAGAGAATAGGTGTGAAGGAGAAGGACTAACGCCATACATTAGGGAGGATTTATGATGTGACCGGAAGGATAATATTGTACTCTCCGGGGAGAAACAAATGTAAGAGAGGAATATGGGAAAACTTTTCTAATGTTTCGCTTCAATATGGTGATGAACTTAAACGCCTAACTATCTTCTCTTCTGTCCTGTTCTTTCATTCTCTTCTCTTGTTCCCTCTTTTGAGCTACGAATTTCAAAATCAAAGTTCGCGTGAAATTTATAGTAAAACTCGCCTTATCGAATCATTAAAAGCGACAGAGACCGATATATTATGTTTGCAATATTTCCAATTGAAGGCTGTTATTCATTCATAGTATTGAATTTTATTTTGCGACCACAACAGTTAATCAATGATTGCATTTTATGTATCATCTTGATAATTTTTGAATCTTCATAGCTGAGAAGCAACAACAAATTGCCAAATTTAACATATTTTTGAAATTGATTTATCGTATGCAATTTAAATTTAAATAACACAATTCAATTGCTTCTCTGGGCTGGAAACATTTGTTGTTTGTAAGTAATGACCATATAGCAATAAACTCGCCGCTTGCGCATGGTGCAAGAAAGTGTTTATGAATATTGTTTATGTTCATTTATTTATATCGATACTTAAATCGATATACATCACAAGAATTGTATCTGCAATGCCCCATTAGGTAATAAACCTGTGCCGGAGTTAATGCATCTCAATACAGTGGCACTGTAAATTTAAATGCCAACATCAATCGTAGGTACACGAAAAGTGCATCTATATAATATTACAAATACAATAAAAACAAAAGTATATACTAAAAAAAATATATGATACACAAAAAAATAAAAAAACTTAAAACAAAAGATAAGTATGGGGTCGAAAGCTATGGGTGAAGACTCTCCTCTGCATAGTGCTTGTCCGATACTAAAAGCCATTTCTTTATATTAGTTATAAAGGAATGCCTTTTTTCCATTTCCTAAAAAAAATATTTTATTGTATGATCTAGAAGTAATGACTCCAAAACGTTTCTGTCCAAACGAGGTTTTCATTATATATAGGTATATAGATGTTAAGATCAATTGCTTGCCTAGTGAAATGCGAATGTTGGCATCTATTATGAAGAGTTTTATACTCTTGGAAATAAATAAATGCATATAATTTTCAATTTTTCTAAAAAAAAATATGTAATATAATATAATCAAAAAAGATGCTTGGTGCTTTGGGGAGGATTTTTATACAAACAAATTGATTAATGGAAAAACGTTATAAACCTATCTTCAGCAGAAAGAAATAAAAAAAATATGATAAAATACAAAATGAATATGAGTAATAATATAATATAATATGAGTAATGAGTACCTTTATTTCTAGCTTTAGGTATGTATTTAATTTAAGTAAATTCGAATTGATTTATTATGCATACGCTCATAAGAGCTTTTACAAAATGTAATGTTTTCTTATCAGTCATTTTTGTACGAAGAAATATTTTTCTATGCCTACTTTTAACACGATGTATCCAAGTATAATAACCATAAAAAATAAAACAGAAATGCTTCTCAAAGAATCGTAGATTGAATATTTATACAAATATGGTACAAGGCATTTGTAGTTATAACAATATTGCAAAGAATTTTTTATCTCACATTTGCATAAAGCTCATAATAGTATATTTATATTTTCTGGTCGCTGGACCAGAATGTCGTTTTGTGACCGGATGCAAGAGATTTTTTCCTCAGTCGAAATGCTACAAAACGCATTCTTTTTCATCCCTATTTATGGATCATCCCTAGCCCTCCAAATAAACACCATGCAACACAGGGTTGCTTCAAGATATACATCGCCCAAAAATAATATATGATTTTCTATTGGAAAAAATGGTTTGTTTGTAGGTTTCAATTATGTCTGAGTTATTCAATTCTTTTTTTTGAAAGGTCTTCAAAACATATTTCATTTATTCAATCTAGGTAGAATATCGCAAAAAATCTTGAAAGATCACGTGGGTTGTACTGAAATTTATTTTTTCGTTCGGTTGGTGGATATAAATCCATCAATCCCTTAATTGGTATTTTGTTTATTCAAATAGATACATAAACAAGAATATTAATCGTTGCATCTTACTGTATGCTGTTAACTTTTTATGAATATGTCCATTGCACAGACCAATAATAACATAAATAAAAATAAATTAATAAACATTTATTGAGACGAAAAGAAGTTTACATGCAAATACAAGAGAAATATATCTACAAATAAAAAGAAAAACAACTTTTCCGACTCAAAAGGACCATGCTCAGCTATGTTGCAGGAAGACAAGCCCCCCAGCAGCTGATTTTCAGCATGATCCTATTGATTATGTATTATAATACAAGGTCTACTATATTTGTATGCAGATAAATATAAATACAAAAAATGCTCCAAAAATACACATATATAAATATACACACATACATAAATATACATACACGCACATACATACATATATACACACATTTATTTATACACACCCACACACATAAATACACATTAATTCTTACATACTTCACACTATGATTTCTCGACAATTCTCTTTAAAAAATATTTTTTCCATTGCTTTTAGCGGTGGTGGGAATCTATATTCTTCAGGTAATTTTGGTACATTGTATAATAATATTTTTTTAAACATATAAATCATAAAACACACACTTTAAAAAATGTTATATATGGCAACACTCAAATATACAGTATATATTTTAACACACAATACATCAACATAAATGAATCACACCATGTCTTGAATGATATTATGATAGTATAATTTCGTAGAAATACATGTAATAAAGGCTAGGTATGGAAAGTTATAAGTGGTATAGAACATATTAGCATATTAAAGGTAAGGATTTTATAATCTTTTGTAGTCTGCATATAAGGTATTGTCAGTTCTGGAGACTGCCCTTAAGGCACCACAAAATAATTTCCATAATACTGCAGTATATATTCATTCGCTTATGTCTGGTACAGCAGGCGGGAGAGTCAGTTAGATCAGGCCGTTTTATCTATTGTCTTCTATAGAGATAAAGAGATCTACACAAAGAGATTCTTTTACTGTTTCATCATCTCGAGGGCGGAATTATTTGTGACCGTGAATAAGATATCGGTGGCACCCTACCCATTTAAATATTGCAGTTGCAGACAAAGAACTAACAATCGATAATTTATTTTGAGTTCGTATTAGAAAATAAAGTAAAGTATGTACAAAAAAATATATACACACTAAAGCAAAACAAATGTGCGTAAATTGTTGTATTTAGTGCATAATACAATACAGTTTCTTAATTCACTGGTTTGCATGTATGTATTTATATTTTATTTAGATGTAAAAAATAAAATATAAATACATACAAAAATACAAAGGAAGCACACAATATCTTAAAAGAACTTTTCCTTAATATATTCAACACCTAGGCGACGAAAAGCGGCAAGACCAGATGCATGTCTTCACACATTCTGGCAAATCATCAAACAGTTGAAAACCTTTGTAATACACATTATTTTGTGTACCTGCCAAGTAAGTCTGAGGCAGTCTAAAGTCTCGCCGACTTCTCGACGAGGTGTCAACTTCAATATTATTAAGTACATTTATTGCATGTATCGCGGTAATAGTCCATTTTTTAATTTATATATGACTAGTTGCATGTAACACATGAGATCCAACTGTCGATAGCGATATTATGTATAGTTGAAGAATATTCTAAATTGCACATATACCAATATTGGGTACACACCCATTTAAATTGGCAATGGAAAATGGAAACATATGATGGGAATATATCAAATAAAGTATCTATAAAGGAATGCTTCCGTTGAACGGAATGGAAAACTCTAGCACCCATTACCCCCGCAATTAAACCCAACACTGAAAAATACAAAAAAAATATACCTACTTAATAGCGTAAAAAATGAATTTTCACCCAGCGGTGAAGGGGGTAATTTCCATAAAACATTCACGGGTAATTAATAAGGTGTTCAACAGTATGTAGCCAGTAATGAAATAATTGCCATACGATTTTCACCCTAGTCTCTCGACCCCCGCCGCTTCACGGTACTGTGACTCTGAGAGAGTCCCATTATGTCGATTGTTGCGTGATGCGCATTATCACGCAATAGTTACCGGGAAGGTGTATAATGTAGTGAAGTGCAGCAGACTGATGGGTGATTAAATTACCAACATAATTACCAACCGACAAATTTCAAACGAAAAAAAATGATACGCCAAAATCGCCAAGCCAATTCCACGAGGTAGAGGGTTGAGAAATAATGTTTAAAGCTATGGCGACACAATAACACATATGTATATCGCGGCATCGTGTTATTCGAAACCGAAGATTCCCTCTGGATAGCAGCAAATCTTTACACATCTAGGACATTCCAGAAGCTATGGGGAATATTCGAGACGCGTTCTGTCAGTTCGGAGATTTTTTTCGCTACTTTCGTTTTGCATATGGGGTCTGTAAACGGCCCCTTCATAGAACGCTAAGTAAGCGACAAGAAAAAAATGCATAGCAAGAAAAGTAACTCATAGATCCCTCTAGATTGGCAAACTCGCCACCATAGTTCAAAAAGAATATCAACCAAGTAAAATAGCTTCTGTAAGGGAAAATTGAGTGATAAACTTCATATTGATATTGTATGTGTCTCTATAGACATGTGTATTTTTTACTCTCCACTAGTAGGCAGTGAGAGCCAAACACCGCATTCTTCTATCTTAACACATACATCGCCTCATCAACACTGTCTCATACATGCTTATTTTGCTAGTAATGCAATTTTCCTTAAAATTTCTCAACAGGTATCATGTAGAAAATACATACTATGAGTTTCGTGACAACGTTTTTGTGTGTATGGTGAATTGTGAAAACTTTTGTCCTCTGGGAATCTTATATTTGTTTAAGAATCTAATAGAAATGTACTTCATAAAAATGCAATTAGAGATTGTCAAACTTTTTAAGGAGAAAAAATGAACGCTTACTATGGTGTGGAGAGTTTAGTGTTGGCTACAACCCAATCGTTTTTATAAGACAGTGGTTGTCTCTTAATTAAATAAACGAATGAAATAATCATAGTTGGAAGAAATTGCCTAATGGCAATAAACCCGCCAGTGTACAATTATATTTGTTTATATTATGAACAAGAAGATGTATAAATAAATAAATAAATATTATAACTGCGAACTGTGTTCAAATGCTTTTGTTAAATGTATCGACGATTGGTTTGATTTAGGCATTTTGGAGATTAAATTATGCGCCGAGAACACTTTTCTTAGAGGGACCTAGATAAAACTGATGGTATCTGTATCATTGTGATATAATTTTGTTGCAAAAAAGCCAATCCCATGATTTCTGATGCAAAAAGTGGCATATTAAACTTGGTGTGTTATATTATTATGGCTGCTCGGCGATCACTTTTATACAGTATTTGAGCCGTGCCCAATAGATTTGATACTAACTTCATTGAATTATGACTGGCTGTAAAAAGAGTAATAACTGAATTATATGAAAGCTATCGTATTGTATTAGTATTACATAGCTTTCCAGGTAATTATTTCCCATGGCAATCAATGTATGTAATGTTGCGGTAGTAAACCAGATGACGCCGTCTCGTCTGTCAATTGTCGTGCTGTATCCAATGTTAAACGACACGCCATCTATGTTTTAGCACGACAACACTACACTGATAGAGAACCAACATTATTTCTAATTGTTTATTTAACTTAAACGTTCAACACAATAGAGAATTATAAAAAATGTGTTTTTCGTCTTCCACCACTATCCGTTCTGCTTATGGTATCTGATGAGGACATTCTTAATGATTCTTCCTTTCTTTTCCTAGTCTAAGTAGGGTCGGCTTTCCTAATCTTTCCGCACCAGGATAATCTGTCCTGTATTGTTGTCGTAGCTGATGTTTGGGGTTTATTTAAGTGCTAATTCATATATCAGCTTAATAGATTACGCAGTTCGAGGTTGTGATATATGGAGCCGACAAAATATGTCACATAAAACCTTTTCGTAACGAACTGTAATGGTTGAAATGTCCAGAACGAGTGGACTAAAAGGTATGTCTGAGAGTGTTTAAGGCGCTGAACGACTTGGATCCACACTACATTCAATAACTATGACAAAAGAATGTTCCATCAAGAAGACAGCTTACATTGAGATCATCTGGATCACAGAGTACCAAATTTTTAAAAGAATTGGACAGAGTCAATAAAGCGGTTTACTATGATCGCGATTTCTGTATGAACGGGCCTTTAAAATGGGATAAATTGCCCATTGACAAACGTCGAGCTCAAATCATTAACACCTTCGGGAGACTTCTTAAAACTGCCTTGTTTCGTACAGCCAACAAATAAGTCACAGCGTATTTGGAGTGATCTTGTATCACTGAACGGCGCTCTATAAATTATGTTTAATATTATTATTATTACCCCACCACGCAGATCTTTTGTTGTTGGAAGAGTTATAGCAGTTCTTGCCTTCTCATTACATGTCAATACCATCTATTTCGGCTCTCTGCGAGTTTTTCTGATATGGGAGCTAATTCATCCTATTTAGTTACGAATTTTAACAAGCTTTGTCTCCCCTTCTGCCCACCTCTGCATTTTAATTTCGTCTGACTTAACATTGAAACAACAAAATCGCAAATCTAAAACACTCCATAATGAGAGTATATAAAGGAATTTAGACGTAGTTTAATGAAGGTCTCATAACAGAACCTTGTGGAAGTCTGAAACTGATTGTTTATTAGTGCATTCATTTAGCTATACGCCACCATTCAAAAATCATATACAGGAAAATCACAATCAACCCAAGTCACGTGAAGCAAAAAAAAGTGTGATTGTGTCCATTTAACATTTCACATCTTTTGTGATCAGAGCAATGAGTAAAGAACTAAGTAAATTGGAGGTCATAGAAGGAATATTGTTGGAAAATTATTTGAAAAAATATAACTTATTTAATTTTTTCTTGAATATTTGTACAGATTGAAACGACGCAACACCATCAAGTTATTTATCAAAATAAAATGCTATTCTTTCTTTCCATTGTCATAAAATCCCATTTTCAACAAACATACCCTCACCATCGATTTACAATTGTGTAAGTGATGGCACAAACGTGATGCTGGAAGGCGAAACTCAAGACTCGACAATTGCATGAACGAATGTTCGTTTTGAGAATTCTGACGTGAGGCGGACATTCATGGTACCTTTGAACACAAAATCAGACCAGAGACAAAAACACGAAGCGGTATTCTTTATGCGCTTCATATGAAATTTCAAAACTAGTTTATGAATTTGTTGTTGCGAACTTGTGTTTGAACTTATCAGTATTATTGAGAAAACTTTTATTTTTTCTTAATAGTTAGCAGTAAGCAGTTTTGTTCTCGAAATTATAATTCTGGCGCGGTTCATGGGTGACATCTGTGCGAAAGCAATGTCACTTCATGTCAAAGGACTGTTGCTTTCATGGTTTCATGGTCACAAACCAATTTCTCTAAAGATGGCGTTACAAAAAAAGTTCTTCGTCACTTCATAGATGGCGATGGTGTTTTTAGCTTATCTTCAAACGAACAGATTTTCATGAAACGAACAGAAATATGTATATAGAACTTGATAGGGAACTCAATAAGAAGGCATACTTGGTGAACGCATAAAGTGATAGACGTAAACCAGCCGGTGACTGGTTTTAAGCTCTGTAGATGGCTGTAGTTCCTGGTTTTCCTATAATATGCCAACTTCGTCCCTATTGAGATGTTGAAAAATTGTCATTAAATAGTATTATTGTACCTATATCATTAAATACTATTATTGTATTATTGTTCTTTTGCCTAGTGGGGCACTGCAGATTCAATTATTATTGTTATGTCATCAATGTTTATATGAATAAATAAATAAATAAATATAATAATGTTCCAAATTATCTTATACATGTTTTTAAAACATTTTTCCTTATAATAAATAACTAAACGAACAAAAAAATAAGTTTAATAATTACCACTAAATAAATTAAAAATAAATTCATTACTATTTTTTATACGTTATTAAAATGAGTATACTTTTCAGGTAGGTAACTTTTTTGTAGAGTTCCTTCAAAGTATGAGACTATTAAATAATTTTGAAATGACTAATGCTAAATTGTCTGTTTGTATTTAGACCTTTGTATAATATCCGTAAGTATCCTATTTTTACCCTGCACACTATGGAATAGGGAAAAGTCATGATTTCGCAAAATTTAAGCGTATTTTTTTTACATCAATTTCTCAATGGGTATCATGTAGAGAATGCACACTATGAGTTTCGTCGTGATGTGTTTGTGTGTATGGCGTATACGCCGTACGCCGTAGCATTTATCTTTTTTGTGTCCTCTCTACAGCCCAAACCACAAATCCGATCGACTTCATATTAACATCATATGTGTAAAGTGTATAAACTTAGATCTGATTAGTTTTCCATGGATATCCGTCAATTTCTTCTCTATGATTTTATCTGTCCTAGAGCTGATGAGTTTTCCATAGACAACTTTTGATTTCTTCTCTATGAATTCATCATTTACGTTGTTTTTTTTGTGTCCACTCTGCAGCCCAAACTATAAGTCCGATTGAAATTCATATTGATATCATATGTGTTAAGTCCATAAACTTAGAGCTGATTAGTTTTCCATAGACAACGGTTCATTTTTTCTCAATGTTTCTTTATGATTTCATCTATTAAAACTGAAAAAATGGTCTCACGACCTGGAAATTAGAGATATTTTAATTTGGTTTCAACTATTTATACAACACCAAGAATTTTCATAAAATTGTATTCAAAGTTGGTCAATGTTAAAAGAAAAATATTCAACGGTTTCAAAAATTGTATTTTATTTAATGGATTTTTGTATGAAACTTATATGTAACAAGAGAGTTTGGCAATGTTCAGTTCTTTGATTTCATATTGATATAAGAATATTGATATAAGAATATTAATAGCTTGAACTGATAAGCTTTTCATAGATATCATAAAATTTCTTCATATGATATCACGTGTCAAAATTGTCAAAATGCTCTAACGCTCTTTGAAACTAAATTTATCTGCTTTTATTGAAATATTTCATACAACATAAGCATTCTTCACCATACTGCATTAATAGTTTGTATATCTTAACATAAAAATATACTATCGTTAGAAAATTTATATTCCTGGTAGTAAAATTTAGAATGAATAAAAATGTATATAATAAGATTAATTTATTATGTATGGAAAAGTTCAGTAATTTGATTTCATGTTAATATAAAGAGCTTGAACAATGAACTGATTAGCTTTCCATAAATAACAACAAAATTCTTCATATGCTTTCACGTGTCAAAATTGTCAAAATGCTCTAACGTTCTTTAAAACAAAATTTATCTGCTTTTATTAAAATATATCATACAACATAAGCATTCTTCACCACACTGCATTGATAGTTTGTCTATCTTAATATAAAAATATACTATCGTTAGAAAATTTATATTCCTGGTAGTAAAATTTAGAATGAATAAAATATTTCATATAACATAAGCATATTTTACCATATTGAAATTGTCAATATTTGAAGAAGAAAATATAAACGCTCACTATGGTGTGGAGAGTTTAGTGCTGGCCACAACCCACTCGTTTTATATAGGCTGAGCACAATGAGTAAGTACACAACCTCTAATTTTCTCGCTTTTTACTAAAGTAAAATTATCACGTAACAAATGTAGCCCCTTGTCGACTTATTTTATCTTTATATATATTTATATCTCATCTCTTTCTTATCCTTTCAAATGTCGCTGAGCAGTCAGTCCAAAAACGTGTTTTAAATTAAAACTTGAATTTAAACAAAATATTATTTCGTACTGAAATGTGTTCAAAAGACCTGTATATAATTCGCAGGGTTTATATTTTTTTCATTTTATTTTGTGTTTCTGTTACACTCGTGGCACGTCCAAAGTATGTACTTTAGTTTATCTTCTGTCTTCTCAAACATCCGTTTAGTAAATCTTAAACATTTAGAAAAAATAAGAATATGTATACAAAATAAAATATTTTGACACATAAGAAATATTAAAACACATACGAACGTTTAAGTACAGATTATCTACATAATATTTGTTACAACTTTGAAATGAATTTATATAGATTTATTTCTGAAAATACACAAAGCAGTTACATGCTGTTCTATAATTATCGATTTCGGTTGTCCAATAATAACCGGGTTATAGAAAATATTACACGAAAAATAATATCTCACATAGTTAAGCAATGAGGTTCACAACCCATTCTGAATGTAGTGCCTGTTTTGTTCGGTTTTCTTTGCCTACCTCATGAGGCAAAGCCTACCTCATGAGGGAAATGAAGTGATGGTAATTCACCTACGCAATAATACGCAAATTATTCGCAAATTGAGTTTTATGATATCTTATGATTCCTTTCATCGAATATCTTAGCTTAGTTCAGAGGGGCAAGTCTGGTCAAACCGGCGAAATCAAAACCCTCGTGATTACCTATATCATGGATATAATTATCATATTGAGTTCAATGACATTTAAAGATATTATAGGACTCCATATCATGGATATAATTATTATATGGAGTTCTATAATATATTCATATGTCATAGAAGTTCATATGATAATTATATCCATGATATGGGTAATCACGAGGGTTTTGATTTCGCCGGTCGGGCCAGACTTGCCCCTCTGATGGAATCATCCCAGAAAAAATCCCTTTCTTATGAAAAACGAATCATCGAATCCGGTGATTACTGATTTTGATTTTTTTTTTGTTTTTGATGATTTCTTCATGGATCCCATGATTAGATCTTGACCGAATTGAAATTGGAACAATCGGAAGATACCCCCTTTCTAATGAAAAAATAATCATCGAAATCGAACAACGTGGTAAAAATTTATCGTTGATCATACATTTAAAAAAATCACATCGAATTGATAACCTTCTCCGTGTTTGGTAGGTATTCGGTTAAAAATAGGTAGGTACTCACGAGATCTTGATAATCTGTTGATGCAGCTATGTATGTTTGGAACCCTTACCTGAAACAAAAAGAAAACATTTTTTTTAAATATCACTTTGGTTCTCCACTAGGTGCTCGAAAAGAACAAGTTCAAGAGTTAGAATAATGCCGAGTTCGATTCTCTTTGCATAGACCACGAGACATGCAGTTTAATTCTTCTGAGTAGCCAGTATGTAAAAAAACATAGAGTATTGAAAAATGCAGATAGATATCTTCATAAAATATCAGCTCCACATATCATATATAATCTAAGGCTCCACAGTTTGATTATGAAGGTTAAATCTAAAGTAATAAAGCAATCAAAATGTTAGTGTATGTGTGTGTGTGTGTGTGTATGTGTGTGTGTGTGTGTGTGTGTGTTGTCTCACGCCTTCTGAAAAACCAAGAGCATCTAAAAATCTAATTTATGTGCGAACGTGTACCTGTATACCTGATGCAGTGTCACGCTAAAAATAATGCGATAAAAACGCTGAATTTTAAAAATATTTCAATAATTATTTTTTTCATACAAAATTTTCCAAGTCATATCTGTCAAAAAAGTGTACATTTTGCACGCAAATATCTGTTAGTTTAAAAGTTAGAAGTACGTATTTACACAAAAAAAATATATTTTGAAGTATAACTTAGCGTTTAAGTGAAAAACATGGTGAATATTTGGTATAATTATAATGTTTAACTTATTTTTAAAGTAAGCCTTTTGTACATAAACGCCGCCATTTTAATATCTTTTCATACAATATTTCATTTTCCCACCGAATGAATATGTTCTTGAAAATAATAAACCTTTGAAATAAATGTAATTATGAAATAATAAAATGAAACACAAGACATTACGGCAAGTTTTAAGACGTATATTGTAAAATTCTGTTAATTATTAGTAAAGATATAGGCATAATAAAATTGCATAATTTGTATATAATATTTGATTTTTCTGACAATTTTCATTTTTATGGCATCGAACAAACCAATGTAGGTACCTACATATTCAAAAAAGTCTCAAACCATTTGATATTTTTAACGTATTGGAATGGTTACTATGGTAACGGAAAGATTCTGATATTCAAATAAAATTAGTTATGAATCGAATTTATTTAGAACATTGTTGTAGGTAGGTACCTACCTATTACTATTTACTTACAAATCAACAATATACTGATTTTCTATCGGAAAATTATTTTATTTGTTTATTTATGCATGTATGCGATGTACTCCTAAACCGTTTGTCCGATTAAAATGAAACTTTGGTGAATTGTCGAGCGTATGCCCGGGATGGTTTCTGGATTTAAACTTTTTTCTTATTCTTCTTCTTCGTGTATTTGGTCATTTTACCTATGAAGGGGGAATATCCTGGGAAAAGAAGGTCCGACTGTCCCTCCATCGCTTCGCAGGTCTTCCAGGACGGTTTGTGGATTTAAACTTTTTTCTTCTTCTTCATCGTGTATTTGGTCATTTTACCTATGAAGGTGGACTATTCTGGGAGAAGTAGGTCCAATTTTCCTTCTATCTCTTCGCAGGTTTCTAGATGTAATTTTTTTCTTCTTCTTCTTCATCGTGTATTTGTTCATTTTACATATGAAGTTGGAGTATTCTGGGAGAAGAAGGTCCAACTGTCCTTCCATCTCTTCACAGGTCTTCCAGGACGGGTTCTGCATATAAACTTTTTTCTTCTTTTTCTTCGTCGTGTATTTGGTCATCTAACCTATGAAGATGAACTATCCTGGGAGAAGAAGGTCCAATTTTCCTTCCAACTCTTCGCAGGTTTCTGGATTTAAACTTTCTTCTTCTTTTCTTCTTCTTCTTCGTCGTGTATTTGGTCATTTTACCTATGAAGTTGGAGTATCCTGAGAGAAGAAGGTCCAACTGTCCTTCCATCTCTTCGCAGATTTCTGGATTTAAACTTCTTTTTTCTTCTTCTTCTTCTTAATCGTGTATTTGGTCATTTTACCTATGAAGGTGGACTATCCTGGGAGAAGAAGGTCCAATTTTCCTTCCATATCTTCGCAGGTACCTGGATTTAAACTTTTTTCTTCTTCTTCTTCGTGTATTTAGTCATTTTACCTTTGAAGGTGGAGTATCCTGGGAAAAGAAGGTCCTTTCATCTCTTCGCGGTTCTTCCAGGATGGTTTCTGGATTTAAACATTTCTTAAGCGACTGAAGGGACGGGATGTAATGAAGGTAAGGGATGCACTAAAGGGCCTGAAGGGATGGGAGGTATAAAAGGGCCTGAAGGGACGGGAGGTACTGAAGGGCCTGATTGGAAGAGACGTAATGATGGGTTGAAGGGACGGGAGGTACTGAAGGGTCTGAAGCGACGGTTCATGGAGTCTAATTCTTTTTCTTCTTAATTTTATGTAGACTTTACAGTTTTTACACAAACTATTTCCTTTAGTCTTTTTCTTCGTTTTCTTTGGTGAATTTTATACAAAACTATTTCCTATAGATTAATCTTCTTTTTTTTTATGAAGACCTTTTAGTCAGTTTTTATACAATCTATTTCCAATAGTCTAATTCTTCTATTTTGTGTATGTTTTCTTATTTTATGTAGACCATTGGGATAGTTTTTATACAAACTAATTCTTATACTTATTCTTCTCTTTTTTATTTAGACTTTTGGGTTAGTTTTAAGTCTAATAGTCTATTGTGCAGAAATATTATTAACGATATGCACACTTGATGAAAATACATATGTAAAAACGAATGGGATGTGGGATGTGACGATGTAACCTGCACTAGAATCTTTTCAATACTTTTGTTTAATCAGATTTAAACCATTTATATCATCCTATTTTGAATAATTTTCAACACCTTCATATTTGATTTCGTTGACGATATTTAAAGAATGGGGGTTGTGGCCATTACTGAACTCTTCACAACGTTTATATTCAAATTAAAAACTATTTACTATAGTTTAAGTCTTCTTCTTCTTCGTTAATGTAGACTTTTGTGTCAATTTTAAGTCTATCACTCTAATTGTGCAAAAATATAATGCACACTTGATGAAAAAATATAAAAACGAATGGGATGTGACCAACGCTAGATCTTTTCGGTACATGATTTAATCAAATTTTAACCACATTCCAACATCAAAAATTACTAAATTTTCAATAGGTACATATTACAATTTGTTTTCGATGATAATATTTAAAAATGGGGGTTGTGGCCAAACCAATCTCTTTACAACGTTGATAAATAGTCATATATTTAAAACCATTTCGCATAGTCCATGCGTGCAGAAATTGTATATTATACTTCATTCACACTTTATAGCAATATATAAAAAAGAATGGGTTGTGGCCATCACTTGAAAATTTTACAATGCTTAAACTCAATCAAATTTCAAACCACTTTTCATAGTCCGATATTGCAAAATAATTGGGTGACAATATTATAAAAAACGATTGCTTATTTCTTCACGATTTTACATTCTTGGCCAACGGCGGGACATAAAAGCTAGTCTAAAGTAATAAAGCAATCAATATGTTAGTGTGTGTGTGTGTGTGTGTGTGTGTGTGTGTGTGTGTGTGTGTGTGTGTGTGTGTTTGTCTCACGCCTTTTGAAAAACCAAGAGCATCTAAAAATCTAATTTATGTGCGAACGTGTACCAGTATACCTGATGCAGTGTCACGCTAAAAATAATGCGATTAAAATGCTGAATTTTAAAGATTTTTCAATAATTATTTTTTTCATACAAAATTTTCCAAGTCATATCTATCAAAAAAGTGTACATTTTGCACGCAAATATCTGTTAGTTTAAAAGTTAGAAGTACGTATTTACACGAAAAAAATATATTTTCAAGTATAACTTAGCTTTTAAGTGAAAAACATGGTGAATATTTTGTCTAATTATAATGTTTAACTTATTTTTAAAGTAAGCCTTTTGTACAAATGTACATATAACCCCGCCATTTTAATATCTTTTCATACGATATTTAATTTTCCTACCGAATGAATATGTTCTTTAAAATAATATACCTTTGAAATAAATGTGATTATGAAATAATAAAATGAAACACAAGACATTACAGCAAGTTTTAAGACATATATTGTAAAAGTCTGTTAATTATTAGTAAAGATATAGGCGTAATAAAATTGCATAATTTGTTAAAAATATTTGATTTTTCTAACAATTTTCATTTTTATGGCATCGAACAAACCAATGTAGGTACCTACATAATATTCAAAAAATGTCTCCATAACATTTGATATTTTTCACGTTGGAACATGGTTACTATGGTAACGGACACATTCTGATATTCAAATAAAATTTGTTATACATCGAATTCGAATTAATTTAGAACATCATTGTAGGTAGGTACCTACATACCTAATACTTACTACTTAAAAACCAAGAATATACTGATTTTGTATAGGAAAATTATTAAACTATTTTAGGTTAACTACAATACACATTCAATATACCTACAAACTATTTCCTATAGTGAAATTCTTCTTTTTTCTATGTAGACCTTTGGGTGATTTTTTTTACAAACTATTTCTTGGGGTTTAAATCTTCTTCCTCTTCTTTTGTGAAGTCATTTGGGACAGTTCATAAATAAACTATTTCCTATAGTCTAATTTTTCTTTTTCTTAATTTATGTAGACCTTGGGTGAGTTTTTATACAAACTATTTCCTATAGTCTAATTCGTCTTCTTCTTCCTTTATGTAGACCTTTTGGTTAGTTTTTAAACAAACTATTTTTAAACAAACTATCCTTAAGTCTAATTCTTCGTTTTCTTATATTATGTAGATGTTGGGTGAATTTTATATAAAATATTTCCTATAGTTCAATTCATCTTCTTCTTCTTTTATGAAGACATTTTGTTCAGTTTTTTATATAATACATTTCCTAATGTGTAATTCTTCTATTTCATCTTCTATGTAGACCATTGGGTCAGTTTTTATTACAAACTATTTGTTATAGTTTTATACTTCTACTTCTTTTTTTATTTAGTCTTTTAGATTAGTTTTATGTCTAATAGTCTATTGTAACGAAATATTATAAACAACATGCATACTTGATGAAAATACATAAAAACGAATGGGATGTGACCAACACTAGAATCTTCTCATTACTTTTGTTCAATCAAATTTACACCTTTTATTATATCATCATATATTGCTTAATTTTCAATAACTACACATTTCATTTTGATGACAATATATAAAAAATCGGGGTTGTGGCCATTGCTGGATCTTCACAACGTTTATATTCATATTAAAAACTATTTAACATAGCTTAAGTCTTCTTCTTCTGTAATGTAGACTTATGTGTCAGTTTTAAGTCTATCAGTTTTATTGTGGAAAACTATAATAAACTATATGCACACTTGACGAAAAATATAAAAACGAATGGGATGGGACCAACACTAGAATATTTTCAGTACTTTTGTTTAATCAATTTTTAAACCATTTCCCATCATCCAAAATTACTAAATATTTAAAACACATTATTTGCGTTCGATGACAATATATAAAAATAGGGGTTGTGGCCAAATCCAAACTCTTTACGACGTTGTCTTTTTATAATAAGTCATATTTAAAATCATTTCCCATAGTCCATGCGTGCAGAAATTGTATGCGCTTATATATAAAAGCAAATGGATTGTGGCCATCACTTTAAGATTTTACACCGCTTAAACTCAATTAAATTTCAAACGACTTTTCATACTACGGTTAAAAAAAATTATGTGTGACAATATTATGTAGGTATATAAACGATTGCTTATTGCTTCACTAATTTACATTCTTGGCCAACGGCGGGACATAAAAGCTAGTTCTTTAATAAAAGATGGCCAGGAAGACGTCAAAAATTATGGCTAAAGATTTTTAAGCAAAGAATTTTTTTTTTTATAATATAATGTAATATAATATAATATTAATAAGTAAAATATTTATATTAATATGTATTATATATTTTATTTATTTTACATATTAATATTATATTATAGTATAATATAATATTAATATGTAAAAAATATTTTTATTGTGTGGTCACTCTGGCATTTATATCCATGTACCTTGCATTAATTGTACCAGTTGGGTGTGCCTTTTTTGTTGTGGAATAATAGTATTGTCACAATAATGATTTAAGGTACCCAACTGCGTATAGTAAATATTGTATTTTTGTGTGATGGGTGCATAGATGTAGATGTAATGTATCAATATAATATTGTAAATCTCCAACCTCGAAACAGACGTAGTCCTAGTGAGGTTGGTATAGTATTTATAAATGATGTTATAAGTGTCGAGATGGTATAAATAAATAAATTACAACCATCTCAGCCAATGTTCAATAATACATTTTCTCAAGAGGATTTTATACAAACAATAGTCTTAATAAGAAGACTACCGAAAGGTGGAGGGAAAGCTGGACCTCAGCTTCACAGGAATAGGTTTCTCGAAAAAACAGATCTACGATCTAAAATAAGAAGAAGAAGAAGAATAGCCCTAATAAAGTCTTCAACACAAACAAACTGATATCATTAGAGTCTAGAAGTCTTGTGGCTGACTAATGTTACTTGCACAAGTTAGTTAATGGTGGAGTAGATGGTCCGAGTCTATTGCAGCTGCATCCTTTTCATTGCCCTCGGAGAAGAGGTAGAAAGAAGCCCATCTTTGTTTTACATAAACTTACCTAGAACTAACTACTCACGCAATAGGGCATGTACATAATTGTTACAATAAAAACTGTATGAGTGACAATAGTTTTGATATTTTTACCTTAAAGCCTCTATACATCAGAAAATGTTTGATGGAAATTGTGAAATTCTAACTATATTTTGGGTATACCTACACTGGGACTGGTCTTTCAATTGACCCGACAACTTGTTTCTCCAAATGAGAACAAATCCCTCTCTTCTCCTCCTCCTTTTCCTCTCCCTGATCCTAAACCCTCCTGCAATGCTATATGTAGGTTCAAACGTTTTTTTAATTAACTCAAACAAAATATCCATAATACTTTGTTATTGGCTTTACGAATGTAAATTTTATACTATATTTAATACTACTGAAAGCTGTTAAGATCATTCAAATAAAAAAAATATGAAGCGTGAACAACAGACGGACAAGTAGGAGACGATGCACTAATTTGATGAGGCGTTGAATGAGTCAAGACAGAAAAAATGTGGCGTGAGGGACATAGCGTGTTGTATTTATACGATAAAAAACAGTAAATTAATATTTCAAAATGAAAACCTGTGGAATTTTCTCTTTGGTTTAGGTCAAGAGTGAATCGTGAATTGGGATGTCCTCCTTTTTACAGAGGACTATGTAGACGGGAAGGGACGGGTCAACCGCAAATGTCCATCAAGGTAGATATAATAAAAGAGACCGCACCATTGAGGTGACCATTCCACTAAAGCCAAATACCCTCTCTACAGATACACAATTCCGCTCGTCTTCTTGGGAATATTTTCGTTTCTCCAATAATAATGTAATGTATCAGTTTTAAACACAACGTTACAATAACAATTCATAACAACGAAGATGAAAGCTGGTGTTTGTCTGATCCTCTTCACAAAATGAAAATAATCAAATATGGAATTGTTAACTTTGTGGTACATTATTATTATTTTTTTACCATTTAAACCATTTTTACTATACAGTTGAAATTTGCCTGATGAGGGAACGGTTAGTTCCGAAACCGGTCGCACAATTTCAAACAAAAAAAATGGTGAATACAAAGTCATAGTCAAAATAAAATTTCATTTGAATACATAAAAAATAATATTCTATTAGGTACCTATACATTTTTAATTAATCCTGTAAATGAAATATTTTCTTTTACTTTTTTTAACATAATTTTTTGTAGGACTAGCAGCTATATATCAGTGTTACATTTATAATAATTTAACAGCCAATCAAAAGTCTCCGCTGATAGGCCATACCGTCGCGGTTGCAAGATGAAAAATATTACATCACAATATATGTAATATATGTTTCTGTAATAGTTAAAGTTTCATCCTGCAACCGAGGTAAACAAAATATAGATGATATTGGCAAATAAATTACAAAGTATTAAAAAAATGCACTAAGAATACACATCTCGAGTTATTAATATTAGTTAGAAACACGCTAAAGATATTAATTTCGTCGGTAATCAGTGGATACTTGCTTTAGCAAAAATATGGGATTTTGACGTCGCGATTGAGTAGGAACTTTTAATAGATCCATGACCAGTTACCGTCGTTTCATTTTTTTGGTGGTTTTACAGATAGACGTTGGCCTAGACAGAGATATGATTTGCAAAATAAGGCCCTTGTATACCCTGGGCATACGGATATACACAAATATGCACACTAAATTATCTTTTGTTGTATGAAACATGAAAATATTGTATATCACCAAATCTGTGATATAAAATATTTTTCGCGAAGAAAAGGTAGGAGTTTTTTTTTAAATAGCAAGAATAGTAATAAAAATATTATGTAAGAAAAAAACTCTGTAGATTTTTATATATTCAGTCGATTGAAGTTCTACTTAGTAAAAAAATAATGGGAAAAAATTTTCAAAATTTACTATAGTCTCTTAAATACCACCATTTCATTTACATGTTGAATCTCATTGAGTCTCGACATCCTTTTGTACACTAACACTGAACTTTTGAATTGTTGCCAAGTGAATACAGAACAATACTTAATTATAATTAGCGCGATAAAACCGGTGACATATTCGGCAATAAATAATTTTGAAGAAGGATAAGGTACGGGGCTATTTGAGTTTGTATTTAACGTTCAAAACGGAGGGGTTAAGTTAGGTAAGGTTAGGTTAAGTTAGGTTATTCGATGACAGCCCCTGTTTTACAACCCGCGCAATGATTTATTCACGTCAGAAATGTAACCCAATTTAATTATTGTTTACAATTTTAATACAGTCGTATATTTCGCTTCGGCTTAATCATCGTCATGATAGGAATCGTGTTTCACGACAGAGCTTCACTGAATATGTGAATATCAATTCGACGTGTAATTTTTTTATGTATGTTCAGCGATTTCTTTATACTAGTTGCATGTAACACATGAGATCCAACTGTCGATAGCGATAGTATGTATAATGTATAGTTGAAGAATAAGTGCCAAACTATAAACACTTAAATCCAAATTATTGAATATTTTAATATATTTTGTTTTCTATACAACATATGTAGGTATATATGTCAAGATAGGACAGTATGGAGGTCAGTCCTTTTTTCCTACCCGGAATATGAAAACAGCATGACGGTATGTATGTATGTTTGGAGATTTAAGTATCAAACTATTAAGTTTTCTTACATATATTATCGTGTATAGGCGACTCCCATACAAATAGTTGTTATAACGCATATTATGTATAAATATTTTCATTCTGCAGTCCACCTCCTTTATGTATGCCAAATCCCAAACTCCTCCGTGCTCCCAGTTAGCCGGAAAATGTACTTAAAGTTTTCCCTTCACGTATTAATTTATAGAGATATGTAGATTACATTCTTAGGTAGGCATTATTTGTATTTAAGAAAATGGTGATGTTTAAATAAAACGTTACAATTTTGTTTCTGACAATCACTGGTAGGTGGCTGATGGTTACCTTGTGTGCGTTATGCAACAAAAACCCAATAATTATATATTTGGGTTAGTTTCGGACTAACAAGCACGCAGGTCCATTACATAACACGTACCTACAATAGAAGTATATTAATTTCAAGTGGTTAAAGGCATTAATCGCGATTTCCTCTATGTTTTTTCCGTAATTTTAGCGCTGCTTTACCCTGCCATTAAAACAGTATAATTGTTTCTATTTCGGCATTCGTTGGAGCGTAATAGCATAAGAATTTTGTAGTTTTGTCTTATAGAAACTTTGTAGAAAATTGATTTTCATTTTAACGATTTGAGAAACTGCATCCTGAAAGGAGGAAAATACACGTAGATTTTTGTGTTTTTTTTAATCGTAAATTTATTTTAATTAATGTGATTTGTTTCATAGATTCTCTTTAAAGTATTTATATTATGTTGGAATTGTTTATAAGAACAAATAGATTCGAAGAGCTTGCTCAAACTATAATACTTTCCTTTATCATATAGATATATTTTATTTAAAATTTGACTTTTTTAAACATATATGTTCGGATATTTATATTAATTCACGTGAGCATATTTGATATCAAATAAACCATATTCCGACTTCATCCTTTCCTCAAACCCATAGTCCCTCTTCCACCACCTTCCCTTCTATTTTTTCTTTTAAATGATTTGAGTTTATATACTTAAAATGTATTTCTTTTTAAGTGATAATCTATTATAAGTTTCTTTGTTGATATTACTAATATGTATAACTATTTTTTTGCAAATATAAAAAAAAGCCGTTGGTTTTCTAAAAATGAATAAATAAATAAAATATTATGACAATATAGCCCTACAGTGTATAGTATATTTGTTTATATTATGTACAGAAAGATAAATTAATGAACAAATATATTTAAATAAAATAAAATATATGAGACGATGAAGCATCAATATTGAAGCGGCGATTAATGTGAGTCGAGATAGAATAACGCGGCTTTCGGTTCTCTCTGTCTACTCCGCGAGGGACATGGAGTGATTTTTTGAAGTTCTTTTTCATTTCCCACATTCAGGATGTGGTCAGGACCTATTCCATTCCTGTCCACTGAGAATATCTTCTTTGTTGGCCGTTCTATATAATTCTTCCCATGTGGCTAAACCATCTCAATGTGCTCACCATCCTTCGATCGAAGAGGTCTTTCGTTATTTTGCATTATTTGCAAGTGTCTTTTTATCTAGTCATATATTATCATAAATTCAAATGGTCAATCGAAAATTTTTATTTTTTACTACAGGTACTCTAGAGAGTTCGGCGTTGGACACAACTTACTTTGTTTTTTCTTGTAGGGGTTCGTTTGAACCTAGAGCTTATTTACAAACATCACTATTTACTGCACAAAAAGTATATTTGAAATAAACTTGAGTAGGTTTACCTTTCTGATAATTTAAGAATTTCATTTTAACAAATCAATCTTCGAGATAAGTCTTACAGTCACTTTGTATTTTTTGTTTTTCGTTCTTTTATACCCAGTGAAGACTTAATTTATTTGAGTTTTACCTTGTTAAAATGATTAATACGAAATTAATATTTTGTCAACTATTAGTAATTTCAAAATTTATTACAAGGATAAATGTTCACGATTTTTATTTATTTATATTATTGATACGTAAAACCGACAATAATATAATTAAAAAGGTTCTATTATTTTATTAGAAATCAAATGATGAGCATTTTTTTTCAGATTATTTCACAGTTTGCGCTTAGAGAATTTATTGCAGGGTAAGCAAATCTGATAAATATATTTTGGCATATAATGAATTAAATATATTTATGTACTTACTTATTTCAAGATTTTTATTACAGTTGTCTGCAAATTGGAAAAACAGCTACTCTATTAAAATTATTATTTTTTTTTATTTACAACCACAATTTAGGGGGACAAGTCAGGTCAAACGGCGAAATGAAAAACCTCAATTGATACTCATTTTTCAATATTTTTTTACAGAATACACTTGCTACATAGGTTTATAACGTGGGTTACCACCACGATATAGGTTACCATGGAACGGGACTTGCCCTACTGGTTTTCATATCAATATAGTTTTTGCTGTGAGACACCGGCTATGAATAGTGGTTCCACTTTTTTCTATTATCATCGTTTTCGGATGCATTGTAAAAGCTGGGTAAAATCGAAAATACAACAGCAAAAATAACATAAATGTCAACAATGAGGTTCACCACTCATGCTGAATGTTGTCTTTTTTAGGTTAGATGACACTGTTTTTATTTTTATTTTATTATTTGAATGAAAATTACAGCTTAGCTAAGTTGTAATTAAAAAATAGTATAAAAATTTCAATTATTCATAGCGCCAATTACAATGTTCTTATTTAGTATTATGAATAAAATGTTTGAGTTAATTAAAAACAAAAAAAACAATTGAACCTACATATAGCATTGCAAGAGGGTTTAGGATATAGGGAAGGGTCAGGGAGGGGAAAAGGAGGAGGAGAGGAGAGGGATTAGCTCCCTTTTGGAGAAACAAGTTGTCGGGTAAATCGAAAGACCAGTCCCAGCGCAGGCATACCCAAAACACAATTAAAATATAACCATCTCCATCAAACATTTTCTGTATATTGTGCGGTGATTCATGCATTTGTGTTGTTTTTTTAAGGTAATGCACAACCGTTCGCCTGTCGCTGGTAACCCCACATTGTGGATAACATTTTATAGATAACTAGTGCACAATTTTGGATTCATTGCTAATATGACAATATCTTGCAACCACATTATTTTCCTTGTCAATGAATTCAAACGTAGGTACGTTGATACAAATATTTTGCGTGTAATGAAGTGGAAATATGTTTCAATTCATCTTCTTTCGAACCATTCATCTTCCCCAAAACCCTTTGTTTATTATTGATACCTTTATTGTTATAGACTCTACATATCTATCTACTTCTATATGTTCATCTACTCTGTTCTCTTCAAGTATCATCTATTTTACGTAATGAATACATCCACATCATTTTGCCAGTCATTTCCTAACATACCGTTTGCTTTTAATATTCGGAAGTTTTCTATCAACTAAATATTATGTACAGTACCTTCAACATAGCATTTTCAAGTGCATTGATATATTGTAACTAGAGATGTGCCGACTATAACTTTGGCCGACTAGCCGATTAGTCGGTTGTAAAGAGGCCGACTAGTCGGCCGACTATTCGGCCAAGCCGATCATATTTTTGGGGGTATATGACGCTTCGTTTACATCTGACTCACGCACAAATCGCAATCGCCACCTGCGAGCGTATTGGAAAATTATCATTTGGCACTGTTTACACTTGGCTTTACGGGAATCATTGTCCAATTGGTCAAAACAAAAATCAACACGAGGCATTCTTTTTGACATAATAATTTTTTTAATAATAAGTAGATATTATGCTGTTTTATTAGTTGATTACCAAAGGAAAGGTTTCTTTATATTTCAAAATGTGTAAGACTTATCTAAAATAAAAATGTTCAGAAAATCAAGATTTATATAAAATGTAATTCATCCCATATACATTTTATGCAGAAATACATACAGAATTAGAAGCCGGATAGTCAACGCTCTTTGTCTAATAGTGCCGACTAGTCGCCGACTACGAAAGTGGCCGGATAGTCGGCTTTACCGACTATTCGCCGACTAGTCGGAACATCACTAATTGTAACCGATTCTTGTAGATAATATAGGTGACCAATTATTTTTTTCTACTAATTTCATGTAACACATGAGATTCAACTATCGATGGCGATAGTAAACACAAATTAATATTTTTTTTTAAGAAAAAATGAATATGTCATTGTTAAACAAGTACATATACATCTTCTTTTTTTTCCCTAAAATAAGCAAATAAATGCTTGTGCTATAGGTGAACGAAATCGGTCAAGGCAGGATTCGAACTCGCGACCACCGGATTACTAGCCCAGCGCGCTAACCGCTCTGCCATCGACCCATCTTAATATTGTAAGATATTTTGTTTTTCAACTGTCGATTTGTTCAAGAGAATTTTATTCTCTTAATTTCAATTAATAATTGTATTCTCTCGTTTATTAATTAGTATAAAATAATATAATTTTATTCTCTCGTTTCATACAATTTGTAAGACAGTAAACATACACAATATCTCACTCAATAGTTTGATACTGACAAACTACAAAAATACATCACGCTGTTTTCATATTTTGGGTAGAAAAAAAAGACTGACCTCCATACTTTTCTATCCTGACATACAAAACTACATGTTTTATATAGAAATATAGTGTTTATAGTCTGGTACGTATTCTTCAACTATGCATACTATCGCCATCGACAGTTGCATATCATGTGTTACATGCAACTAGTAAATAAATAAATAAATTTTAAACAGTAGGTTAAAGAATATTATCAAATGTTATCCCAAAAATCTGTTAGAAGTTGATATAATATTTTATTTGGGGATATTATGTGAAACGTATACACAGTTGTTGTGGGTACATATAGGTAAAAAGCAAACTTTGTTTTCAGACAGTAGAATGGAAAAAGTTATATTCCATGAGTAGTGAAAAGAGTAGAAGAGTAGAGTACCTGTATAGATATGTCAGATGAAAATGAACACGGACACACAAGTTAACTATTTATGCTGCAAATTTTCCGTCTGTATGAATAATATTATTATACACATATACGTACATAATATACTCCTGTTCCACTGTGATGTGATGATGCAACTGTGTAGACTTTATTTACGCGGTATATGGATAGTTTATTAATTTGTTTTCAAACAATTATTTATTTATTTATGATTTCATACAATTATTTAAGTTTTTCATTTCAAGTCCGGTTTGTTCTTAACCCTTTCTTAACCGATGATTCCTATTGGAATCATTAATGTATTTTACGTATCGACCGCTTACCGCCAATACCTCCTAACTCAAATTTCAATTAAATTTGACCCTTCAACTTCTATCTTACACAGAAGTGATAATTAACACCAAAAACGAATATAGAGTTATACATTGTAAAAAAACAACTATTTTTTAAAGCAATGTTCATAGAAGTTAGAGCTCTTTCTTGGAAATAAAATTATAAAACAGTGTTTTCAGTATGTTCTGTAAAATTTTGTATATTAAAGATAGGAGGTATTGGCGGCAAGCGGTCGGTATATCTCAATGAAAATTGTTATCAGCTGTTTTATTTCTCTTCTTAATTATTAATCACAATATTTTTGATCGCTTACAATACTGAGAATGACGAAAACTTCTGTATTCGGTTATTGTACAGTTGAAAACTCGGTTATTGCGAAATGTGCTTTTCTTGCTAAACACGATTATTTAAAACTTAATAAATGTTAATTTTTTTTATTTGTTTTCTAGCATGATATATTTTTTAAAATAATTAGGTAGGTAAGTAATTATATTTCCTTCAATATCTAAAAATAATTAGAAATGAAAGATTTGTTATTTTATGAAAAGTATATAGTTTTATATATGAATGATGACACTTGGAATCGTTAAAATTTCCAAAAAAAGGAAAAAAAAATTATCAAAATCTCTTTATTTATTTTCATAAAGCTTTCGTTATTATTTTATAACCTTTTCAATCTAATGATATTTTAAAATTGTTATATTTAACTTATGTTCGACCCTATCTTGAATATGCTTCAGTTGTTTGGAACCCCCAGTATGTTACCTATGTAGAAAGATTAGAAAAAGTCAAAAATAAATTTTTGAAACACCTTGATTATAAATGCCGTCTTGCCTTTGATGATAGAATCCTTTCCGCTCGTCATCATAAGATAACATCATTAGAAAATAGACGTACCATTGCAGACATGACATACCTACATACATAAATTATTAAAATAACAATATAACTTTGTTTATTTCCACTTATTTATTTTTATTCCACAACTAGTTTCAAGAACTACCGTTCTCTTCTTCAGGTGGGTTTAAACCCTCCTGAAACAAAGTTATAAACAAAGTTATATTGTTATTTTAATAATTTATTAAAATGAATTTCCACAATGAAAACACCTCTACCTTAGAATATTTACCTACATAGAATTATTGATGGTGCCGTTGACTCTGAGTCTCTTGTTGGGAGTCTACCAATTAATTGTCCCTTTCGTAGTACTAGAACAAATCTTACTTTTAGATTGCCCCTCTGCAGAACTATGTCCAAAATTCTTTCATCCAAAGGGCATGTAACATTTATAATGTTTTTTTAAGAATGTTGATATTTTAAGGCTGCCGTTGTAGCGGGGTGCTTGCGAACAATTGTATGGAGAAACCAACACATGTTGAAAGAAATCAAAATGAAGATATATAAGCCCTGCGTAAGGCCAATAATGACATATGGCATCGAAACCAGAGCCGACACCACGAGAACAAAGAGTCTCTTGCGAACCACCGAGATGAAAACTCTCCGCCCCATCGCAGGTTTAACCATCCGAGAAAGAGTACGAAACTCCGAAATTCGGAGAATCTGCAATGCCGCGGATGTCGTGCGATGGGCTAGAAACAGAAGACGTTACTTGAGAGATCACGTCGAAAGAGCGGATACAGTGAGAGTGGTGAAAATAGCGGCAGACGAGATACCGTCAACCAGCAGACCCCCTGGACGACCGCCAAAGAAATGGAAGGACAGCTGGACATCCGCGTCCCAGGAGTGAATCCGTGAACAAACAGTACCCAGTACTAAAACAAGCAGCAGAAGAAGATATTTTTAGACATACTAAAATAAAATATAAAAATGCCATCTCTGAGACCCTTAGAGGTTTACGGTAGCTGATTCCTGCTTTGTTATTTTTGACTACGAGTGCCACAACATTCTTTTCCCTCTTTTTGTCCTTTTTATTCTGAATTTTGAGTACGTACTAAATTTTAAATAGCAATTTGTTTTACGCTGTGCAGCTAAAAAAGATAATGTAATATCCGCAAACAAAATTGGTCTATGATATATTGTTAAAATTGAATTTGTTGTAATATTTGTTTGTATGACTGTATGTTTGTAAGGTTTAAATAAAATATAAATAAAAAAATAAAAATAATTAGGCTAAAAAAGGGTTAAAATGCAAAAAATCAACAAATTTTGGGTTACCGATAATTTCACGTATAAATTCTTTCGTATAAATTAATCACGTATAAATCTTTTTTAACGCACGCGATATTTACCATTATTGACACGTTACTTCACAGTGTATTATGTGGGTTTATGTAATATCACGTTTAATAATCACATTTTCAGTCACTTTTCGTTATATGCCCTCATAATAATGACAGAATTTGAAAACTGACGTACCTATCTTGGATAAAAAAATAACCAGTTCGATCGTTTCCTGTTTTTGGGTGATTTTATATTTTAAAGTAAACTTCAAATCGTCAATGTGAAGGGTCAGCCGTGTTTCAGTTTCGCTCGCCATTTTGTCATGACAATTCGTGCGTGAGACTGAATCGCTCGTATGAAAATTAAAATTTGTTTTGTGGCGTGTTATGATTAAACTCCAAATGAATAAATAACTGGACAACAGCAACTACAGCAACGAGTTGCTTTTGTATATTTTAACAGATGAATGATTGCTTCGAAAAAAAAAACTAATTTCTATCTGTCCCACATTTTAAAGTGATAATCTGTTATGAAATATTCATGGATGAATAAAATATACCTACCATACACGAAATAATTGAGATATGATTTAGGTAAGACGAACGACTTAGATAATTCAAGATATAAAATGGTGAAAGATTACTGTTGATATATAAATCATTTCGATTAACATACTCATAGGTACAAAAAGGTAAACAAGCCGAAATTGAAGAAATAATTCTGACGCGATCAGGGGTGAAATCTATGCAAGAGCATTGTCACCTCGTGTAAAAGGACTGTTGCTTTCATTGTTTAAAAAACAATTTCCCAATAGATGGTCATTTTCAGCTTATTCTCAGGTGAAAGATTTTGATGAATAACGATTTTGATGAACCTTGCGCAAGCGCATAAAGTGATCACGTGAACCAGCCGATGACAGGTCATTTCTCCTATAACATTTCAACTTCGTCTCTATTGAGATATTAAAAATTAGTCATAAAAAGTTTGCAATATATTTTTACATATTTATTTTATATTTTATATTACCTATTTCTCGAGCAGCTAACACACTGAAAAAATCTAAAGTTAGCAAAGTACCGTTTTGGCTCGGTTAAAGTCATATTGGTAGTTATTAACCAATATATGATTAAAAATAGCAAAGTTGCACTTGGTTATTATCTGACAATTTAATACTGTTAAAATGAAGTTGGTTGCCAATAGCAATGTACTTGTTTAAATTTAACCGAGTAACAGGTACCTATACGGACATGTTGTATTTGACATCTGTCAAATTTGACATTTCATACATAAAAATATTAATATTTCTCAAATTTCACACGATATATTTAAAAAATATTAAATAAAGTATAATACTCGTCAAATTAGACATGTTTTACTGAAAAATTATTGAATTAATTTGAATAAAGATGAGATGAGATATTCGTCAAAGATTATCATTATTATTCACAAATATCGTGTGTTATCGATATCGATTTGCTAATATTTACATTCGAGATGTAATGTAAAGTTTTTTATACTATTTTGATGTTAAGCTTGATTACCAATTAGTATTTTCCGTTTTTCAAAAGAAAGAATGAATAATAACAAAGCTACTGGGTTAAAATTAGCAGATTATTTACTTGGCAATTTTTAGCAACGAACTTTGCAGGTACTATAATAACAAAGTTGCTTGGTTATAATTAGCAGTAAATTATTTATTTTTAACAACTACATTTTTTGAGTGCAGGTATCTAATATTATGTCAAATATTAATTTAACACGCACCCAGTAACAAGTTGCACATTCTGGAGACTTTCGATATTAATCGTCCCACAGATCCAGACAGAAAACACAATTAAAAACTGTGTCTACACCGGGAATCACACCCAAACCCATCTGACTGCTGATCCAAAAATTTGGATCAGCAGTCAGATGGGTTTCTAACCTAACCTAACCAACTGAGTCTCGAAGGCCGACATATATTAGGGAATGTATGTATAATTTGAGCAGCGCACATTATGTTTAATTTGTCTTCAGCGCACCCACGTGTACTAACGTGTATAAAGTTCCTCTTTTTCTACGTCTCCATTGAGATATTATAAGATGATTCACTGGTTCCAAAAATATTTTTTAGCTTTTGTAGAAATTATCTCCGTCTGAACTATACGACATTGAAGGCATTCATAGAACAAATGGATGCATTGAATGCACAAAAAAAACATTACATACATACATCATACAAACTTAGACCGCTGAAATTTATAAATTCAACTTAAGGTACCTAATGTTGTTGTTACTGAGGTTATGTAAAGGGAAACCTACGAATTATATTAAGTTTTGACGTGACGCGTTCTCTTTCTAATGTATAATTATGAAAGTAAAAAATGTATAATACATACCTTCACATTATTTCAGTGTTTGTCAACCTTTTCGACACTAGGACCTAAAATAGCCATATTCAGAGACAAATATCAAGGAAGCCGTGTTCCTTGAAGACGATTTCATTATTGAAAGTGACGTCACATTATCAATATTGTTTTGAGGAATCTTCAAGAATTACATTAGGTGAATACATTCCTTGGTATTCTGTTATTCAGAGATAATTATATATGTTCTGAGCATACGCATTCTGCTACTTTCAAGGTACGTGTATATGCCTTCAAGTGTTAAATAAGTTTTTGATATGGTAAACATTGTTAACAAGCAGTTGCAGACATTTATAAAAGGAAGACTTCATAACATCATAGTAAAAATCCCTAATTCAGATTGTGATATAGACATTCACATACATGATACCAAGTTATCTTAACGCTTGTGCTTGTAGTCCAAAAGTTATTTATAAGAGCTTTAAGCTTGAATAAGTTGAATTGTACTTTCATTCACATAATTTGATAAATATTGTAATATTTGGTTAAACAAATATACGTTATATGTGCCGCCGAGATTTTTTTAAAAAATTTCCTGGTGACATTTTACTGTCATATATTACTTTATCGCAATAACTTTAAGTCACACAGGCATTCAAAAATTATTAATTACATTGGTGCATCAACTACTCAGCCAACACTGACAATCGTCTTGAAACTAAAGATTGGAATAAAGTAAAGTATTATCTACAGTATATTTGGAGTCCGAATAATTCCGAATGTGCCCTGAAATTTGCGAGATTCCCTTTTTATATTGTTAAATATGTAAGATTGTCAACAGTATGCAGCCGCCAGGTATTGAGCTTCTTTGGTCACATTGCCAGGAGAGAGCCAAGTGACCTGGAAAAAAGTATTATCACAGGAAGTGTACCAGGCAAAAGAAGTAAAGGCAGATCTCCTGCGCGATGGTGTGACCAAATTAAGATGACCTTTATTCGGCGGTGCGAGCTGCGGAGGGCAGAGAGGACTGGAGGCGACTCGTTCTGTCCATTGGCTGCCCCATAGATCGCGACCCTCATCAACGAGGAAACGAAGAAGAAGAGAAGGGAGATGTAAGCACATTGACTATTTTTGATTTTTAAATGCTGTGTATGATTTTGAGTTTTTTTATTTGTATTTTTATTTCGTGTTGCTTCTGGGGTAACTTACAGGGACTATGTCAAATATTAATTTAACACGCACCAAATAACAATTTGCCACACATTTGGAGACTTTTTTTGTTTCACAGATCCAGACTAAAAATTCAATTGAAAATGTCTCAACAGGGAATCTAACCCGGTACCTTATTATTTTGTCACAGATTCACTTACGTGTACCGTCAAGACTCACTCGCAATAGTGAATGTTTCGCCTTACAAAATGTCTACACAAATTATTTGTTTGGCTCACCAATGCAGAGACTTCCATGACTTGCAAATAAGTTTGAGCAGAACGATGTCTTTGCATTGGGTTATGGTGCATACAAGAGTTTGTTGTGACATATTTAATGAAATGATTATATTATGTAATGAATGAATCTTGACTTTCTATGTAATATTATTTTTCTTTTGTAAATATTACTGTAAACAAATGTATTTTTAAGTTGCACTGTTTCTTCTGCTGATTTGTGTTCAAATTTTATTTGTATATACCTATCTTTTTTACATTTAGTTGCTTCACGTATTGTTTTATTCACTTTTTTAATATGTTTTCTTTTTTTGTTTCCTTTTACTTAGTGTATTATTGTTTTTAGTCTCTATGTTTTTTCTCAGTACCTATGTATGTATATTTTAATGAATGTTTGTAAAAGGCAATACATGCCGTATGAGAAATAAATATTGTTGCATACGTCGTCCCTGTTTCGCGCTAGTCAAGTCGTACAAAATGTATGTCGGATCATAGAATAATAATAAAACTATAGAATACTCATTCCCATACAATATCTCGCTGAAAAAGTGAAGCCGTTTTATTGGCCGGCTCGTGTTAATGTATGTATGACTCTGCTGGTAGACATTGTTCGTATAGTACTACTCGTTATGACTGCGTAAATAATTTTGCAAGCAGTTAAAAAATTCCCCTTTTTAGAGAACGTATCACACAGATGGCCAAATGATTACTGTATGCTCGTAGCAAAATGTTGACCAAATTAGTCAACATAAAGCAGTTGCGCGTTTACTGCAGGCTAAAGAGTATTCTATACTATTATTATTCTATGGGCGGGATGATCTCCACCGCTTCTACAGTACGAGAAGTTGTGAAAAACTCGCTAAAAATTCTCAGTGCCTGTGAGGTCATAAAAAAATCTTACGCGTTTTAAGTTTGAAAACTACTGTATAATAAGCTAAACTGCTCGCAATAAAACAACATGGCGAATTTCTGTTTTAGATTTCATTATTTGATTACTTGACGAAATCAAACGCGATATTTTTATCGTCAAAAAACAAAAACATGCGAATAACGACATGTAATTATGAATTCTTAATATTGAGTAGCTTTTTCATATATATTATAAACCTACCAATTGTTTCATTCTTAACGACAATTATATGTTTAAGTAATAACATAACTCCTTTAAATGTTTACTTTAACTGTAAATCGTTTACTTGTGTATGGAAATAAAATTCTCAGTTCTCGAATTTCGTAATCATTAAAATAATTGTGCCGATTTGAGACATTTTACTTTTAATGCTTCATTTTATTTTGAATTGAACGTAAACGTATAAACGTTGGAAATTAACAAAAAAGGAAAAATATGTGGTGTGGAGTTATTTCATTGTAAGATTATAAACTTTGAAATGAGTACAAACATAAAATAATACATTGAATAAATATTTTCGTCACTTTACCGCGTACCTACTTATAAAGAGTTATTAACAAGCCTCGAATTAAAAAATAGACCGTGTTGGTTTATAAATTATTGTAAAATATCAAAAGGGGTTATAAAATGTCTCTATATAAAAAACTCTTTTAACCACAAAGTATAAGTACTTTCGAGATAATATTTAATGGAAAATGCTAAATTGCTGGTTGACGTCTTGATCTATATCTTTCCCTCATAGTAGGTACCTACAAGCATTTGCTTATTTAAGACTATGTATAACGAGTAAACGCATTATTTGTTTCCAGGACATACAAATAATGTGTTTACTCGTCATAATTCTGTTCATACTTATATAAAAGCATGATAGACACTTAATATTTTATTTACCCAATATGTAGGGCCAATCTGCCGATAGCGATGACTTGCTCTAAGGAGAGCAATATATATTTTTTTTCATCTAACCGTAACAAATTATAACATTATTCTTGAAAACAACAAATGATCGTACCACACGAGCTTTTCCCATTTATTCTCCTGAATTTCTCAGTTCCTCTTTTGAAGTACAATCAGTCAGACTATGGACCAAATTTAATGACGATATTACGACGTCTCAATCGATTAGACTAAAGCTGTTGTACCTGGGGTTGACACTCTTTTACCAACCTCTATCTTCCTCCTATCTTTATTGATGTGATTTTACATTCAATCATGTTACGTTTTTATGTTTACCGTTTTTTTTGTTATAAAATTATTGTAGGTACCCTTACCTACAGATTATGAACTCAGATTGCTCCGTTTTTTTTTGTTATAAAATTAATGTAGGTACCCTTACCTACAGTTTATGAACTCAGATTGCTTTGGTTGGTTGGAAGAAATCACCTGATGGTAGTAAACTTGTTATTTTGCACATAATATTTATTTTATTTATTTTATTTATTTTTTTTATTTTATTTATTTTATTTATTTTATTTATTTTATTTATTTTATTTATTTTATTTATTTTATTTATTTTATTTATTCGATTTATTTTATTAATTTTATTTATTTTATGTAGGTATTTTAATTAAGTATTTTATTTATTTTATTTTTTTTAATTTATTTCATTTATTTTAATTAAGTATTTTATTTATTTATTTTATTATTTTTTATTTTTTTATTTATTTTATTTATTTAATTTATTTTATTTCTTTTATTTATTTCATTTATTTTATTTATTTATTTACGGTATATAACAACCATTTACACAGAAAAGAACAAAAAATAACATAAAAAAACATATCATAAACACATCATTTAAGTGCATAAAAATATAAAAAAATAATCAAGTAGGTATAAAGAAAGAAAATCAACCAAGAATGTTCAAAAGAATTAAAATATTGTACATAAATTAGAATAAATAAGTACATAAATGATTCTGTTGCCATCTATCAAGAACTTACGATTTTGTTTTTATTGCAAGTAATTCGTGTGCCTTAAATTTGAGGATCTCGACTATTTCTTACAGTAAAGAATTAGGTATCTAAGTGTTTAGGTATTTACTAACATAGACCAAATAAGTACTGGATCTAAAGAAACAAGTACCTAGTAGGTACATATGCCAGTCCCCCTTAAAGAGAGTCCCGATTTGTAATCAATCATATGTTATCAGTTATACCCCCAAACCCCAAATAGAACACCCAAACCACACTGACTAGATACATACATGACTAGATATTGATACAGTCATACCTACCAACAACAAATCGATTCACAAAAAATATTATTACCTAAGGATTATACGAAGATCACGCTGCGATAATAGTTTATCAATAAGTAAAGAAACAAAACACTTACCCCAAAAATCCATGTCTATCCTGAGGGAGGCAGAAAGGTCAGAGCTCCAAACAAATATAAGTAAGTAAAAGACTTTTTGTAAATATTTATTATGAGTATTTTTTTATATCAAATTATCAGCAAGCAATACATGTTATCTGTTTTGTTACCATGTCACACGTAATATCAATTTTGTGTTTTATCACAGCCCAAACTACAAAGTCAAACGACTCCATATTGATATTTATTTAATTTTTTTTTATTTCTCTACCACACCATTTAAATAATCGTCATTAAAAATAGATAATTGCTGCCCAACTAGGTATACCTGTTCTAGGGATAGCAGTGTACATAATATTATTATATTTCACAGGAGATATATAGGTTGTACCTATTTGCATTTTAAAAAGTATCTAAACAATATAAACTTAGCTATTGTATACAGATCAAAAAATGGAATTGGAGTTACATATCTTGATATGTATATACATTATTGTGTATGTAGGTATCTTGTCATTTTTATTTTTATTTCATAAATTTAGACAAAAAATATGGACTTTAAAAATACATTCAATGACTCCTAATTAAAATTGTGTCCTCTGTATAGCCCAACTTTTATATAGATAATTAATACTGATACAATTTAAATTTAAAGAAACCAATGCAGTGGAATGTTGAATGTTGGTCATAAACCACTTATTTTCAAACAAAAATCTATACAAAAATAAATCTAATGATGCTTACACAGATGTTAATAAACTTTCAATTAAGCTTCGTTGGTATTTACCTATTGTACCCCTCTGTTGAGATTCAATAAATAATTCAACTGTTGTGCTTGTAACGGTCATCTTTGGGTGTAAGATTCAAGTCAAATTCTTGCAAAAGTGCAGTATGTTATCTGTCTTATGCTGTGGTAAAACTTTTCAAAGTTTATGAAACGAACTATGGACTTATGGACAAAATTTCCACCTCCCTTATGTTGGACGTCATGTTTTGAAATAGTTATTTAAAGTGACACTGAAGTTTACAAAACACATCGATAAAATAACAAAGAATTTAGACATCAGACATGCATAAATTTTGTTTTCAAAGAAACTATTCCAAACGTGTCTGAATTTTAAAGAAACAATTTAGATTTAGTTGGAATTTGATTTTGACGAAAAAAATACTAACCAATTTATTTGTATATTGCTAAAATAAACAGAGTTAACCTAGACATGTTTTACTCGATTAAAATTTTTACAATAATTACATGGGTATATCAATAAAAGTACAAAAATAAATGATATCACAAATTATTAACATATCAATAAATAATAAGTTGGAATATAATAAGAGAACCAAAAATTCAAAGCACCCACAGGGCTTACGACCTCTTATCGCGGTTAACGCGATCCCTTGATACACTTGCGCAACGTTCACCTTTATTATGCCTTCTTATTGAGTTCCCTATCAATCCAATTTCGAAAAGTTCTGTACCTATATTTTAATCATGAAATTCTGTTCGTTTGAATTTACGATGAAAAACACTTTCGCCATCTATGAAGTGACGAAGAAACTTTTTTGTAACGCAATTTTTGAATTTTTTTGAATTTTTCTTTGCACTCTGGTAAAGGGAAATATGTTGATTGTTTTAGTTTTTATATACGTATTGTAAATTAAATAAATAAAATATAGTATATTTTACAAAATATATTTTATTTTATTCTGGTTTAAAAATAGAATATGTGATAAAGTTTTTTTTTCTTCTTCTTCTCTTTGTGTCTAGTTTTAATTTTTGCTTGCTTTTTTATCATTTATCTCTTTTTTCTTTTATCCAACTGTCGATTCGTTCAAGAGAATGAAATTCTTTTGAAGGAAGAGGCAGTTTAAATCCAAGACGCGTGTATGAAGGAACACGATTGTATGCAGGGTCTATATTTTTTACGGTTTTTCCAACTTTGAAGTCAAAAAACACCAACTTAGAGGCTTGGCAGCATATATGTTCCATATACGGATTTACTCAGGATTCGGAGTAGAATATTTCGTGTGTGTGTGTGAGGGTGTGTGTGTGTGTGTGTGTGTGTGTGTGTGTGTGTGTGTGTGTGTGTGTGTGTGTGTGTGTGTGTGTGTGCGCGCGTGTGTGTCCCTTATAACTTTTGATCCGCTCAATTTACTGAGCCCAAAATTTCAGAATACATAGATGGTTATAGGCCTACAAAACTTTTATACTCAGAATTTTGAATTTTCGTTTCAGTCAGGGGTTATCAACTTTTGAATTTTTACTTTATTTTTCCATAAATCTCAGAAACCATAAAAGCTCGAACGCTGAAAATTGGTATGAATATAGGAAAATACTTTTTAATGATAAATTTATGTGTTCAACTGCCTATATTTCTAAAGTTTTTAAAAATATCGAAAAAAGCCGAAATACCCCAAATAGATAATTTAATTTTCTATAAAAAATATATGCATCGTAGTAGTAGGTACATCAATTTTTTTTAACAATTTTTTTAAAAATTGAATTTAGTGACGACATTGCTTCATACAATATGTATGGCAGTCGCCTTTACACAATATGTAAAAAGACTTTATAGTTTGATACTTAATCTCCAAACATACATACATAACATCATGCTGTTTTCATATTCCGGGTAAGAGAAAAAGACTGACCTCCATACTGTCCTATCTTGACATACATACCTACATGTGTTGTATAGAAAACAAAATATCTTAAAATATTCAATAATTTGGATTTATGGGTTTAAATTTTGGTACTTATTCTTCAACTATACATACTATCGCTATCGACAGTTGGATCTCATGTGTTACATGCAACTAGTAATATTGTATTTTGTTGTCTTATATTGTCTTTTCTACTTTTTCTTTGACTCCTTTTTTATTATTTGTGTTATTGATGTATTTGCACTTATTCTTATTTTGTTGTGCCTTCATTGTTATTATTTATCTTGTTTTATATTGTAAATGCCCTATTTAGGGCGAATATATATAAAAAAAAATAAAATAAATAAAATAAATAGGTAAATAAATAAGTAAATAAATAAATAAATAAATAAATAAATAAATAAGTAAATAAATAAATAAAAAAAATATTTAAATAAATAAATAAATAAATAAATAAATAAATAAATAAATAAATAAATTAATTAATTAATTAATAAATTAATAAATAAATAAATAAATAAATACATAATAAATAAATAAATAAATAAAACTTTAATTAATTAATAATTAAATAAATAAACAAAATAATTAAGAATAAATATGTTGTTCCCAGTGTAGGTAATGTTAATAGGTCACCAGGTTAGCGCATCCTATTCCTATCTTTATTTCCTCGCATACATTAATCCCCATTTACAGCACTGTTCATCTGCAAAGCAAATAGTCACCTAGATTAATTTGGCTGCAATCCCAATGGCTTTGAAAAAGGTAAAAGTAATTGTTGCAAATTAGTATTGCTCCAATGCTTTTTAAATTAAGTATTAGTAGCGGTATTATAGATAACATTGGGTTCAATTCTGAAAACGCTCTAAAATTTTAATGAAAACCTTTTTAATTATGTATTTTTTGCTATTACGAAGATTGGATGAATAAAGGAAAGTAAAATTACAAAAATAAAACTTATTATATTATAAAATGGATATAGTTTGAAGTGACAGTTCTGGTGATAAAATTTTTGATTTTATTTCAAATTATAATTCGTCTTCGCAATTGAAACCAAAATAATATCGGTTTGACAAATATAACACAAAAATTGATAAAACAATTATCTGTCAAATATTTATTTAACATGCACCCAATAACAACGATATGAATCGTCTCACAGA
Organism: Molanna angustata; assembly: GCA_963576475.1. Taxonomy (NCBI): domain Eukaryota; kingdom Metazoa; phylum Arthropoda; class Insecta; order Trichoptera; family Molannidae; genus Molanna; species Molanna angustata. The sequence continues at coordinate 34,642,697 of OY754969.1, read as the reverse complement.
TCCAGGCTGAAAACACAATTAAAAAGAAAAAAATAGGTGGTGGCAGTGCTGTAAGCGCTTTTGGTTTTTTAATCACGTGGTCGCGAGTTCGATTCCTGCCACGACCGAATTCGTTCACCTATGGCATAAACATTTAGGCTCAATTAAGGGAAAGTATCAGGATGTACATATATGTAATTATTGCAAGGATTTTAAAAGAAAGGGAGTGTTGTGATAAATAGTATGACATGAACGCAATATTCCCATAAGAAGATTTCGTGACAAACATGTACCTACATAATTAAATAAGACGAACAAATAGATATGGAAAAACGCTGCAGAAATAATAGCCGACACGACTCGAACAAAAGATCTGCTCAGAGTTTTAGAAACGAAGGTTCTATGTACGTGCTATCAAGAATATCGTGCTATCGCTATGTGAGACCGAGGACATCATACAGTGGTGCATGGGGCCAAAAGAATATGATGGAGGGATCATATTGCGGCCAACAACATACCACCAGGTCAACGCTTTCCCGAAAGACTACCATAAAATAGAGGGACTGTTGGACGTCGTCCTTTCAGGAGTAACTTTCTGAGGAAAAACAGAACCATGATCTACATAAAGAAGAAGAAAAAATAAAATTAGGAAACGGCGTGATAGTATAATTGTTCTGTAGCGTGAATACGAATCATCTGTCTTGACTCTCCTCGCTTCTACATATGTAACTGCTCTACTTCCCTAGACAACGTGTCTTTAGCCCAAGAAAAGAAACAAGAAAAGATAACTCAATGTATGGAAATGACAGATGTCACGTGACAGACAACTGTCACTTCCATACATTTATTGTTTCTTTTCTTGAGCTAAATGACATGCTGTCTAGGGGGGCTGTTACGTTTCTGCTACACACCGATACTTGCTCGCACGTGGCCTCGAACGCGTGTCATTCGGACTACGTTATGTCGCGGTGAGTGCTCAATATTGCCGTGAATAATCGTTACATAAAGCATCACATGTGTAGTAATATATTTATTTAATTCAGCTGTCAACATTTTATAATTGTTTTATATGACAATACTATTGTTATTTACTTCCGCTTTCTTTTGTTATCTATGGATGTATCAATGGACATGAATGTGTTCCATAGCGTATGTGGTTCTCATGTTGTATCCTCTTTAATCGAAAAAGTGTTATCATGTAGTGCTGTGCCTTATCGCCGCGAATAACGCGCCGTACAAAGTGATATTATATACGTACAAAGTGCTATTCTCTTAGCCCGAGTTGCAATCGGCGATTCGGCAACAGTTTGTATGTATGTCCTTTAAAAATATCTACATACATAAACAATTTGTAACAAGTAAACCTTAGTCATTATAAAAAATTAAGAAGCATTAAATTTATTAGTCTAAATGAGGTATGTTCAGTTTCGAAACTAAATAACTTAACTCAACACATCATTAGCAAATTTTTTTCCAAACATTTGTTAAAAACACGAGATCAATTTGTTAGCGACTTCCATTACGAAAACAGGTCGTAAACATGGCAGCGTGCGAAAAAAATAACACATTACATTCTCAAATATATATTTTTTTAATTGCGTAATACCCAATAAAAAAATATTATTAATGTTTCATTTTGTGCGATTATAGCGCTGCCCGGTGCGGTCCCTGGTTTTCTCGAATATCAGGGGTGTGCCAAGGTGTGTGAACATAATATTAATTTTTCCAGCGCCGAAATTACTCGTGTTTTTAATGTGTGTTGTACGCGATGAAATTTACGCTTTTATGTTTCGAAATGACGCACTTATGTGTCGTTCTGGGGGTTGTACGCTCTCTCCATTACGCCATTCGCCATTTTCTTTTAATAACTCGATATGAAAACGTGCGGTCATGAACGTTACACACATACAATCACACACACTCATACACATGCATGAGAAATATTAATGAAGCGACATTAACGGAACGATCATGACAGAGTAAAAGGGATGAGTCTAACGTTTTTTTTTCTCACCTGTCCTAAAATTATACTCAATTCAAAGTATTTAGGAATTTTCTTTGAAATGTTCCTACATACCTACGTAACTGCACCTATGTACATATACCTGCATATTTTTTATTAATGAAAAATGTTTTTTAAGAATCTGACTCTTGAGTCAATGGTTCAATTCCTGGCGGTGGCATAATTTTATACTGTAATTTATGTTTAGATTTGTGATTCGAAAACTATCTCAAGTCTTTAAAATTAGGCAACTTGCAAGTAAAACTAATATTTGTGCTTGTTTTTCGTTGAGCAATAAAAATGTCAATAATATTTTCACTTATTCACTTATATGTATTTTTGTCACTCAATTTATATAAAACCTACAATACATATTCGACATATACAATCAAAAGATACAAAATATTGCAGTTAACCACTCTCCTTTATGTATTTAAAAACAAAAAAAAATAATGAAGTGCTATACAAAAAGAAGTGAATATTTATAGCAAAAAGTCAATATTTGAGAGATCCCAATGGGATATAGTGGGGAGATTTGATTTTGAAATTGTTAAGGCAATTTTTTTATTGCAGATTATCAACTAGTATCATGCTGAGATTGTATTGCTGAAGTTACTTGTTTGCGAGGATTTTAGTGTTGGCCACAACCCATTCGTTTATATTTATTTTCAAGTTAGTAAATTCAGTTTCCAGTCTTTGTTTTATTTCGACCTATTATTTTTCTCATTTATTGATTTTTCTATTAATGTGACTTTGATGTTTAATTTATGGAACGACCTCTGTAACAAACAAACTGTTATTTTTAAAGGATGAATTTTGTAATGAGAGGTTTTTATAGTTTACCCGTAAAGCGATCGAACCAAGAACTTTACAGGTTTTCTATTGATCGTAGAAACACTCTATTTACTGCTATATTCGATGGATTATTATTGCAATATATATTTTTCCTTTAATTGCCAGGCCATAATTTTGGGCGATGGACGTTAAAATTTCAACAGTGATAATGTTTGAAATTTCCTTGGTTTTGGCAGTTAAAATTGGCGGTATAATCGCGGGGGAGGGGGGTAATACACGTATAAATAGCGTGTTTAGTGCTTAATACAAGATTAACTCGCATAAACTTTTGTTGGATTGGATCATAACCGTTTATCAAATAAATACTTGAAATGAGCTTTGCAGTCGCTACAATTCTCATGTAAGGTCGCCTTCACACGGCGATATTTCAAAATGTTTATTTTTTATGACTGAAATTTTCCATATACTTAATTCAAACCCAGACAATTAAATAACAGTAAGACATTAACAGTGTTATGGTTGGACTACAATTTGATCCCTTTTCTGATTTTTTATAAACATGAATCAAGAGTTGAATCGTGATTGAACCGGCGCGGCGACGGGGTTAGTTTGACACTGGTTCAACTTGACATTTCACAATTTTGCAATAACTATGACACAAGATAAAAGAAAACACAAAAAACGATTTAATCCATTAGAATTTTTGATTGACGTTGAATTCAAACGAAAATATAACAAAATATACAAAATTCTCTAATGTTAAAAAGCGCTATAGCTTGAGTTTTACAGAAATATTAAGTGTCGTGCACGTGCTTCGTGCCGCGCATGTTGTTCTGCGGTCATGACAACCAGCTCAACAAAACTATATCTAGGGTTCAAATGTTTTTTAAATAAGGTTTCAGGTGAAAGTGGTTTCAGTGGAATAAAACTTTGAACCGGGTTCAATTCAACCACGATTAAACAACGATTCGAGGATTTTTTATAAACAATAGAAAAGTTTTATTGTTCAAGAAATTAAAATGCGATAAATAGGTCTTGGCACTTTTGCTAGACACGGTTCTTAAAGGATGTTTTATGAACTGAAATTATTGATTGCAATTTAAGTAACAATAATACATGCATAGTTTTTTTGCAAAACGATATAAGATCCTGATCATTTCATCAGATACGGTTGGTATCCTCAGATACAAAAACTTGGTTGGGTAAAAAACAAACTTTTAATATATTTATCGAACATGCTTATCACCTGAACCTACTGTCAAAAAACAAGAGAGTGACATTCAGATAGACGGTGTGCTGAGTTGGAGAGAAAATGCCATGGACAGAGTGCTATGGAAACGATTCCTTGAAGAGGCCAAGGCCTATCCTGGATTGTAGAGCCACTGATGATAATAATATCAGAACTTGATCCAAGGCTGTAAAACTCAGACGCTGCCCATATGGGTGAAGAGGATACAAGTACCAGAGCCACACGAAAAGTAAGTACACTAGTGACATAAGGACACTTTTGCAGTAAGAAATTTTTTTGATAGAAAATTGCAATTTGTACTCATATATTACTATGAACCGTTTATTTTTATATATATATATTATTTTTGAATATCATGTGGCAAGGTACTTTAAATAAAAAAAAATATAGATATACATATAAAAATAAAAAGAATATTAAAAAGAAAACATTTTGTACATTAAGATGCATGCGGGTCAAAAATTCATCAATTCAGAGTCAAAAACAATAGGTAATAAACACATCGTTATTGTTTAATATTTGGTTGAGAATCATTTGCTTTTGATGACTGCTTCTATTCTTCTTGGCGTGGAGTCAACTAATCGCACCTACTAATTAAATTGATTGCATTTTTTTCCTTATTTATATTTTTTTGTAATAATCAAAACAGTCTGTAGAGTAAAGTGTAAATGACTTATTGTACGTTTTAATTCTAACTATTTAGATAGAGGCATTTTCTTTTATAATATTGCAACAGAAAATATAATGATGACTAAGATATAATTCTGGGATATGATTTTACTCAGCGGAGAGGAATAAACCTTAAACAAACCAAAGTTGTTTACTAATTCAATATCTCGATTCAAATTTCTTTTAAAACTCAACCGAGTATTGGCACGTGTGAAGCAAGCATTTGTTACCCCCTAATGTTAGCTACAAAATAATAAACGAAAAATGTTGGGTTATTTTGTGTATAATTTCAGATATCGTAACTCAGAGATACCCCACCAAGCTACAGTTACAGCCACTACCGTTTCAGTAATTACACCTTAATCTGTTGTTTACTGTAGAAACTTTTAGACTATTACCTTTGAGGGGGTTACAGAACAAAAATAACGTATTTATACCTATATTATTATTATTTGTTCTATACTTTACTTAAACAACATTTTTTTGATGCTATACATATTCGAGTATCAACTGTTGTAAACTAGTGGCCTGCACAAAACTCTCCTGTCCTTAAGTTAATGAAGTTTTTGTACACTTTTTTTCTCTTATTGAAAGTGAGAAAATCTCTGAATGTACTTTTACTGTCTTGAGACGAACTCTATAGCGACCCGCATAGAACGGAGAAGGAGACTGGAAAAACCACCATCTGATCTTTTATAAAGTTGGTAGGTACATATGTACATTTGTATTTAATCTTTGAATAAAAACTATAAAACTTAAAAAAAAACTGTTAAATATCCTACCATAATTCACTACTCTCTGCCTTCATAACCTGAGAATCTCTACCATAGCTTGGTGCCATTCACCATTTCCATTACAATTTTATGGGTTCAAATAACCGAGTGGTCACTGTATATTTTTATTTTCTGTTTATGTTCAATTATTTTCGTTGATTCTTTTGCATTCAATAACTTAGACCAAATTGGAAAAGAAGTGCCTCAAAATAGACTCGTCTAATGAGGCAGTAAATTTAATAGGAAAATTGTACAAAGTATATTTATTGTAAGTTTTTTTTATATAGTTATTTTTTTGTTATTGTAATATGTTAAAATAATAGAAAATAAAAATATTCATTTCAAGCATTTAATATGTTTGTCAGATGAAATCACAGAGAAGAAATGAACGTAAGTCTAAAGAAAACTAATCAGCTCTAAGTAAATGCACATTACTCATATGATATCAGTAGTATCCAACTTAATTTGGGATGTACAGAAGATCTCCTATACAGGGTTGAAAAGTCGCTGAAGACAGAGCGGAGTGATGAATGAGATGCATCGCTTTATTGCCAACCAATTCCTAAGATTGAACCTAAATGAGAATAAGACATCATTTCATAGTAGGTTCGTCATACGCAATTTGGGATTGCAATTGCTGGATCCCGCAAAATCCAACACATTTTTCGGCTTTCTGGATCCAGCGAAATGCGCTATATTTTGCGCTGCAGATCCGACAACAATTTATTTTCCAATTTTGTCGAAAAAGTCTACGTTGTTTTAATAAAACATTAAGATTCCATGTAAAATTGTAAGAGCTTTTACATAGAATCTAATTTTTTTTTATAAATAAGTTACTTATAATAATACGAGTATCCTCGTAATTTTTTTTTCATTTATGATATTAAATTTAAAAATTTAAATGTTAATTTAATAATAATTGTTTAAAAATAATTGAATAATATTTTTTTAATTTTGTCAATACTGACGGTGTTGAATATGTAGAATTCCATAATAATGGGTATTTTAAATGAAACAACTGATTTGGTCTAGATATATATTTTTTCCTGAATCCAGGACGACCGTTTCAGCTTATTAGGGCCTTATCAACTTAAGGGCTTAATAAGCTGAAACGGTCGTCCTGGATTCAGGAAAAAATATATATGTAGACCAAATCATTTGTTTGATTTAAAATACCCATTATTATGAATAATAATTGTTTAATAAAATAATTGTTTCTAAAATAATTTAATAATAATTGTTTATAAAAACTTTTGATGAAAAAAATAGAAAATACACCGCTTTAGGTAACGAGATTAAAAGACTTTGGCATTCTCGTAAAATAATAATATTACCGTTTATTATTTCAGCCACTGGCATTATTCCAAAATCGTTAATACGTAATTTAGAAATTATAGATCGAAAAACTTAATAGTAAAAATGCATAAACCGGCAATAATGAATACATGTAGAATCGTTAAAGATTTTTTTAACGTGAATATTTGGGAATCAGTAGGGTTGTTAGGTAGTATAGAGACCTCCTCAGAGCCTAATCCTTTGATATGTTAAGTATCTGGAAGGGTGAACCATTCCCAATTGAAAGCTTGATGATGCGTTTGTTGCATTTTATTTTGCTCTTTTAAATAATTTATAATTTACGCATTGATCTGCTAATTCTTTTGAGGAAGTGTATAATGGAAATAATAATAATTACCATTAGTAAATTGGCAAGCGCCGTAAAAAAATATAGTTTTTTATAACCATTCCAATGTATTGCTCTATGAACAGAAATAGTAATCAATATAATAACTTTACAAGAAAAAATAACGACAATCAAGAAGACATATGATTTATTCATACTATTTTCAATTGACCAAAATATACTCTATAAGTTGATTTATATTTATAAGAATATGAGTCTTTATTACAGAAAGCAAGATATGGGATGTCCAAGGTGCGTTTGTGGGCGGCAGAGGATGTATAGACCAAATTTTTTCTCTGCGCACGGTCACAGAAAAGGTTCTGGATAAAAATCAGAAAATTTTCTGTGCCTTCATAGACCTAGAAAAGGCGTATGATAAAGTTGTTAGAGAAAAATTATGGGATATACTAGCAGTGTATGGAGTGAAGAGCAAACTAATACGCGCAATCGCGTCATTATATGAGAACAGCGAAGCATGTGTTCGTGTCAACGACACAGTGACAACGTGGTTCTCTATAAATAATGGCGTTAGACAAGGGTGCGTGCTATCTCCATGGCTCTTTAACTTGTACATTGATTTCTGCATAAGAGCCCTTAAGGATGAAAGCAAGGGTCTGAAATTGAGTACCGTAATGGTGCGAGATTTGATGTATGCAGACGATAAAGTTCTATTAGCAGAAAGTATGGAAGAGTTACAGTATCTTGTAAGTATGGTTTATGAAGGATGTATAGAGAACGGACTTAGGATGAATGCCAGCAAATCAAAGACAATGGTCTTTGAAAAGAGTGAAAGCAGAACAGCGTGTAAAATAAGAGTAGAGAACGAATGGCTCGAGCAAGTCGATGAATATGTATACTTGGGAAGCATATTTCAACGGAACGGACGACTCGATAAAGAGATCGAAAGAAGAGTTATGGCAGGAAACAGAGTGAATGGAGCACTAAGACCAATTATGAATGATCGCAACATATCAAAGGATGCCAAAGTTGCCATTCATAACGCCATCGTAGTGCCAACCTTGACGTATGCAAGTGAAACCTGGACTTGGCAGAATACGCATGAAAGTAGAATAAATGCAGTTGAAATGAGATCGTTAAGAAGGATTTGTAATAGAACGATGTATGACCGGGTAAGAAATGAGGACATAAGGAAAGAATGTAAGATGAAGAAAGATGTCATTACTAGAATGAAAGTGAACACATTGAGATGGTTTGGTCACATGGGGAGAATGAATGAGGAGCGCCTGACGAAGAAAATATACAGAGCGGAAAGGAATGGAATGAGAGGTCGGGGACGCCCAAGAAAGGGGTGGCACGACCATGTGAACGAAATTTTGAAAGACGGAAATGTTAGAAGTGTGAGCAATAGACGAACATGTATGAGACGATGCATGAATGTGGACGAGGCGAGAGATGCTTGCCAGGATAGAAAGATGTGGCGTTCGGTTCTCTCTGCCTACCCCGCAAGGGACATGGCGTGATGGTATGTATGTATGTATGTATGAGTCTTTATTAAAAATCAAAAATCCTGCTGGATTGAAAAAGTTGCTATATTGCAATCCCTATACGCAATACAAATGAACATAGACTAAATTATTATGACGTAACTCATAGTGCGCACTCCATGATATTATCTGCTTAGAAATTTGTGTAAAAATACGCTTAAAAATGGTGAAATTATCATTTCACTCTACTATACTAGTAGATATTGAAAAAAGTTTTTAATTTTGTACAGTCATATTAAAAATTTCTCGAAGAAAGTATGGTGCATACTTTACGTTAGCAAAAATCAAAAAGAAACAACAGTAAATATGAGAATATGGTTATGATATTTGAGTGGGGATTTGTAGTCTCCCAAAATGGCCCTCTAGTTGTCTGACAATTTGTACCAGGAGACCATACAGGGGTAGAGATGTAGTATGTATGTAGATACCCATATTAGAATGTTTGTGTTGTTGCATACTAACCGCAAATCCATGCAACACTCAACTAAACTAAACTGTTCTGACATATTTGGCACTGGGGCTACCTGCATAATATTACACGGTTTAAACGATACTTAAACTAACCAACGTTTATATGTATGACGCGTTTGTATTTAAGTATGTATGCAGTTGGAGGTAAATCAATATTTTATTGGTTTTAATCTAAATAAAAAATGACCTACTTTAGCACCGTGATGTAGGCAATTATTGTAAAACAAGGCAGTGACAATTGCTTGAAAAGATTCTAATTTTATTTGAGTGTCCTGGGCAACTCGAAACATGAAGCTTCTAGACAGTTCTAATTCCTGTCCAGCACGGAATATTATTATTATTATTATCTTCCGTGCTGGATTGTTTTCCAGTCTCTATTTTTTCTCAGCGTCTATAAGTCCGCCAGTATTGAAAACATAATCCAACAGATCAATTGATACAAAACAAAGAAATTCATTTAACTTTGTATTTGTTTCTGTTTTAAACAAAACAACAACTTAATATTACAAAATAATACTTACCTTATTAACAAAGAATTAGTTTTTAATATTCAGCTACAAATATTCAAAATAATGGCAAACAAAAGATCCTCTTAAATTCTCTATAATGTTTTAATAATCTTTGCGATACTTTGAGTATTAAAAGTGAGTTTTTACGTTAAACTATAAAAAGAAAATAAGATAATTGGGTGTTCAATATTTATTCGTTTCACCGATGACAACAACTTAAGCAATTATCCTAAAATAATTACAACATTACTAATTCATCGTTAATTTACTAATAATACCCACAGTTCGGTGGGTAGATCAAAAAATAATACAGGGATCATGAAATTAATCTGCAGCTTATACCGCATCGTAGATTTCATCTCCCTTACTTGGGCGAGGATGCTGTGTATGGGATGGGGTGGGATAAAGGGGCTCTCCCAGGCCCCCTGAAGCTCAAGCTCCATTCCCCTCCACTAGCCTCAGCCCCTTTAGGTGTTTAGGTAACCCGGTAACACAGTGCGGTCCCCTAACAAGCCATTACCTACATACTGAGGTAACTATTGAACAAGGTGCAAGTATCACTACACAGGCATGAGCTGGTGCAAACACTTACCACAAACATAATATTGTACTCATTCAAATACACACTACTGAAACATATGCATATTATCCCAATCAAATCAGGTAATGTAGAATTTTCGATTTATTTATGCGTTATAATTTCATGTGTGATGAAAGTTGTAATAAAAAGAGTGCATTATGTTATTTTATACTTTTGATTGAAAATGACTTTAATAAACAAATTATCTGGAACCACAAGTTGAATTGTCTATTACTGCTGATCCAAAGGTCCCGACATTTTTTAACTGTGTTTTTAGTCTGGATCTGTGAGATCACAACAACGAGGAAAGGAAAGAATATATTAAAGAACACAATATGAAAATCGTTTAAAAATGATTATATAAATATAATCTCTTAAGCTTTTTTTAACGTCATCTTTGAAATGTTTTCGTAATAACCTATCAAAATAAACTGTTGGTTTTCCATAAAAAAATGAAGTAGAATTCCAACATTGCAACGTTTTGTGAAAGCGATCAATAATAAAGATCAAAACGTATACGTCATCTTTGAAATGTTTTCGTAATAACCTATCAAAATAAACTGTTGGTTTTCCATAAAAAAATGAAGTAGAATTCCAACATTGCAACGTTTTGTGAAAGCGATCAATAATAAAGATCAAAACGTAGATTGGATTGCATTCTCTGCAGATATTAAATCACAAGATAGCAAAGACCGGATATCACATGTATTTTTGCACCACACAACATAAACACATTTCGATTGTGGTCACTAGAGGCGTGTGTATGCATTGGATGAAAATGTAATGTCCATGTTTAAGATGAAAGTGCAGTGGTGCAGCAATCAAGAGAACAGTCCCACATTTCAATTGTTCGGATGGCTTTTATATTTATGGAGTGGTTGGTTACTATGGCCAATACTAATGGTTGAATTCACCTACTCCCATATTGACACAATAATTTGTGTAATCTGATTCAAACCCGAGAATATCGGGCAACACTCGTACGTAAATTTAGAAATATATTGTATATAGTTTCATCGGTATTGAGTAGTGTAGGTGACACATGTCGATCTTCGTGGCTCAGCCATTTAGATATCTAACTGCTGAACTAAAGGTCTCGGATTCGATTCCCGGTGGAGAATATTATTATTATTAGTAAATAAGTGATATTTTGAATATTATTATTTTGCAGTGACATCTATGGTATTTCAGTGAGGTTTCTTCACTGAAGTTTGTGATGGTATGTTTATTGGGATATAACTTACCAAGTTTACCCATAGATGTCTCTCATGTGTTTTGTACTGTGAATATAATTAGGTACAATATTTAATTTAGAAGAACATTCTAGAATATTTAATTATTGTTAAAACAATAGGTTTTATAAACATACAAGAATAAGAAATTGTTGTTATAGGTGAAAATTGTACATTTTTTGATTCTGGTTCAGACTGCCAACAATAAGACACACTTTGTAATTATTAAAATTGTAATAAATGATATTATAACTACAAGAGTTGTTCATTTATAAGTTTCTTCTCCACAATTTAAAATATTCTCTTTTACCAAAAGAAGAGAACATTTCATGGCGCAGTCGGCTTAAAAGAACTTCATTCCAAGGGAATATCTGAAGATCTTCATTCCACGGACAGTGGGATCAAACAGGAATCAAACAGGACACAAGTAGAAGAGTTCTACGGCGTTCCAGTTTGGATTGAGTACTTTGGCAAGTACTTATTTGGGAGGTATCTGCAAGGAATCCAGGGGAGTATCCAGGCAAGGAGAAAACCAGGAGCAGAGGACCAAGGACACAAGGAACCAGGTACGGGTCCAAGGTGCAGTTGGCAGCCAGTTGCTGGAAGCTGGAAAGGAGGACTGGAGCAGTCCACTTTTCTTGGAGATTCCGGAGCTTGCTGAGGGTCTACCAGAATCAGGAGAAGAAAAGATCAGTATTGTCTATTTTTGTTATATAAATTTTAATTTGATTCATGTATTTTTTTTGATTTTTTTTTATTATTTTTATTATATCTTGTAAATTTGAACTTTGTATATTTTTTTTTAATTTTGTGTTTGGAAAATGAATGCTAATGCCAGTAGCAGTAAAGGGGTTTCTGGACAGTCTCAGAGATTGTTCCAGATGGACATCCCAAAATTCAGTCATAGTACTGATAATTGGGATAATTTTCTCACAAGATTTGAACAAAGTCTCATTTTATATGATGAAAATAGTATTTCAGCGATTCAAAAAAGGGCACTATTTCTCAATACGTTGAGTGAGGAATCATTTTCATTATTAATAAATTTATGTGTTCCTAAGAAAATAACTGATTTTAGTGTCGAAAATTTGATGCAAAAATTGAAAGAGTATTGTGAAAATGTATCAAATGTATTTGAATATAGGAGAAAGTTTTATTCGACTAAGCAGGATTTACATGAATCAATTAAGGAATTTGCAGTTCGATTACGGAAATTATCGGTAAATTGTAAATTTGATAAATATCTGGATTTTGTGTTGAAAGATATATTTATTCTAGGTATAAAAAAATATAAGGTTCAAGAAAAATTGTTTCTTGAAGGAGAAAATTTAAAATTCGATGATTGTGTTAATTTAGCTTCTATTGGTGAATCATTTCATCTGGAACGGGAAGTTAGTCACAATTCGACCAATAGGGTACAAGTATTTGGTAACCTTGACAATAATAAATTTTCGTCTAACAAGTTGTATGATAGAGAAAAAAATGTATTGTCAAATAAAGCTTGTAACTATAATCGTAAGAATTTTAAGAATAAAAAAACAAATAGTTTTGAAAAAGAATTTTTATGTTTTCGTTGCGGATTGAAAGGTCACATTAAAGCGAATTGTAAAGTGAATATTGAAGGACAGAAAAATACAAAAAAAAAAGTTATTAATGTGTTGAATACAATTCAAAACAATGACAGTTCATGTATGATCGATGTGTTTTTGTTTGACAAGTCATTTAAATGTTTATTAGATTCGGGTGCTTTCATTTATGTATTACCAGAAGATTTATATAGAAGATATTTTCATAAGATGAAAATATTGGAATATAATTTAGAAGTTAAGGCTTATTCAAATATTAATTTGAAAGTATTGGGAAAAATTAACCTACAAGTAAGTTATAATGAAAAAACAAGGTTTTTAGATTTTATAATTATTAAAAATGGAAGTGAAATTTTGTTAGGTCGAAATTTTTTCAAAGAATTCGAGATTGGGTTTTCCGGTATTTATTTTTCGGAAATGGTTAACAATAATTTTAAGGAAAATGGTGTGTCAATTTTAAAAAAAAAATTTCCAAATGTATTTTCGAATAATATAGGTAAGTTTACAAAATATGAAGTAGATTTTAAGATGGTTAAGGATCATCCAGTTAAATTTTGTAAAGCACGACCAGTTCCATTGGCTTTAAAAGAAAAAGTTGAATCGGAATTAAATTTAATGTTAGAGCAAAACATTATTGAAAGAGTAAAATTTTCGGAATATGCAAGTCCTTTAGTTATTATTCCGAAAAGTAATGGTACTCTTAGATTATGTGCAGATTATAAGAGAACGATAAATCCTTATGTTATGGATATTAAATATCCTTTACCGGGAATTAATTATTTATTAGAAAAAATTAGTGGAGGTAAGGTTTTCGCGAAAATTGATTTGAAGTCTGCATATTGTCAAATTGGTTTAAAAAAAGAGTGTAGAGAGTATACTACGATAGCAACCCATATGGGTTTATTTCGCTACAAAACATTAATATTTGGATTAAAGGTTTCACCAGCTTTGTTTATGCAAGTAATAGATTCTGTCACGCAAGATTTACGAGGTACGTCAATATATATAGATGACATTCTAATATCAGGAAAAGACGATGAAGATTTATTTAATAATTTATTATCGTTATTTATTCGTTTAAATGAATGTGGTTTGTCAATTAATGAATCAAAGTGTCAATTCTTTACAAAATCAGTAGATTATTTAGGTTACAATATATCTGAGGAAGGAATTAAACCGTTAGTTGATAAAGTGGAAGCGATTAGATTGGCTCCAAGTCCTGAAAATACTACGCAAGTGAGGGGTTTATTAGGTATGGTAAATTACTATCGTAATTTTATACCGAATATTGCTAAAATTCTGTCTCCTTTATATAATTTGTTGAAGAAAGATGTTAAATGGGTTTGGTCACAAGAGTGCTCAAATTCGGTACTAGAGATTAAAAATATTTTATCTTCGGATTTAGTTTTAATTCATTACAATAAAAAGTTACCGTTAAAGGTTGTGACAGATGGTTCATCTAAGGGTATTGCTGCTACTTTATTACACATTTTTGAAAATGGGTCAGCGAGACCTATAGCTTTTATTTCAAGGAAATTAACAGAAGCGGAAAAGAAATATTCAATATTAGATATTGAAGCATTAGCGATTATTTTTGCTTTACAAAAATGGTTTCATTATTTATATGGAAGACATTTTATTTTAGAAATTGATAATAGGGCTTTATGCCATATTTTAAAGCAGGATAAAGATATTCCTCAATTAGCAGCAAATCGGTTACAACGCTACGGGGTTATTTTGTCAGCATTTGATTATGAAGTACAATTTGTGAAATCAGAAAATAACTGTTCAGATTTTTTATCGAGGTGTCCTATAGAAAAGGATGAAACATTAGATGTTTCAGATTTAGAAAATTTTAAAAGTTTAAATTGTATTGATATTAATTGTGATTTTGTTTTTCTTCTAGATGCAGAAGAAAATTTCAGTATCAAGTTTGATGAAATTTTAGAGGAAACTAAAAAGGATATTTTGTGTAATCAAATTATAGATTATTTACAAAAAGGGTGGCCTTCACAAATAAATAAACAATCAGATGTATGGCCTTTTTATAAAATAAAAGATGAACTAAGCATTTATAAAGATTGTATTATGTGGCAACACAAGGTAGTTGTCCCGAGTTCATTAAGGAAGAGAATTTTAAATTTGTTACATGATTCACATCAAGGTATTGTTAAAACTAAAAATCTAGCGAGAAATTATTTTTATTGGCCAGGCATAAATAAAGATATTTCTGTTATGATAGATAGTTGTAGTATATGTAGAAGTTGTCAAGAAAATCCTCATAAATCAGTTTTATCTCCTTGGGAAAGTCCTGAGAAGGTTTGGAGTCGTTTACATATAGATTTTTTGCAATATGATGGTATTGATTGTTTGGTAATTATAGATGCTACTTCAAAATGGTTAGAATGTATTGTAATGAAGAATACTTCATCTAAATGTATGTTATATGAATTGGAGAGATTATTTGTTAATTTTGGTTTTCCAGAAACAATTGTGAGTGATAATGCTCAGAACTTAAATTCTCAAGAATGTAAGCAATTTTATGATAAATGGGGTATCGTTCATTTGACGTCTCCTGTTCAATATCAACAATCCAATGGTTTAGCAGAAAATTCTGTTAGAACGCTTAAAAATTATTTAAGAAAAATAGTTATTAGGGGAAAATTGCTTATTAATATTCAAAGTGATATTAATAAATTTTTAATGGATTATCGAAACACACCTCATTCGTCAACTGGATGTGAACCAGCAGTTTTAATGTTTGGTAGAAAGATTAGAAATAGATTTCAATTATCTTTACCAGGGGATCATTTTGATCATTTGTATGACATACCAGATAAGATTAAATCTAATATTAAGAAAAGTCAAAATAAACAGAAATGTTATTATGGTGGTAGAAAGTACAAGAAAAATAAATTTAATATTGGTGAAAAAGTTCTCGTAAAAGATTATCGACCTATAAATGGTAGAAAATGGGTAGAAGGGATAATTTTTAAGGTTGTTTCTAAAAATGTTTATTTGGTTAAGGTTAATCAGTTAATTTGGAAAAGACATTTTAATCAGTTACGTTCTTTGTGTCAAGGTTTAGAGAATGGTGACTCAAGAACCGATGGAAACTCTGATGAAAGATTGGAAAATCTTTCAGATGAGGTTTCATTGGAAAATTTAAAATATTTTCCTGATGAAGCCGTTTCTTTGTTTCAGAGTGAGACAGTTCCAGACTGGAGTAATCGTCTGAGACCCAGGAACCGAGTTGTCAATTATAAAGAATAATATAATTTTGGTTTATATAATTGGTTAATTATGTTGTTTTGGTTTATTATGTTGCAAGACAACAAATATATTATTATTATTTTGTTTTTTCTCCTCAAGGGTGTATTTTTTATTTTAAGTTGGGGAGTGTAAAATATTATTATTATTAGTAAATAAGTGATATTTTGAATATTATTATTTTGCAGTGACATCTATGGTATTTCAGTGAGGTTTCTTCACTGAAGTTTGTGATGGTATGTTTATTGGGATATAACTTACCAAGTTTACCCATAGATGTCTCTCATGTGTTTTGTACTGTGAATATAATTAGGTACAATATTTAATTTAGAAGAACATTCTAGAATATTTAATTATTGTTAAAACAATAGGTTTTATAAACATACAAGAATAAGAAATTGTTGTTATAGGTGAAAATTGTACATTTTTTGATTCTGGTTCAGACTGCCAACAATAAGACACACTTTGTAATTATTAAAATTGTAATAAATGATATTATAACTACAAGAGTTGTTCATTTATAAGTTTCTTCTCCACAATTTAAAATATTCTCTTTTACCAAAAGAAGAGAACATTTCAGTTTTTAACTGTGTTTTCAGTCTGGGTCTGTGAGACAAAAACATAGTAAGTTTCCAGAATGTGGCAACTTGATATTGGGTGCGTGTTAAATGAATATTTGACAAATTATCTGTTAGTCGCCGGAGAAGCAATATAGAATAAAAAACAATGACATAAAGGCACCTGCTCCAGCATATTCATTAAATTTTTAAGTTTGAAGTCATTGGACCCGATCTATGATAAAAATATTATTATTCATCAAGGGGTACAAAGTTTAAATTTCATATATTGCAAAGACACATCATGAGTGACTGGGACTACATAATATACAGGGATCGGCGATCGAAGTTGTTACCAACTTCACACTGCTGTAGCAAGCAAACGGCTTATGAAATCGCCCTCATTTTTTGACAAACGTTAGTCTGTTATGTTGTTTACAAGCCTACAAAAGCATATTGTTTTACATCGCAGAGAAAAAAAGTTATCGAAATGGAATTCAAACGCAACAGTGTTATTGCTTTGTATTTGGCTGGAAGATCGCAACCAGCCATTAATTAATGAGCTACGACATTTACATGTGAACAAAATATTTGTGTATCAGACCATTACACGTTACAATGATATTGGTAGCGTCAAGAAACGCCATGGAGGTGGACATCCAAAAACAGCAACATCGCCAGAAATGGTTCGAAAGGTGAAGGCCAGAATTCAACGTAATCCACGACAAAGAGCAGTTTAATTGGAGAAAAATCTCAATGTGTCTGCTCGAAGTATAGGGCGCATAATAAAAAATGAAGTTAGATTGAAGTCCTACAAAATACTAAAAGTGCAAGATTTAATACCTGCACATAAGGCAATTGGTCTAGCAAGAGCAAAGTTGTTAAAACACTTGCACGTAGGTGGCAAGCTTGAGAATTTGGTCTTTTCTGATGACAATTTTTTTACGGTTCAGCAATATGTAAACAAACATAACGATCGTGTTTGGTTAGAGTGCAAATCAAAAGACAATTTAGACCGGCGAATTGCTATGCGAAAACAAGCGCCTGCATCAGTGATGGTTTGGACCGCATAACTGCCACAGGACGCTCTCCACTCGTTTTCATTGAACAGGGCGTAAAGGTAAATCAACAAATCTATCATGAAAAGATTTTAAACGACGCTTTGTTACCTTGGGCACGTAAACAGTTCAGTAGAAACCATTGGAAGTTTCAACGAGACTCAGCACCATCCTATAAAGCCCGTGAAATCCTAAGTTTTTTACAAGAAAAAAATCCCAGCTTCATTTCTTTACAACAATGCCCCCATATTCCCGTGAACCTAATGGATTTTCATTCGTGCAGCGTGTGAAGCCTTCTCGGACAGACTCGATACTATTATCCGCAGTAAAGGTGGCTGCACCGAACAAAAACATAGTTTTTGTTAAATTTGAAATGTTTTAACGGTAAACTGAAGTTTTCTAATAACAAAAGTAAAAATTGACAAATTTACAGCATTTTTAATTGGTAACACTTCGAGTGCCGACCCCTGTATATAAGAAAGGTATCTTTGGCGACAGTTACCTTAACTACATAGTTTACCGGGACGACAGACTCCACGCGCGGGGCGGCGGCACCGCCATTCTCATCAAAAACTCCCTCGACCATTGCCACCTCCTCTCGCCACAACTGGCAAATCTCGAAACAACCACAATTGTGGTCAACACCCTCAACTCGGGTCCCCTCAAAATGATCTCCGCCTACCTTCCACCCTCAAAAACCTTCGACTTCGGAGAACTTGACTCCCTCCTCTCAGGCAACATACCTTCTATCATCGCTGGCGACTTCAACGCCAAACATAAACAATGGTCATGCACCTCAAACAACACAAGAGGCAGACAGCTTCACAGATACAGTCTCTCCTCCAACTGTATAGTCGCAGGACCCTCCGTCTCCACCACAGTACGCACCCATCCCACCATCCACAATATAATCGACCTGGTCATTATGAAAAACACCACCCAGACATTCACCCTTCAAACGATCAACGAACTCTCCTCTGACCACCTACCAGTTCTCTTCTTCCTATCAGACAACTCCACCCCAATTGACCCCAACCAGACAACGAGAAACATTACTTCTTGGGAAAAATTCTCAGCATCTCTAGAAAACTCCATTACAGTTCCTACAGCCATTTCCTCTCCATCAAACATCGACTTGGAGATCGACAAATTTTCAAATGCCATTAAGACCGCTCTAAAAGAATCTTCAAAGACATATATAACCTTCCGACCCCCTTCACCCTGACATCCCAAAAGACATCAAGGACCTCATAAAACAAAAAAACAAATCCCGTAAAACATGGCAAACCACTCAATACCCCCCCGACAAAACCATCTTCAACCGACTCAATAAATCGGTCAAGACAGCCCTCCAAACCCTCAGAAACGAGAACTGGCAAACATTCCTCTCTCAACTCGACGACAACCCCGAGCAAAAGTGGAAAATCGTCAAAAGCCTCCGAAAACCCTCCACCAGCATTACCGCTCTCTCGGGTGGCCCTACTGGTAAAGCCTACTCCGCTCAAGACCGTGCCGAGCTCTTCGCCGACACCCTCGAGCAAACTTTCACCCCCTTCACAGACCGTGACAACACCCAACATGTCACCATGGTAAATTCCACAGTTTCAAATTACCTCTCCGAACCCCTACCCCCACAAGAACAACAAATCCCCTTCACTACCCCTACTGAAATAAGAAAAGTGGTGAAATCCTTAAAGAACAAGAAAGCCGCTGGCCCAGACGCAATCAACAATCGCACCATAAAAGCCCTTCCCCGTAAGGGAATCTGCACCCTCACGGCCATCTTCAATGCCTCCCTGAGGCTCCAGTACTTCCCAACAGAATTCAAAAAAGCAGACATCATCATGATCCCCAAACCCGGCAAACCCCCTTCAAACCCTTCAAATTACCGCCCCATCAGCCTGCTGTCGTCTCTAGGAAAGGTCTTCGAAAAACTCATACTCTCCCGGCTCGATACACAATACAAAACACTCAATTTAATACCAGACACTCAACACGGTTTCAGGCAATCCCACTCTACCACTCACCAACTTCACAGAACAAATCACAGAAGCCTTCAACAAAAATCAAGTCACCGCAGTTCTCTCCCTCGACGTCGCCAAACCTTTCGACTCTGTATGGCACGAGGGTCTTCTTTTCAAACTAATCCAAGCTGGCCTCTCACGCCCCATGACTCACCTATTAAAATCATTCCTTTCTGACCGCACATTCAGAGTCAGAGTGTGTGGAACATACTCCAAGGTACGCCCAATAAAGTCGGGAGTACCCCAAGGTTCGACACTCTCCCCGCCTCTATACAACGGATTCACCTCCGACATCCCCATCCCTGACAACAGACTGGTCATGACTGCACAATACGCCGACGATCAAGCCATCCTGTCAACTTCCTTCAAACCAAAATTCGCCTCAATACGAGCCCAATCATACATCCTAACACTTGAAAAGTATCTCACAGACTGGCGCATTCAAGTGAACCCCACAAAAAGTATTTCCGTCTTGTTCACCAAAAAAATATCCCCCCTCCCCCCCCCCTCTCTGCCTCTTCGGCACCCAAATTCCATGGTCAGACCACCTCAAATATCTCGGACTCACACTGGACAAATCCCTTACGTGGAAACCCCACATCTCTGACATACGGAAAAAAGCCATCGGCTCGCTCGCTGCTCTCTACCCGCTCCTCTGCAGAAACAGCAAGCTATCCGTAGACAACAAATTACACATATACAAAGCTGTGATCAGACCGTCTCTCACGAACGCAGCTCCCATCTGGGGAACAGCTGCCGCATCACACATATACAAATTGCAAGTAGTGCAGAACAAGGCGATACACATAATTTTAGACGCTCCCTGGTTCGTGCGCAACGCGCAATTACTCAAAGAGACCGACCTCCCCCTCATATCAGACTTCATCAGACAACTAGCCGAAACCTTCTACTCGGGACTTCCATCACACCCGAATTCGTCAATCAGCTGCCTCTCAGCATATGACCCAAACTCGATCTATAAACACAAAAGACCAAAATTGATCTTAGCCCGCCCACCTTCTTAATCTCAGCCTCAATCGTGCTATAAAACTAAAACAACACATTCATTAACATTTCATAACACATACGAAGGATTAAGAGGTCCAACACGAGGACCTGGAGATCCGAAAACAAACTCACTCTACACTGCGACAGTTACCTTTATTCTTACGGCTGTCAACGAGTTTACCTAAATTGTATATTGTCCATATTGTCGTATATCATTGTAATTATTGTACCTACTGTTAATATGTGTATATTGAAGAAACCAGAGATAATAATCATCTCTTCTACAATCCCAACACAAGGATATTATACAAAGTGTAATAGATTCACAGCAGATAATGTATTTTTCTTTGACGTGTCTAATATTTTAATTTAAAACAAATGAGTTTGACATAAAGTGTTTGACATAAGTCCCTATTCAGTAACTTTTGTAACTAAAATAGGAACATACTAAAATTGTAGAGTTTAGATTTACGGTCTTATTTCAGCGTTATAAAATATAAACTTGGACTGAATGGAATAAGAAACGTACCTATATTGGCCAGACGTACCTATATTGACGTTCTTAAAAAGTTACTGAATTAGACGTATTTTGAATAATTATGAGAATTTCATAATTATTCAAAATACGTCTAATTCAGGAATTTTTTAAGAAAGTTCCGGCCAAAATAGGTACGTTCTTATTCCATTTAGTCCAAGATGATATTTAAAAATAAGACCGTTAATCTAAAATCTGCATTTTTATTATGTTCCTATTTTAGTTACATTATTTTATTTTATTTTATAGAATACAACAGCAATACAATAAATATTTATACAGATATAATTTTTATGTTGCTAATTATAGTATTCTAAATATGTTAAGTACATACACATTTATTAACAATTGTGAAGACAGCATGGTAAAGGAGAGAGGTAGGGAGGGGAGTGGGGGGGAAGCATCGACCACTAGAAACTAATATTTATTATGATTTGCCTTACGTGTCTCAATGTATGAAGAATAGTAAATTAAAATTAAGTTAAAGTTAAAGGGGCACAATTAAAAAGTTCAAGATGTGCACAATAAAACAGAGCACTGATTTAACATCCGACAAATTCACAATTTTTTTTGAATACATAAAAACTTGAAGCAAACATATCCAATTCTGGATCGCTCAAACAATTTCTATTGTACCCAGTACAAGCTCTATTCCAACTGTCGATTCGTTCATGAGAATTCAATTCTCTTAATGAATCGACATTATTAAGCCAAGATGCGTGTACGAAGGAAAATTTTGTATGGTGTAGTGGACTTTTTGCATGATAATATCACCAACAAGAGGCCTCGCAGCATGTATATTCCAGTACATGGATTTTCTCAGAATTCGGAGTAGAACATTTTATGTGAGTTTTGTGTGTCTGTGTGTGGGTGTCCCCCCCCCCCCCTTATAACTTTTGATCCGCTCAATTTACAGAGCTCAAATTTTCAGAATATATAAACAGTTATAGGCCTACAAGACTTTTATACTCAGAATTGTGAATTTTTGTTTCAGTCAGGGGTTATCAACTTTTGAATTTTTACTTTATTTTTCAATATATCTCAAAAACCATAAAAGCTAGAAAGCTAAAAATTGGTATAAAGATAGACAAATACAAAATCTCAAATTAGTTTTTTTTTAATTCCAGGGTTTCTCAAACATTTTTTATTAAGAAATATATTTTATTTATGATAAATTTATGAGTTTAACTGCCTATATTCTCATTTTTTTTAAAAATATCGAAAAAAGCCAAAACACCCCAACAAGATAATTTAATTTTATATAAAAAATCTAAACATTGTATTAGCACATCTCAATTTTTTTTTGAACAATTTTTATAAAAACTTAATTTAGTGACGACATCACTTCATACAATTTGTATGGTAGTCGCCTATACACAATATGTAAGAAGACTTAATAGTTTGATACTTAAATCTCCAAACATACATACATACTATCATATTTTTTTCATATTCTGTGTAAGAAAAACAGACTGACCTCCATACTATCCTATCCTGACAAACATACCTACATGTTTTATATACAAAATAAAATATCTTCAAATATTTATTAATTTGTGTTGTTTATAGTTTGGTACGTATTCTTTGATTATGCATACTATCGCCATCGACAGTTGGATCTCATGTGCTGCATGCAACTAGTAGTAAGAATTTAGCATACCTATATGTAGTTAGTTTTAGAAGGTTTTATAGTTACTGAATATATAGGGGGTATTGGCAGTACGAAAGTAAACAATCAAGGTTTGTGCGATATTTTTTTTTAGATTAATGTATTAGTAACACATTATTACGTAAGAAATTTAGCTTTATGCACTCCTCCTCCATGAAGACTATCGATGCTAAATATGAAACTCCTCAATTTGCCTAAAAATAGTCCGAAGTTCCAAAGACAGATTTTCATGTTTTTGTGCGTGGGTTAACTTATATATATATGCAATTTTAAAGAAATGTCAGACTTTCTTGTCTTATAAAAATGCAAAACAAAAGAGTATTCTCTACACTGTTAAATCAAAGTGCATAGTAAAGCATTTGATCTTCGTCTGAAACATGAAATATTTGCGGAAGGTTGGATAGTTTAAAACGAGATATGGTTAGGAAGCGATTATAACCAGGAACAATGAGAGATTGGAGAGGCAGATGTATGTACATATTGTACATGTAGGTATGTATGTATAAAGACAAACAAAAGCTGAAGTAATGAGAAGGTATTAGAGAGAGAGTGGTGACCTCCTTCCTGAGGATTATGTCGGTGGAAGCAGAGCGTGACTATATGGCTGACATCAGTTTGGCATGGCTGCCAGCAGGGGTCAAGCCTGGATCAGGTTTAGACTGTATCAGAACCAAACGGCTCTAATATCATTATTCGACGTAATGAATAAGCCAACTTGTTATGTTGTTATATCATTATTGTTATAGGCATCTCTCTCCGCGTCAAACGAGTACAAACACACAATACCAAGTTGATAACAGATAACATTAGAAAAATGCGATATTTGAGATGTATCAACTGCTTATATAATTTTTGAGATATATTATAAAATCAACTGCATATATAAATTATGAGATACTTACATATATAAAATGAACTGCATGTATAAATTTTGAGATATAAAACGATATATGAGATATATAAGATATCAACTGCAAGCAGATATTTTTAAATTAAGATTATACCTACTTTTAGATTGTACAACTAAAAATTTATTCCATATGGATTTTTTTCTCTTTTACACAGGAAATCGTTTTGACTGGTTAGAGCACTCGGAAATGGCCTGTTGAAAAGAAAATACGATTAACATATAAAAATATCATCTATTTATACATATTTATTTTTACTTAGATAATAATGTGTACAGTGGCGGGTTTGTTGTCAAAGGGCAATTTGAATTGCATGTAACAGATGGAGGTTCCTATAATTCGACGAAAAAAAAAGAAAAATATTTATGGTTGATCGAAGATAGATCGTAGATATGGTTGATCGTAGGGACCCCCTCAGAACTAATCATTTGATTTATCCGTGTACCTTATGACCATTCGAAGCGAGACCATAGCGTCTATTGAATTTTATTTTTTCTTTTAATTACTTATTCTAAACATCTCAATAGAGACGAATTTGGAATATTACAGGAGAACCGTGAAATCAAGGCGCCTATAGGGCTTATGACCAATCATCAGCTGGTTTACGTAATTATATTAGATTAGAAAGATTTTCATGATAAACATGTATAGAAATTTCAAAAATCAGATTGATAAAAGACTCAATAAGAATGCATATTTGGTGAACGTTGCATTAAACGAAGAGCATAAAGTGATCACGTAAACCAGTGGGGCAAGTCTGGTTCGACCGGCGAAATCAAAACCCTAGTGATTACCCATATCATGGATATAATTATCGTATAGAGTTCTATGACATCTAAAGATATTGTAGGACTCCATATAATAATTATATCCATGATGTGGGTAATCATGAGGGTTTTTATTTCGCCGATTGAACCAGAGTTGCCCCTCAGGTGAGGACAGGTCGTAAGCCCAGTAGTTCCCTTGATTTCCTGATTCTCATATAATATTCCAACTTCGTCTTTATTGATATGTTAAATTTTCTTCATAAAATATCATTGTTTCCCCACAGGGAAAAAATCCAAATATTGGGTATAATATCTTCTTCTTTTTGTTGTTCTTTCATTAGACCCAGGGCCTATTTTATGCTGCATTTTCAGCCTCCTATTTTTTAGGAGCTATTAGGATTTGGGTCCATTTTACTCTTCCGAAGAAGCGCACTACGTAGCGTTGGGAGGGGTTTGCAATCTAGAAAAGAGTTTATTTATTCGGATTCTAAAAAGACCCGGGTTGTACGAAGGCGGAAACATAGAATTCGGAAGATCGTTCCACAGTCGGGCTGCTGTGTTAATAAAGGAGTTCGAGAAGCGACTTGTTCGTATATGTTGAAGGTCCACTGTGAATGGATGCTGCGATTGAGTGAAGCGAGTGACTCTGTTGCGAGTGGGTGGAGGAGGGACCAAAGATGCAAGTTCTTCTGAGCAATTCCCGTGGTAGTATCTATAGAATAAACTTAAAATACCGACTCTGCGTCTGTGTTCTAGTGATTGCAATCCATCAGTCAGTGATGGATCATCAATCAGACGTATAGCACGCCTTTGGACAGCGTCGAGGGTATTCAGTAGGTATTGGGGGGCGCCACTCCAGAGGTGACTGCCATATTCAATAATTGGACGTATTTGCGCTTTGTAGAGTATACAGATCTGATTATGTGGACTGCCAACTATCTCGCCATATTTTTGGTGGACGTCCTTGTGGTCGAGATCCCTCCGGTACGTTGTCTCGGGCTATCTTTGGGATCCTATCTTCGGACATGCGGCTGACGTGTTCGTTCCAGTACCTTCTCCTTTGTCGCCCCCATCTTACGATGTCTTCAGCTTCGCAGATTCTTCGGATCTCTGTATTTCTGACTCTATCACGAAGACTTTTGCCAGCTATGCATCGCAGTATTTTCATTTCGCTGGTGCGCAGGAGTTGTTTGGTACGGACCGTATCAGCTCTGGATTCAATGGCGTATGTTAGGATGGGTCTTACGCATGTTTTGTAGATCATAATATGCAAATATAATACGTATGTATAATATGCAAATATAAAAATATTTTTTCTCTGCTAATTATTTCTTTTTTTTTCCCCTTAGCGGTTTTGTCCCGTTTCTATCGGGGTACGCTTTGACCATGATCCTGAAATTGGCGAGTCTGGTTATTACATTGAAGCGACTGCTATCTGACCTTCGTAACCCCTTAGAAAGGGGAACCAGACAAATTGGATCATGGCTACACATAGCTAAATCCGCACATAGATTTTTTGATCCAGATGAAATCCAGAGGTGCATACCCCGTCCGGATTCGAACCGTCGCGTCGCGTCGGCGTCGACCTCACGCATGTGAGGCGACGCCCTTACCGCTGGGCTATCACCGCTCAATTATTCTCTGCTAATTACTTCTAGGATGTGATATTTGAAATAACTGTTATTGAGTTAACGGAATAAATATTAATAATATTGAATATTTTATAAAGTAAATTTAATTTAATAAATAATCATTAAATAACCAAGAATTTAATTACCAATTTAAATAAAAATGATCCTGCGGTAACCGTCGACCGCGTCGATAGTAATAAAGATCAAATTAATTAAATAAAATTCAATTAACGGGAAGGGTTATTGTGGCGTCATAATATCTAATTGAATGGAGTAATTTAAATTATAATAAAAACATGGAATGACCCACCGAGGATTTGACGATCCCGTGTTAATTTGAATAAACTAAATGCCATTTCGCATCATTGCGCTGTTTTCATTTTCCGGAATCCGCAAATTACTGTTTAATTTTTCAAATATTACGTGTAATGGCCGCCATAACGGTTAAATGGAAACCATTTCATTATATCTACCAAGTTTTCATCGCCGAATCAAGACTAAGCATAACTTATTGAAATCATTTTCATAATTTCAAAATACACATTCGGTTAAATATTTATCTGGATTCATGGAAACCTGTTGAAATGACGACACCATTAGTAAAGCCGTACTTTTTCAGAGCTTAATTTCACGTGATGATATAAAAGTTTAAAAAAAACTAAAGGCACGATAAATTCACACTTGTATTCAATACGAGTTTCAAAATAAAAACCAGTAAAATTGTTTTTTTTTAATTCATTTTATTTATTCTTTATCACACCATTTACATACGCGTCATTAAATAACTGCTGCCTAACTAGGTGCACATGTTGTAGGGCTAGCAATGTACATATTATTACAATATTTCAGAGGAGATTTATTATTTCATTTAGTTTTTCATCATATGCCATGCCATGTCACATTTTTACACCCTGATAATGTTATTTGAAATATAATCATGGTGAATCAATATCTTTCATGTTTTTTAATCTACATACACAATCTTATGTATAATGTAGTTTTTTGGCTTTATCATTTTTTGCGTTTTTATTTTCAGTTTTATTTGCTTTTGCTATATGATATGTGTATTTTTAAATACATTAAGGATAAGGAAGGGCAGGTGAGTCCTACTGAAATTTGTAGAAATATAGTCAGTCATTTGACAGAAGAAGAGGCAGGCTATAAGGAATTAAAAAGGTAGAAATGTTTTGCAATTCGAAATATTGTAAAATAGGTACGTCAAAGGTGTGGATTTATATATAATTAAGATCACAAAGGATTTTACTTTTTTCTCATTTCATTTATTTTTATAATTTTAAATAGATAACTTTTGTAACATAGGAAGGAGTTTGTGTTTGTTTGGGAGATAATCTTTGTATGACATTTGTATGTCTCTTTTAACTGTAATGTTGTTTGTTATTTTTAAAGTATACATAGATATTGTCTTGAGAACCCGCCGGCAAGTCTAAAAATTAGACTTGGCGTGACTCAGAATCATTGTTTTTCTTTTTGTAGTATCTTATGTTTTTTATTATTTTTCAATAAAAAAAAGATGGTGAGGATTGGTATTACATAACATTTACTAATATTGTTTTGGAAATACTTGTTAATGTAACATAAGTTAAGTGATTGTTGGGATTGGTATTACTTAACATTTTCTATTATTTTTTTGGAAATACTTGTCATAACATTTCCCATTTTTTTTTTTGCTAATACTTGCTAATGTAACATGAAAGTGATGGTGAGGATTGGTATTACATAACATTTCCTAATATTGTTTTGGAAATACTTGCTAATGTAACATGAAAGTAATGGTGAGGATTGGTATTACTTAACATTTTCTATTAATTTTTTGGAAATACTTGTCATAACATTTCCTGATATAGTTTTCGAAATACTTGCTAAAGTAACATAAAAGTGATGGTGAGGATCGGTATTACTTAACATTTCCCAATACTTTTTTGGAAGTAGTTGCCAATGTAACATGTAAGTGATGGTGAGGATCGGTATTACTTAACATTTCCCAATATTTATTTGGAAATACTTGCCAATGTAACATGAAAGTGATGGTGAGGATCGGTATTACTTAACATTTCCCAATATTTATTTGGAAACACTTGCCAATGTAACATGAAAGTGATGGAGAGGAACGGAATTTCTATGAAATGTTTGGAAATACTAGCCAATGTACTAAGCAGTGGCGACTGGTAGATCGTATTTTTGATAATTTTTGGTAGTGCAATTTTTTCCTGAATTAATAATAAATTAATTGGTATTTAATCGATATGCGTTTACGTATATCTACATAGATATATATGTCTACGTTGGTATATTATGGATAAAAATGAAATAATATACATATTCAAAATATTTTTTCCTATTTGTAAAGAAGTTCAATCCTGCGCTGTTTCTATTTGGCAAAAACTTCAATCACTCGTTTGTTATTGATCGATATCCACAATCTAATTGTGTTCTAATGTCAACAGTATCTAAGTTAGATAAATTAATTGTATTGCGTAAATGAATTTGTGAAGAAATAATTTCTCAGATAAATGAGCCAAATCATTAACACCTTTTATAATCCAAGTAGATATAGTCGCCACCGAATAGTAAACACGGAAAACAAAATAAACTATTTAATCTGTCACAACCACATTACTATGATCCCTTATCATAAAACTGCATTTTAAAAACACGAACAAAATTCTTAGTTCTAATTTTGCATTGTTGTTTAATATTTAACATTGGTCTTGGAAGACCTCCACGATTTATTTTTATTTATTTTCAAAAGAAGACTTATTACTTTTAATGTAAAACACATATATTAATTCACTCTTTTTTAAATCTATAAGATATCTGAACTATACACAAATATTTATTGATTTAGATTATCTTGTAAAAAGCGATAATATACGATATAAACAATGTTTTGTTTCAACTGACTAAAACCTGACAAATTACTCTAATTGCGCATGCTCAATGCTCATGTATACCTAGTGTTTACATTACGAAGAAAAAGATAACACGCGAATATTCATGTTTCAATACTAATTGCGAACATTCTAAGTACATCTAAGATATGATAATTTGGTGCAATGCACGAAATTTGTGAAATGAATGCATTGCTAGTAAGTACAAGTATCTCTTTCTCATCTAATACGGGTCTATCTCTGTCTGTTCATACATACGCTATACAATAAACAATTTTAACTCGGTGCGTTATTAATATCGCACGCCGTACTAAATAATATTTGTATTGCGGTAGATTACATAATATTATATCGATCGCGAAGATATAAAGTATATGGACATTGTTTATTAATTTTTTTTTTGAAAAAATAACAGTAATAAAGTAAAGCGTAATATTATTTTTCAAACATATTTAAATATTATTTTTTACAGTATATCATTTAAAATTGGTAGTGTAATTGATCCAACGCACTTTATATAGAGTCGCCGCTGGTACTAAGATATTCCAACCCGATGATGGTCTTCGATTTTCCGAAACCAGGAAGTGCCTAAACTCAGTAAGAATGAGACTAAAACTAGTGTTTTTTTATATGTTATCACAGAGATTTTCACTTCGACAAGCAAATAAGAAACGCGTTGGTTTTTAATTGATACTGCATTTTTATTATGATTTATGTATTATTATAATGACTCAATCCTAAGACATGATTAAGGCAGGTCAAGAGGTGTGAGAAAAGCCATTTATAATCTAAAACACATTTTAATATATTCAAATAAATCATTTCTTTACACGTTTTTACATAATCTTAAAATGAGATCGCTGATCAAATAACTCTCATTGGGTCAAATAATACAACTTTTACAGGCATTATGTTATAATAATATCATGAAATACACCTCGGTTAACATAAATTTTTCACAAATTAAGATTGTTTGCCTTTGCATGCTTTAGTGTCGACATTAATGTCGCATGTTCTATAATAATTTTCTCTGTACTTGCCAATTGTTAGTTAAGAGATTCACTGATATGGATTAAATGTTCCCTGATCATAGTGACCCGTTGAAATTAACTTCATATTTATTTCTTGTACAGCAATGGGAATACGTTTAGGAACATTAAATTTCGAAAATTGTAACGTTTTTAAAATAATGGCAAATTTTATTGTTGTAAAATTAACAAATGCTCTCGAAATATTTCTAGTACTGTATACTTAAAGGAAAATTAACACTTGTTTAAATTTACAATAATGAATTTTAATTGTGTCACAAGGTGCTTTAATTATGTGATTAGAAAAAAAAAACGCACTTATTTCAATGCTAAATGGAATATCGTTGAATATTTTATAGAAGAACATTATGTAAAGTGATTTCGTCGAATTATTTGTTCATTGTATCAAACTCCATACTAACAAGTCATACCACAAAATATCAAATTTTGTATGGAAAAAAATTTCATGATATGAGTTTGTTAAATTATTTTTGATTAAAATATTTTATAACGAAAATTTGATATTTCTTCAATGCCATTTTATGAAAAAGATGTGTCTTTTTAGTAATTTGAAAATAAAAATAACAAGTTTCGTGAGCTTGGGGTCACTTTGAA
Organism: Molanna angustata; assembly: GCA_963576475.1. NCBI lineage: Eukaryota > Metazoa > Arthropoda > Insecta > Trichoptera > Molannidae > Molanna > Molanna angustata. Next base: position 34,611,687 of record OY754969.1, on the reverse strand, counting down.
ATATTTAACAGTTAAAAAAAATTACAGCACTGATTAAATATTCTTCAAAATCTAATGGGGTCTAAGCGAGTATTAGATATACAAATTTGCAAAATTTGAAAATAATTGAATGAGTAGGTACCTATGTACTTTAGTCAATAATCGATACATATAATATGTATGGCGGCGTTAACCTGTGTATTGTTAAAAAAAATAATTTGTGAACTTATTTTGATTTTTGTTTTAATCTAGCAGATTCTGTTATTTTTCACAACAGTAACAAATTAGGTCCTTCTCCATTCCTTTCCCGCCAGGGGCAAATGTGTGAAATATATGAATATGTAATAATTATAAGTATATTTGAATAATTTTTTTTGTGTTTATTTATTGTAGCTACATACTTCTATGATTATTTAATGAACATCAACTGTGAACAAAAGTAATTGGTCTGTCTTTTTTTCATTTCATTGTATATTTTTTCTGTTTATTTTATAAGATATCATTTGTCACATAAATAAATAAATATATAAATAAAAAAATGAATAAATAAATAAACAAATAAATAAATGAATAAATAAATAAATAAATAAATAAATAAATAAACAAAAAAAGAAATAAATAAATAAACAAATAAATAAATAAATCAATAAATAAATAAACAAATAAATAAATAAATAAATAAATTAATTAATAAATTAATTAATTAATTAATTAATTAATTAATTAATTAATTAATTAATAAATTAATAAATTAATAAATTAATAAATACATAAATACTTACATAAATTAATAAATTAATAAATTAATAAATAAATAAAAATAAATAAATACATAAATAAATAAATAAACTAATTAATAATTTAATTGAAAAATAAATAAATATACACGCCGTACACATTACACAGCACACAGCACACACATATATACAAAGATACATTGCGATGAAACTTTCAGAATACAATCTCAGCATGATGCTCATTGATAATCTACAATAAAAAAATTAGGAATTCGTAACTTCCAACTATGTATATCTCCTTGGTGTAGTGAGGAGTAAAAATAACAATCCTATAAAGGACAATCTGTTATTTTGTATATTTTTTTTATTGTATATCTTTGATTTTATTTGTTGAATAAGATAATCAACAGAAAAAAAAAAATATATGAACCTATGAAGAAGTATGATATTTAAGTATAAATAAATACAATAAATCATCTATTTCCAAAAATAATTTGTATGGCAACATTCAACTGGGTGAAATAATTTAATCTTGTATTGAAAATTAAGCCACGATAAATAATTAATTTGCACTTCTATAATTGATAAAATGTAAAATTGTTAAATGCAATTAACAATCGGTTGACCAAACTAATCACTGAAACAAAAACAACACAAATAATAATAATAGTTTTAATGGTTAGCCGCGGTGTGGCGCTTTTGTAGTTTGAAATAGGTTTGTCCCCATGGTGTGTTATTATTATTGTATCTATAGGTAGATTTATGTTGGGCTTATGCGCTTTAAGCTTATTAGCGGGCAATCGTTACGTCAGTGTATTCGAAAAGGATTTATGTATTACTAAAATCTATAGCTTGTTACTATAAAGTGATAATAAACAGGGATGAAAAAAGAATCTTCAAAGGAAATGGCCAACATAATCATCTTCGATATGATCAACATAATCATTATCGAATTGGCCAACATAATCATCTTCGAAATGGTCAACATAATCTTCTTCGAAATGGGCAATATAATCATCTTCCAAATGGCCAACATAATTATGTTCGAAATGGCCAGCATAATCATCTTCGAAATGGCTAACATTATCGCCCTGACCTCTCATTCCATTCTTGTCAGCTATGTACTTATATTTTTTTCCTAAAGCGTTCTTATTCTTTCAAGTGGCTAAACAATCTCAATGCACTAACTTTCATTCTATTTATTACATCTTTCTTACATTTTACATTTATTTGATCTTAATTTTATTCCTTGTGTCTTCATTTCTTACTCCGCCAAACATCGCTCTATTACAAATTATTTTTATCTCATTTCAACGCATTTATTCTGCTTTCGTGCGACTTTGGCTATTTCCAGGTTTCAATTGCATACGTCATGTTTGGATTGCGTTATGAATGGCAACTTTGGCTTCCTTTGATCAGGCCGTCCATTCCGTTGAAACATGCTTCCCAGAGAGATATATTAATCAACTTGCTCGAGCCATTCGTTCTTTATTTTAATTTGAACTCAGTTATGCTTTTACTATTTCTAAACACCATTTGACCTTTGATTTGCTGGCATTCATCCTCAGTACGTACTTATCGGCTGCATACATAAATCACGCATTATTACAGTACTCAATTTTAGACTTAGGTATGCTTTCGTCCCTAAGAGCTATTATGCAGAAATCAATGTACAGAATGAAGAGGAATGGTGACAGCAAACACCCCTGTCTAACGCCAGTTTTTATAGAGAGCCATGATTTTATTGTGTCGGTAACACGGACACATACTTCGCTGTTTTCAAATTATAATGACGCGATTGCGCGTATTAGCTTGCTCTTTACTCCTTACACCGATAGTGTATCTCAAAACTTTTTTCTGATAACTATATTGTAGACCTTTTCCGAGTCAACAAAGGCACATAAACGTTTTTGGTTTTTATCCAGAACCATTTCAGTGAACAGAGAAAAAAATTGGTCTATACATCCTCTGCCGCCCACAAACTACTGTAGAACAGATATTTATTCTAGGGAAGTAGTTAGTGATTACTGTCTAGTATTGACTGCCAACTGATATTGCATAATACAATATATTTATACAAGATATAGAAATGTGTATTTGTACTAAATGGTCAAATGTGTATAATAATAAATATTTTACAATGAAATTAATAAAAATTCAGTCGCAGATTTCGTATTTAATTCGTGTTATGCTAATAATATTAAAACTTCAATCATGACATATACCTATAATAAATTCACTCATGAATAGTTGAAGTATATTGTTTATGTAAATATCGCTTTACTATCTATCTCACTAAAATATGAATTATTAAGAGAAAAATATTATTATATATGCTTGTGGAAGTTAGAATGTACAATTAGTGCAGTCTATATGGCTGGAAATTCAATTAATGTTGACAGTGATGGTGTTGGTACAAAAAGGCTGGTAATATTTATCTGGCGGAGTACAAATTAGCATCGCTAATCGCCGCCAATCCGATTTTCACACCAGAGTAACTGGATTAAATTTTACCAGCCTAAATCTATACACAGACACTGTTTGTGATATGTCTATAACAACTGGACCAGTACTTAGCATCTGTGAAGTCATCTATAGCAGCGCTCCAATACAAAACCCGATATTCATTGATTTCCAACAACATCCATGTTCCAAGGTAATTATGTATTTTATAGATACTCATACCATTGGAACAAAACGATAGTTCATTTAGGTTCTTATTTATTATTTATTGGCCATTTTATCTAAGTTTGTAAGTAAGACATGTTATAAAAAAAAAAAGTTTCTTAACTCTATGATACTTCATCATCATCACCAATGGCGATTCAGCACATCATGAGCCTTGACCTCCTCAAGAACTTTCCGCTATTCCACTCGTTCCATCACCAGCACCTTCCAATTAGTTACACTGATGGCTTTAAAGTCATCCATCCACCTTAATTTGGGTCTTCCCACGTTTCGCCTACCATCTGGTCGTGTTTTAAGAATTTTCTTTGGGAATTGGTTCTACTCCATGCGCTGGAGACTTCCCTACCATCTAGGGTGATAAGTTTTTATGTACATTACTATGTTGATGTCATTGTGCATACGTTATAGCTCATGTTGATGTCATTGTGCATACGTTATAGCTCATGTTGATGTCATTGTGCATACGTTATAGCTCATGTTGATGTCATTGTGCATACGTTATAGCTCATGTTGATGTCATTGTGCATACGTTATAGCTCATGGTTGTATCTTATCATCCATGTTATTTTCGAAGACCAGAAGCGCATTTTCACCTCTATGATACTTGTATTTGATCAATTGTAAGTAAAACGAGTGGGTTGTGGCCAACGCTTAACTCCTCACTAACAAGTCATTCTAAAAAGTATTCAAATTTTGTATGGAAAATATTCATAATTTTCATAAAATGAAATATTTTTTATTTAAATATTTTATTATGAAAACTTGATAATTTTTATTGCCATTTTTTGAAAGTGGTGTGCCTTTTTACCTATTTGAAAATGAAAATTTCAAATTTTAAATTTCCTGAGCTTGGGGTCACTTTGAAATATTTTATTTGAGATTAAAAAATTGAGAAGCACTATTCAGATATCCTTCAAAATCTAATGGGTTCTAAGCGAGTATTAGATATACAAATTTGCAAAGTTAGAAAGGAATCGAAAGAGTTCTTTAGTCTATGTATAATCAATAAAGTAAAATAAACACGCCGTACATATCACATACCACAAAGCAAATAGTACACAGCACACACACAGATACATTGTGAAGAAACATTCATAGTACACAGCACACACATACACGGATACATTGTGATGAAACTATCAGAATACAATCTCAGCATGATACTAGTTGATAATCTGTAATAAAAAAATAGCCTTTAAAATTGCGAAATAATAACTCCCACTATATTCCTTTGGGTAAGTGAGGAGTAAAAATTCTAAATTGTTTGAATTCTCAATTTTTATTGAACGTTGTCAGTGGTCAGTTCGTATGATAACTTAAAAATATATACTTCCTAGTAGCCCTCACGGGACCTTCCTGGTTTTGGGAAGCTGATTTCTGCCTTTATATAATTTTTCGACTTTTCTTATACTTCTTAGATACAAAATATTTTTTTAACTTGTGCCAAGCGAAAATTTCGGTTTCAACATCTGCATAGAAACTACATAAGGTGTTGAGAGCTTCCTTATTTTAAGGTCGCTTTCCGCACCCTTACAAAAAGTTATTATTTAATCAGCTATCGTTTAAAAAGGAGCATATTTATAATAATTTACCAAATTAACTTAAGGAGAAACCATACTTGGGTTGTTCGGAAGAATTTGATACAACGTTTCCTCAAGACTGAGGGCCGTGATCCGCAATAGATGTTTCCAATACAAAGCTTCTCTAGACTTCTCTGTAGATTAATTTAAGATGAGTCAGAGCAGAGCAGCTAGCCCACTAGTACTCCAGAAGTTCCGAGTTCTAATCTCGCCACAACCGATTTAGTTCATCAATCATAAACCCAGCACAAGCATTTATGCTTAAATTAAGGAATACATGATGATGTATAAAGAAAATAAAAAAACACAGAATATATTTTAAATAAGTTCGTAACGAAAATCCAGCGGAAAATCACACAAGATTGAAAGAAGGCCATGTTTTCTCTGGCACAAGAATTGGCATAATCCCCAGTCACCGTTAAAGAACTTTCAACTTGTGTTAGTCAATCTTAAGTCAATTCAAATACGATTTAAAATCGTATGTAAAACCACCTCTGCATTCGAAATGTTCACGTATTTTGGCGGGATTCTAAACATTTCTGACGACAGATCCTCTTTCATAACATCGTTAAACTAGAATTTGATCCTGGTACTCACAGACGGAAACATGATGCCTTATTGTCAAACTAGAATAACAAATTGAATGCATGTATGTAAGAATACCTACTAAAAGGTTACCAGTTAAAGCTATTTGTATAACGGTTCAAAATGAATATTCAGCATATATTTCGAAGCATAAAGATGCATAAGAATTTACGTATAATATTAAAATTTATCAAAGATGGACTGTACAGAAATATGCAAATAATTACGGACAAAAAACATTTGAATGGTTGTTTTGTTCAATTATCTGTGGATATATGTGTGTGTGGTGAGAGTATTTTATGTATGTGTATGTGTTTTATATATGGCTATGAGATATTTTATGCTGAAATCATGAATGAATGAATGAATGAATGAATGAATGAATGAATGGATGAATGGATGAATGAATGAATGAATGAATGAATGAATGAATGAATGAATGAATGAATGAATGAATGAATGAATGAATGAATAGTATATTTCCAACATTATAGATAAATTATTACAAAGGAACAAAAATACAATTTTATTTTTTTAGTTTCTACCTTATTACAATTTTACAATTTTTTGAGACCTAAAGACAGACTACTAATAACACACGACAGACAAACTAGATCAGTGACCAACAAACTTTTACGTACAAACAAATTCAACAATGACTATGGACGTAGGACCGAAGATTTGCTGCTGCCCAAGGTCTGCCAGCTTGAAGCAGTGTGGATCCATCGAGGAATTCAAAAAGAAAGCCAAAGGATATATATTACACAAAAATCCTCGATGGTTGATCTAAGGGGTGAGCGCGGGTTGTTCCGGACTTTGTAGGAAAAATGTAGTATATAAATATATGTACAATATTAGTTTTTAATTGTAGTTTATATGTATATATGTATGTATGTGTATATATACGTATATACATATTTTTATATTTTTTGCATATTATAAAATTGTTACAATTAAGATCACAGCCAAAAATCCCCTTAAGGGATTAGGCAAAATAACATGATAATTGTAATTATATTCTTTATCAATAAAATAAAAAAAAAAAAATTATTACTATTTTTTTCCACACATTGGAAATTTTACTGCCTCACTAGACATAGTCTGTTCTGAGGCAGTACTAGTTTTTAATTTTTATGGCTACTCTGCGATCATATGATTTGTTTTTTTTCTTTTTTCTTTACATACTCCATTCACTTAGAACATTCAAAGTCTCTATCTCAAAAAATCTAAGAGTACCGAGGCAGATCCTTCTCATAATTCTCATAATGTACATAGTTAGTAAATATCTCGCCAGTTGGTAGAGCGAGCATTGGTAGAAGATTCGTTATATTGATATTGTAAATAGACACTAGTTCTATTATACACGGCCGGCGTTCATTATTTGAAGAAATCATCCCCATATTATGAAGAGACAAACCTCAGAAATTATACTACCTCCATCTCAGTTTATTATTATTATTTATTACTTTTCGGACAACTAACAGGTACTATGGCCCGAGATATCAGTTGGCCCTTAAATCGTTGGATTTAGTAATCCAAGTTAAAAGTTTAGGGAAGATTAAATTTCATTCGCGTATTTCAGTGCAAAATGAAACGTCAGTTACGTAATCTTCAACTATAGATATATTTTACGTTTTCTATGGTTCTTGTCTATAACGCATCTGTCAAATTGTAATAACCTTAAATGATACGTGACGCGAAGCTGTGACTAAATATTATTTTATTATTATAACAACACATTATTTTATTTGTTACATTACACAGCATGTTACTTTTTCAATTTTTTATACCGATCGATGTTTTTTTTAATTAAAATCAAACATTGTAGTAACAAAATGTCATTGAATATGTACTACGTACGTAGTACTTCAATGCAAAATGTATGTATATTTTACAGATGGATATGGAACTAAGTGATAATGGTAAAATAGTGTCTTATGTAGAAAATTTAAGAATACACATTATATATATAGAAACAGGATGGATCAATTTAAAAAGTGGGAAGAAAAAACATCGCAAAAATAAAGTTGCGTGCCTGACGTTTCATTATGGCTGACAGTTTATTTCGTTTGTTGTCAGGCAATACATTATAATTATGTAAAAAATAAAATAAATATTAAATACATGAACCACTTCTATATCAAGTCTTTTATTTTAACAACAAAAATAAATCATGATTATAATTATTAAGCATAGTTATTTGTAGTATAAAATGAAATAAAACATTAAAGCGTGCGGCGATTAGTACGCCACCTGGCGAAAAAGACTAGAAACAATACTTAACTCAAGATTAAGACACGCGATCCGCCAGAAACGTTGAGTTAAATATTTGTCGTTTAGTGACGTATTTAAGGGAAGATTAGGTACTGAAATACGCAATATTTTTGTTAAACTTGAGTTAAACTCCTAAGGGCCGACTGAAATACTGGGCCTATGTCAAATATTAATTTAACACGCACCCAATAACAAGTTGCCACATTCTGGAGACTTACGATATTAATCGTCTCACAGATCCAGACTGAAAACACAATTAAAAACTGTGTCTCCACCGGGAATCGAACCCGGGACCTTTGGATCAGCAGTCAGATACCCAACCAACTGAGCCACGAATGCCGACACATCACACTTATAAAATTTAACTTAATTTTTTATGATCGCATAATATATTTTATATACGTGAACATTGATAGTGGATATAGGTATTCAATAGAGACGAAGTTGGAATATATTCTGAAGCCCAGAAGGTGCATGATTTCTAGGATCTTCTATAAATTCATATTACAATTTCGTCTCCACTGAGATACAAAGCTTGTCAAAAAGAATAATTTCATTCTCTTAATAATGAAATTTTCGGAGTTTTCCTTGTATCATGTTCTGTTTTGATAACTAATCACTTTATGAAAACCACACTAGTGACTTCTTTTATACTTTAAAATAGGTACAAACCATTGTACTTATGTATCAAATCAACCACACTCGGTCAAAGCAAAGTGATTCGCAAAAAATAAAATTAAAAATAATAAAAATAATACATTTTTTTAATTTTAATTCATTTGTGAATACTTTGTTAGATATAATTTAGGAATTAATCTTAATTTTGTTGATTCATTTATAACCGTTGTTTATTTGCGTGTTTAAAAATTTATAATTTCGTAATTTTTTTTTTTCATAATAATTTTTTTTTTGTACATATTTATATAACTGTTTTTCATGGTTTTGATAAAAAAGAATTGTAAAAAATATAATACAAAAACATAGTAAAACGGTTATCAATGTCGTTCGAACATGAAAAAATAAGTGAAAATCTGAAACCCCAGAAATTCCACCGTTTGACAACAGCTTACAATAGGCGTGTGAAATTCACAAAGTTGGTTATCCGCGAAGACTTGGTTCCACTTTTTCAAGAACTTCAAACATTTTACTAAAGGCGACACAAGTTTTACAAAATATTCACACCAAAGCCGTGAAAACTATCATAATGATATTTGTTTCAGTCGCATGACACATGATAAGTCTTTGAATAGTTTAAAGTTGATTGAACCCATTGATAATGCTTGCAGACAAAAATGGACGATTTTGTATTTTGACAACTATGATTTATTTTTCAATCCCAGATTAAAAAAAAATAACAAAAAATTATCTAATAGTTACACATTTAATGTCTAATCCAGTTATTTGTAAACCTCCATGAAAAAGAAAAAATCTTAAAGAGTATCGTTTACTCGAGATTTTATGTTGCGTAGGTTTGTTGGAAGAGATTGCCTTTTGGCCAAAAAAACTTGTCGAAGTGCACATAACTCTGACTGAACATTTATCTTATAATTTAAGCCCAAACCTCATAATACGAGCATTATATGAATTCTTTGAATGTGAAGTTTGAACAAAAGCTCATTACATTAATTTAAAAATTATCGTGGTTTTGAAAAAAAATAAAAATAAAATTTTACCTAGTACCTGTTAGTTGCCCAGAAAGTACTATAAAAAAATAAATAAAATCAAAATGCTGTCTTAATCTTGGGGTGAATGATATCGTTTAACTAAATATTTATTTAAATGTGTAGTCTAAAATTTACGTCACTTTTGTTAGTAAAGCCATGTAATGTGTTTAAAGTTTGCATAGTAAACTAAAAAATAGTAACACACAAAAGTTCGTACGAGCTGTGCCAAACAACAACCAGACTACAGGGCCGTGCATTAAACAACAAACAAAGCTTTCAGGGCGTTACGTGTTGGGGAAATTCAAAATAAATCCGCTCATAAAGTACAAAATCAAAAGAGTTGCCATAATGCTAAACCGAACATTAGCTGGCAGCACTTGTCTATTCTGTAGTTGCAGTTTTTACCGCAATGGCGTTGTCTGTTTTCCGCAAGCATCAATCATTTCAAGAAAGCCTCTCCTTGTCTATGATTTATGAAATAACTTTCCACCCAGCGATTATCTGATACATTATCTGGTGGTGTTGCAAGGGTGATAAAACCTGCACTGAATAAGGAAATGAACGATTTGCACCTTGAACTTATATAGATGAAAGCAAACTCGATAAATAGTTCGGAGAATTTTAATTTGTCTGTCAATGGGACGATCGTTTTGCCTTGTAAGGGTCTTTTCAACCGAGAAAATAATGATAATATGGACCTTTTATAAGACGAAACTATATTCATAATAAAAGTGGAATAGTTTTTTTTATAGTTTTTCGTATATATTGTTTCATGTATAGTTAGTTTGATGTTACGGGTATTATATTTATGGATTAAAATCAAAACTCTATAAAATATAAAACATCAAGTCTGTTAAATTTAATACTGTTTAAAAACCATTTTTATTTACTGTTAAATTCCATTTACAAAGAAAAGTACAAACATATCTTAAACAACATCATCTGAAATAAATAAAATATTATTTTTTGTTCAAAGTAGAAAAAAATTAAATCAAGAGATGAAAAGGTACATAGAAATAAGAAAGTGATTTTGTTTCTTTTTATAAAAAACAAAACAGTCAACATAGTGTTACTAAATATATAAAAATTAAAAATTAATATGAAAAATAAAAAGAAAGAATTCTGATCTCATTTTAATTTTAGAAATGATCATAATTGTCAATTGTTTTGTCAGAATTGAAAAGCTGACATTGAAGACATCAGTAATACAAGCATACAACTAGGCATTCTCGATTTCCCAGAATCATCCAAACGATGGATTCTGGGAAATAGATAATGCCTATGAAATATTAACACGTCTTTCTAACATATTATCATAATATTATGATGAAATGGAGGAAAAAAATTACAGATTCAGTATATTTATAGTTTTAGCCTCTGAAGGTTTTCTGTAGGTTTAAGTAAACTTCTGAAAACTGTTTTTTTTTAATATACCATAATCATGAATACACCTACATACCATCACGCCGAAAGAACCGAGCGCCATACATCTCTATTTTTGCACACATTCCTGGCTTCCTTTACATCCATGCATCGTCTCATACATGCTCGTCGACTGTGCAAGCTCTTTGTGTTTCCCTCTTTCAATATAACATTCATTTGGTCATGCCATCGTTTTCTGGGGTGGCCCCTGCTATTCACTACATCTCTTCTCATCCGTACTTGCCCCCCAGATTTATTAAATAAAATTAATTTTCATATGCCGTTGCGAATAAGGCAGATCGGTTTTTCTTAATTTTCAGTGCTGTCAAATATTTCAAGTGACCTCAAGCTCAGGACACTTACTAATTTAATGAAAATATTTAAAATTTTCCATACTAATTTTGAATACCTTGTGGAGTGACTTGGCAGTGAGGAGTATCGTTGGCCACAACCCACTCGTTTCATTATGTGATTATTTAATTATCATATGTAGACAAACTTAATTGGTCTGTTGTTTGTTTATTTCGTAGTAAATCTATGTTTTTTTTTGTATATTTTAAGACTGTAAATAAATAAATATCCTTCTTGATCTTGTATTCTCTCCTTATGTTCCCATTTATTATTCTTTCATAAACTATTTATCTTTCTGTACATAATTTGTACAAATATATTGTTCACTGTCGGGCTTATTGCCATTAGGCAATTTCTTCCCACCAACCAGATTACAAAGTATGACAAAATTGTGTATGTACATCAACAAGAGAATGACAACAACAAAAAATACATATATGTTGGTTGGGTATCAGACTAATGATCCAAGGGTCCCGGGTTCGATTCCCGGTGGAGACACTGTTTTTAATTGGGTCTTCAGTCTGGATCTGTGAGACGATTAATATCGTAAGTCTCCAGAATGTGGCAACTTGTTATTGGGTGCGTGTTAAATTAATATTTGACATAGTAGATACCTATTAGTCGCCCTAGAAGCAATTTTAAATAAATAAATACTACACCAATATATTACACTAAGATAACAATCAAAACAAAAAAAATGAAAATACTACATAGCAAAAAAAAGGATAGGGTAAGGACAAGGAGAGGAAATCGGGATCAGATGTTCAGGGATAAATATTCCTTTTTATGTTTTTTCTTGAAAATACTAATGCCCGATTTCCCCAAGGCTCCTTAACTTAAAAAATCACATTTATGAACCACTTAGCGCAAAATTGCATTTCACCAAACAATCTTAGCCTCGCTTAGCGACGTCGGCGCATAAAATTTTAAGTGGCGGTCTCTAGTGGATTAACCATCATAAGCGTCACTTAACGCGTTTGACAGATAGATATTTGGGTTACGATTTCGTCGCAGAGTTGTTTTATTATTGAATTTATCTTTTTTTTTGTAAAATTTAAGTTATATTTTGTTTATTATCATCTTGGAAGATGGCTGGATTCGTGAAATCGTTGAATAGACATGCTCCATCCGTTTGTTTTGAAGTAATTGCCGTGTTTTTTTGAAACTAATTCAATTAATTTAGTTTTTTCACTGGAGGTAAAATTTGTAGAACGTTTCCTTGGTTTATCCATAATTATACTCTGCTAAATATTATACTCTGATAAATATGCGCGTCCCGTGTCGAACAATCTCAACAATCAAGAAGAAGTGCGAAGCGAATAATCAGCCATGACAGCGAGTATATCCTAGGATGTACACCGATTTTTTAAACCATACCTACAAAAGTTTGGTAAAAATAGATTGGTTAGGTTTGTCTGTAGTTATAATTGCGGCTGGCATGAGCCAGTTGCATTGTATATTAAAAAAAGTAACAAATATTAAAATAAAATAACTAAATTGGTGTGAATACTAAATAAACTGTCTGTACATGATGTATCAAAAACAAAAACTGGTGTACAAACAAGGCTACCCTGACAGCGAGCGCCGCTAGCGCCATCTGTTGGCGCCAGCGGCAATTACCTGTACTCATGAGATCAAAATAGTACTTTTTTTATAATTAATTTATATATAGAGTAAAAATCGTGAAATTCCCACGTTAGAATATTTTAATGAAATTTTTATAGTTTATTATGAATTTCTTATTTGCATATTTTTTAAAGTAACGTTATCTTGAGTCCATATTCATGTTCACCGGAAACATAACAAAAACTAATCCTAACCTTAGCTTAGTGTGGCTGTTATTTGTTGGTGAAATGCAAATTTATTAAGTAAGCCACTTAAGGATTTAAGTTTCGAATGGGTACTTAGCTGATGTTCGATTTTGAGGGACCTTGGAGAAAGCGGCCATAAGTGAGATAGACGACGCAGTATAGACTAATTCTATTCCATAATTTAATATCGTTATATTACATACTGTTCTTCCACAAAATTATGATATATTATTTTTTTATAGTAAAGTCCTGAGGTATAAAACAATTTCATTCATATGAGTTGATATACGTAGAGTAAAAATACATTCTCATAAATCGTAAGCAATCTACTTTTATATAATATAGTTGTTGAGGTAAAGACATTTGTCCTTCGAATTCGACAACAATTCGATTGTCTTGTTCACTCGGAAACGAAAACCAAAGATGGAACTGGAATAATAATATTAACAACCAAAAGCAGGTAATCCAATTTTGGCCAGAACGGTAACTCTGTTCTGAGGTAGCAAGGATACTGAACCAACAATATTGGCATCGTGAGTAAGTGATCTGATTCACCAAACAACAATTTATTGCTCGACGTACGTAGCATGGGAATAACAAATAATAGCATTAAAGTACAAGACTGATTTTGAGTTTTGTAAAACGAATCGAGCTTTCGACTTTGTTAAGGCGTCGTATTACATTTTCGTATTACTGTTGAGATGAAACTGTGAGATGTACCTACATATTATTATGTTGTACATAGTACTGTTGATAATATTTTTACTCTCATGATTTCACAATTTTAAAGCTAATTTTTTACATCAATTTCTCAAGGGGTAATGTAAAGAGTACACTATGAGTTTCGTCGTGATTTGTTTGTATATATGGAGTACGCCGTACATATCCTTTTTGTGTCCTCTATACATCATACTTCATCCAACTGTCGATTTGTTCAAAGGAACTATGTTCTCTTAACATATCGACAATGTTTCAAGCCAGGATACGCGAGAATTTGTATGTAGGGTCTACTTTTTTCACGGCTTTTCCACCTTTGAAGTAAAAAAACACCAATTTAGAGGCTTCGCAGCATATATGTTCCATATACGGATTTACTCAGAATTCGGAGTAGAACATTTCGTGTGTCTGTGTGTGTGTGTGTGTGTGTGTGTCTGTGTGTATGTCTGTGTGTGTGTGTGTGTGTGTCCCCTTATAACTTTTGATCCGCTCAATTTACAGAGCCCAAAATTTCAGAATATATAAATATTTATAAGCCCACAAAACTTTTATACTCAGAATTTTGAATTTTTGTTTCAGTCAGGGGTATAAACATAGACAAATACAAAATATCGAATAGATTTTTTTTTAATTCCAGGGTTTCTCAAACATATTTTATTAAGAAAAATATTTTTTTTATGATAAATTTATGAGTTTAACTGCCTATATTTCCAATTTTTTTAAAAATATCGAAAAAAGCCGAAACACACCAACTAGATAATTTAATTTTCTATAAAAAATATTAACATTGTATTAGCACATCTAAAATTTTTTTTAACAATTTTTATAAAAATTGAATAGTGACGACATTGCTTCATACAGTTTGTATGGCAATAGCCTACACAATAGTTTGATACTAATCTCCAAACATACATACATAACATCATGCTGTTTTCATATTCTGTGTAGGATCAAAGGACTGACCTCCATACTATCCTATCTTGACATACATACCTAGGTACATATGTTGTATAGAAAACCAAATATCTAAAAATATTAAATAATTTGTATTTATGGGTTAATAGTTTGGTACTTATTCTTCAACTGTGTGTTGCATATAACACATGACAGTTGGATCTCATGTGTTATATGCAACTAGTATTTAAATCATATGTGTATGACATAGAGCTGATTAGTTTTCCATAAACAACCATTAATTTCTTCTCTATGATTTCATCATTTTCGTTGTTGTTTTTTGTGTCTTCTCTACAGCCCAAACTATGAGTCCGATAGACTTCATATTTATAATTTTTTTCTTTTTTATTTATTTTAAAAATAAAAAAAATATCATATTATATGTAAAGTCTTTAAACATAGAGCTGATTAGTATTTCATTGATATCAGTTTATTTCTTCTCTGTGATTTCATCTGCCAAAATTTTCAAAATGTTCTCCCGGTCTGGAAAATCGAGATTTTACTATATATCTTTTGAACTTTTGAAACAATAAATATACATTCTTCAAAAAGGCATTCAAGCATTGTCAAAATTTAAAGAAAAAAAATCTATGGTCTGCTATATAAATTTGAAATAAAGTTCATATTTGTATTATGTAACAGAAGTAAAGAACATTGTAATGGTTCAAACAATACTGGATTCAAATAAACGTTTTTATTATTATTATTATTATATTATTATGTTATGACGCATGGGTTCTAGGTCTATTAGGAAAGAATTGTTTTTTTCTTCTGAGATTCATTAATCTTAAAAGCAATTTAATGTGCAGTTGTTGAAAAAAAACTATTGAAATTTTATTTTGAAATATATAGTTTTATAATATTCGCAATAAGAGGTATAAATATTCGTCACACATCTTGAACGAGCTTCCGGTTGCGCAGATCGCGAATTTGTGTATTTTTGCTTCGCTTGGTTTACGTGCAATTCGCCCCCTTTTTCGGTTAAAAGTTCAAGTTATTTGGCGACAACTATATCAATATTGGTTTCGCCAATGAATTGGAGGAGGTAAAGTGACGATATGTATGTGACTGGATTGGATGTCAGTGGAATAAATTCCGCCTTCCCATATCCAGTTCCTATACCTTTTTCCTACCCACATACGAGTACCTACATTGTCCATCTTCACCCGCTTCACTCGCAACAATAATATCGCCGCGCCGCTCAGTACCAAACGCATCCTTCTTTAGTGTCAAATTGAAAAATCTCGCATTTATATCATATACGCATCTCTCTAAACTCCATATAATTTCGCGTTGCATTTTAATTTAATAAAACATTTCATGCCGCTTATTTAACTTATATTTGATTGTGTTGTGTACTCTATATATTTGCGTTTAGTCACCGCGTCATCGGGAGCTGAGAGGAGTGATCCAGAGTCTTTCAGCCTTCCACATTCCCACAGGTAGGATCTTTGTTTCACTTATTTCTGATTTGAGTCATTTCGCATATCGTTAATATTTGTCTCTTCCGAATATAGGTGAAACCACGCACCCATTAAAAAACCCCTCGCTAATAATATCAATTCAACAACAAATTTAATCAATAAATATTTAATTACGCACCCGCCACAACAAATATTCACATAAAAAAATTTCAAATTATTTTCACGGACATTAAAATTTTCGAATAGTTTCGAATAGTTGAGCACTTATTGATCGATTGTCATATATGTATATATTAACACATTATATTATACTTAACAATTAATTTTCTTTGGAGTAGGCACTTACTTTCTCGAAGGTCAAAGAGGATGAATTATTCAAACTAAAAAAAAAACTAACCGGCCATAGTTAATTATCGTCGGGTCAAAAAATGTCAACAAACTGACTAATTATATTGGCTTAATAACAGTTTAATAATTAGTAAGTAAGCAAACTTCATTCGGCTCACGACTTTCTGTTTGAATTTTTATTTGAAATTATATCGGAGTCGATAATTATACACATTGAGAGTGTGGTTTTGCGTGTTAAATTAAATGACTGCGTGTTTACGCTTAAGGACATTCTCGCACGCAGCGCCATCTTGAAATAACACTATTATACAATTCACAACTGTGTTACTTACCTGCTACCAATTTAACAGCACCAATTTTTTAAATTATATACTAGATCTTAAAGATACGAATGTTTACAAAACACGGTGATACCATTTCCTGTAACGGAAAGAGCGTACGTTGGACGTTATACTAATAAAAAATACAAGGAATTTTATTAATCATACATTCATAAACAAAAATTGTTCATCTCCATATAATAACATGGTGAGTATAATGTAGGAAAAAAATAGTATTTAGTTTTTTCACTATCTACATAGTAACAAAATAGGATGTGAATGGCGATATGTGATGAAGCAAATATTCCTTTCTTGAAAGTTGGCTATGCTCCAAGAATACCTAAAAGAGTGACGTAGCCTAATTTGTTTCATATAATGTATATTTTAGAGAATCTTTGCAAAGCATGGGAATGTTCATCGTGAATACAAAAATAGTACCTATATGTTTTTATTATTATATGGAATGAGAATATGCCGAAATTTAATTTTTATTTAAAAAAAACTAAAATGATAGTTCAATTAAAAAAAGAATGATTGATCCTTTAAAGAAATTTGAATGAGAGTTCAAATAAATAAAAATTAAAAAAAAAATAGTGATCCTTAAGAGAAATTTAAATGAGAGTTCAATTACAAAAAAAAAGTAATGAGTGATCCTTACGAGAATGAGATTTCGAATAAAAAAAAGAGTGATCTTGAGGAGAAATTTGAAAGAAAGTTCAAATACAACATAGAAAATGAAAGGGAAATTTGAATAGAACACAAAATTTGAACGAGAATTTTAAAACATTTTTTTAATGTTCACATTAGAATCAAAATTATTTTAATGACATTTCAAAAATAAGTAGTTAAATATGAAATTGACAAGAAAAAAATAAATCAGACAACTTGAACACGTAAAATGTAAGTGAATAAATAAAAAATCTGCGACCTGCAACGTTGGAGTGAGATTTACTGATCCCAAATTTCAAGCATTTGTAGTAATATTCACATTCAAACCATAGCAGATGTTCAAAAAAAAATAAAACCTTTGAAAACTTTAACACCTGAGCTAAATGATACGATTATTATAGAGACCTTTAACATTATGCGAATGTGATTTGTGTCTCGAGTATTTCTCTTGAAAAACCTGCAAAAAAAATAGTTTACAACGCTAAACTCTGCGTTTAATAGCTCAGTACATATTTAAGAAATAAATATGCTGTAGTAATGTATGTACATAATTATTCCATTTCCAATGCAGTAATGTATTAATTATTCAAATAATTTTGATATTGTTGAACATTTTAATCTTAATACAATGTAGTAGGTACAGATATGCACAAACGTTAACTAATACCGATCTATTTATAATACACTTTTATCTTATATCTAGTAACAATTTAAGCACCTCCCCATGCTATTGCATATTCTATTATGGATTGGTAAAGCGAGAAATCCATAAGTTATTTAAATATTCATCATTTATTTAAATTGTATTTAAACTTGACTAAGGTCAAAGTTCTTCCAGATGAGGGTACAGCAGCTATCAAAGTAATAAATAAGCCAGTTTATATAGTCTTCATCTTGCACCCCTAGTCTTAGTCTTGCAGTGATAAATGAAGATTGTAAAATTTCTATATATTTATAAATTATTTAATGATGTATTTATTGTTATTTATTTATTTGTTTATCGTATGGTCATAATTCAGTATATTCAGTCAGTTACATATCGAATTGCTTGCACAGTACTGTAATATCTGGGTTGTTGTTATTATTGTACTTAATTGAAATGTCTAAATGAAAATTATTTACAAAAGTACATAAAAGCCAATTATACATTCAATTTAATTCAAGCATTACATCATACTCTCATAGTACACCGATAACACACTTTTCAGATGATACTCGTTGAGAGTTTCAAGGTAAAAAATAGTCCTTGAAAATTTCTAAATCTCAACTCTCCACTATGGCATAACAGTTGAGAGTAAAATAAAAACATCTCAATGTATTCATCCGTTAGGTCGTAAAACCAAACAGATCTTTGGTACGAATTCAACATAAAACTGAGGATCGGTTTACTCGGTATCGGCCCAAGGTCGTCAGAGATGGTTATATCGGGCCAATGTCTTTAGATATGGGTTAAATCGGCCCGAATGAGGAGAAATAAGAGGAGGGGTTAACACTTTTATGGTAATGATCCGTGTAATAAGGAATAAAATCAGGGCCGCATATTTTTAAGGTGGATAAATTGCGTCTTATAATTTATTATCTCCAGCAAACATTTTCAACGTTAAACCTTTTTTTATATTCGCATCCCGATCCGTTAAACCAATTTCAAACGGTTCCAATTCTAAGAAGTGATTCACGAATTCACGAATAAACTAGCATCGTTCAAATATGGTTTTAGTTGTACCTTTTATAAAAATAAAATAGATTTTTCTTTGAAGTATCAGAATTCAATACACACACAAGCGCCTTTTTGATGTCCCAACTGTCGATTTGTTCAAGATAATTTATTTCTCTTGACATATCGACAAAGTATCAAGCCAAGATACGAGAGATGTGTATGCCAGGTCTTTATTTTTAATGATTTTTTCAACTTTGAAGTCAATAAATACCACCAACTTAGAGGCATCGCAGTACGGATTTACTCAGAATTTGGAATAGAAAATTTAGTGTGTCAGAGTATGTGTGTGTCTGTGTGTGTGACCGCCCCCCCTTATAACTTTTAATCCACCCAATGCACATAACCGAAAATTTCCGAACATATAGATAGTTATAGGCCAATAAAACTTTTATACTCAGTATTTTGATTTTTCGTTTCAGTCAGGGGTTATCAACTTCATAGAAACAAAAATTCAAAGTTCCGAGTATAAAGGCTGTGTGCATTGAGCGAATCAAAATTTATAAGGAGGGACGTCAACACACACATACACACTTAATGTTCTACTCCGAATTCTGAGTAAATCCATACATGTAGAACATGCTGCGAATCCTCTATGTGTTTTTTGACTTCAAAGTTGAAAAATTTAGACCTGGCCATACAAATCTCGCGTATCGTGGGCTTGATATTTTGTAGAAATTTATCACGCCGATACAAAACCAGTGGACGCACTTGTATGATTTTTTTTACAAATAATTCTAAGATCCGTCTGATGCGCTACGTCCGCTGCGCCTGTATTGACGCTAGCCTTAAATCTCACGAATGTTACATTCGTTTTTTCGTGCGTCACGATCGGGTTCGAACGATCCTCAATTCTATTTCCGTTACAAACGAGGAAACCTTTAAATTATATGAAAATTGAATTTTTTTATAGACGTATAAATTTTGAATGAGTTACATGGAGTCGCGCAGAAAAGGCAAATCTTTCCGACTTCATACAAACTTGATGAATTGGTCTCTATTGTTATTGGAGTCATCCTTCTGTTAGGAGAGAGGATTATAGTCTCGTGACGCGTTTTTATATATGAAACACTAAATTTGTCGCAAAACTGACTGAGAGTCATAAAATCATTAAGCTTTTTCGAATGAATTTTATTATACGTAAATAAATTTTATTTGTTCATAATACTATATATGGTATTGTACTTAAAATAAATATTTAAGAACCAGAATTCGCTCATGAAATAAAATAATTATCATATTTATATAACTTACAACACTATGTACCTTTCTATTAATTTATATACCTTCTCAACCAACAATTCTTGATCTGAACAGTTACTGAGAATTCAAATGTAATTTTGTTTTACCTAGTTATACATACATGCAAGAGAAAAATATATGCATTTGTACATACATACAAGGAACATCACTGAATGGTACGATAAGCACACGATACTTACATCGATTTATTTTATGTATGTAGTTTTTTGCTTCTATATTATTGAATTTATTTATTTTTATTCAGATTTGTCTCTTTGATTTTGATTTTGCATTGATGATGTTTATAGGAGTCCTACAGTAATATATGATGTTGAAATGTAGATACTATGTGAAGCATCTAGTGGTTCAGAATATGTTGAATGTAATAATTCAGATACACTTGTAATATACATATGATTAATTAAAAGAGAAAAAAAAAAAAAATATATATATATATATATATATATATATATATATATATATATATATATATATATATATATATATATATATATATATATATATATATATATATATATATATATATATATATATATATATATATATATATATATATATATATATATATATATATATATATATATATATATATATATATATATATATATATATATATATATATATATATATATATATATGTATATAAAGTAATGTAATATAATATGATGTAATATGGTGTGATATAATGTAATATGGTAAGATGTAATATGGTGTTATGCAGTATGATATGTTGGAATATAATATATGTAGTGTAACAAGATAAAATATTGTAAATTATAATGTAATATAGACCCCCAACACGGGTAGGTACTCGCCTACCTAACGGGGGACACTATAATGTTAATGTGTTATGTAACTTAATTGTTAATCAATGTTCATATATAACTAAATAGGTAAGTAGTTCAGCTTTAACTAATTTAATTAGTTTTTTTTTGTTAATAAACTTCATAAAATTTTAATATTTTTGATAAGTGCCTGCCTCACTAGGATTACGTTTTTTTACGAGCAAGTTACTGTAACAAAACAAAAAATATATAACAATAATAGAAGAACAAATAAAACAAAAGAATTAAATTATATTTCTACAACTACCGGATATCTGCAAAACACTATAATATTTGTAATCTTAAAAACAGACGAACAATTATAAACATGATGTACCTTCACAAAATTATGCATAACCGTGTAGACTCGCCTTACTTACTTTCTTAATTAAATTTTTCTGCTCATCACGCAATTTCAGATCTTAGTTTTCGTTCTATGTCGACCGACGTAACACAAACTACTCACAAAACAATTACATTAGACGAAGTTGCTCCAACTACAATTCATACTTTAAACATTTCGATATAGTAGGTACATAAATCACAAGCAGATTTCAGAACATACATATTACAAAAATTCGATAAATAATAGTATATGCTTCAATCATATTCATTTATAATCTATCTCGCATAAATATACACACAATATTGTTATAATATATAACACATATCCACTTACTTAATACATGCTACATACAAGTATTATATTAATTACTTTGAAACTTACGATTATTTAATAAGCCAAATAAATAAGTTCACTTTATATCTTATGTGAAAACATATTATTGGGGGCACAATGAACTTACCTGTTTAAGTAATCGTATTATATTTCTACTTATAACATTGTATCCTGTTTGTTTTCCAAATAAAAATTAAAAAAAAAAAGCACAATTAAAGTATTTAATTATCCGGCGGATATTTTGTGGTAGTTAATATATCGACACACCGGTCCGATGGAAGGACAGCGCTCCCGAAATATGTCGCGAAGTGACTCATAAAAACAGTGGTTTATAGCTTGTAATATAATTCAAATATGGTCAAGATAAAAGTCATCAAAAAAGAAGAAAAATACAATAATAACAGTCAACAACAATAATTATGATCTACATCGATTTTGCGACTAAGCATCCATCATTTTTTGTCAAGAGTATGTATATATGTTATGGTACATTTATTAATTTGTTGCAAAATAGTAAACGAATGAAAATATTTCATTTTTAAGCCGACTCATAACGCTCCACTAGGCCTGGTGAAAGCCTTCTATGGGACTGTTATTCATACACAATTTTTGAATCTGCACACTTTTGTGATCCATTTTTACGACATTTTTTATTCATAGCGCCAATTACAAATTTCTTATTTAATATTATGAATAATTTGTTTGATTTTATTAAAAACAAAGAAGGGTCAGGGAGGGGAAAAGGAGGAGGAGAGGGGTTTTCTCCCCTCTCCTCTTTTTGACTGAAAAAATGAACCAAAAATTGAAACAAAAAACTTTGCAATTACTTTTTCGTGTACATAAATATATTTCTCTCATGCTGGTTCCGTATATTTGAGGACATTTAAAAAATAACTTTTTCGTGTTGAGGTAGGTACCCATGAAAATATATAATAATAATAATATGTAAGTATGTACATAGGTATATAGATATATTATAAAGGTAGATAAACACTTGACGTTAAGTTAGAATTATTAGCCGGCAGTATGATGAAATATTCAGAGGGGAGGATTGGTACAAGTGAATATTTCATAATTTAATTGCCGCACAAGATGGAAAAGTGAAACTTTCAAAGTGGGTGGTGGGGGAGGGGGTCAGAAGATGATGACGAAATACAGAAATTCGTTCAATAATTCACAAGTCCACTGGACTACAACAAGAAACATTATTTTGGGGACATAGGTATCTCGACACACAACAAACAATCTATACTATATATATTATATTTTTTGTATGTTAAATCATAAAAAGGAAATAGGTTCCTGAAATATTTAGAACCTACAGAAAAAATGTCAAGTTTCTTCACCATGCGCCATCAATCAAGCGAAGCCCGCCAATTGAATGATCTACAACTCGTTAACGCGGCGGCGGGTATTCTCTTGAAACTCGATACCAATACGAATTTCGAATTTTCGCTAAGAACCTATATTTTTAATGGATAATAAAAGGCTAAAAAGACGTATCGGACGGAGCGCATCAAATGGATTCGATTATATAAGTGCGTCCACAGAAGCGCACCCATAGGATTCACGATACAAGATTGTCATTTGGATTTTATGACAATTTTCCATAGAAAATTCATATTCAAAGTTGTTTTTTTTTGGCTTGATAATCGCATGCTCGACTCGTACATGATTTTATTCAATTAAATTATTTGATGAAAATAAGAATGAATGCAAAAAAATATAGAGCCCATAGCCTTTTCTTGGATTTCATCTAAAATCTTTTTGCTGTTTTTACGTGATTCAGTATCAAACATCCAAACATTCGAATTTATAAAAATATATTTTTGAGATACTTCCACTGACTACGTACAAATTTTTAAAATCTGCCTGAGGGAACGGATAGTTCCGAAACCGGTCGCAATTTCACTTTCAATAACATGGTTTACCTATACAAAGTAATAAATCATATTTTATAGAATTATAAAAAAAAAATTATTGGCAATTTTCCAAAAGAGGCGATATCATGACATCACCACAAAAAATACACAAAAATGACAGATCTGGGGACAAGTCTGGTCAACTGGTGGAATCAAAACCGACCATGTTTACCCATATCATGGATATTATTTCCTATCTTATGGAGTTCTATAATATCTTAATATGTTATAGATCTCCATATTTTAATTATCTCCATGAAATGGGTAGGCATGGATAGTTTTGATTACACTGCTGACCAGATTTGTCTCCTAGATCGGATTTTTTCCTACATCCGATGCCGATCAGTGAACGCACTTGTACCAATTCCTATATAAAGAATTCTAAAATCCACCTGATGCGTTCCGTCCAATCCGTCCGCTGAGCATATATGGACGCTAGCGGAATGGAGGTAAGTTTTAAACGTAAAAGTAATAAGAATGTACGCTTGTAGTGGAAAACAAGGCGGCAGGAAGATAAATTAAAAAACAAATTGAGATTGGAATAAGAATCGAGTGTCAAGCGTAAGGCTACAGACCTTTTTAAAAAGATCATATATTTAATGTATTCAATTAAATAACTATGTACCTATACCCAATGAATTGAAGAAGTTATAACTGATGTTCAGTTAACATAAACGCAAACACGGAAGGCACAAAAAAGTGAAATGGGCCGCTTTTTCAAAAAAAGTTCCACAGTTTAATGAATAACTAATAAAGGGCAAAAGAAAAGTAATACCAAAAGTTTATCCAGAAGATATTTCCTTACTCGAGTCGAAGAAATTTTCTAAAATTCTTTTAAGCAACGTTTGAATGTCTAGTGGACTCTCTTTTAAAACAAGAGAAGAAGTAAAAAAAAACGAACTTATGAGACAACTCTGAAAATCTTGGAGCAAACACAAACGAAGTCAAAGGATTGCCTGCAGGGTACAACACGATCCGATAAAAATTAAGCTCGAAGACGAGTTGTAAATAGAAAGGACGAATGCCAAGAGACGGGGCGTGGAAACGACGGTGAGGCGTGGATTCGGAGCTTTCTGCGAGGTTGTCGCTGTTAATTTGGAAAAATGTGCACGTGTGACGTTAGGGTGTGTTAACTCTATATAAAAGTTATCAGACGGTAAAAGTGTAAGAAAAAGTTCTGGAAAGTCAGCTGACTCCTTCCGGGAATGGGACGCTGGGTCCGGATCGTGCTGGTTCTTTAATTGGACTAATAAATCTGGCACCAAAACAATTGCCCCACATGGAAGGCGAGTAAAGCAGTTAGTGAGTTGTTGGGAAGGGTAGCCTCACAATATTCTTCGACGACAATTCTTAGATTTTTAATTATCTCAATAGAAACGAAGTTGGAATATTTACTGTAGGAGAACCGGGAAATCAAGGCACCTACAGGGCTTACGACCTGTCATCGGCTGGTTTACGTGATCACTTTATGCGCTTGCGCAAAGTTCACCAATTATGCCTTTTAATGAGATCCCTATCAATTCAATTTTGAAAGTTCTATATATTGTAATACTGAAATTCTTTTCGCTTGAAAATAAGGAATTTTTACTACAGCCATCTATGTGTGAAATTATGAACAACATTCTTATTTTTTTTATTTATTTTGTTGTAACGCCATCTATTGAGAGAATTGGTTTTTTGTAAATAATGAGAGCAACAATTCTTATACCTGAGGTGACAAATGCATTTTTCGCATAGAAGTCACCCCTGAATTGCGCCAGACTTATAAGGTCATTTTTACCTACTTGTACCAATGTGTAAGTAATCGAATATTTTTATTATTGCATATGCGCAAACATTGGATTTTTTTCCCTGTCATTTTTGGTCAAGGTCATTTTTGTCTTATTTACCTACTTGTACCAATGTGTAAGTAATCGAATATTTTTATTATTGCATATGCAAAAACATATTCCAACTTCGCCTCTATTGAGATAATTAAAAATCTGTTAAAAAATATCTTTGACTCCCGACAGGGAAAAAAATCCAATGTTTGCGCATATGCAATAATAAAAATATTCGACAATTCTTAGCCTGCATGTCAAAGATAATTCATATTTCTCGGGTTGGTTGGAAGATATTTACAGCAATAAACTCATTTTACTGCACTTGCTATACGTAAATTCAATTAATGAAAAAGTATCAATGTTAATGACTTGTCTTACTTGAGTAAGATATTACACATATTTCGGTTTCCATTTAAAGATTTACATTATTGCTCACTGCAACCAAATATGTTGTATCCAATTACGCTTCCGCATAAAGGTATACCAAGATAAACTACAAACTGTGACAAACTTTATATATTTATAATGTAACTAGCTCGTATCATCTTAATAATAAACTAAGCAAAAATATATAGTCAGTTTTTTCTTTCAGCCAATTTATCCACTGCTAGATGTTGGCCTCTCCTAATTTTCTCCACTTATCTCATCTTTGGAACGAACCTTTTGAACGGAATGGAAGACCTGATAAAGATAATGAAAGAAGAGTTATGGCAGGTTTAAAAAAAAAAACAGAGCACTCAGACCAGTAATGTCCGATCCAAGCATCTCAGAGGAAGCCAAAATTACCATACATATGTTATTGTGGTACCTACTTTGACATACGCTCGTAAAACGTGGAGATGGTAAAAGACCCATGAATAAATGATATAAATGCTGTAGAAATGAGATCACTAAGAAGAGCTTGCAATAGAACGATATATTATGATAGAATGAAAAATGAGGACATAAGGGGAGAATGCAAGATAAAGAAGGATATTCACTTCTAATTCAGGAAGGATTCTAATTCACTTTAAAAATGATAAGAAAAACCATATCACTGCTCAACATTCTCACAATACAAGACACAGACAACTAATCAATCCGAAGACAAACACTACATACGGACAAAGACATTATCAATACTTGGCTCCAAAGATCCTAAATTTAGTTGCAAAAGATATAAAGAACATACATTTAATAGAAAATACAAGACTTAAACATACAAGACAAACATCGTTATATAATATAACAAAGGTATCAACTATTGTCAGAAAATTCTCAATTCATAACAACATACATATATGACAAAACTATTTACATAGGACTCAATAAGTGGACCATGAGCTACACAATCATTCTATATTATAACAGCTTACAATGACTTAGTAATTAATATTATGTAACTAGTCTACCACCTCAGAACAGGCCTGGCCTAGTGAGGTGGTCCGAACCAACCCAATTTATTTGTACATACATACATACATACATACCATCACGCCATGTCCCTTGCGGGGTAGGCAGAGAGAACCGAACGCCACATTTTTCTATCCTGGCACGCATCCCTCGCCTCGTCCACATTCATGCATCGTCTCATACATGTTCGTCTATTGCTCACACTTCTAACATTTCCGTCTTTCAAAATTTCGTTCACATGGTCGTGCCATCCCTTTCTTGGGCGTCCCCGACCTCTCATTCCATTCCTTTCCGCTCTGTATATTTTCTTTGTCAGGCGCTCCTCATTCATTCTCCCCATGTGACCAAACCATCTCAATGTGTTCACTTTCATTCTAGTAATGACATCTTTCTTCATCTTACATTCTTTCCTTATATCCTCGTTTCTTACCCGGTCATACATCGTTCTATAACAAATCCTTCTTAACGATCTCATTTCAACTGCATTTATTCTACTTTCATGCGTCTTCTGCCATGTCCAGGTTTCACTTGCATACGTCAGGGTTGGCACTACGATGGCATTATGAATGGCAACTTTGGCATCCTTTGATATGTTGCGATCATTCATAATTGGTCTTAGTGCTCCATTAACTCTGTTTCCTGCCATAAATCTTCTTTCGATCTCTTTATCGAGTTGTCCGTTCCGTTGAAGTATGCTTCCCAAGTATACATATTCGTCGACTTGCTCAAGCCATTCGTTCTCTACTCTCACTTTACACGCTGTTCTGCTTTCACTCTTTTCAAAGACCATTGTCTTTGATTTGCTGGCATTCATCCTAAGTCCATTCTCTATACATCCTTCATATACCATACTTACAAGATACTGTAACTCTTCCATACTTTCTGCTAATAGAACTTTATCGTCTGCATACATCAAATCTCGCACCATTACAGTACTCAATTTCAGACCCTTGCTTTCATCCTTAAGGGCTCTTATGCAGAAATCAATGTACAAGTTAAAGAGCCATGGAGATAGCACGCACCCTTGTCTAACGCCATTATTTATAGAGAACCACGTTGTCACTGTGTCGTTGACACGAACACATGCTTCGCTGTTCTCATATAATGACGCGATTGCGCGTATCAGTTTGCTCTTCACTCCGTACACTGCTAGTATATCCCATAATTTTTCTCTAACAACTTAATCATACGCCTTTTCTAGGTCTATGAAGGCACAGAAAATTTTCTGATTTTTATCCAGAACCTTTTCTGTGACCGTGCGCAGAGAAAAAATTTGGTCAATACATCCTCTGCCGCCCACAAATGCACCTTGGACATCCCATATCTTGCTTTCTGTACTCTTTGATCCAGGATCCTTGCATACATCTTACCAACTGAGCTTAGTAAACTTATGGCTCTATAGTTTTTGCAGTCGAGCTTCGATCCTTTACCTTTATACAAAGGTACCACGACTGCATTTCTCCAGTCTGAGGGAGTGTGTCCTTCTTCCCAACATTTGTTGAAAAGAGAGAGACACCACTCCAACGTCTGTTCGCCGCCATATTTTATAAGTTCAGCTGATACACTGTCATACCCGGCAGCTTTCGCGTGTTTTACTGCTTCAAACACTTCTTCTTGCGTTATTTCATCCTTATCACTTTCGCTTACTTGCCATGTTCTCTGACTCACGTACCCACTTACTCCGCTATCATATTTGTTATGTTGCTTATATAAGATAAAGTAATTTTTGGTATGTGTAATAAAAAAACAATATTATAAGTAAAATGAAAGTGAATGCCTTGAGGTGATTTGGCATATTGAAAGAATGAATGATGAACGACTGACCAAAAAAATATACATGGGTGTAAGAGATGGAGTGAATAGCAGGGGCCGCCCCAGAAAGGGATAACATGACCATGTGAATGATATTTTGAAATTTTTATAAGAAGCTTGAAAAATCAGCGAGCATGTTTGAGATGATATATGGAT
The DNA here is from genome assembly GCA_963576475.1 of Molanna angustata. Lineage (NCBI taxonomy): Eukaryota > Metazoa > Arthropoda > Insecta > Trichoptera > Molannidae > Molanna > Molanna angustata. Next base: position 34,582,579 of record OY754969.1, on the reverse strand, counting down.
GTAAAAGAAGCCAAGAATGTGTGCAAAAAAATAGGGAAGTATGGCGCTCGGTTCTCTCTGCCTACCCCGTGAGGGACACGGCTTGAAGGAATGTACGTATGTACTTCTTCTTTGTAATTTTCGTAGCCATCCACTACCAGCGTTGGGGACAATATAATCGGCCCACCTCTTCTGAGATTGGCCTATTCCCAATTTCATTTTACTTATTGTAAATCTATGAGGGACGGAACAATTGATTCTCGTTTCAAAAGATGGAGCACCAATAACAAACAAGTATCATAAAAGTAAAAAAAGAAAAGAAAAAGAGTAAATTATAAAGATTAATTTAAGTTTGTTGGCGAAGAGTTTCTTACTAACAATTTTCTTGAATCCAGGTAAGTCACCCGGGCTATGGACAAAGTAGGTACCTACCTGTAATAGAATGCTTTGATATTTTCTCATGCAATTGAAAATAAATTCGCCTAGGCAATGGATTATTATTCCTTATTCCTAACATTAAACGTTATTATTCCTACTACGATACGTTTCTGATTTAATACTCAATATCTATATTTTTAAATAAAATACAAGGACTTGCGTCACGGGCCCTTACTAACTTGGGCCCATGATATTATTTGTTCGCCTCTGTAATTTTTTTTTTTTTTTTTACTATTATAGTCTGATAGAGTTGAAGATTGAAATTGATTACTTAGAATATGAGTACCTGGCTGTAATGTAAGTCTTACAGGTGCCTGAATTTCTTTGAATACATAATTTGTGAGAGGATTTAAATGGTCTAAGATTTTTATAAATAAAATTTATTTGAATGATAAAAACACAACTTCTTATGTCGTATTCTATTCCATTAAAATATTCGCCGGCCTGCATTTTTTTTATTTGTTGGTTTGCGGTTAGCGCGCTGGGTTTGTAATCCAGTGGTCGCGAGTTCGAATCCGGCGACGACCGATTTCGTTCACCAACAGCACAAGCATTTATGCTTAAATTAGGGAATGTATATTTATTTCGTACACAAATACGTTCTTTTAGAAAAATAAATTTACAAGAACTTATTTTGAATCTTTTAAAATAACACTTTGTGGTATCGATATTTTGGGGATGGCTCATAATTCTTCATGTGTTGCAAAATCTTCAATATTCCTACCTATGTACTCACCAAGGTGGATCTGAGTCTATTGGTTTTTTTTTTGTTTTAATCTATTTTACGTATATTTCCCACGCACAGGCTTCGCCTTAGTGGAATCCTTACATATTCAATATTTTTTCACATTGATCTTTTTTTATATTATAAATATTTTTGTAAGGATTTAAAAATAAATGTAAACAAATTAAGTAGAAATCAAACTGGAAATCAAAATGGAAATCGATGGACTAAATCTTTATATAATAATAAACCAAACCTATCCCGAATAAACTTACAATTAATTTTCTTCCAATATACATTAGCGATTGGTAATAACGATTGATTCTATTTTGTCGGGATGAATATAAATGCGAATCCATACAAAAAAATCTCCCTCCCCTCTCCGTTCTTCAAAAGCAACGGATGGAACAACATCCAAGTTTGTCGATCGAGAACTTTTCTTAATGCCATTTTTATTTTTAATACACCCCCACGTCTCGGGGGTTGGAAGTAGAAGCAACTGGGCCATGATATTTATTGAAATTAGCATAAAAGACAGTCTGTGTGGTTGTAAATATCTTCCATTCGTAGAGTGGGGCTGAGCTTTGCCATCTAAATGAAAATTGGAAAAAGTATAGATTCGGGGGGAAAGGAAATTGATGAGGCTTTGGTGAAAAGGTGATTTGATTTTTCTGCCTCGTTTTACTAAGTTCTACACGAGTCCCTTTTGTCTTGACAAAATTGAATTTTCCCGTTGCCTGTGGGATGCTGTACTGCCGCCGCCAACACAACTAAACAAAAATATTTTTGTTTTATTATGTTTTTTTTTCACCCCCAAATCGTTTCTTGTTTTATTTGTAACTTCTAAAGTGAGACATGGTTTCATTAACTTTTATGGCATCGTTTCAAAACTACTGTAATGATTTCATTTTTCATACCTGAATCAAGAACGACATACCAGACTTTCGGACAATGAAAACACTTCAAAAGAACAATATAACCTTTATAAGACAATAATATGATATTTATATTGAATAACTTTTGATATCTCAATAGAGACGAAGTTGGGATATTATAGAAGAACCAGGAACTCAAGGCACCTACTGGGCTTACGACCTGTCATCGGCTGGTAACTTTCACCAATTATGCCTTCATATTAAATTCGCTTATCAATGCAAATTTTGAAAGATCTATCTATATATTTGAAAACTGAGTAAGTAATCACCGGAAAATAAGGCACTATTATATTGCCATCAACTATTGCCATCCGTATATGCAATTAAAAAAATTATTAGAAGAAATATTTAGCTGAATAGGCGCAAGATTTATTCGTATTGAAGGGAAACCAGATTGGTCGATGGCAGATCGGTTAGCGCGCTGGGTTAGTAATCCAGCGGTCGCGAGTTCGAATCCTGCCTCGACCGATTTCGTTCACCTATAGCACAAGCATTTATGCATGTACTTGTTGTTGAACAAGGACATATTATTTTTTTATTAAAAAAAAATCTTTTACTTGTTACAACTATTACTCGAAGTATAATTTAATGTTAAATGCGATTATATTTTAAAAGTTTTTTTAAGGGGGGGACTGCTGCCAACGTACCTATTTTTCAATTTGATATACCATCATTATTTCTTATCAAATCGTTTTGAAAAAAATAATTTAGATAGTATGGGTATTAATAAACAAAAATATACCTTAATTTTTTGATAATGTTCTGTATAAATTCTTGTAGAAAAATAATGGCATACCCCGATTTACAACGTTTATCTTATATTTTTAATAAACTATAAGGCGTAGAGTAATATATTTTTTTTAAATTAAAGAAGACAAAAATATCTAGAAAAATATGATGTGACGTTGCAGTAATGCTTCAGGTTTAGTAAATAAACCTAAAAAACATTTATTTTCCATTCAGCGCCATTGCGTAATAAAAGTTTTTTTGGTTTATTTACTTAACCTGATGCATTAATGCGACATCGTATCATATTTTTCCAGGTATTTTGTTCTTCTTTAATTTATAAAAAAAAATATTGCTCTATAACTTATATTTTTTTAGAAATTTAAGATAAATGTCTAAAATCAGGATATGCTTATTATTTTCCTACAAAAATATATACAGAACATAATCAATAAGTTAAGGTATATTTCTCTTTATTAATATCCAAACTAACTAGGTTATTTTTTTCAAAATGTTTCGTTTAGTAATAATGATAGTATAACAAATTGAAAAAATAGGTACGTTGGTAGCAGTCACCCTCTTAAGTCGTTCTGTTGTTTTACAATCAATTTGTTTGAACGAAAACCTTGTAAAATGGAATTTGACACCTTCAATATCTTTAAAATAGACAATATATAAATATATACCATTATCTCATTTAATTACTTTTATGTTGTTATATTTTATTTGTTCTTTTATTATTATTTTGTATTTGTAAAGTACCTTCACATAACGGGATTTAATACTCATGAGGCAGGCACTAATAAAATGAGTGGGTTGTGGCCAACGCTATACGCCTCACTACCAAGTCACTCCACAAAGTATTCAAATTTTGTATGTAAAATCTTGATTAATAATTTTTTATTTAAATATTTTATTATGAAAAATTGATAATTGTTCAATGTCATTTTATGAATGTGATGAGCCTTTTTACCAATTTGAAAATAAAAATTTCAAATATTAAGTTTCCTGAGCATGGGGTTACTTTGAAATATTTGATAGTTAAAATGAGAAGCACTATTCAAATATCCTTCGAAATTTAACGGGGTCTAAGTGAGTATTAGATATACAACTTTGCAAAATTTGAAAATAATCGAATGAGTACTTTAGTTTATAATCGATAAAGTAAAATAAACACGCCGTACATAGCACACAGCATACACACACGTAGATACATTGTAGTGAAATTTTCAGAATACATTCTGCGTATGATACTAGTTGATAATCTGCAATAAAAAAATAGCCTTAAAAATTGCTAAATCATAACTCCTCACTATATCCCCTTGGGTTAGTGAGGATAATAAAAGAACATTTTATAAACTTATTTCATACTTTCAGTATTATAAAATACCCCAAATCTCGGATTGTCTTGCTAATCAAACTATGAAATCAACTAAAATGTTTAGAAAAAGTTCAATTTCTTGTTGAACCTTCTGATTTTGGATAATCACAAAGGGGCTTTGAACAATAATTACAAAAAAAAACTTTTTAGATTATATGATCTTTTCGAAATTGTATTAGAAGCAGTATCCAGAACGCACAGCTTATCAGATCCTGGTGGAAAATTTAATGCGCGGGCGTAAATAGTGATGGAAGAAAACGCGACTTTAGACTATGTCATCTTTACGATTTCGCCATTCTTTCTTACGGCACATTCGGTGACCTATTGGAATTGTTGCTCACTTCTGAGAGCTGGAATAAAGTGTACATCATTTGGAGAGCATTCTTTTGCGATGTCATTTAAATCGTATTAAAAGAGCGTTTGCAAAGCGAGGCTCGCGCCTTCCACACCTCCCCGTCCCATTCTTCCTACTCAAAGTTTTTATTTAGTTCACCCCCTCCCGGGGCCCATACGTTTACGCGAGTTTATGTGTAATAAAATTCAAAGAGTCAAATTGAAAAACATGAAACTTTGTTGGCAGTTAAAGTGTTGTGCCGGCTTATATAGAGTCACTAAAACGTGAGCTGGTGTGCTAAGAGTAAACATCGAAATGAAATTCAAAATATATTAAGTATTATTTTTTAAATCATCAACACAACACGCATTGCATGACTGTATATTACATGGAGTTATTGTTATGAGAACGTTAAATCTATGAATATTTGCAAGAATAGCGAAGTGTGGGGTAGTACTGGCTCTACCTACTTGCATGTATTTATAAAAAAAACGCCAAAATTATGTTGATTCTGATCAAAACTCATTTTTTCTTCTTTTCCCTCGCCTTTTTCCCATTATTTTGGGTCCGCATGCGCCAGGTTGCTCTTTCCTGTGTTTCGTTCTGTGTCACACCCCGCGTCTTCATGTCGTTGTGAACCGTAGACATCCATGTTGCAGGCGGTCGTCCCAGGCGTCGCTTCTCGGTTTCTATATGCAGAGCCTTATTTACAATGTGGGAGTCATCTCTTCTGCATGTTATGCTCATATCACCGCAATCTACCCTCCCTCATCTTTTCGGCTATGGGAGCTACCTTGAAGCTGCCTCGGAAGTATTCGTTCCTAGCCTTGTCCAGCAATGTTACACCGCCGGCTCACCTCAATATTTTCATTCCGGTGACGCGATGTTAATCAAAACTCATTTGTTTTAAAAAATATCAATCAAGGTTCTTCCTTTAATTCAAAATATGATAGGTTTCGTCGCGAAATACCTACTGAAGGTGATACGCAAAAAATATCCCTCTATCTTACCCGCCTTATCTCCTGTCCCTCCTATACCTAATTGTGTGTGTTTATGTATGAGTAAATGTATGACTGTTATTATTATTTTGAAGTTTGTTATATTGATGGAATGCTTTTTTTGGATCTTTCATTATGCCATGTTTAAATTGAATTATCAAAATAAAATGACGTTAGCTTTTCTAAATAAAAATAAATATTTGTAGATGCTGATTATTTTTATTAATTTGCTTCTCAATAGAGCGAAATAATTATAATTGGAAATATTTGAAATTGTTTTAAATATGGTTAGTTAAAGCCAAAAGCACGTTTAACTAATGCATATTTTGTTCAATCGCATCGATTATTTGAAACAATTAAATTTTATATTATGTCACAAAGTGGGTATGTGCTAAGGATTTTTATTGGTTTGCATCGAGTGATAGTAATTTCATGTCAACGCTTCAGCTCAGGGTATGCTGCGTGTATTGCAACGAGGAAATCGGTAATACTTTATCGGGTATTAGGGATTTATCCACTACAGCGAATGGAAAAAAGCTTCTTGTTCAACAATGGAATTCTGCTAACCTACTCTGCTGTATGAACGTTTGAAAGGGACGGAAATACAGGAAAGGTATACTGGACAAAATGAGATAGAGGGAGTAAGAGAGAGAGAAACAGATTAAAGGAATCTCTTTATTCACACTTGCGAATTTCGGGCGACTAAAAAATACATAACTTCATGACACATTCGTACCAAAAAAAAAACACACACACACAATGAAGTTATGGCATGTTTATGATAGTACAATTTTACCTTGAAGAAAGTTGGTACCTACATACTTATGGGTACAAAATCTTGAAATGTACTCGAAGAATTGAACCGGGACACAATAAGTCATCTTATTGGTTTATTTCTATATTCAGTTGAAAATAATCTATTAGAGAGAAACATAATTTTATTACAATAGAGATCTATGTAATTAAAGGTATAGATCTGATTATTTTAATTGAGATTTTGTATGCTATAAGGCTTTGTAGTAACTCGGCAAAGTCCGAATTCACTCGGAGCTGAACGACGGTCGGAAGACTTCGTCACACACGAGAACAGTCTCTCTATCTCTGTCGCGTTGGACCAATTGAAATGCGTGCGAGTGAAACAATGAAGACGCGGTAGGATTTGGCTTGGATCTGTTTAGAGTCGTGTTTGAAAAACGATCTCGTGGTACTATTTCATGCTATGTGTAAGAAAAATAATTTTATACAAATAAATATTATGTTATAATAAGGTATATTTAAGTAATAATATGAAATATTTTTCTTTTTCTGGTGCTCCTCCATATTTTAAAGATTAACACAGACAACATTAAGTCGGTAATTTGAATATTATGCTGTTGAGAATGAAAATAAAACACAAAATGCTATTCAACTAATTGTTTCACGCTTTATTATCTTGGACAAATTATGGAGTGAAGCTATCCAGATATAAGCTTTAACTCAGGCTTATGATAACAAATTATTAACTAAGACCAATAAATTTGTATAGCTTCTTTTACGAAGTAAATACGGTTCAATAAATAAAAGAAACAAATTACATAAAAAAAGATTTTAAGCACTTTGAATTGAAAGGCATTAAAAAGTTTCTGTCAAAATGAGACTTTATCGATAAGTGTTCTAGAATTTAACCCGACAGTCTTAGAGCACAGAGCTACTACAAACTCAATTTTAGTTGATCTATTAATCTAATCTGTTGATATGACTAAATATTCTAACATTACCTTCAGCACGATGGGTTGCATAGTTTTAATCCAAGAAATCTTTTATATGCGATGTTTTTAAGGAATATTATGTGTAAATGATTGAGTTATGGAATCAAATTTAAAGTCACAATTCACGAAAAATCTAATTTTTTTAAAGAGTCATACGTTCCATTCAAAGTTATAAATATTATAATTATTTACGCAGCGTTTTGTGTACCTACATCTACAGCAGATGACCATGAGATCATCAGAATAATTTAGTACGTATCAATGTAACGTATACTAATAATATTTTATATGTTTTCAATACAGCATAAGCCATTTTTATGACTGATATAAAACGACAATAATAAACATGTTAGACGTGATGCTATGACGAAAAAGAGGAAAAAAATGAGAGAGAACGATTAGATAAAGAAAAATGTTGAATAAAATATTCAATCGTATCATGTTGACATGTGTACTGTACAATATTGATAATTCCTCAATGGTTTCCCACGCCTGCCTCACATCTTCAATATTATTATTTATATTTAGATAAAACTTCAAAGAGCATAAAGAATTTCCCCAGCTATGAGAGAAGGAGAGAGTAGTGAGATGAAGGTGAACGTATAACTGAAAAACTTCCGAGATGATTGAGTAGAAAGTTCTTGGAAAAGTATAAAATATGTAAAGCAAAAAATTGCAGAGTCGATAAAATATTTACAACTTCATTGAAAGTTGTTTTGACCCTTACTCAGTGCCATTTCTCCACCCAACCTCTTATCTCCGTTACAAAACTCTTCAAATCCACGATATTTTCATTTTTTTTGTACTTTATATTATCGAGTTTTATTTTCTCGGAGGTATTGGCTTGAATAAATAAAATTATTTCTTGAAAACAAAGTTGTCATTTTACGAAGAATTGATACGAATTTGGATAATCTTGAGGATTTTTCAATCTGATTTGATATTCTGGAAAAATCCTGATTTATGAGAATAAAAACTTGAATCCCTTTATGTAATATTTATTGTTTTGATATATGCATATTGCATATAATTGTTTATAAGAAATAAATGATAAAAATAATAATAAACTTTCTTGCACACTGCGCATGTGGCGATTTTATTGCCACATGACAATTTTTATAACTATCCAGTTTTTTCAACCCAGAGAAGAAAAAAATACGGTTCATTCTTATCTTCACTTTTAGTGAATGGTGAGCCAGTTGTTTCCATATATGTATTAAGCACTCTTTGGCACTTTAAGTGCAGTGTTTGCAAGGTTTTAAAATTCTCCCGACTCTTCTTATGTTCAATATGTGTTCTTTCAGATTTTTGCAAGGGGCCGTTATAAGACCCCATAAGTAGAACAGGTGGTGATGGGGGATTTCTCCTCTGCTGGAATCGAATCCAGTACGCAGAAGCTAAACGGAACCAACTGTGCCACGGCGGTCAATAGGATTAACAGGAATTCTGAATGTATAATTTACAGTAAATCACTGTTCCCAATACAACACAGCATTTTGCTTTGACTTTCCTTAGCATTTTGCTGACAGCAAAACGTATGGGTGTCGATGGTATGGATGTGTACTCAATACGTGTATCTTTCCATTGCCTTTGTTTTAAATGATTAATTTTGTTGCCTTTATTGTTGATGTCAAACAATCTAAATATATAAAAATCTCGTGAACGCTTATTTCCGAAACCGCCCAACCAATTTCATAAATATGTATTGTTGGTTCCGGATTGAAAGATATGATAGTTTTATACCCGATAAGTGTTATCCAGATCTTAATAATTTGATTTAATTTTTCAACGTATATTTTATTTTTTTTGATTTTCTATATAAAAATATACATAACTACAAATTTCGGCTTCCCTTCGCACCTCCCAATAGTTTCTTCTAAGAAAAAGGGTCGTAATTTTGACATCTGTATTACACATCTAGAGAATATTATACTACACTCAAATGTACGAAAAAAATCGGTTAAATACATCAAATGAGGTCTATGTATAATGCGGTCTACATAGAAGGCCGTCTATGGCAATACAGAGTCTGCCTGGGCCCACAAGTTTCCTTATAAAAATCATATTTATCTTAAATAAAAAAAATTAAATGACTGTGTAAATCTTGAAGATCTGAGTAATCAATAAAATCATTTTATTGAATATAATCAAATGCTGTAAGAGAATTTTTTAATTCACAATGAATCAGAAAAAATGTATAATTGATGCATATTTTAGCATAAATGGTACACAATCTCCACAAAAGTGATATAATTTATGTTGAATACAAAACGGACAGCTTGATCTCACAATGATTGACGGCGGTTTACCACAGGGAACACATTTCAGTCCTAAACTTGTTTGGTTGAATCTAGTAACATTTATACATTAGATAAAGTAATATAATCCAAAATATATTCTTTCTCTGTTGCATTAAAATAAACAGAAAGAAAAATACTCCCTACCTATGGTTGGCTAGCAGACCTCGTATAAATACATATTAAGTATGAAGAGCCTATCTCACTTTCAGATAATTACATCAGAGAGAGAAGAGCCATTGCATTATTACTTGCTCATTTCCTTTGGTCCGAAGAGAATGTTTTATTCATAGATGGGCCGAGGAGAAGACCTGACACCAAATCAAGATTTAGCCAAGAGGAGAATGTATAGATTCATTATATGTATCTAGAGGTAAATAGATGACTCTGGAATTAACGCAAATGAAAGTTTGAACTGGGTAAACATTTGCTTCGAAATAAACAAGATAAATACAGATTATTTCTCCGAAAATTGAATCGTACTTTTATATTTTATTAGTTTTTATATTGATTAAGATGTAATTGTTTTGTATTAGTGAGGCGATTGAGATTTCGTGTGGTAAAATAAGATACCTATGAAACTAGTTGCATGTAACACATTGTATCCAACTGCTGATGGCGATAGTATGTATAGTTGAAGACTAAATACCGAAATATAAACCCTTAAATCCAACTTATTCAATATTTGAAGATATTTAGTTTAATTTATAAAACATGTCAAGATATGATAGTATGGAGGTCAGACCTTTTTTCTTACCCCGAATTTGTAAACAACTTGGTGGTATATTACTCATACATATTATGTACATACATGGCATCTAGCTGTAAGGAAAATGTAAGGAAAAATGGATTGAACTCCACACCACCCTATACTGACCATCATGTTTTGTATAGAAAACCTAATATCCTGAAACATTCAATAATTTAGATTTATCTTAACATTCTGAGAAATTTTCAAATCGTTAAAACGATTTCGTTGATCTACTTACTACATAAAACAGTCATCAATCCTTCCAATAAAAACCATCGGTTAAAAAAGACAAGTATTAATAATATGAATTATGTTGGTGTATAAATCTATTTAATAATAATAATTATTTATTCTTCAACATACTGTGCATTACAAACATATGAAAAAAATAACAAAAGTAGTAACAAACTAATAACAAAAATAAAAGTTAAAGTAAAACAAAATTAATAGAAAGTAGTAACAAACTTATAAAAAAGTTAAAATAACAAAAATAAAAGTTATAACACAGTTAATAGCAATTAAAACAAAAGCAACAACAAAGTAAAATAAAGTGATCAAAAGTTCCCATTTGGATACATTAGTGTGTAGGCGATATGTTTTTCGGTGCAACACCTGGATGATTCACTAGTACACTGACTGTGTCCAATCACCCAGCTTTATCGTTTCGTTACAGTACAGTTGATTCTTCCGTCGTGCAGCACACCATCCACAATGAACGTGTAGCATTATTTTACATGACCACCACTTTTATTTATATTGTTTAAAATGAAAACCAAAAGTGTAAAGGGAGATGGTTATTTGATTATTATGATTATTGTGATTAATTAACTTTACAGAATATTTATAATGATGCGTGTTCAAAAGGTATAATTAAAACTCATCTCTCTATAATAGATACGCTACAAACAATTGGGTGCAACTGATAATTCATGCAATAAAAGATTGTACTCGTGTGTGTGATTGTGATTTATGTTTATTTCGAACAATGTTTTACATAGTATTTGTAAAATGATTATATTTAATTAACACGTAATTAGAATGTGGAGGAGAGTCCGCGATGCCGTCTAGTCACGGCAGCTGGAGAAATTCCGAATAAAGAGAGAAGGGATGGAGTTCGCGATCTACTTCCGCGCCGGAGGACGCTATAGGACTCTGTGGTCCTGTTCATCCCCGACGCAGCCGAACGTCAGACAACACAATATCCTCCTATCCGCGAGTTTAACAACACAATATACTCCTAATTGGTTTCCCTTCAGTACGAATAGATCTTTCACCTTCTGACATCGTAGGGATGTTCCGCTACAAGTGTACATAAAATTGCTACAAAATTTTCAAATCAATTTAATTGTCTTAAACTAAAATTAAATACAACACTTCCGAAATATAATGAAATAATTTTTAAAACGAAGCACACCGGAGTTCGTCACGAAACTAGCGGATATTTCAAGTTTAATCTTTTCAATCGTTTACGGAAGACAGACGATGTCATATTCATGGAATCAGTACAGGAAGGATTGTTCAGAGAGTGAAATTTTGAAATTAGCGACAGAGTCGAGGGAGGGGTGGAAAACGTGTGTTGGAGTCCCCCTCTTCCTCATCCCCTGTCCCGACTTAATTCAATAAAAGGCAGCGTTGTTCTTGATAAAATTTCACACTTCTTGCTCAACATAAGCTGGAGGGATTTTATTCAATTTGTTTCAGAATATGAACCCATCTCGGAACCAAACCTGACGACGTGCATACTAAATAATAATAAAATAAACAGCGGTCGTTGTCTTCAAAAGATAAAAATGTTGAGATAAAAAGAGATGCATATTATCATATTCAAAATAAAAAAAAAACTTATTGAGAAAGTTTATTTAATGAAAAGTTAACAAATAGTGTTTTTTTAAAATATATAAACTACGTTGTTAAATAATAAAATTTAAATATTAACTGAATTAACAACGATTTTTAGTATTTAAGGTCGAACGCGAACGTTTTCAAAGCTTAATTGAAATACACTCCATTTTTATGTAACATCATAGAATAATTCCACCATCAAAGATAATATTTTTTTACGTCGATTTCTCAATGACATGTGTTCTGTATATACAAAATTAAAATATTAACCGACTTCATACTTTGATTGTGCAAAGAATATAAATATTTTATTAAAATATGATATAATATGAGTATATCTATAAATGAATACACCTATAAATGTTTGTGATAGGTATATATTATGTGGGTTCCGATGAAATGCATTTAGAGATTTTTAAGAAGAAAAAAATAATTGTGTATAGTCCAAAATATATGTTCATTTATACATTTTTTTATGAAATGTACGTATGTAATGTAGAGTGAACATTTATTTATTAGTTTATCTTTTTGTATAAACAAATACAATACACAATGTCGGGCTTATTGGCATTAGGAAATTTCTTTCAACCAACCAGATTAAAAAGTATGACAAAATTGTGTATGTACCTACATCAACAAAATAATGACAGCAAAAAATCATAAAAAATATATATTACACTGAGATCAATTAAAACAAAAAAAAAATAATGAAATACTTCATAGCAAAAAAAAGATTCGGTAAAGACAAGGAAAAGAATTCGAGATCAGCTGTTAAGAGACTTACATTTGTATGTTGGTAGTACCTAAGTTAAAAACTGTTTTTTTTTCTATTTTTTTTCTTGGACAACTGATGTCAAATATTAATTTAACACGCACCTAATACCATGTTGCCACATTCTGGAGACTCTGAATAGTATTTATCGTCTTACAGATCCAGACTGAAAACTCAATAATCAAAAACTGTGTCTCCACCGGAAATCGAAGCCGGGACCTTTCGCTGAGGTATCAGATATTTAACCAACTGAGCAACAAAGGCCAACACTCAACGTTATCAACGATACTATCGATATTTTTGTAATTTTTAACTCAAAAATGGGTAAGCGTTTAAATATATTTTTGATCTGCCAGAAAACTCATTAAATAAGTTATGACTTTTATTTAAAATATACAATGCCATTGTTTCCTTGGTTGACAATTGTTTTAAGATACATTTTTTTTTTTTTTTTTTTTTTATTTATTTCTATCCAAAAATATACAGTATATATGAGATACAAAATATCTTAAGATAATATAAGCTTATTCCTACATAGTTAACATACAATGTAAATATAAGTTATCTCATTTCAATAAATATCAATTTACCACTTCACTGGTGCTTACATAGTTGAAGCCATATCTTTTTGTTTGTATCTTTGTTACTAGCCCCCTCACTAGGCATAGCCTGTGCTAAGGTGAGCTAGTTTTATGTTATTGTCTATTACGTTGTTTATTTATAGATACATTTACATATTATATAAGTACATGTACATACATACGCTACGCATTCAAACGTATGCATCTTTCCTTCTAAATACAATATTTAATATTGAGTCATGCACACACAACCAAAAATTGTGGAAATAAATTATTTGTTTCACTTTTTTTCAATTGTCTATTCTGTTGTTTGTAATAGTGCATTTACATTTTATTTGGAAGAATTATTTCCTTAAGGATTTTTTCATCTATTTCACAAACCCATCTTAGTGATAGTTTTTTAAATTCTTTTGCATTACTGATGTTTTTAATATTTGTTGGTAAACTATTGAAAAGTTTTGTTGAAAAATATCGTACACTACATTGTCCAAAAGTTGTTTTAATATAAGGTATATTTAAGGTATTTGTTGTACTTAATCTAGTGTGTTTATATTGTTGTGAGCTAGTATATTGATCTTCTCTTTTTAGCTTGTATATTAGCAGATTTTTTGCATATATTTTTGTAATTGTTGGAACTGTAAAACATGAAACCATATTTTGAGTACAGTGAGAGAGTCTGACAAATTATATGATGTTATTATTGAAACATGTTTATTTGAAATATATAATTTTATTCGCAATATTATTGTGATTCGATCGGAATTTAAGACATGTGTCATTCATCTTTTGTATCATAGCTATTGTTGGAATAGCGGAACACACATTGTGTAGGTTTGTAACAAAGGCGAATCGGAGGAGTTCCTAAAAATAACATAATCGAGAGGCGAATTTATTTTCCCAAATGTCAAATTATTGAAAGACTGGGCTTTAATCAATCAGAATATATGTTATGTAAGACAAGATAGAGCTATGGTTTTTTATTGAAGGAAAAATTGTATATATTGAAACGTGCATTGTGCATTATGAAAATATATTTGACATACTGTAAAATATTATTATTATTAGTAAATAAGTGATATTTTGAATATTATTATTTTGCAGTGACATCTATGGTATTTCAGTGAGGTTTCTTCACTGAAGTTTGTGATGGTATGTTTATTGGGATATAACTTACCAAGTTTACCCATAGATGTCTCTCATGTGTTTTGTACTGTGAATATAATTAGGTACAATATTTAATTTAGAAGAACATTCTAGAATATTTAATTATTGTTAAAACAATAGGTTTTATAAACATACAAGAATAAGAAATTGTTGTTATAGGTGAAAATTGTACATTTTTTATTCTGGTTCAGACTGCCAACAATAAGACACACTTTGTAACTATTAAAATTGTAATAAATGATATTATAACTACAAGAGTTGTTCATTTATAAGTTTCTTCTCCACAATTTAAAATATTCTCTTTTACCAAAAGAAGAGAACATTTCATGGCGCAGTCGGCTTAAAAGAACTTCATTCCAAGGGAATATCTGAAGATCTTCATTCCACGGACAGTGGGATCAAACAGGAATCAAACAGGACACAAGTAGAAGAGTTCTACGGCGTTCCAGTTTGGATTGAGTACTTTGGCAAGTACTTATTTGGGAGGTATCTGCAAGGAATCCAGGGGAGTATCCAGGCAAGGAGAAAACCAGGAGCAGAGGACCAAGGACACAAGGAACCAGGTACGGGTCCAAGGTGCAGTTGGCAGCCAGTTGCTGGAAGCTGGAAAGGAGGACTGGAGCAGTCCACTTTTCTTGGAGATTCCGGAGCTTGCTGAGGGTCTACCAGAATCAGGAGAAGAAAAGATCAGTATTGTCTATTTTTGTTGTATAAATTTTAATTTGATTCATGTATTTTTTTTGATTTTTTTTTATTATTTTTATTATATCTTGTAAATTTGAACTTTGTATATTTTTTTTTAATTTTGTGTTTGGAAAATGAATGCTAATGCCAGTAGCAGTAAAGGGGTTTCTGGACAGTCTCAGAGATTGTTCCAGATGGACATCCCAAAATTCAGTCATAGTACTGATAATTGGGATAATTTTCTCACAAGATTTGAACAAAGTCTCATTTTATATGATGAAAATAGTATTTCAGCGATTCAAAAAAGGGCACTATTTCTCAATACGTTGAGTGAGGAATCATTTTCATTATTAATAAATTTATGTGTTCCTAAGAAAATAACTGATTTTAGTGTCGAAAATTTGATGCAAAAATTGAAAGAGTATTGTGAAAATGTATCAAATGTATTTGAATATAGGAGAAAGTTTTATTCGACTAAGCAGGATTTACATGAATCAATTAAGGAATTTGCAGTTCGATTACGGAAATTATCGGTAAATTGTAAATTTGATAAATATCTGGATTTTGTGTTGAAAGATATATTTATTCTAGGTATAAAAAAATATAAGGTTCAAGAAAAATTGTTTCTTGAAGGAGAAAATTTAAAATTCGATGATTGTGTTAATTTAGCTTCTATTGGTGAATCATTTCATCTGGAACGTGAAGTTAGTCACAATTCGACCAATAGGGTACAAGTATTTGGTAACCTTGACAATAATAAATTTTCGTCTAACAAGTTGCATGATAGAGAAAAAAATGTATTGTCAAATAAAACTTGTGATTATAGTCGAAAGAATTTTAAGAATAAAAAAACAAATAGTTTTGAAAAAGAATTTTTATGTTTTCGTTGCGGATTGAAAGGTCACATTAAAGCGAATTGTAAAGTGAATATTGAAGGACAGAAAAATACAAAAAAAAAAGTTATTAATGTGTTGAATACAATTCAAAACAATGACAGTTCATGTATGATCGATGTGTTTTTGTTTGACAAGTCATTTAAATGTTTATTAGATTCGGGTGCTTTCATTTCTGTATTACCAGAAGATTTATATAGAAGATATTTTCATAAGATGAAAATATTGGAATATAATTTAGAAGTTAAGGCTTATTCAAATATTAATTTGAAAGTATTGGGAAAAATTAACCTACAAGTAAGTTATAATGAAAAAACAAGGTTTTTAGATTTTATAATTATTAAAAATGGAAGTGAAATTTTGTTAGGTCGAAATTTTTTCAAAGAATTCGAGATTGGGTTTTCCGGTATTTATTTTTCGGAAATGGTTAACAATAATTTTAAGGAAAATGGTGTGTCAATTTTAAAAAAAAAATTTCCAAATGTATTTTCGAATAATATAGGTAAGTTTACAAAATATGAAGTAGATTTTAAGATGGTTAAGGATCATCCAGTTAAATTTTGTAAAGCACGACCAGTTCCATTGGCTTTAAAAGAAAAAGTTGAATCGGAATTAAATTTAATGTTAGAGCAAAACATTATTGAAAGAGTAAAATTTTCGGAATATGCAAGTCCTTTAGTTATTATTCCGAAAAGTAATGGTACTCTTAGATTATGTGCAGATTATAAGAGAACGATAAATCCTTATGTTATGGATATTAAATATCCTTTACCGGGAATTAATTATTTATTAAAAAAAATTAGTGGAGGTAAGGTTTTCGCGAAAATTGATTTGAAGTCTGCATATTGTCAAATTGGTTTAAAAAAAGAGTGTAGAGAGTATACTACGATAGCAACCCATATGGGTTTATTTCGCTACAAAACATTAATATTTGGATTAAAGGTTTCACCAGCTTTGTTTATGCAAGTAATAGATTCTGTCACGCAAGATTTACGAGGTACGTCAATATATATAGATGACATTCTAATATCAGGAAAAGACGATGAAGATTTATTTAATAATTTATTATCGTTATTTATTCGTTTAAATGAATGTGGTTTGTCAATTAATGAATCAAAGTGTCAATTCTTTACAAAATCAGTAGATTATTTAGGTTACAATATATCTGAGGAAGGAATTAAACCGTTAGTTGATAAAGTGGAAGCGATTAGATTGGCTCCAAGTCCTGAAAATACTACGCAAGTGAGGGGTTTATTAGGTATGGTAAATTACTATCGTAATTTTATACCGAATATTGCTAAAATTCTGTCTCCTTTATATAATTTGTTGAAGAAAGATGTTAAATGGGTTTGGTCACAAGAGTGCTCAAATTCGGTACTAGAGATTAAAAATATTTTATCTTCGGATTTAGTTTTAATTCATTATAATAAAAAGTTACCGTTAAAGGTTGTGACAGATGGTTCATCTAAGGGTATTGCTGCTACTTTATTACACATTTTTGAAAATGGGTCAGCGAGACCTATAGCTTTTATTTCAAGGAAATTAACAGAAGCGGAAAAGAAATATTCAATATTAGATATTGAAGCATTAGCGATTATTTTTGCTTTACAAAAATGGTTTCATTATTTATATGGAAGACATTTTATTTTAGAAATTGATAATAGGGCTTTATGCCATATTTTAAAGCAGGATAAAGATATTCCTCAATTAGCAGCAAATCGGTTACAACGCTACGGGGTTATTTTGTCAGCATTTGATTATGAAGTACAATTTGTGAAATCAGAAAATAACTGTTCAGATTTTTTATCGAGGTGTCCTATAGAAAAGGATGAAACATTAGATGTTTCAGATTTAGAAAATTTTAAAAGTTTAAATTGTATTGATATTAATTGTGATTTTGTTTTTCTTCTAGATGCAGAAGAAAATTTCAGTATCAAGTTTGATGAAATTTTAGAGGAAACTAAAAAGGATATTTTGTGTAATCAAATTATAGATTATTTACAAAAAGGGTGGCCTTCACAAATAAATAAACAATCAGATGTATGGCCTTTTTATAAAATAAAAGATGAACTAAGCATTTATAAAGATTGTATTATGTGGCAACACAAGGTAGTTGTCCCGAGTTCATTAAGGAAGAGAATTTTAAATTTGTTACATGATTCACATCAAGGTATTGTTAAAACTAAAAATCTAGCGAGAAATTATTTTTATTGGCCAGGCATAAATAAAGATATTTCTGTTATGATAGATAGTTGTAGTATATGTAGAAGTTGTCAAGAAAATCCTCATAAATCAGTTTTATCTCCTTGGGAAAGTCCTGAGAAGGTTTGAAATCGTTTACATATAGATTTTTTGCAATATGATGGTATTGATTGTTTGGTAATTATAGATGCTACTTCAAAATGGTTAGAATGTATTGTAATGAAGAATACTTCATCTAAATGTATGTTATATGAATTGGAGAGATTATTTGTTAATTTTGGTTTTCCAGAAACAATTGTGAGTGATAATGCTCAGAACTTAAATTCTCAAGAATGTAAGCAATTTTATGATAAATGGGGTATCGTTCATTTGACGTCTCCTGTTCAATATCAACAATCCAATGGTTTAGCAGAAAATTCTGTTAGAACGCTTAAAAATTATTTAAGAAAAATAGTTATTAGGGGAAAATTGCTTATTAATATTCAAAGTGATATTAATAAATTTTTAATGGATTATCGAAACACACCTCATTCGTCAACTGGATGTGAACCAGCAGTTTTAATGTTTGGTAGAAAGATTAGAAATAGATTTCAATTATCTTTACCAGGGGATCATTTTGATCATTTGTATGACATACCAGATAAGATTAAATCTAATATTAAGAAAAGTCAAAATAAACAGAAATGTTATTATGGTGGTAGAAAGTACAAGAAAAATAAATTTAATATTGGTGAAAAAGTTCTCGTAAAAGATTATCGACCTATAAATGGTAGAAAATGGGTAGAAGGGATAATTTTTAAGGTTGTTTCTAAAAATGTTTATTTGGTTAAGGTTAATCAGTTAATTTGGAAAAGACATTTTAATCAGTTACGTTCTTTGTGTCAAGGTTTAGAGAATGGTGACTCAAGAACCGATGGAAACTCTGATGAAAGATTGGAAAATCTTTCAGATGAGGTTTCATTGGAAAATTTAAAATATTTTCCTGATGAAGCCGTTTCTTTGTTTCAGAGTGAGACAGTTCCAGACTGGAGTAATCGTCTGAGACCCAGGAACCGAGTTGTCAATTATAAAGAATAATATAATTTTGGTTTATATAATTGGTTAATTATATTGTTTTGGTTTATTATGTTGCAAGACAACAAATATATTATTATTATTTTGTTTTTTCTCCTCAAGGGTGTATTTTTTATTTTAAGTTGGGGAGTGTAAAATATTATTATTATTAGTAAATAAGTGATATTTTGAATATTATTATTTTGCAGTGACATCTATGGTATTTCAGTGAGGTTTCTTCACTGAAGTTTGTGATGGTATGTTTATTGGGATATAACTTACCAAGTTTACCCATAGATGTCTCTCATGTGTTTTGTACTGTGAATATAATTAGGTACAATATTTAATTTAGAAGAACATTCTAGAATATTTAATTATTGTTAAAACAATAGGTTTTATAAACATACAAGAATAAGAAATTGTTGTTATAGGTGAAAATTGTACATTTTTTATTCTGGTTCAGACTGCCAACAATAAGACACACTTTGTAATTATTAAAATTGTAATAAATGATATTATAACTACAAGAGTTGTTCATTTATAAGTTTCTTCTCCACAATTTAAAATATTCTCTTTTACCAAAAGAAGAGAACATTTCACATACCTAGTAATAGATTATCCAAGAAGCAATGTAAAAAAAAAATTACGTCGTTAGAATGTTTGTTGTAAGTTTGCCTATTACTTTTATAATAATTGTTCTAGGTAAATGTATTAGTTTTATAATAAATTGTTCTAGGTACATGTATTCGTTTTATAATATTTGTTATAAGTATACCTATTAGTATTATAATTTTTTTTATTAATTAAATTTATAGTACAAAAAAAAAACGTAGAAAAAGATGCACAGTAAAAAACATATTTCCCTTAACCAGAGTGAAAGTACTCGTGTGTAAATGAGACATATAAAAACAAAATAACTATAGCTATACAAAAAGATTTTTTATTTTATTTTTATTTATTTATTTATTTAACATAATAATTTTACAATAACAAATCAAGATATAATTCACAGCTAATAATATTTTTACAAATTTTTCTTTGCAGTGCCTCATCAAAAAGATTGCAATCTTGTGCTTGATGAGGGAAATCACTTATAAAAAAAATAAAAAAATATCAAAACAAAGCAATTAAACAAAGTCAACAATAGAGTAATTAAATAAAATCAACATGAATAAAAAATCAAATAAACATTAAAAAAAATTGAAAATAAATGAAAATGAGAAATATACAAATGAGCAAACATATCTAAATACATATTCAAATAAAACAAAAGGAAATACATGAAAATAAATTGAAAAATGAGCAATATAGACTATTCAAACATACCAAAACACATATTTAGAAATAATAAAGAAAATACTGGCAATTGAAACAAATAAAACAAACAAGATGTTAGTATAATTTATAAATCAGTTAAATTTAACAAGTTTATTTTATTTTTATTTTGAATTCATTATATCCAGTTGCCAGTCTCAAATATGTTGAAGGTTGGTTGAACCACACCATCCCATTGTTCTAGGTTTAAGGTATATGTATTAGTTTTATAATAATAGTTCTACGTATATCACTATTATAATAATTGTTCTAGGTATTTTTGAAATAAATTATTTCATTGTGAGGTATTCGAGCTATTAATATTAAACGATCCAGTCAAAGGAGCCACTTATCTACACTTGAGTTAGTAAAATTATTATACGTTTATAAAATAAATATTTTTTTTAATAATTAAAAGAAAATATAATTTTATATCGATGACGATTTAATAATGCGTGCAAAATTTTGTAATGTTGATTCTTGAGCAACCGCTGTGAGGCATTCGATATGGCTTGAAAGCATATGGAAAGAAATCGCCTGATGGCAATAAGTTTACGCTTCTCGAAATATAATATTTACATATTAGACTAAACCGACTTAGAATGGTGTTTCCACTTTTTTATATCATCATTGTTTTCAGGTGCTCCGCTAGAGTCGAGTAATCGAAACAATTTGTCATATGATTGCACAATATTTAGTGATGAGTTGTAATATATTAAGGTTGCGCCTCACAGTAGTTAATCAGTATAGCCTATAGGTATTTTCGAGTATGTACGATTCAGGAGTTCGGCATTCTTCGTGAGATTTAGGAAATATATATTATAAACGAGTGTTGAGTGTAAGTCGATGAATGATTGATTATAGTGCCCTCACTTTGTGATGTTATTTGTACTACTATCTTATATATCAAATTAAGTACTGTATTCTATAATAAAGTGTAACTAGTAATACACGTGCATTTATTTATTTTTATAAAATGTTGAAAATACCATATAATATCATGTCACAATTCGCTCATACTACAACCCTCAATATAACTTACTAAGGGTGGGTTTTTTTCAACCTTAGTTATAGTTAAAGTTAGAGTTATAGTTATCGTTACCACTGGTTGCCAAAGTAATGGGGTTTTTCAACATTTAAATGCGCATTTAGCCGGCCTTCGTGGCTCAGTTGGTTGGGTATCGGACTGCTGATCCAAAGGTCCCGGGTTCGATTCCCGGTGGAGACACAGTTTTTAATTGTGTTTTCAGTCTGGATCTGTGAGACGATTAATATCCTAAGTCTCCAGAATGTGGTAACTTGTTATTGGGTGCGTGTTAAATAAATATTTGACATAGCACCTGTTAGTCGCCCGAGAAGCAATTTTAAATAAATAAATAAATTAAATAAATAAATAAGTAACTATAGCCAGAAAAGTACCAGCCAAAATTAATTAGTTATAGTTAAATTTGATGATTATGATAGATGACACTGGTAATTTTTGTTCATGACTGAACATTTGACGTTTGGACGGGTCGATTCCGTCAAATTTTGTTGAGCATATCAAAACACAGTATAATATACCTAATTATGATAGTAATATAAACGATGAGATGATAATGGAATATGCATTGAAAATAAAAGAGAAGAGTGTGGTTTGGGACGTCTGCGAAATTTTAGCGCAATGACGCTAGTATAAAGAAATAGTGAGATATCTCTTTAGTTATATTAACCCTAGTTATATTTAAACTATAACTAGTTGCATGTAACACATGAGATCCAACTGTCGATAGCGATAGTATGTATAGTTGAAGAATATGTACCAAACTATAAACCCATAGATACAAATTATTGAATATTTTCAGATATTTTGTTTTCTATACAACATATGTAGGTATGTATGTCAAGATAGGATAGTATGGAGGAAGATCCTTTTTCCTACCCAGAATATGCAAATAGCATGATGGTATGTATGTATGTATGTTTGGAGATGAAGTATCAAACTATTAAGTCTTCTTACATATTGTGTATAGGCGACTGCCATACAAAATGTATGAAGCGATGTCGTCACTAAATTCAATTTTTAAAAAAATTGTTAAAAAAAAATTGAGATCTTCTACAACAATGTTAATATTTTTTATAGAAAATTAAATTATCTAGTTGGGGTGTTTCGGTTTTTTTCGATAATTGTAAAAGTTTTGGAAATATAGGCAGTTAAACTCATAAATTTATCATAAAAAAAATATTTTTCTTAATAAAAAATGTTTGAGAAATCCTGGAATTTTTTTGAAAAAACTAATTTGAGATTTTGTATTTGTCTATATTGGTACCAATTTTCAGCGTTCTAGCTTTTATGGTTTCTGAGATATAGGGAAAAATAAAATAAAAATTCAAAAGTTGATAACCCCTGACTGAAACAAAAATTCAAAATTAAGAGTATAAAAGTTTTGTAGGCCTGTAACTGTTTATATATTCTGAAATTTTAGGCTCTGTAAATTGAGCGGATCAAAAGTTATAAGGGGGGGACGGACACACACACACACACAGACATACACACACACAGACACACAGACACACACACACAGACACACACACACAGACACACACACAGACACACGAAATGTTCTACTCCGAATTCTGAGTAAATCCGTGTATGGAACATATATGCTGCGAAGCCTCTAAGTTGGTGTTTTTTGACTTCAAAGTTGGAAAAGCCGTGAAAAAAGTAGACCTCTCCATACAATTCTCGCGTATTCTGGCTTGATACATTGTCGATATGTTAAGAGAACAAAGTTCTCCTGAACAAATCGACAGTTGGACTACCGATTTAAGTATTCTATGAAAAAACCCGCCTTATAGAGTTTATTTTCCTTTAAAGGTTCCCTGGATGCATTTTTGATGAGTTTATTTCTATTGTATTAAAAATTCAAACGAAATCCAAAAATCTCCATAGTAGTGGATAGGACACGGCAGTTTCAAAAGTTACCTTTTTCGTTTTCACTTATCCGATTCCTCCTCATGTCAGCTTTGTGGTAACTCTGATCAGACTTCTGAGCATATCCTATTATGGGAATGCACTAACTTCTCCGTGTCAACATTCCGACGAGAACTCTACAACGATGTTCGAGGGAATTCCTTTGGCCCCATTGGACATGCGGACCTTGTAGCCACGAAGAGCAACTTCAGAGCATTCAAGACTTTTTGTCAAAAATACGGTGAACTAATATCTTCACTTTCAGTGCACGACGAACCTACTGCTCCCTTATAATCTGCTCTCTTTGGCACTCTAAGTGCAGTGTCTGCAAGGTTTTAGAGTTCTCCGGATTCTTCTTACGTTCTTATGTGTTCATGCAGAGTTTTGCAAGGGGTCGTTTTTAGTTCCCATAAGCAGAACGGGTGGTGGTGGGGAAAGAACAGTAGTGGATAGTAAAAATAGATCGTAAACTGTTGGTCTCTAATTTATTCCAGCGGGGGCGTACATAGGTAGTTCACGACAAAACTGTTTTATTCTCGCTTGATTCACGGCTGAGAATGGTAAGTACATAGTTCACAGCTATAGGGAGATATGGCGAAGACAAACAAATATTATATTATATTATAATCCCTATTATATCTCTCTCTCTCTCCTATCCTATCCAATCCTCCTTCTCATCCTCCCTACGTTTGTATTCGTCTGATTCATTAGGAATATTAATTTGCGGTTTGCGGTTTATTATTTATTTGCGACACTAACTGGGGGAGTGGTAAAATAAATTATTATCTTGTTGTTTTCCAAACAGACGCAACACGACTTCATAATCGAAACTGCCATCAAAAACATTTCATTTCAGTTTTTCAAAATATCTTCAAAAACTGATGTGTCACATTTCTGTACAATTGGACTATGGAAAATAGTTTGAAATACAATTGAATTTGATTCAACGTTGTAAAGAGTTTAATATTGGTTACAACCCACATAATTTAGTATATTGTCATCGATAGCAAATTTTATCAATATTGGGTGATGGAAAATGGTATAAAATTTTACTGGACAAAAGTATGGCAAAGAGTTTGACATGTCATAAAGTTATCAAATTGAATACACTTTTTTTTCTTTTCTCTGTTATGAATAAAACAATGTGCATGGTTGATGGAAGAGAAGAGGTGACCGCAAATATTGTTTTGTGAGACACCACAATAAAGCAAGTCAAAGAATTAGTATATTTGGGCAGCAGAATATCTCAAGATGGCCGCTCAAAGGCAGAACTAATAAGTAGAATTCAACAGGCAAGAGTTGCCTTTAACAAAAATTCGATGATATTTCAATCTTAGGAAGAACTTGATTATAACTCTTGGCTGTTGTATGTTAGTGAAACGTGGACTTTCAGCAGGATAGAATATCTGGCAACCTTCATATTGTGGTGCTACAGGCGTATGGTTAGGATTTATTGGTCAGATCACATTCCAAACGACGTAATACTGAGAAGAGTCGTGGAAACGAGACAACTTCTAAAGAAGGTTGCCCAACAACGATCCTAATAGATAGGCCATAACATCAGGCATCCGGGTCTGCTTATTAGTATCGCCGAAGGAATGACGGAAGACAGAAACAATAGAAGTCGCCCAAGAGACATTTATATGGACCAGGTGATTAGTGTTGTGTGCTTTAGCAGCTACCAAGAGATGAAGAGGCTGGCAGAAATCAGAATCATGTGGAGAAATGGAGTGCTTGGTGTAAAGCAATCCTAGGATGGTGACACAATTAAATGTGTAATTGCAAAAAGTATGTAAATCTGAGGTAGTGGTGAAGGATCGCAATTTATGGAAGCACTAAACAATTTGAAGATCGTCCTGATGATCGCCAACCTCCACAGAGGAGATATCACTTGAATATGTTTTTTAACATGAATTAAGTAGGTTCAGTGTGAGATTTATTTTCTTTTACCTAGTATACATTACAAGGTTTTTCATTATGTTTTTGACAAAATATATTATGTTTTCAAGTAGCGCTGTATAAAAATACTTAATAATTTTGACACAAAATCGATTAAACTATGAAGTTGAACTCACAATATATTTAGTTTAAAATTAAATCAGCATATTAAATTGGAGAAAAGAAGTATAAATGACATTTCAATAACAATGTGTTGCTTCAGAAATTTTCCTTAATTCCTTCTTAGAAGTATGTATACAAATCAATCTGCTGCTACTGAACAAGGATATCTTCCTAATTCCCAAGTAATTGAATTATTACAATCCTCTATATAAATCTTTTTCGGCACCACCAGAGAAACGAAGTTTTTTTCAATGATTCTCAAAATATAAAGACATTGTTATCAAAATTATCATCAAAATATTATTTTAACGTCAATTTTCCTTTATTTACAATTGCAAAATATATACACAAATGAAGATTTACTATTTCCAAACCACCTTAAAGGTGTAAGGTAAGTTGATAATAAAGCCCGTGGAGCAAGTAATGAGTTTCTAATATTTAGGAGTAGAGATCTGCAGCCATAATGTCCTATACACTGTCCGTGAACAAGTCAACAAACCATTTGCAGTATCTGGATGCCTAAAATATGGTCTGGAAAAATAAATACAGGCATATTGAAAGCAAGGTCAGAATATATGGCATGCGGTAGACCGAACATGAAGTATGCTGTAGAAACGCGAGCAGACACTGTACGAGCCAGGGGGCTCCTAAGAACAACGGAAATGAAGCAATGTTGAAAAAAGAAAAACATGTGGAATAGAGAACATTGTTCGGTGGAGTTGATCCAGAAGAAGACGTTGGAGGGACAACGTAATCAGAATGGACAGTTAGCAGCAAATAAACTCCAGTCTGGTCACCGTTTACTCGGAAGACCAACCAAGAGATGGAAGGATAGTTGGACTTCGTCATCTCAGAAGGCATAGTTTTTGAATTACAGACCAACAGGTCTACTTCACGAAGAAGATGAATATGTTGGGCATATAATGAGAGGAAAAATTATCAACTCTTGTAGCTTGTGATCCAGGGAAGGACAAAAGGAAGAAGAGTATTTAAAATATTACTAGTTGCATGTAACACATGAGATCCAACTGTAGATAGCGATAGTATGTATAGTTGAAGAATATGTACCAAACTATAAACCCATAAATACAAATTATTGAATATTTTCAGATATTTTGTTTTCTATACAACATATGTAGGTATGTATGTCAAGATAGGATAGTATGGAGGAAGATCCTTTTTTCCTACCCAGAATATGAAAATAGCATGATGGTATGTATGTTTGTTTGGAGATGAAGTATCAAACTATTAAGTCTTCTTACATATTGTGTATAGGCGACTGCCATACAAAATGTATGAAGCGATGTCGTCACTAAATTCAATTTTTAAAAAAATTGTTAAAAAAAAATTGAGATCTTCTACTACAATGTTAATATTTTTTATAGAAAATTAAATTACCTATCTAGTTGGGGTGTTTCGGCTTTTTTCGATAATTGTAAAAGTTTTGGAAATATAGGCAGTTAAACTCATAAATTTATCATAAAAAAAATATTTTTCTTAATAAAAAATGTTTGAGAAACCCTGGAATTTATTTGAAAAAACTTATTTGAGATTTTGTATTTTTCTATGTTTGTACCAATTTTCAGCGTTCTAGCGTTTATGGTTTCTGAGATATATGGAAAAATAAAATAAAAATTCAAAAGTTGATAACCCCTGACTGAAACAAAAATTCAAAATTCCGAGTATAAAAGTTTTGTAGGCCTGTAACTGTTTATATATTCTGAAATTTTAGGCTCTGTTAATTGAGCGGATCAAAAGTTATAAGGGAGGGACGGACACACACACAGACACACAGACACACACACACACACACACACACACACACACACACACACACACACACACACACACACACACACACACACACACACACACACACACACACACACACACACACACACACAGACACACGAAATGTTCTACTCCGAATTCTGAGTAAATCCGTGTATGGAACATATATGCTGCGAAGCCTCTAAGTTGGTGTTTTTTGACTTCAAAGTTGGAAAAGCCGTGAAAAAAGTAGACCTCTCCATACAATTCTCGCGTATTCTGGCTTGATACATTGTCGATATGTTAAGAGAACAAAGTTCTCCTGAACAAATCGACAGTTGGATAATATTTCTCGCTGTGTTCATTTGTGTTGGTACAGAGAACTTAAGGACGTACTGACATGTCCTATGTCAAATACTAGTTGCATGTAACACATGAGATCCAACTGTCGATAGCGATAGTATGTAAAGTTGAAGAATATGTACCAAACTATAAACCCATAAATACAAATTATTTATTATTTTATGATATTTAGTTTTCTATACAACACATGTACCTAGGTAGTCAAGATAGGATAGTATGGAGGTCAGTCTTTTTTTCCTACCCGGAATATGAAAACAGCATGATGGTATATATATATATATATATATATTGTATGTTTAGAGATGAAGTATCAAACTATTAAGTCTTCTTTGATATTGTGTATAGGTGACTACCATACAAAATGTATGAAGCGATGTCGTCACTAAATTCAATTTTTAAAAAAATTGTTAAAAAAAAAATTGAGATCTTCTACTACAATGTTAATATTTTTTATAGAAAATTAAATTATCTAGTTGGGGTGTTTCGGCTTTTTTCGATAATTGTAAAAGTTTTGGAAATATAGGCAGTTAAACTCATAAATTTATAATAAAAAAAATATTTTTCTTAATAAAAAATGTTTGAGAAACCCTGGAATTTTTTTGAAAAAATTAATTTGAGATTTTGTATTTTTCTATGTTTGTACCAATTTTCAGCGTTCTAGCGTTTATGGTTTCTGAGATATATGGAAAAATAAAATAAAAATTCAAAAGTTGATAACCCCTGACTGAAACAAAAATTCCAAATTCCGAGTACAAAAGTTTTGTAGGCCTGTAACTGTTTATATATTCTGAAATTTTAGGCTCTGTAAATTGAGCGGATCAAAAGTTATAAGGGGGGGACGGACACACACACAGACACACAGACACACACACACACACACACACACCCTCACACACACACACACACACACACACACACACACACACACACACACACACAGACACACGAAATGTTCTACTCCGAATTCTGAGTAAATCCGTGTATGGAACATATATGCTGCGAAGCCTCTAAGTTGGTGTTTTTTGACTTCAAAGTTGGAAAAGCCGTGAAAAAAGTAGACCTCTCCATACAATTCTCGCGTATTCTGGCTTGATACATTGTCGATATGTTAAGAGAACAAAGTTCTCCTGAACAAATCGACAGTTGGATTAATTTACTAGTTGCATGTAACACATGAGATCCAACTGTCGATAGCGATAGTATGTATAGTTGAAGAATATGTACCAAACTATAAACCCATAGATACAAATTATTGAATATTTTCAGATATTTTGTTTTCTATACAACATATGTAGGTATGTATGTCAAGATAGGATAGTATGGAGGAAGATCCTTTTTCCTACCCAGAATATGCAAATAGCATGATGGTATGTATGTATGTATGTTTGGAGATGAAGTATCAAACTATTAAGTCTTCTTACATATTGTGTATAGGCGACTGCCATACAAAATGTATGAAGCGATGTCGTCACTAAATTCAATTTTTAAAAAAATTGTTAAAAAAAAATTGAGATCTTCTACTACAATGTTAATATTTTTTATAGAAAATTAAATTATCTAGTTGGGGTGTTTCGGTTTTTTTCGATAATTGTAAAAGTTTTGGAAATATAGGCAGTTAAACTCATAAATTTATCATAAAAAAAATATTTTTCTTAATAAAAAATGTTTGAGAAATCCTGGAATTTTTTTGAAAAAACTAATTTGAGATTTTGTATTTGTCTATGTTTGTACCAATTTTCAGCGTTCTAGCATTTATGGTTTCTGAGATATATGGAAAAATAAAATAAAAATTCAAAAATTGATAACCCCTGACTGAAACAAAAATTCAAAATTCCGAGTATAAAAGTTTTGTAGGCCTGTAACTGTTTATATATTCTGAAATTTTAGGCTCTGTAAATTGAGCGGATCAAAAGTTATAAGGGGGGGACGGACACACAGACACACACACAGACACACACACACACAGACACACACACACACAGACACACACACAGACACACACACACACACAGACACACGAAATGTTCTACTCCGAATTCTGAGTAAATCCGTGTATGGAACATATATGCTGCGAAGCCTCTAAGTTGGTGTTTTTTGACTTCAAAGATGGAAAAGCCGTGAAAAAAGTAGACCTCTCCATACAATTCTCGCGTATTCTGGCTTGATACATTGTCGATATGTTAAGAGAACAAAGTTCTCCTGAACAAATCGACAGTTGGAATACGTATCCAATAACAAGTTGCCACATTCTGGAGTTTTACGAAATTGATCGTCTCACAGATCCAGACTGAAAACATTAATTACTAGTTGCATGTAACACATGAGATCCAACTGTCGATAGCGATAGTATGTATAGTTGAAGAATATGTACCAAACTATAAACCCATATATAAAAATTATTGAATATTTTCAGATATTTTGTTTTCTATACAACATATATTATGTAGGTATGTATGTCAAGATAGGATAGTTTGGAGGAAGTTCCTTTTTTCCTACCCAGAATATGCAAATAGCATGATGGTATGTATGTATGTTTGGAGATGAAGTATCAAACTATTAAGTCTTCTTACATATTGTGTATAGGCGACTGCCATACAAAATGTATGAAGCGATGTCGTCACTAAATTCAATTTTTAAAAAAATTGTTAAAAAAAAATTGAGATCTTCTACAACAATGTTAATATTTTTTATAGAAAATTAAATTATCTAGTTGGGGTGTTTCGGCTTTTTTTGATAATTGTAAAAGTTTTGGAAATATAGGCAGTTAAACTCATAAATTTATCATAAAAAAAATATTTTTCTTAATAAAAAATGTTTGAGAAACCCTGGAATTTTTTTGAAAAAACTCATTTGAGATTTTGTATTTGTCTATGTTTGTACCAATTTTCAGCGTTCTAGCGTTTATGGTTTCTGAGATATATGGAAAAATAAAATAAAAATTCAAAAGTTGATAACCCCTGACTGAAACAAAAATTCAAAATTCCGAGTATAAAAGTTTTGTAGGCCTGTAACTGTTTATATATTCTGAAATTTTAGGCTCTGTAAATTGAGCGGATCAAAAGTTATAAGGGGGGGACGGACACACAGACACACACACAGACACACACACACACACAGACACACACACACACAGACACACACACAGACACACACACACACAGACACACGAAATGTTCTACTCCGAATTCTGAGTAAATCCGTGTATGGAACATATATGCTGCGAAGCCTCTAAGTTGGTGTTTTTTGACTTCAAAGTTGGAAAAGCCGTGAAAAAAGTAGACCTCTCCATACAATTCTCGCGTATTCTGGCTTGATACATTGTCGATATGTTAAGAGAACAAAGTTCTCCTGAACAAATCGACAGTTGGAAAAACTGTGTCTTCATCGGGAGTTGAACCTGCGATTTTTGGGTGAGCAGTCAGATATCTAACTAACTGAGTCATGAAGACCGACAAGGGCCGTATACATATATTCATATTCTGTTAGAAATTCGCTAAATTAAATATCTTGTAATAAATGGTCCTTGATTGATCTTGAATATCCTCATATTCATACATACATACATACCATCACGCCATGTCCCTCACGGGGTAGGCAGAGAGAACCGAGCGCCACATTTTTCTATCTTGACACACATTCATCGCCTCATCAACATTCATACATCGTCTTATACACGTTCGTCTGTTGTTCACGCTTCTTACATTTCCATCTTTCAGAATATCGTTTACATGGTCGTGCCATCCTTTTCTTGGGCGCCCCCGACCTCTTATTCCATTCCTGTCAGCTTTGTATATTTTCTTCGTCAGGCGTTCTTCATTCATTCTCTCCAAGTGGCCAAACCATCTCAATGTGTTAACTTTCATTCTGTTAATTACATCTTTCTTCACCTTAAATTCTTTCCTTGTATCTTCATTTCGACTTCTGTCATACATCGTTCTGTTACAAATTCTTCTAAGCGATCTCATTTCAACTGCATTTATTCTGCTTTCGTGCGACTTCTGCCATGTCCAGGTCTCACTTGCATACGTCAGGGTTGGCACTACGATTGCGTTATGAATGGCAACTTTAGCATATTTTGATATGTTGCGATCATTCATAACTGGTCTAAGTGCTCCATTCACTCTGTTTCCTGCCATAACTCTTCTTTCAATATCCTTATCAGGCCGTCCATTCCGTTGGAACATACTACCCAGATAGACATACTCGTCGACTTGTTCAACCCATTCACTCTCTACTTTTATTCGATACACTGTTCTGCTTTCACTCTTTTCAAAGACCATTACCAAAGACCATTTTCAAAGACCATCCTCATATTCACATTTTAAAAAAGTCTGGATTTTATAGGAGCTCCTACTGAAAATATGGAAACCACTCGATGGAAACCAGGAAAATCCTGAATGCAGCCATTAACCCTTCCGACGTAGGTGCTCGCGTCACAAGTGTACGTACCATAAGAGGTCACGGCGTTGTTGTTAACACGGCCACCACGGAAGACTCCATCAAGTTGCTGAATGCCCCGGCAACAAAAGCATCAACGACCTTGACCGCGCGACTCGCTACCAAGAGACAACCTCGTGTGAGGTTTAGTCATGTGCCACGGGACCTGTCTAATGACGAATTTTTAGAGATAGTTGCAGAGAATACAAAAGAGCATGCCATTAAAACTGCAGTATTCAGTCATCTAACAGGACCTACAGTTGGCCCGACTTGCGATAGAGTCTTTTCAGTACCTGCTGCCGTTCGCCATAGCCTCATCAATTTAGGAAAGGTGTATGTGGACTGGAATGTCTGTCGTGTTACAGATTTTCTTCCAGTCAGTATTTGTGGCCGTTGTCGAATGTACGGCCATGGTTCAAAAACTTGCAAAGAACCCGTCAGATGCTCACATTGTGCTTCAACGGAACATGTTTACGTGTCATGTCCGAATAGAGCCAATCAACCCACATGCGCTGTTTGTAAGTTGTTTAACAAACCAGCAGTACACCGATCAGGCACTAATGACTGTCCAGCTTATCAAGCAACAGTCAGCAGAGCTTTACTCAATATTGACTATGGCGTGTAATGTTTCTGTTAAATTTGGTCAGCTTAATCTTGGCCGTGGACAATCGGCTTCAGCCGAACTCAGTCAGTCTGCTCATCGCATGAACATTGATGTTTGTCTTATCCAAGAGCCGTACTCTCGAGATGGAATTGTGCCATCATTTGGTCCGGGTGTTCGAGTTGCTATGGCTTCGAGCTGTACCTCAACGAACCCTCCGATGAGCTGTATAGCTATTTACAATCCCAACATTAACTTCATATGCCTGGATCACTTATCTTCTAGTCACTTGGTTGTAGTCCAGATTTCTTCTCCAAGTGATTCGTTTTATATTATTTCGATATATTTTCAGTTTAGTGAATCTGAATTTCGTTTTCTGGATCAACTGGATATTATATTGGGTCAACTCGGCAACGCATCATTAATTATTGGAGGTGATTTTAATGCCGAATCTATTCTATGGTGTAACACTACCACTTTCGGGTCCAGAAAATTCACCAGAGGTGTAAGCTGCGAAGATTTTATCTCTCGCCATAATTTGAGTGTGTTGAACAATCCTTTCAGTCCACCTACCTTCTCCAACCACATGGGTACAAGTCATATAGATGTCACTTTAGCTACACCTCAGATTAACCACAGAATATGGAATTGGTCTGTTGACGAGGATGCCTCGTGTAGTGACCATAACCTTATCACGTTTCAGATTATTTCCAATGTACCCCCAATTCCTTTAGCGAAACCTTTGCTTAGAAGATTCCGGACAAGGTGTGACAGATGGCGTTGGTTAGACTTTGACCGCTACTTTGAATGCTCGCTGGATCGTTTATCTTGTAGATCTTGTACTACTGCGGAAATGGCCTCATCTTTTACGCAGAGTATAATTTATTGTGCCGAGAAGGCGATCGGCAGATCTTCTTCTAGTCATATGTCTCCTAATGAATGGTGGCATCCTGGCTTAGACATCCTTAAACGAACTTCGACTCGAGCTCACCGCGCATTGAGAGCGGCCCGTCGTCGAGGAAGTTCAAATGACTTTGTAACTGTACTTCAATGTGAGTATAGACGCTCAAATAATATCTACAAACGCGAGATTTCTCGTGCCAAGTCTGATGCATGGCGCCGTTTGGTATCTGAGGTTTCAACCACAGATCCTTGGGGTGCTGTGTTTAGATATGCATCAATGAAAAAATATCCAAATGCGTCAGTCTCGTGTATCCGTGATCCACGAACTGGAATTATCACAATAGACTCTGACTCGACGACAAGCACGCTACTTGACATACTTATTTCTTCTGATGACATTTCATCTGATACTCCTCTTCATTCACAAATACGCAATAACCAATCCGATATCCCGCAAACTCCCATATCGACCTTCGCCAATTTCGATGAGCTCGATTTTATAATCAAGAATCTTCACCAAAACAAATCTCCTGGCATTGACCGCATTGACGCAGCTCTCGTACAAAGGTGCTGGCACATAGCTCGCCACGAGATTATCTTATTGTACAACAATTGCTTGCGAGAAGGCTACTTTCCGGATTGTTGGAAAACAGGTTTAATGACTGTTATTCCCAAGCGTAGTGACCTGGATCCTTCTGACCCAAAATCATATAGACCGATTACTTTACTACCTATTTTGGGTAAGGTCTTAGAAAAGCTTATATGTCGACGCTTAGAAGATCATCTTTCCAGTACCCACCCACTGTCCGATCGTCAGTTCGGTTTTCGCGCTGGGAAATCAACGGTTGATGCTATCTTGGCTATATCTGATATTGTTAGAAGCTCTGATAGTAAATATGTTATCTCTATATCTCTTGATATTGCGGGAGCATTCGACAATGCCTGGTGGCCTCTAATTTTAAAAAAACTTCGAGACCGTAAGGTTC
This sequence comes from Molanna angustata, assembly GCA_963576475.1. Lineage (NCBI taxonomy): Eukaryota > Metazoa > Arthropoda > Insecta > Trichoptera > Molannidae > Molanna > Molanna angustata. The sequence continues at coordinate 34,547,689 of OY754969.1, read as the reverse complement.
CTAGCAACATATATAAATTAGTGAAGAGCTATTTTACTAATAGACATGTGGCCATGCCCGGGGGACAAGATTTGCACTGGCGACCAATTAGCATCGGGTGCCCTCAGGGTTCTGTTCTGGGTCCACTGTTATGGAACATCTTGTTCGACGAACTTCTATCACTTTCAACGCCTACGGGCTGCAGTATTTTGGCATATGCCGATGAAGGTAACACCCGAGCACTTATTGAGCGCGCAGCTACTCAGTTACTTTCTTCTGTTGCAGATTGGGGTATAAGTCATAGACTCAATTTCGCACCTAAGAAGACGTATGGGTTAGTGTTAAAAGGCATAATGAAAAGTCCTCCCTCCATCAAATTTATCAATACGCGTGTAATATTTAAGGATTGAGTCAAAGTTTTGGGTGTTACACTAGATAGAGGCCTAACTTTCCAATACCATGTTCGTGCTGTATCCGATAGTGCAAAAATAGCCTTCCAAAAGATTTCACGTCTTGCTCGAGCTAGTTGGGGCCTTAAATTTCCAGTAGCAAGACTGTTTTACAACGCTACCTTTCTGAGTATTATGTGTTATGCCGCTCCTTGTTGGGCTCATCGTTGTGAAACCCAATACATTAGACGTCTGCTGCTTTCTGGACAGCGCTTCGCTCTAATAGCTTTAGCAAAGGCTTACAGAACCTGCGCTACTGACACACTTTCTATTCTCACAGGTATGGCTCCCCTTGATCTGGAAACACAGCGACGAGCTTCAATTCACAACCTGTATAGAGGTCGAAGCTCAATTTTGGGTGGTGTTTCTCTCCCACCTGTAAATTTACCCACAGTTCGTGGAGAGATTGAGAACTTGGCCCGGAGTTCTCTTTTAGATGCTTGGCAACGTCGCTGGTCTTCTTCTTCCGTGGGCAGACTGACATTTTTATTTCTTCCTGATGTGAGGACTCGAATTTTTTCCTCGTGGATTGTTCCCGATTATTGGACCACGCAATTCCTTACTGGACACGGCAGTTTCAAAAGTTATCTCTTTCGTTTTCACTTATCCGATTCGTCCTCATGTCAGCTTTGTGATAACCCTGAACAGACTTCTGAGCATATCCTATGGGAATGCACTAACTTCTCCGTGTCAACATTCCGACGAGAACTCTACGACGATGTCCGAGGGAATTTCTTTGGACCCATTGGACATGCGGACCTTGTAGCCACGAAGAGCAACTTTAGGGCTTTCAAGACTTTCTGTCTTAAATTCGGTGCACTATTATCTTCACTATCACTGAGCAGTGAGCCAGTTGTTTCAACATGATTAGCTCTCTTTGGCACATTAAGTGCAGTGTCTGCAAGGTTTTAGAGTTCTCCGGACTCTTCGTATGTTCTTTATGTGTTCTTTCAGAGTTTTGCAAGGGGCCGTTATTAGTCCCCATAAGCAGAACGGGTGGTGGTGGGGGAAGAACAGGAGCTCCTACTATATTTAGGAAAAATATATATTGATTTTGTTTTATTTCTTTAGACTACTGATGTCTTATTAAGTTTTGTTGTTTTTTTTTCGATATTATTTAGATTTGCAGTTGAAGAGCCTTTGAAATGAAAACAATTTTCCTTTATAAAATCCTCCCCTCAGATCCAATCATGAATCTATAAAAAGAATTAACATCTATTCGAGTTGCGATAATTCAATCTTTTTTCAATTGAATCCATACGTTTTTTTTTAGTTTATGTATACTAGAAACACAATATGAATGGATATTAAAAAGTAATATGTCTTATTCTTGTGCATTTGTAATCATATCAATGCACCCTATGCAAGATTTGAGTCTCTTGCCGATTGACATTTTTTTTCAACCTACCTAATAGTTAACGAAAAAACAAAAAAATAGTTAATGGACCGATAGTATCTACTTGATGGCATCCCAATTTAGTTGTATGTTAATATATGAGTTTAAAAAAAAACACTATTGAATTATTTCACTAAAATTTGCAATTCCGCAGCATCTCCTTGTTGCTACAATCAATCAAAAAATAATATGATAGTAAAACGATAAAAATACTAATGGCCCATAACTAAATAGTAAATATTAAAAAAAAACGGTTAAATACTCGTAGCAAAAATACAACACTCCACTTTTACATATCATACAACAATGGACAGTGTGTAAACCTATCAACACGATACTTTATTATAACAAAATAGAATAAAGAAATTCTATCAAAATCGCAGACCGTTGACATTTCTTATATCGAGACAGCAAATATAGAATAAAATGAATAGGCAGATACAGAACTTCTTCACCTGACAACAAGGTAAATAAAAATATATCTTAACTATCTATAGCCGTATTTTATTTGACAAAGCCATAACACAATAAACTATTTTCCAAAGGCAGAAAATATCAGGTGTTTTCTTAGAGAAAATGAACGTTGATTTTTCGTAAACAGGAGGCTAGGAATAAATTACCTCAATTTTCTTTTTCTTATAACATGTCTGATAAAGTAAATATATTTATTTCAAAGGAGAGTAAGAACTAGCATATTGTTTTATTTTGGAATAGAAAAATACGTCCTTTATTCAATAGAAGAAGTATCTCTGAACGTTGAAATATGTAGCAGACAAGTTCTGGTATTGTGCCTATTGGCCAACATGAAAATTGATATCTACAGTTGATTACAAATATACTACCTCAAATATTAAGTTTTGAGGTATCGCATGTTTGACAGTTTTGTTCAGAAAAAAAATCTACGTAACTTCGGCTAAAAGGAACATTGATTTGAAACATTTTTTATATATTTTTGACTGTGAATTACTCAAGATTCCTGAAAATAATTTTCCAGAGATAAGGTGATAGGTAGTTTTGAGACCCCCTCAGAGCAATTTATTTTATATCAATTATTATCCAAGTGGTTAAGTTTTAGCAATTCATTTTTTCGCTACTACCACCACCACCCGCTCTGCATATGGGGACTGTAAACGGCCCCTTCACAGAACGCTAAGTGAGCGACAAGGAAAAAAAATGCATAGCACGAAAAGTATATCATGGAGCCCTCTAGATTAGCAATCTCGGCACCATAGTGCAAAAGAACAATCGACGAATGTGAATGGAGGATTCACACTCGTGGACTTCAGATCTTATAAATGAGAAATATTAGGGGTATGACCAAGATCTCTGTAAAAAAAATAACTTACTGGGAATCTAACAATAGTAAGGCACCATAACTATGACAAAAAATTTTAAAGGCTTTAAAATTTTTCTTCGAGATCACAAAATCCGCGTGACCAATGGGACCTTGAAGAGGCCCACGGACAGCAGCGAGGACCTAGATTTTATTTTATTTAATTTGCGTTAAATTTGTTCAAAATACGGCATTAAGACATAAACAATACAATGATGACATCAGGTATTAAGGCCTATTACATTTTGTTGTTGTTATTTAGGAAAAAAAATATTACAAATTATAAACTATGTAAATAATCTAAAACATAAAAAGTAGGTAAACTTATACGTAAGTTCAACAAGTCAACACCGTCACGGTTTCCTGTAGGTACTAAATTTTGTTTCGCAATAGCTTCAATGCCCCACCGTTGGTCATGAATGTAAATACATGATATGTGAAAGAAAAATCAATCGTTTTAATAATAATGTCATACAAATTTTCAGTAAGTGGTTTAAATTTTGATTGATTATAAGCATTGTTAATACTTTAAAGTTGGTCAACCAACTCCTTTGTATTATGCAAAATATGACTATGAGAAGTGGTTTGAAATTTGTGTGGGTCAAACTCATTCGTTTTTATATATTGCCATCAAGTGTGCATAAAGTATATAAAATTTCTGTACGATTTGACTACGGTTAATGGTTAAAATTAGTTGCATATAACACATGAGATCCAACTGTCGATAGCGATAGTATGTATAGTTGAAGAATAAGTACCCCACTATAAACTCATAAATCCAAATTATTGAATATTTTAGTATATTTTATTTTCTATACAACACATGGAGGTATGTATGTCAAGATAGGACAGTATGGAGGTCAGTCCTTTTTTCTACCCAGAATAGGAAACAGCATGATGGTATGTATGTATGTTTGGAGATTTAAGTATCAAACTATTAAGTCTTCTTACATATTGTGTATAGGCGACTGCCATACAAATTGTATGAAGTGATGTCACTAAATTCAATTTTTATAAAAATTGTTAAAAAAAATTGAGATTTACTTCTACAATATACATATATTTTTAATAGAAACTTGAATTATCTATATCTATAATAAAAAGTAAAGACTTTTTGATTCTACATTAATTTAATTGAGCGCGATAGGCCTATTTCGCCTTGTTAGGGCATTAACTAGCTTATGACTATTTTGACAAATTTTACTTATATTTATAGATTAATTATGTAGGAGGAGCTTACAGGTTCTTGTGATTGGTCATTTAAAACTATTGATATTATACAATGCAAAAAAGAAATAAATTTACTTTACTCTGGTTGGTTGAGACTATTTAATTTTTTTTTTTTTTTAATTTTTTGACCAATCCCTATTTAGATAATTAGTGAAATTGAATATAATAAATTGATTTATGGTAATAGCTGGTTTTTCGGTGTAACGGTACATGGTATTGTGTTCTAATGGGCAGTGAAATGCATTAAGGGTTTACAATATTACGGATTATTTCTTAAGCTATTGTTGATATGTAGGTATTCTTGGTGGAGTAGTATGATGGGTGTATCTAAAACAATTAAAAAAAGTTTGCGGCAGAATCATTGCGGCAAGTCTTTACTTTTTATTATAGATATAACTTATAATGGAATTCTAACAAATAAAAACTTCATCGATAATTAATTGAATTATCTAGTTGGGGTGTTTCGGCTTTTTTCGATATTTTTAAAATATTTGGAAATATAGGCAGTTAAACTCATAAATTTATAATAAAAAAAATATTTTTCTTAATAAAAAATGTTTGAGAACTCCAGAGGTTGTCAGCTTTCCGACCCGAATGAGCGACCTTCTCGAATCTGCTTCGGGATCTTTCATCACTGAAGCACTTCGACTTTTCCAACTAGTAAATGGGTTAGTATATAATTCTAGTTTATGTACTTTGTGAAATAGGCATACATGCTCCTATTAATTACATCAGAAAAAGAAATCACGCATTGTTTCTGCAGCCATACAGTCGGACAAATTTATTAGTCAAGTCTCCAATACACAAAGCCGTCTTAATGTTCAACATTTTGTCGAGCGAAGTTGACGTCTTCAATATCAGTGAAAACAAATTTCTGAATTTTTTAATGTTTTATTTTTAAATTGTACTCTGTATTGCATAAAATGTATTTTTTTGAATTGTGATTATGTATTATTTTGTGATTATGTATGTTGTTTTTTTTCATGCCATGCCAGTTTAGGTTTCCCTGTAAAGGCATGGCATTATCTTTGGCAAATAAATATATTATATGTCCGTCTAACATGGACCATTCGGCGGGTGATTGAGTGTTGCCGCCATTCTCAGTCATGAGGCCAAGGAGGAGAATGAAGACATTTTTTTTTTCTTTTTTGTAATAACCATGTCAGTATAAAGTAAGTAATTCAACTACCCATGATACATTATTTTTATTCTTTAGGAAATTAACAGTTCGTGCTATCTTAACACCGCGATGACAGATCACGCACAAACAAGGAGATTATTAAATCATACCACTTTCTCATATTTTATTCATTCATTCTAACTTATATTTTTCCAATTATATAAATATGTTTGTGTCTGTAATACTGTCATAAAGTTTCCACACTACGTTCATGAAAATAAATTATTATTGTATATAATAATTTTCCAACTGTCGATTTGTTCAAGTGAATTTACAGATCAACAAAGTTTCAATCCAGAATGTGCAGGTCCATATTTTTCATGTTTTTTTTCAATTTTGATGTAAAAAAACACCAACTAAGAGGTTTCGCAGCATATATGCTACATACATGGATTTACTCAGAATTAGGGGTAGAACATTTAGGGCCGATCTTTTGAACGCCAGATAAAGCACCAGATAGTTATCTGACGAATAATTAATTCGATAGTTTATCTTTCAAATAAAATGAAGTGCGTTTTCAATGAACATTCATTCGCTAGATTATTAATGGTTTGTTAACTGACCTTTATTTTTATCACTGGTAACATTTCTATGCGTAATAGAGATGCATATATCGAAATTGTACGTAAGGGAAAGAGACAAGTTGCGCATGCGCTCATGGTTAACATGCAGTTCAAATTTTTGATTTTGACATTTCCTAAGTTCGTGTGATCTTTGATATCTGTTATATTATACAAAACAAAATGAAAAAAAAAAACGAGAAAAAGCGTCGAATTTCTACGTGATCGAAGTTCACTTGATGGTGGAAATTATAATTATGTAGATGTCGACACTTTGTTGAAGATATAAAAAAAACGATTCGGTTTCCAATAAGAAACTCTTCGTCGAAGAAACTCTTGATCATCCCAATCATTGAAATGATCCTTCCGCGGACGAACGTTGTACTCTGAACTATACTCCGGATTAACCTCGTTTATCATTTCATATTCTTCCATTATTGATGAATCTTCAAATAAATCGAAATCCATGATAAATCACACAACACACGATAGGCTTCAATTTGACTGAATTTGACAGTTGTTATTTGACAAATAAGTTCCTATTCCTATCCAAACATTGCGGTGGGTGTGTTTTCAATGTTTGTCACCTATCGTAATATTTGTCTTACTAATGGTAATTGGCTATATCACTCAATATCGGGTGGAACGCCAAAAAGAAAATAAAAAAAATGATTACCAATCATTTTCTTAATTGGTGTTGCTTCGAGGGACGTAGAACAAGACATTGCGCGAGTGCTTAAGGTGATCAAGTAAACCAGCCGATGACAGGTCGTAAGCCTTGTAGGTGCCTGATTTCCATTTTCTCGTCGTTTAATATTGTTGGCAACAAAATTAAACAGCTCTCCACCATTTTGTTATTACACGTTCATTAAATTGTAAAAAGCTCTCACCTGTCATTGGCACCCAGGTGTTCTACTATGCAATAACAACTAGCTATATCTATATACATACTAGTATTGTCATAAAATGGAAACGTCGTTCGATCGAAATAGACTACAAAGGTATGTTGTAGGTACCTATATAATACTGAAAGCACTTCAATTCTCTCTCACCTGCAATAAAGGATCTAATGTAACGATTATATAAATTGCAAATTTCTATACGGACTTTAAAATAAAATAAAATTAAGTTTGTCTCTAAAATTTGTATATAATGTCTAGTTTCAGTCTTGTAGATAGCATTATTCTGACGATGTCCCTTGCACGAAATTCGTCTATAATCAAATATATTTTTTTTCCTTTTACTTTTTCTGAATTTTAAGTTTGGTACCTACTGCTATTTTTTTGACAGTACAACTTAAAAAGATATTGATCTATTTTTTTTTTATTTATTAACAAAAACAATAAAAGGTTCACATATAAATCATAATTTAAAAAGGTATACAATTTCTATCATATAATTCATAATAACCCTCTTTAATTGAGATAAAATCTCGTTATAAAAGAGGGGAGTATCTATTTAATATTGTTACATTTACCAAAACATTGTACATCTACTAAAAAATATGAAGCATGTACATATTGTTAATATAAAATTTGATATTATGATTGTTTCTGAGGAATGTTTGTTAGATTAAAAAAAAAATAACCAATTGAACTATTATTAATTTTAGCTTGATAAAACGGATGCACTTTTGAATATTGCAAGATGTTTATTTAGTTCTGATAAAACCTGAGACCCTATGTATGTATAAACAAGTAAATAAAGAAAAGAAAAATTGAAGAAATCCTTTTCAAAGTTTTCGCGTGAATAGAAAGTCATAAAAATACTTCTGGTTTAATGCAATAAGTTTTGTTTACTTTGTATGAAAGACAAAATTGTTCAATTTTATCAAATTGAAAACATGCATTGCCATCGGGAATACACAAATTCTGAAAGTTTCGAGCACTAACTGGGCGGAAGTTAGTAAAAAATTGATTTCGAAATTATAGTACGGACATACATGTGAAGTAAAAAGGATGTCAAAATACTCAGCAGGAACAAATAGATGTTTAAGCACAACAGAAATAAATTTTGCGGTTTATATTCATAAAATTGGTAAACCTGTTTCAACAATTCATGATCACTCTACTATTGAGCTATGATTTTGAGAACAGTGAAAAAAATATTTTGATTTTACTACCACAATCCGTTCAAACAATTTTCACTTGATTTTTCAACAGTATTGTGTTTTTTTTAACTTTCTCTGTGTCAAGATTTCAATTAAAAAATTACCTAGGGTCATATTACAAGAGTAATTGAGAAAAGTGTAAGAAAAAGGCAAGGTTCCGTACTGCGAGAATACTGTTTACGGAACCTAAACTTTTTCTTACATTATTCTTAAAGAACTCCCGTAATACGACCCCTGGTGATAAGTAATATTCGCATTTTTTTTTTGAAACAGGGGTGCTATTTTTGTAGAATAGTGGTGTTATTATTATCGTTCCTTTTTGGAAATAATACTGACTTTTTTCTAAAATAGTGAAAAATAGTTTTATTTTTAAGGAATCGGTGATTATTAAATGAAAAGTAGTATTATTTTTCAGTGAAAGGGTAACCATTTTTAAGAAATTAATTTTATTTTCTACAAATAAATGAAGATTAAAATGAATCAACACTTGATTATGATTCTTTTTGAGCCCTTTTTTCACTTGAAATATATTCACTTTAAAAGAAATGGCATTTTCTATTTTAATTATATTTAACTATATTTTTAAGTAAAAAAAACAACATTACTTATTTCATTAAATTTTAAGTAGATTCAATATTAAGAATCGCCATCGTAGTCAAGTTGTTTTTTAAAGGTTTGTTCTTTTGTCTGCCAAAACAGTATTAAAGGAAGATAGAAACCTGCATGAATCGACATTAAAGTACCTTAGACATCCATATGATATAGCTTTATTTATTTTGTCAACAATTTCTTAAAGTCATTTTGTCTTTTTTTTAATTTAACTAAACTTAATGCATTGACTGTGTCGAATTCACCTGCAAAAAATTGAGTTTGGATAATTATTTTTTAATTCTGCTTTTTGATGGATGATTGTCGTGTATTTTTTTACTAAAATGCCCCTAAGGAGTCAAATTCCGGTGTTATTTTTTTAAAACGTGAAAATTCGTAAAATTCGCAAAAAATCGTATAATTCAGAATTCATATAGTTCAAAATTATCGATTAAACTAGTTTCTATCATCACTCGCTGAAATAGTACAAAATTACGCTACAAATTAACATTTGAGTTGAGAACGAATGGAGTAACCATTTAACAGGATTGCAAAAATTCAAACTCTCTAACGTCAATTAAAAAACAAGCACCTATTAAACGTTGATTGTGTATATACTTATATTATATTTTAAACTAGGTAATGTATGCGCATTATATAAATTAATGTTTTCAGTGTGTAAACACTAAACATAGCCTTTTGAATAGCGTAAACCGGGTCATGAATTGCTTGCCAACTGGAGCAATTAAAAAGAACTTACCTAGCCAAAACGTGATTAGGGCAAAATTTAATATAAGCTAAGCTATAATGAAATACATACGTATTTATCAAGTGATTACTAAACAAAAAAATAATTTTAAAAAAGCTACGTTAGGAAGCACTTCATCCATTTTAAAAATATTTATTAATAAAAAGAAAAGCTATGAAGAATTGAAGAATCATTTTCAATAATAAATAATAATAATGAACACTTCCTCGCACCCTGCACTAGTGGCGGGTTTATTGCCACATGACAATTTCTTCCAACTAACCAGTGTTTCCAGAAATAAATTCAAATACCTGTATTTCTCCTCTGCTGGGAATCCAACCCAGGACGCCAGCACAAAAACCGAACGGCTTACCATCTGTGCCATGGCGGTCGAACGTTCCGGCTAAAATATGTGCGTTTCGTGAAGTTGATATTTTTTAATGCTGAAATAGGAACGTTCTTTCTCATGAATTAGTTCATTCTCTATTCTATAACCACAATGTAGTCTAATCACATGTCAAAACGTTCCTAATTTTAGTTCACACTTAATTGGAAGCATAGGTACTAGTTATTTTCAAAGCAGTTCGGGATATTTTAGTTAAATTGTAAACATCTGTTGTGTACGGAAAAAAAAATGAAAATGGATAATTTACACATGTTGCGTTATATTGAAAATAAAAACCAAAGATTATTAGTGCAGATCAATTGAAATGCTAGGTTAGGCGACATCACGGTGACATGACATATAAATAAACATGGCCGAACAGTGCGCAGTACGTATGTGTAGTCAGCGCCATAGACAATTTGAGTTCATATTATCTACGATGGATTAATTTTGTTGATTTTAGTTTCAGGAATAACGTCAGTTACAGAACATGAAATTAAGTTCAAATGACCTTGATTATAAAATTTTACGTTCCTATTTTAGTTCAAAAAGTTACTGAATCGGACATATTATTATCAGTCAAAGTATTTTTTGGAGTAGGCAGAGAGGGCTCACATTCCTTCCTTTATATATTATATTCATCGTTTCTCTTTCTCCAACATCCGCGAAGGTTTGTATGTTACTTCAAATGTACCTTCATCCAGATATAGCCCAGCCCTTACATGGAAGATCTCAGCTTCTAACTCTACCATTTATAGCCTTGTTGTTGTTCTTTATTTATTATTTTCATATGGCTGAAATGAACAAAAATCTACTACATCTTTCACTGTAGTTTTGTTACACATTCATTCTAATACTTCATTTTAACAGCACCTATTATCCTCTTATCTCATAGTATTATTGTTCTTCTTGAATATAGGATCCTGTTACCTTCACATACCAAGTAGCGAAATAACGTATATTTTTTGTAAAATATTTATTAATTTACCAACCTTATTCGCAAAAAAACATATTCATTTATTTATTTGTCTGTAAATTAAAATAAAAAAAAATGCTTCTTACCGTTTGAATTTTTTGTTTATTCTTCCAGTAAAGTCTTGAAACAGGAAAACTTATTTGTACATACCTGAAACAAAATACAAAAAATATTATAAAAATTTGTACAAAAAATCAATAAGAAGTGTTAAGGAAATGGAGTGAAAAGAAACAACTTATAATAATATAAATTAAATATATAATAATATATTCATTGTAATGTCATCTCAATGTAGGTACATATTTTACTGGCCAAATCCGATTTCAGGCCAAACTAGTTTGTCCTAGGCCAAATTAGTTTATCTTACGACTGGTCATCGAGTATATAAGGTTTGGTTATAATAGGTTGGTTAGGATTGTATATAATGTAGATAGTTACTTTTTTATATACAGATGCCATTCGCTCTCGCGAGTCGCATTAATAGTTACAAACGGTCCTAAATAAATAAATAAATAACATGGGAAAAATATACAAATATTTAAAAAAAAAAACTATATCAAATTATTTTTGAACGATATTCCTTTTTCTGCGTCCTTCAAATCCCTCACTTTTCCAATTGCCTCTCCCTCACTTGATCAGCCTGTTTTCTTTGGGCTTCACGTTGTTTGAGTTGGTTGGATGAGAGTTCCTTATGACAATAAACCCGCCTCTATATACTTTTTGTACATAAATTGAACAAATTAATAAAATCTGCAAACCCACATGGTACATAGAAATATATAAAAAAAAATAAAAAAACTCGAGGTAACTTCGCATTTTCTCATAAGGAGTCCTTAACGCGTAACGTCTGTATTACACGTTCATAAATTTCAACATTTTTGAAATATAATGAAATAAAATAAAATATATATTAAACTGATATACGATGCTCTTCAGAAAATCTAATTTCCTTTTTCGTTCTTAAATCAAAGATGAAACATAAAGCCCCGACTATTCTGAAATAACAGCATTGTTTCGGGAAAATTGTCCAACATCATATTATTATTATATTATTAAAATTTCATATAGGTATATCTTCAGAACGTCCATACAACATATTCAATGCGTAGTTTTCAAACATTTTCTTCGATATTCAAATAGAAAAAAAATATTTGTGTAATCTATTGCACTATATCATGTAAAACATATTTTCCTAAAAAGTTTATTAAATTTTACGACACAAACTTGTTTTTTTAGATCATACACCATCTATCTGCATACCTCGTCAAGGTAACGGCGTGAAGAAACATGCTCTGTAAGTAGGTATATTGTTTTAAAAATATGATTGTTATTTTCTTTAAATATTTTAGTTTAAAACCAAGTTTATTTACAATAAATGTTATTTAAACAAATTAAACATAATAAACCGGGCACACAAAAATCCCACAAGGCATAGCCTGTATGTGAGTAGGTATACCAATTACATACGTATTTTTTATGTTACTGACTGGAAGATCTGGAATATAAGATGACTGGAATATCTTAATAGATACGATAGCAGAGAGATATACCCTTCCAAAGGAGACCTGCATCTCATCTCTTATGCCTTACTTGACAATATACTCTCTTTCATTGAAAAGAGTTATTTATGTGGAGCTGACTGTTCCATGGGACACAAATATTCCAAAAGACCACCAATACAAGCTTAAAAAGTACAAGGAACTGTTAGATAAAACAGTTCAAAATGGCTTTAGCACAAATATACATATATGCTGTAGAGGTGGGGGCGAGAGACCTGCCCGCAAAATCTTTATATTCCTACATTTAAGACCTGGGTCTCCCTAGAGAAATAAAAGAACTTTTGGATAGGGTGGTAAAAGCAACATTGTCCGCGTCCTATTGGATTTGGTTACGCAGGGGAGTAGAGTATCAGTTGGTGGGTGAGTGGTGAGCGTGACTTGAGTCATAAAGGGGCCCCTTAATCCCGCATGTATGGTCGCAAGCTCATGGTGGTTCACCTGTTCTGGCTGGTACTCTGGTCGCCTGTGCTCGTGGGCCTGGATTCGTGAACCCAGTGAAACCACGATTGCCCTTCTCATGTATAAGCAATTTTTTAAATTTTTTTGATGTATGCAATTTTTGATACATTTTGTATCCAATAAGAGCATTTAAAACTTGACTGACGGAATTAATAGTTATTTTTAAACTCTTTCTATTGTGACTTAACAGTCTGGTATAAAATTGATACTGAGTTTTATATTTGAATTACATAAATTGTGGCCGTCGTAGCTAATTCAGTTATTTGACTTCTGATCCAGATTCCAGATTTTCTTCACGATGGAGACACAGTTTTTCACCGCGTATTTAGTCCATATTTTTGAGTTTATTTTATAATAAGTCTCCAGAATGTACGTACAAATGAATTATTATTATTTCATTATAGTCAATACGATCATACAAGGACGTTTACCATTTGACTACATGAGAAATATTAAAATACAAAATAAAATAATCAAAAAGTTAAACAACGCCTACAAAACTAAAAAAACTACCATGTTTTTTTTTTCTGCACGGAATTTAAAACTCCCCTATAAATTATCGGGAAGGCAATTGCAAGGAGTCGAATCTTTAGTGGCAACTCTACTTCGTCAATCTCAGCACGAAGAGATTGATGTTAATCGTCTAATAGACCACAAACGCAAGTAAATTAAATATTTGGTGTGTGTTTAACTATTTTTTGACATAAAACAAATTAAATCAATCCGCCTCTAAAAAAAGAATAAATTCATCAAATATTCAAATTACCGTTGCAATAATACTAACCAACCTACTATTCTAACTTCTTTGACCACGCGACGCACAATTTCAGATCTTATATTCCTTCACAGCATACTAAATGGAAACATAGAATGCCATGAAATTGTTACCGATATTAAATTTAATACATCTACTCGTTGGACAAGACATACGTAACTCTTCTTCTCCATATCTGTAAAACAAATGGTTCCAAAAACGCTCCGATTAACAGAATGATAATCTTTATTCAACCCTTATGAAAAAAATGCAGACTTAGACATATTTTTTGATTCACATAATGACATTCAAAAACAAACTTATATCACACATCGTGACATTATAACAATAAACAACTAGGTACTGATTAATTTTATTTTTCCCAACCACCCTCAGCAATATATTTTCTTTTTCTTCTCAACTTATGAATCTGTCAATATTATATGTTTTTCAATCATGTATACACACACATGCACATCCAATCTCACTCACACACTCACACTCTTTCTAGATATCTCTTTCACCCACACACATACATATTGTTACTCTTCTCTCATGCGCGCACCCACACTAATTTCAGTTTTCTTTTGATATTAGGTATAGTACGTTATATTTGTATTTTTACTTATTTACTTTTAATAATTTTATGCATGTAATGTGTGCTGTGCTTTGTAAAATAAAATAAAATAAATCAGTGACACCCTAATTGTAAACGACTATACCTACCCTCACTGCTGTATAATAATATGATCTAGTCTAATACAATTTCTAAGTTTCTGCCTATCTTCCAAAATAACTATATATTATGTAGGTTGGATTCCGCTTCCGGTATACTCGTATGCTAGGGAGGGGGCTATTTCGGATTAAATATATTTTCTCAACTTTCGCGATGTCGGAGCTATTTTAGAAAAGTTTGTACTGCCAACACCACCTATGTAGGTACTTGTAAAACGAATATGGGAATAGAAGATAAGCTGTGTGTTAAAGTAAAGGGAACTCTATTTCAGATATAGATTCAAAGAGTGCTTAACTTATATGGTGTGAATCAATTGAGTACCTACCAACATGTTAAAGTTTCTGTAGTCTGCCCCAGTTAAGAGGTGTATTTTTGGTTGGCCAATGATATTGTTCCCGCTTTTATATTATGTCGATAGATTTAAAATTATATTGAAAACTTTAAGAAGTTTCACGGTTCAATTCTTGATAATTATCATAGTTCTCAGAATTTGGGTTTTGAGCATGAAAGCCTCGCTCTGTCCCAACATATCCAGGAGATATATCACACTGAAAAAGATTTTAAATACATACATATTGTGAGGGTTAAAGTCATGGTGGCAGAGGCCTAGGGCCTCGCCCCACCCGGACTCGCACCCGCACCACCGGCCAGCCAGCCGTTTACACATGAAACTATCAAAAATCAAATTCTCGGGGTCGCAACCTGCCCTAAAGGAATTTAACTCCAATTCAAAGAAATTTTTTTTAAGGGAAGTCTATCAAAAGACTCCCATTATACCACAAATAAATATAATTTAAGATTATCAATATTTGATCATTTCTTGTCATACCATTAGAAGGTCAAAAGGAGGAGAGATAAATACAAAACCTGAATTATGATAACAATTTATATTTCAACTTGCTTAATCAGTCTTTTTCGTTTTGATAAATAAAATTATCCATATAATACAATTAAATTATTACAACCTCATTACATTTTTATTTCTATTATATTTTACCATACCCAATATTAACCCTTAAAAAAAATCTATCTTAATGTAATTATGACCCAATAAAACATTATTTATTAACAAAAATCTTCTTATTAACTATTTGGCCAAATTTACATACTGGTGTTAATACATTATACAAAATTTCATTAATACAAAAAAAAAATGGTTGTCGTTAATTTACATTTTACAAAATTAAATTAAAAAAAAACTGTTCATATTGAAAGTCACTAAATTCGAAGCTTCTATTTTTAAAACTGCACGAAGTTAAATAAGATTCGATCATCCGCCATCGTTGTTCACAGAAAATGTCGGTCTTTTGAGGTTACACGACTCATCGCCATCTTGATTCAATTTCATATCATATTTTGCTGTTTCCAGCAAAACAACTCGTCTTCTAAATGATGGATAGTCGGTGCAATGATATTGTTTAATCTTAGTCTACATAATACTTTGGATTCCATTACATATTAAATATATAAAAAAACTAGTAGGAAGGAATATTTGGGGGACTCGTTAACCCTGGAATATGTTATAAAATTATTGTGTGTCGGTGGACGTCAAACTAATTATGTTCAAAAAAAAATAGACATGGAGACTTACCCATTTTCCCACTAGTCTTTTTTTATGGTTACATATAATATTTTAAACGCCACAGCGTTTTCTCTGTCTATTTAAGTGACGTCCATTTTATTGACTTTTTCGCGTCACCTCTCGTTAAAGGAATATCGGCCAAAGCAATGCAATCTGGTGTTTCCGCTCGGCGACTATCTACCGGGGTTGCCCGCAGACAAAAAAACTCTGCCTATTAGCATAATTTTAACTTTTTTTCCAAAGTGGATTATCCTTTTTTTTTCAATTTTCCTCTGAGAGGAGGTAAGTCATGCTATTCAATAAAATAACATGACAATATGTATTATTTTCCTTTAGGATTAAAAAGTATTTTTTATCTGATACTTTGCAGGTATCAACTTGTGGCTCATTTAACTAATAAATTAAAAATTTAACTTTTTTGTTTGCACTATTTTGAGTTTATCCCACCAACACACCTATGTACACCACAGTTTACACCACTCAAAAGTGGAGTAAACAAAAAAGTTATAGTTTTAATTTTAAAGTATTTTTTTATTTGTAATATCATTACTAGAATTTATAATATTAAATAGTGATGCCTGTATTTGTTGCGTACGGGTTATAAGGTTATATTTACGTTAAATGAAGTGAGGTTCGTTAAATCAAGGATCGGTTATACAATAAATTTGAAAGACAATTATGACTTAGAAACTGTTGAAGACTTCAAATACCTGGGTTCCACAATCAACAAAGAAAATGAGGACACAACAGAAATAAAAAAAACAGAATAACAACAGGAATCGGAGCATTCTTCTCTCTTCTGCCGGTGTTCAAATCAAGAAGTGTCCATAGGAAAACAAAAATTACACTGTACAAGATAATCATTAGAATAGTTGTGATATTATGGATGTGGAACATGGACACTTATAGCCAGATCTGCTGAAATGCTGGACACGTTTAAGAGACGAGTGATTCGTAGAATCCTAGGACCTGTGCCTGATGGTGACGCCTGGAGGATTAGATATAATAATGAACTATATGCCATCTATAAGACTCCCAGGCTCTTTATGCATGTCGGATTGAGCAGATTTAAATGGGCCGGACATGTACAGAGAATGCCGCCACAGCGAATACCAAAGAAAGTCCTGTGTAGACATCTAGGTGGAATAAGAAAGGACGATAGCTGTCGACGATAGAAGAAGCTGGAGGCGAAGACTGACGGAGGCCAAGGCTAGATATGGGCTGTAGCGCCATTGAAGAGAAATCAAGGACCTTATAACATCTAAGTTCTTTTGAAATCAGTTGAATATTGAATATGAATATGATTTTTCGATATCTTAAGCTCCAGATACCTATTTCTATATCAAAAGTGCAAAAATGCAGGAGAAAAGGAAGAGTGTAGAATGTTAGTTTAAAAGACAACAACTCCGTTATTATTTTCTTATGCACCATATGTGTATCGTACGTTTCAATTTCAAGGGGAGTAAAATGCATAAACATTATAAAATTGCTTAGAAATGGCGAAGAAGCTTTGAATCTATTCGCCTCAGAAAACCAGTCAATTGTCGTTTCATCGCTACAAAAAAATATATAAGTACTAAGTTTAGTTTGTCGATCGACAATTCTTCATAGAACTCCATTGTACGTTGATATGTTATAAAAATATATAAAAATACTTGGTTAAAGTTCTATTATATTTATTGGATTATTGACGCGTTAACATATATAAGTACATTTTTTTCAAAATTTTTGAGGGACACTTGCCAAGAAAATAAACCCTTAAAGCCAAGTTATTGAATATTTTAAAATATTTTGATTGTTTAAGAGAATTAATTTATATTAGCAGATTGAAAAAGTTTCAAGCCTAGATCCGCGAGATTTAATTATGGCCATGTCTATATTTTTCATGGTTTTCACCTTTGACGTCAAAAAATATAAATTGATCAATTCAGAATTCGGAGTAGATAATTCAGTGTCTGTCGGTGTGTCTCCTTATAGCTTTTGATCCGCTGAATGCACAGAGCCCAAAATTTTAGAAAATATAGAAAGCTATAGGCCTACAAAACTTTAACACAGAATTAAGAATTTTTGTTCCAGTCAGGGGTTATCAACATTTGAATTTTTGACAATGATTAATATGAACACATATATAATTCCACAATTTATTTTATTTTTCTCCCGACGACCGTTTCGGCTTATAAGGCCATAATCAACTAGTTGATTATGGCCTTATAAGCCGAAACGGTCGTCGGGAGAAAAATAAAATAAATTGTGGAATTATATATGTGTTCATATTAATCATTGTCATAATGGAATTCTACAAATTAGATGCCGTCACAATCGAAAGATTGAAAAGTGCGTATATTTGAATTTTTATTTTATTTCTCCATATATTTTAAAAACCATAAAACCTAGAACGCTGAAAATTTGTGTAAATATAGACAAATACAATATCTCAAAAAAGTTCCAGGCTTTCGCATTTTTTTATAACTAAGACTTACATTTTCAATGAGAAACTTATGTGTTTAACTGCCTTGTTTCCAATTTAACTAGATAATTTATTTTTCTACAAAAAAAACATACACATTATAGTTGTACATCTCGAACTTTTTCACAATTTTCTAAAAATTGAATTTAGTTACGACATTGTTTCATATAATTTGTATGGCAGAATACACAATATCTATACGGAAACTCTTCAGTTCATAATTAATCTTTATACATACATAGCATCAAGCTGTTTACATATTCGGGGAACGAAAAAAAATCTGACCTCCACACAATCCTATCTAGATATTCATGTTTTGTATAATAATTCAACTATTGAATAATTTTGATTTAAGTGTTTATAGTTTGGTATGTTTACATTAACTACATACAATCGCAATCAACAGTTGGATCTCATGTATTACATACTTGCAACTATTAATATACATACATTGTAGGTACAAGATACAATAGAGTTGTTCAAATTTCTTTATTTATTTATTTTCTTTACTTTTATTTGTTGGTAAATTCACAGAATAAAACATTATTAACTCTTTAAAATATAAATGGATTCCAATTACAAATTTACACATGAAATATTACGAATTTAATGCTTGGTAGAAAAAGTATTAAGAAATACACTAAATAAACTAAACTATGTTGATAGAGAAAGTAACAAATAAATCAATTTACAATAATATAACAGAGATGAAATTAATACAATAATAATACAGAGAACAAATCATAACACATTGAGTAATAAAATAGGTAGAAAAATCAAGATACACAATCTTTCAAGACTTACGTTATGAATTTCATCAAATATAAAATATACGAAAGAGAAAAAATATAGAATATCTGTGTTAGGTGAAGTTAAAATTCAGTTCAGGCAATATCATTGCCTGAGCTGAGGATCTGATTGATTCTACTGATATATGGTTTGTATTTAATGTGAAACACGTCAACATTATTAAATGTTTTTTTTTATATGTAGATAGTGTCCTGTTTATAACAGAGTGTTTAACGCATGTATGTCGTGTTAATATTTTTTATATGAAATGTGTTTTTTGAGCGGGTGGATCGCTATGGAACTTGTAAGGCGATCAAAGAAAGAATGTAAGGTGAGTCTATTTAGTTGTGTAATATATTATGAAGCAACGACATATTTATTTATTTATTTTATATAATTATATTATTATCGGAGATAATAATATAATTTTACTATATTTTCAAAATAAAGTACCTACCTAATTATAGCGTGACACTATTTTTTTCAACTCAACTTGTAAAAAAAAAATTGTAGGTTGTGTATGAAATGGAGGCGATGATTTTTTCTGTGCTCTTTATAAACTAAATTTTATAGCTTCATACAACGGGTAACGGAGCACTAGGAGAGAATGCAACATGCCATTATAGTTTAAATATTATTATAGCCAATGTTCTACATCGAGTATAATAATTGGATTACGTGCTAATTTTCGCAAATTATATTCAAATTAAGAGAGGAGAGAAACTTGCAATATAACGGAGGAGGCTTATCTGAATTCTTACACTGTAATAACAATTCTTTAGAACTATCACAGACCTATACAATGTCCTCGTTCAGTATTAAAACAGGTGTTACGAATTGTAATGCTTAACTATGAGAATAATTGAAACTTTTTGGGTAATAGAGATAGTACCTACTAAAAACAAGATTCTTATGTATTAAAAAGATTGAATTCATAACAATTTTTAAACTGTACTTCATATAACGTCTCAGAATTTATTGTTAAGTTGATATATGTGACAGACTAACAATATAATAACCTAACTGTACACTCACAATCTCACATGACAAAGCTTGTGTTACAGTGACAGTTGCGAAAGAGTGATCACAGTATAAAAACTCATCTATATGTACAGTTTACTGTAAAAAAAAAATTGATTTTTTTTAAATAATGTATTGTTTTTACAACGTGTAGGATCTAGGTAGTAATTTCATTCTGATTCTAATGATTTAATCGGTGAACAAAATCATCGTTCGAGGCACGATTCGAACTTGGATTTACAGGATAACTCAGTAAACCAATAAATAAACATTATGATAACTTGGTTTAAGAGGCTATAGTAGGCTATATAGTATATTTTGAAAATAATTTCCCCAGTAGTTACCCTCAAAAGATACTTCATGGAAAAAAAGAACAATTTTACATCTTTATACTATTGCATGAGTTTTTTGAAATCTGAGTTTGTTTAATACTTTTCTTGTAAAATTAGTTTTAGTAAAGCTCTTTGTTATTTTTTTTACTGTAAGTAACTAAAAAACTACAAGGCCTATGAAGTAGATTTTTACATCAATCGAAAGAACATGAAAATCTACCAGCTGAGTTTTTTTATTATCATTATATTTTAATTACCATTCTTGTTATTTAATAAAACTCTAAATTTTACCTTTTCTTCACGAAAAAATGTTGTCTATCATATAATATTAGGTGAAATACAACATTTTTGGTGTTTCATACATTAGATGGTAATTTATCGTGCATTTTTGTGTACATCCTTGTACCCAGCCTATACAATGGCCTTTAAAAATGATGATATAAGGCAAAACAAGCTTTGTCCACCGAGATAGATTAAACATATTGTTGATATTTCAATGATACGCAATTAAATTCTTTTGTAGTTTCATAGTGATCCGAAAAATTCCTTCCAATCAATTTTCGTATTTAAGGAATGTTACCAATTAGCACGTGAAATGTATACGTGTATGTAAGTAGGTACTTACCTACACAATATAATAATTAGAACCTATTCGAGTTTCTTATTTCGTTTCTTGGAACACACCAAAAACTATAATCGTTACGCTAAGTATCGAATTAACAAAGTAATATAGTTTCCCATAAAGATAAGCCAATAACGAGGAGTGTAAGTCACAGCTAGGAAATATTGGAAGCGAGCTCGGGTAGTGGAACTGGCGAATGGATCCTTGCAACGATCGGTAAATGTGGTCCGTTATAACCTAGGAACAAAAAAGTAAAGATCACTGGAAACGAAAAGAGTAGAAAAAAGATGAAAGGATGGCGAAATTGTAAATATCGAAAAAATCATCAGACAAGATTCATTTCATCGTAATATCAGAAATGGTACAAGGTCTATTAAATAATGAGAAACCAGCACAGAACGTTTGATTTAGAATCAGGTATCGTTATTAAGATAGTAAACAATTTCAAAGTTTGGTAAAATTCCTCACCTACACACATACCTTCGTGCAGGTCTGCATAATTTTCGTTGTCTTATTGCAACACTTTCTCGGACAAGACATAGTCGGTTTAGTCGATTTAAAAGCAGATCTAATATCATTATTTGTGAAATCTTGAAAAACTTCTCAAGTCTTTTGCACGTTTTCAAATGCTAAACAGGGTGAACGATGAAGATTTAGTGATAAAATGAGACTTTTTGAACATGTCAAAAAATAGTTCGATCACAATATACACGAACTCCTCTTAAAGTATAGAATTAAGCAGCACACATCTTTAATTATTTTTAAAGGTCGTTATTTTGCCTTCATAATATAAATATTGATTGATGTAGTATAAATTTTAATATTAAGAGCACAACTAAAGAAAAATGGAAAATAAATAATATAGTACCTACATTTCTTTTGTTGATTCAAACATTATTTAACGAGTGGGTTTTGGCCAACGATATACTCCTCTTTACCAAGTCACTCCACTAAGTATTCAAATTTTGTATGGAAAATATTCAGCATTTTCATGAAATAAGTTTTTTAAATTATTCTTGATTTCATTATTTTATTATGAAAACTTGATATTTCCTCAATGCCATTTTATTGAAGTGATGTGGCTTTTTAGCAATTTGAAAAAAAAAATCAAATTTCAAGTTTCATGAGTTTGGGGTCACTTTGAAATATTTGACAGTTAAACAAATGAGAATCACTGATCATATGTCCTTAAAAATCTAACGGGGTCTAAGCGAGTATTAATTTGATAAGCAAATTTAAAAAAATGAACAAAATAGAATGAGTAGGTACTTTAATCTATAATCCATAAAGTAGGATAAATATGATGTACATAGTACACAGTAAGTACACACACACACACAATAAAATACAGTAAAAAGTAACATTAAAATTGAGAATTCATTACTCCCCACTATATCCCCTTGGAGTAGTGAGGAGTAAAAACCTTAAAAAAATTGTGATACAATTTGAATTAAGACATCCGATATAAAATGGTTGTCTGCCTTTCTCCTGTAATGGAATAGTTGGCGCATAGTAGAAAGGAATCATTACCCTTTTGGACCGAATTCACCCTCACCTATTCGTTCCTATTATATTGTGCCTTTTATGGTCCGCGACAATAGAAGGTTAATGCGACCCACGAGAATCTATCAACTATCTTGGGACTTGAATTGTTGTTTTTTGTATCATCTTCTGTATCTTTTTTGTAGGAGTTGACAAAAATAAATATAATGGAGGTATTTGTTTTTGTGTGGGAAAATTTGATTTGATAATAATAAAAAATTGCCAATATTTCATGTCAAGTTGCGAAAAATAAATCAATTCTGTTTACAGAAAAAAGTAAAAATATTCATTTTTAAACGGGTGCGATTTAAATAGAAAAATGAGATATTTCACTTTTAAATATAATATATCAGAGAATCAGCAGAGACTTCTAATTGGCTGTTTAATTATCCAACTGTCGATTTGTTCAGGAGAACTTTGTTCTCTTAACATATCGACAATGTATCAAGCCAGAATACGCGAGAATTGTATGGAGAGGTCTACTTTTTTCACGGCTTTTCCAACTTTGAAGTCAAAAAACACCAACTTAGAGGCTTCGCAGCATATATGTTCCATACACGGATTTACTCAGAATTCGGAGTAGAACATTTCGTGTGTCTGTGTGTGTGTGTGTCTGTGTGTGTGTCTGTGTGTCTGTGTGTGTGTCTGTGTGTCTGTGTGTGTGTGTGTCTGTGTGTCCGTCCCCCCCTTATAACTTTTGATCCGCTCAACTTACAGAGCCTAAAATTTCAGAATATATAAACAGTTACAGGCCTACAAAATTTTTATACTCGGAATTTTGAATTTTTGTTTCAGTCAGGGGTTATCAACTTTTGAATTTTTATTTTATTTTTCCATATATCTCAGAAACCATAAACGCTAGAACGCTGAAAATTGGTACAAACATAGAAAAATACAAAATCTCAAATTAATTTTTTCAAAAAAATTCCAGGGTTTCTCAAACATTTTTTATTAAGAAAAATATTTTTTTTATGATAAATTTATGAGTTTAACTGCCTATATTTCCAAAACTTTTACAATTATCGAAAAAAGCCGAAACACCCCAACTAGATAATTTAATTTTCTATAAAAAATATTAACATTGTAGTAGAAGATCTCAATTTTTTTTAACAATTTTTTTAAAAATTGAATTTAGTGACGACATCGCTTCATACATTTTGTATGGCAGTCGCCTATACACAATATGTAAGAAGACTTAATCCAACTGTCGATTTGTTCAGGAGAACTTTGTTCTCTTAACATATCGACAATGTATCAAGCCAGAATACGCGAGAATTGTATGGAGAGGTCTACTTTTTTCATGGATTTTCCAACTTTGAAGTCAAAAAACACCAACTTAGAGGCTTCGCAGCATATATGTTCCATACACGGATTTACTCAGAATTCGGAGTAGAACATTTCGTGTGTCTGTGTGTGTGTGTGTCTGTGTGTGTGTCTGTGTGTGTGTGTGTGTCTGTGTGTGTGTGTCTGTGTGTCCGTCCCCCCCTTATAACTTTTGATCCGCTCAATTTACAGAGCCTAAAATTTCAGAATATATAAACAGTTACAGGCCTACAAAACTTTTATACTCGGAATTTTGAATTTTTGTTTCAGTCAGGGGTTATCAACTTTTGAATTTTTATTTTATTTTTCCATATATCTCAGAAACCATAAACGGTAGAACGCTGAAAATTGGTACAAACATAGACAAATACAAAATCTCAAATTAGTTTTTTCAAAAAAATTCCAGGGTTTCTCAAACATTTTTTATTAAGAAAAATATTTTTTTTATGATAAATTTATGAGTTTAACTGCCTATATTTCCAAAACTTTTACAATTATCGAAAAAAGCCGAAACACCCCAACTAGATAATTTAATTTTCTATAAAAAATATTAACATTGTAGTAGAAGATCTCAATTTTTTTTTAACAATTTTTTTAAAAATTGAATTTAGTGACGACATCGCTTCATACATTTTGTATGGCAGTCGCCTATACACAATATGTAAGAAGACTTAATAGTTTGTTACTTCATCTCCAAACATACATACAAACCATCATGCAATTTGCATATACTGGGTAGGAAAAAGGATCTTCTTCCATACTATCCTATCTTGACATACATACCTACATATGTTGTATAGAAAACAAAATATCTGAAAATATTCAATAATTTGTATCTATGGGTTTATAGTTTGGTACATATTCTTCAACTATACATACTATCGCTATCGACAGTTGGATCTCATGTGTTACATGCAACTAGTTATATTAAATGTGCACTGTAATGTATAGCTGTTAGTCTTCCTAAAAAATATAAATAAATAAAGAAATAATCCAACTGTCGATTTGTTCAGGAGAACTTTGTTCTCTTCCAACTGTCGATTTGTTCAGGAGAACTTTGTTCTCTTAACATATCGACAATGTATCAAGCCAGAATACGCGAGAATTGTATGGAGAGGTCTACTTTTTTCACGGATTTTCCAACTTTGAAGTCAAAAAACACCAACTTAGAGGCTTCGCAGCATATATGTTCCATACACGGATTTACTCAGAATTCGGAGTAGAACATTTCGTGTGTCTGTGTGTCTGTGTGTGTGTCTGTGTGTGTGTGTCTGTGTGTCCGTCCCCCCCTTATAACTTTTGATCCGCTCAATTTACAGAGCCTAAAATTTCAGAATATATAAACAGTTACAGGCCTACAAAACTTTTATACTCGGAATTTTGAATTTTTGTTTCAGTCAGGGGTTATCAACTTTTGAATTTTTATTTTATTTTTCCATATATCTCAGAAACCATAAACGGTAGAACGCTGAAAATTGGTACAAACATAGACAAATACAAAATCTCAAATTAGTTTTTTCAAAAAAATTCCAGGGTTTCTCAAACATTTTTTATTAAGAAAAATATTTTTTTTATGATAAATTTATGAGTTTAACTGCCTATATTTCCAAAACTTTTACAATTATCGAAAAAAGCCGAAACACCCCAACTAGATAATTTAATTTTCTATAAAAAATATTAACATTGTAGTAGAAGATCTCAATTTTTTTTTAACAATTTTTTTAAAAATTGAATTTAGTGACGACATCGCTTCATACATTTTGTATGGCAGTCGCCTATACACAATATGTAAGAAGACTTAATAGTTTGTTACTTCATCTCCAAACATACATACATACCATCATGCAATTTGCATATTCTGGGTAGGAAAAAGGATCTTCTTCCATACTATCCTATCTTGACATACATACCTACATATGTTGTATAGAAAACAAAATATCTGAAAATATTCAATAATTTGTATCTATGGGTTTATAGTTTGGTACATATTCTTCAACTATACATACTATCGCTATCGACAGTTGGATCTCATGTGTTACATGCAACTAGTATTAACAATTATCCAACTGTCGATTTGTTCAGGAGAACTTTGTTCTCTTAACATATCGACAATGTATCAAGCCAGAATACGCGAGAATTGTATGGAGAGGTCTACTTTTTTCACGGCTCTTCCAACTTTGAAGTCAAAAAACACCAACTTAGAGGCTTCGCAGCATATATGTTCCATACACGGATTTACTCAGAATTCGGAGTAGAACATTTCGTGTGTCTGTGTGTGTGTCTGTGTGTGTGTGTGTCTGTGTGTGTGTGTGTCTGTGTGTGTGTGTGTCTGTGTGTGTGTGTGTCTGTGTGTCCGTCCCCCCCTTATAACTTTTGATCCGCTCAATAAACAGAGCCTAAAATTTCAGAATATATAAACAGTTACAGGCCTACAAAACTTTTATACTCGGAATTTTGAATTTTTGTTTCAGTCAGGGGTTATCAACTTTTGAATTTTTATTTTATTTTTCCATATATCTCAGAAACCATAAACGCTAGAACGCTGAAAATTGGTTCAAACATAGACAAATACAAAATCACAAATTAGTTTTTTCAAAAAAATTCCAGGGTTTCTCAAACATTTTTTATTAAGAAAAATATTTTTTTTATGATAAATTTATGAGTTTAACTGCCTATATTTCCAAAACTTTTACAATTATCGAAAAAAGCCGAAACACCCCAACTAGATAATTTAATTTTCTATAAAAAATATCAGCAATGTAGTAGAAGATCTCAATTTTTTTTTAACATTTTTTTAAAAATTGAATTTAGTGACGACATCGCTTCATACATTTTGTATGGCAGTCGCCTATACACAATATGTAAGAAGACTTAATAGTTTGATACTTCGACTCCAAACATACATACATACCATCATGCTATTTGCATATTCTGGGTAGGAAAAAGGATCTTCCTCCATACTATCCTATCTTGACATACATACCTACATATGTTGTATAGAAAACAAAATATCTGAAAATATTCAATAATTTGTATCTATGGGTTTATAGTTTGGTACATATTCTTCAACTATACATACTATCGCTATCGACAGTTGGATCTCATGTGTTACATGCAACTAGTAACATATCGACAATGTATCAAGCCAGAATACGCGAGAATTGTATGGAGAGGTCTACTTTTTTCATGGATTTTCCAACTTTGAAGTAAAAAAACACCAACTTAGAGGCTTCGCAGAATATATATTCCATACACGGATTTACTCAGAATTCGGAGTAGAACATTTCGTGTGTCTGTGTGTGTGTGTGTCTGTGTGTGTGTCTGTGTGTCTGTGTGTGTGTGTGTCTGTGTGTCCGTCCCCCCCTTATAACTTTTGATCCGCTCAATTTACAGAGCCTAAAATTTCAGAATATATAAACAGTTACAGGCCTACAAAACTTTTATACTCGGAATTTTGAATTTTTGTTTCAGTCAGGGGTTATCAACTTTTGAATTTTTATTTTATTTTTCCATATATCTCAGAAACCATAAACGGTAGAACGCTGAAAATTGGTACAAACATAGACAAATACAAAATCACAAATGAGTTTTTTCAAAAAAATTCCAGGGTTTCTCAAACATTTTTTATTAAGAAAAATATTTTTTTTATGATAAATTTATGAGTTTAACTGCCTATATTTCCAAAACTTTTACAATTATCGAAAAAAGCCGAAACACCCCAACTAGATAATTAAATTTTCTATAAAAAATATTAACATTGTAGTAGAAGATCTCGATTTTTTTTTAACAATTTTTTTAAAAATTGAATTTAGTGACGACATCGCTTCATACATTTTGTATGGCAGTCGCCTATACACAATATGTAAGAAGACTTAATAGTTTGTTACTTCATCTCCAAACATACATACATACCATCATGCAATTTGCATATTCTGGGTAGGAAAAAGGATCTTCTTCCATACTATCCTATCTTGACATACATACCTACATATGTTGTATAGAAAACAAAATATCTGAAAATATTCAATAATTTGTATCTATGGGTTTATAGTTTGGTACATATTCTTCAACTATACATACTATCGCTATCGACAGTTGGATCTCATGTGTTACATGCAACTAGTATTACAAAAACATAATTCCAATTTATCACTTATCCAACTGTCGATTTGTTCAGGAGAACTTTGTTCTCTTAACATATCGACAATGTATCAAGCCAGAATACGCGAGAATTGTATGGAGAGGTCTACTTTTTTCACGGCTTTTCCAACTTTGAAGTCAAAAAACACCAACTTAGAGGCTTCGCAGCATATATGTTCCATACACGGATTTACTCAGAATTCGGAGTAGAACATTTCGTGTGTCTGTGTGTGTGTGTGTCTGTGTGTGTGTCTGTGTGTGTGTCTGTGTGTGTGTCTGTGTGTCCCCCCCCCCCTTATAACTTTTGATCCGCTCAATAAACAGAGCCTAAAATTTCAGAATATATAAACAGTTACAGGCCTACAAAACTTTTATACTCCGAATTTTGAATTTTTGTTTCAGTCAGGGGTTATCAACTTTTGAATTTTTATTTTATTTTTCCATATATCTCAGAAACCATAAACGCTAGAACGCTGAAAATTGGTACAAACATAGACAAATACAAAATCACAAATTAGTTTTTTCAAAAAAATTCCAGGGTTTCTCAAACATTTTTTATTAAGAAAAATATTTTTTTTATGATAAATTTATGAGTTTAACTGCCTATATTTCCAAAACTTTTACAATTATCGAAAAAAGCCGAAACACCCCAACTAGATAATTTAATTTTCTATAAAAAATATCAGCAATGTAGTAGAAGATCTCAATTTTTTTTTAACAATTTTTTTAAAAATTGAATTTAGTGACGACATCGCTTCATACATTTTGTATGGCAGTCGCCTATACACAATATGTAAGAAGACTTAATAGTTTGATACTTCATCTCCAAACATACATACATACCATCATGCTATTTGCATATTCTGGGTAGGAAAAAAGGAACTTCCTCCAAACTATCCTATCTTGACATACATACCTACATAATATATGTTGTATAGAAAACAAAATATCTGAAAATATTCAATAATTTTTATTTATGGGTTTATAGTTTGGAACATATTCTTCAACTATACATACTATCGCTATCGACAGTTGGATCTCATGTGTTACATGCAACTAGTATTTATTACGACACAACGTACCTACCTACAAAGGTAAAAAAATAAATATTTTACTTATATAATAAATCACAAAAATAACATTGTAACTTACTCAGCCCACATTTGATTTCATATTACATGTATATACATGTTACATGTCCTGTCCCAAGCACAAGTTTTTAAACTATATTGGGACAGTGCCTATTGAAAAAAATCTGTAATAATTTAAATTTTTGTACTATGTGTCTGTTTATATTATGTACATATACTTATAAAAATTATATAGGTACTCACTGCTGGTAACAAAATAAGTATTGTTACTTAATCAGCCTACCTTTGATTTCATGTTACATGTACATTGTACATTGTTCATGAATACTCACTGCTGGTAACAAAATAAGTATTGTAACTTTCTCAACCCACTTTGATTTCATATAACATGTACATATTATATACTCACTGCTGGTAACAAAATAAGTACTGTAATTTACTCAGCTCACCTTTGATTTCATGTTACATGTACATTGTACATTATTTTTTACTCATTTACATTTACTCACTACTGGTATTATTGTAGACAGTGATACTTATTTCCAACGCCATCTATTGAGAAATGATGATGTTACAAAGCTTATTTTAAACGATGTGTTGTCACCTTTTAACATATAATATAAGAACTTTCAAAAATTGGTTTAAGAAGGGAAATCCATAAAAAAATATAATTGGTGAACGTTGCGCAAGCGATCACGTATACCAGTCAGGTCGTAAGCCCTGTAGGTGACAGGTTTCAAAAATATATACACACGCTGAGTCTCTATTGAGATATTCAAATTTGTCAATAAATAGAAATATTGTTATCACTGTTTAATAAATATATTCGGCAGATAATTATTTAAGTAATTTTCCCCAATTATGAAGTTGTTTATGTAAATATATAACTATGCAGTATCATTTCTAGTGTGAGTACAGAGAGGGTTGAGGGGTGAATTTTAATGACATGAAGGGGTGTATTTAATCTATGGTAGGAACCTTCCTCTTTCCATCATCATCACGCACATTTCTATCAAATTGCCCAACCAATTAACTCAATTTATCTATAATTAGACGTTAAAATATTACCAAGACACCATCAGAATATCATAATCATTTTCAACTACCTATTTCAAGTTTAATATGTGAAAAGATCATTAATTTATTCATTTCAATACGAAAACCACATAAATATCGCTAACACCTAATGATTCTCAACGTGATCATCGTTTGATGAAAACGGAGAAGTCATCAATTCGACGTGAAGTTTTTTATATTTTTTATGAATTTATGTATGCAGCGATTACTTTTTATTGCGTTGTCCGATTACGAAGATTCTTTTTTCATTAAAAAGGGGATATCTTCCGATTGGTCCCATTTCAATGTGGTCAAGATCTGATCATGGGATCTATGATAAAATCATCAAACTCTTCAATTTTCCCTTCAGCGATAGTAATTCTTTACCATATTATTCGATTTTAATGATTTATTTTTTAAAAGGAAGGGAATGCTCCATAGATGATTACACATATAAGTATCATCGAGTTGATGATAGGTCTCATAAGAAAAAATCATCAAATTCTTCAATTTCCAAAGGCGTCTGCAATCTGTATAATACGTATTACTGTATGAAATATACTATCACTACCTACATAGATACCATCACGCCATGTCCCTCATGGGGTAGGCAGAGAGAAACGAACGCCACATTTTTAAATATTGACACACATTAATTTTGAAGTCGTGTTTTAATTTTGAGATATGAGAAGACCATAGCCGTTTATGATAAAAAAGTAAGATCAGTAGATAGACATCTTAGATTAAATTATCTGGATCACAAAGTTATCGAATATTTAAATTTGAAGTATTCAAGAAAGTATCTTCGCGTTTCTTTATTTCCAAGCTCGACACTAAATTAAAGAATTGCATTAAAAATATGTGCCATCGGATTGAGAATGTCTGAATAAAATATTATCAATTGATTATGGTGTATTGATAAAGTGATTTACTTATTTCTTGATTTCAGTTCAAACGGATTAAAGTGGAAATATGAATAAAAATAACCCCCTGACATGCGCGAAGCTCTTACAGCTTCAGCTAACTTCTTTGATTTGTGGAGTTAAAAATTCTAGAGGACCCTTGGAATAGTCTCATATATTTTTTATTCTATTCCTTGTCGCTGACGTTGGTGATAACCGTGGCGATGATTGTCCTGTCCTGTGCTGCGCGGAATAGATCCTCCGAGGACTCGACTATACCCGGTATGCTCCCTGAAGTTACGAAGTCAGGACATCTGCCTCCAGCCAGCTGTTCTTTTTCTAAATCATTCTTTCATATCCCATCAGTATCGTTATTGAATTGAACATATTTATCACATACAACTTATAATTAAAACATTGGTGAGGTTGGTATATGCATGTAACAAAATATTTGTTTTAAAGCCCAAGTTGGTTGAACCTGAGGTAAAATTTTCTTATAGGTAAGTTTAATACTAGACGGGCATAATTATGTATTTTGATCATCTTTAGGAATATAAGTAAAGTTTCAGGGAATGGTACTGTTGAAAAGGCAAGAGTTTCTGCCTGAACAAGTTGGCGTTTTAGTGTTATTAAAGTTGTCATTAGCATTCTACACGAAGCAAGGGCAACACACCGCTACTGCTAAACTATAGGTAGTTTATATTATGTTTCCTATAGTTATATGAAGGGATACGAATATCACGTTACACACCATGTTTCAGTTTAACTCATCTTTACTTTCAACTTTATCATTTCAAAGTTTTTCAACAAACAATACCTTCACCCTATACAAATTAATTTTAGATCAAATGATGACACTATAAGGCCCGACACTACAATAGCATGATTGAATTATTGGATGGGGCGGTACTGACAAAACAAATATTGATACCGTCCCCATTCGTTCACCCTCATCAGAATTATTCAAAAATTTTAACATTCTAGGCATACCACAACTATTTATAATATGTTAAAACACATTTGATACTAAAAGTGCACAAATTCCTTTTTCAGCTTGATTACCTGCTGCAATATTCCGTTTTTTTTAAATTATTTTTTATTTAATTTTTAACTTTTATTGGGGAAGATAACTATACTTTTATCAGTAATTAGAGCTAATGATGCGTTTGATATAAATAAAATTCTTGTTTTACATAACTACATATATAAACACATCAACAGTTTTCAACAAACCTAAAGTAGACGACAGACTAGACAAATAAATATACATATACCTAAGAAAAAGTCTACCTTTGGTCAAAGAAATTATCAATTCCTCAGAGTCAAAGCATTCAATTTGATTCTACTGGAGTTGAAAATGGCTAAAAACATAGGTATGAAAAATAAAAACGGAATTAAAAAATGGATAGAAAATACAGACAAAACATTAATCAATAAATTACTTGACGAAAACTTACAATGATAGACACACACGAGCACTAAAATCATACACATACATAATATTATATAAAATCATAAACCATTTCAGAACCGGTTCTTAACCTAGTTAACGTTCACATCCAGATTTAAGAAATTTTGTGTTTCATTATTTGATATATGTGTGTTTCCTGAAGTGTAAGTACTGTAATATACTAAATTTTACAGTAAAAGAAATGATAATCTGACAATCGACGATTTATCATTCAATCGTTATATCGGGCCTAAGTATCCAGTAAATTAACTGCCTTTCAAAATCATAAAAAAAAATCATGCCGTATGCGATTCCTTTGAATTTTTGGATTTTTTGATCTGGTAGAATTTTATTATGAATTACAGACTAAAACAAGAATGACGGTACAGGTTTGCAACATGGTTATTATATTGCAATATCAATTTCAAAATGAGAATATGATGTATGCTTTTAAAAATTTGAAAGGCGATGTTTGAAAAAATATGATCATCACAAAGGATCTACCAATTGATTTTTTTTTGGCTCTTCTAAGCTTTGTCAGGGGATATTTCATTTCACTAAAAATACGAACTTTGTGCTCCAGACCTCTATGTTAGATTTTTCATCAAATATTAATTTAAACACTCAAACAATGACAAATTTCCACATCCTGGAAGCTTCATGTTAATCGACACACAAATGACATGTATTGTGTCCACTAGGAATCGTGCCGGGTATATAAGGCTATGGAGATATAAGTATCTCAAACTAATTGAAATACAATTTTTTTATCGGTTACAAAATATAATTATTTCAGTAAAGTGAAGATTGCCTGTACTGACGAGTAAAAGCAGAAGAGATACATTGGTTTATTGTAACCCCTCAATTTTTAACTGAAAACATTTCATAACAACTTTAACTGTAATTGTAACTGTCTGTGCGGGGATTTTCATGATGTAATTGTTACAAATGTATATATGTAATAACTAAAGAGAACAATTGTTATTCAGAATGTAAATTACACAAATTATATTTACGTGACCAGATTTTCTCATTTCATGTGGAAATGTGGACGTTGTAAAAGAGACGATATGAAATTTATATCACAAAAAAAAATGAATGCGACATTTGTGTTTGGTATCTACACACATACAGCGGCGTCTCTTTAATAAATACCTAAAAAAGATATATAAATAACTAGCGAACCCGACAGACGTTGTCCTGCTCGAACTATTTGTGATACAAAAAAAATGTATGTAACATAATTATATTTGAATCATGTGGATGTTACTATTCGCTGAGAAAACTTACATTTTCTTGTTCTAATTTTACATGGGAGACTTTGCTTAGCATTAATGAAATAAACCTAGCTGTTGAATATTTTTATTTCGTCCTGTATGGCATTTTAGATGTTTGCGTCCCAATCAAGAAACGAAATACCCGTAGGAACTATCCAACTTGGTTCACTAAAAATATAATAGACAAAATTAAAGAGAAGGAAAGGTATCGTTTACGATATAAAAAATTCTCCCGGAACGAGGACTATTTAGCTTTCACAGGTATTCGTAAGGAGGTTAAAAACCTAATTCGTAATACCTACGACGACTATTTACGAAAAATAGACTCCGACATGAAATCAAATTTTAACGTTCTTTGGAATTTTGTGAAAATTCAAAAATTAGGTGACAAAGGGTACCTTAGTTTGAGAATTGATGATGAAGTGATCTCAGATGAAAATGAGGTGGCGAATACATTTGCACAGTACTTTAGTTCTGTATACAAACAAACGCCACCTAACCTTGATGTTAACAAAATTAACAATAATGTGTCGCGCAACGCAGGAGCAGTAAGATTGTGTGAAATATCTCCAACCACTATTGAACTGTGTATAAAGGAATTGGCTGCCAAGAAATCGATCGGCCCTGATGGTATCCCAGCGAGCATGGTTAAACCCCATGCTGAATCCTTTATAATTCCGCTTCATTATTTATTCAACCTAAGTTTATCGTCCGAAGTTTTTCCTACTTGCTGGAAGACGACAAAAATTACCCCAATTCATAAGACAGATGATAAGATGGACGTTAAAAATTACAGGCCGATATCAATCCTATCTGTCATCCCCAAAATTTTCGAAATGTGTATTTATAAAAATATTTTCCCTCAAATACAACCGTATCTTAGAGGCAACCAACACGGTTTTCTACCAAAAAGATCAATAGTGTCGAACCTGTTAACGTTTTCTGGATACGTTTCCACCAATCTTGATGCGACTGTACAGACAGATGTGGTCTATACTGATTTTGCCAAGGCCTTTGACAGTGTAGATCACGACGTTTTGTTACAAAAACTGCATGACTTTGGATTCGATAACTGCCTCCTATCATTTTTCGCTTCCTACCTTGAAAATCGGAAACAATACGTAACGGTGGGTCAGTTCTGTTCCCAGGAATTCCAATCTTACTCTGGGATTCCTCAGGGATCTAATCTGGGCCCGCTCTTGTTTTTGTTATTTATTGACGACATACAGGATGTCATTGAACACTGTCTTTGTTTACTCTATGCTGACGACTTAAAGATTTTCTTGTCTATCAGAGCTATGGAGGATTGTTTGAAGCTCCAGTGTGATATTGATAACTTGTCAAAGTGGTCAATCACTAATAAATTGTTGTTCAATATTAAAAAATGTGTCGTCATGAGCTACAGTCGCTCGACAAACCCTATATTATTCAACTATTTGATGGACGGTACCACGCTAGCACGAAAAGTCACATTTAAGGACTTGGGGGTGATGTATGATGCTAAGTTGACCTTCGCTGACCACATCACCAACCTGACATCCAAATGTGGACAGTTGCTAGGCCTGACTTTTCGCCTGGGAAAATATTTTACAAATCCGGAGGCGCTAAAGAGTATATTCAACTGTATGGTGCGTACCAAGCTGGAATTTGGTAGTGTTGTTTGGGCACCATGCCGGAAGAAATACTCCGAAATGCTGGAACAGATCCAGAAAAAGTTTTTAAGGTACCTTTACATGCGTACGCACGGAGTGTACCCAACTTACATGCATCACCCTGATCTCCTTGAGGCCTGTGCCTATCAGAGTCTCGAAAAAAGGCGTGATAATTCGTTACTTCTGGTGGGTTACAAGGTTGTAAATAATATCATTGACTGCCCAATTTTGCTTGAGCACCTAGGCCTTTACGCTCCCCCGAACTACATGAGAGGTAGAGGACACCACTTATTTAATTTACCTGCCGCTCGTACAGACGTGGTTGCTCGTAACACTCTCGTACGAATGTCTGTTCTATTAAATGATTTACCTGTTGAAGCTGACGTCTTCTTCTGGGGCGTTCAGCGATTTAAAAAATATATTAAATAAAATAACGAACAGGTGTCGCACTGTAACTGGCGTAAAGCTGTCGTGCGAGAAAGAAAAAAAAAAAAAAAAAAAAAAAAAATATATATATATATATATATATATATATATATATATATATATATATATATATATATATATATATATATATATATATATATATATATATATATATATATATATATATATATATATATATATATATATATATATATATATATATATATATATATATATATATATATATATATATATATATATATATATATATATATATATATATATATATATATATATATATATATATATATATATATATATATATATATATATATATATATATATATATATATATATATATATATATATATATATATATATATATATATATATATATATATATATATATATATATATATATATATATATATATATATATATATATATATATATATATATATATATATATATATATATATATATATATATATATATATATATATATATATATATATATATATATATATATATATATATATATATATATATATATATATATATATATATATATATATATATATATATATATATATATATATATATATATATATATATATATATATATATATATATATATATATATATATAATTGAAATATGAAAAATATCGAAACAGAGCGAAAAAAACTTTAAATGTCAAAAAAATCCAAACTACGACACAAATGACAGATTTCTTAGTGTTGTCAGAAGGAAAAAAATAAACATTGCCAATTCGACATAAGCGCCACTTATTGTAATTTATAGTAATATCATGTTTTTTTATTTTCCTTATATTATATTAATGTTTTGCCTTTTTAGGTGAGACGAGACTGGTGTGTGGGTATACACAGATATGTTGTGATCCCTTTTATAAGGCAATGTACACCCGCACACCTTTCTCTGGTTACCCCACATTTTGGGATATGCCGTGATGGTATGAATGAATGAATGAATGAATATTAATGTTTAAAATTCCATTTTGTGAATCTTAACCATTCCGGGACTCACACAGACACACACAAAAAATTTCATCATAATTGTTTCAGCCATTTAGGAAGAGTTCAGTGACATACACACGTACAGAACAATTATATATATAAAGATTAATTTAGAGAAAATGGTGTAGTATTTTGTTGCCTGTGAATATTGGCACCTCAAATTGCCGTTGGCCTCAAGGCAGCAGAACGCAACATTTGTGTACGGATTCTTCACATAGTAATTAAGACCAAAAAAGAACCTACGAAGAGTTATATAAAAGTGTGACAGAAAAATGTGAATCATTTATAGTCTGTGAATATTGGCAGCTCAAAAAATTACCGTTGGTAAAACTGGTCATTGACCAGGCAGATCTATGATGAAATCTATGATGCAGTTTTGCCTTTGTAAGTGAAAGGAAATTTTATTGAAATTTAACGAATGATATTGTGAGTTTGACCACCATTTAATACGTGAACTTGTCAATGAGTATAAAAGACAATGGGTGCCTATTAAAACTGACTATTTTTCAATTCCGCGATACGTCATAGTCACCATCACTGTTTTTAATTTAATGATAATATTTAATAAAAATAAAATAAACAAAAAAAGGCTAGAAAAAGGCAGATGGGTCGATGGCAGAGCAGTTAGCGCGCTGGGCTAGAAATCCAGTGGTCGCGAGTTCGAATCCTGCCTCGACCGATTTCGTTCACCTACAGCACAAGCATTTATATGCTTATTTTAGGGAACGTAGGAAGATGTATATGTAC
Organism: Molanna angustata; assembly: GCA_963576475.1. NCBI lineage: Eukaryota > Metazoa > Arthropoda > Insecta > Trichoptera > Molannidae > Molanna > Molanna angustata. The sequence continues at coordinate 34,509,793 of OY754969.1, read as the reverse complement.
TTGTTTAACAAGGACATATTCATTTTTTTATAAAAAAAAATATAATTTAATCAAGTTTTTATTGATGTTAATTGTAAAAAGTTCTACTTTTCTTTCTACTTTTGATTATGTAGTAAAATAATTTCTTAGGACAAAACATGAATTACATGAGGCAAATCGCTTTATTGATCAATATCCGTAAAAATAACATGTACCTACTTTGTGATCCACACATTGTCAATTTATGATGTCTTTGTATGGAAGACTATCATTGGTATTTTACAGTCTCCTTATTTGACACAAAAACAGATGAATTCGTCAAGGAGAGGTATAAGACTAATAACATTTTTTGAAGGTGTACATATGCGATATTTTTTATGAGCTCTGTAGATAAGTCACACAGCTGTAGTAAAGACATTTCTTGTCTATTATAAATAATCTTTTCTTCGCGTTTTGGTAAAGGTCACATTAAAATATGCTTTGTCTGGAATTGAGAGGTCTCTAATTGTTTTGGTTAGTTGTAAACGATAAATCTAGATTGTAACTAAATAAATCTATTATCTTGATAAATCTATTTTTGCTCAATGCATGCTAAAGCATTTTCATAAATTTTTCTATTTTAGTCTCATAGAGTCATAAATATCCCAGATACGAACGAGCTTACTAGATTTGTAAATATGAATCGTATCCAGAAACCGCCTCAGGCAATTCCTTGTATCCTCTGATGCTGAACTTTTATCCCGCAGTTTCCTGGAATACAATTGTAAATGGCTGTTGACTGCCCCACGGGATCCAAGAATCTGAATAGTTGGCCAAAAGGACGTGAAAAAATGGCAAAAAGGATTAATGTTCCCTTCAGGCATCACTTCTGCAAAGTATAAGAACCAAACATTATCGTTAGTTTGAATCACACATGAGATGGAAAATTGTGAAGTAAACGGAATGGATCGTACCGTCTTCTTTGCTCGTATTGATGTCAAACTAAGCAACGTAGATTCTTCGAAATGTTTCATCTAATAAATATAATTTATCAAAAATATTTCGATACTTTAACCAATTTTTATCAACATTTAACACAAGTATGCTGTGGTCAATATTACATAAAATGTTAACAACATAATTTTGTATATCTGCATTTTATTCTCATTCAAAAGTCAACAACGACCAAAAGATTTTTTTCAAAATCAAAGGGCAGAAACTAACATATCTATAGAAATTTCATCAGCATTAGGTTTTATGATATATTTCATTGTTGGGTTGTACATATAAATATTATAACAACGAATTTCAGAGCATGATACTTGTTGAGTTATTGAAGTAATAATTCTATTCTGACATACATTTTTCCTTTCATTCACGTCCAAAGTTCTTGTATCGTCTCTTTGTGTGGGAAAATTGTTATTTTTTTAAAACTAAGTCGTATTATTTAGTGAAATAGTGAGCCCGGGCAGACGTTGTCCTACCTTTTATGTAGATCGCATTTTATGCAGACCTCATTATATTTTACCTAGTTTTTTTCATACATTTGAGTGTGGAACATACGGTCTTGAAACCATGTCACTTACTGCCAGACGTCTCCATACATTTAAGTGTACTCAACGAGCAATGGAAAGACAAATGTAGGGCGTATCCTTGAGAGACCGAATAAGAAACGAGGAAATAAGACGCCAGTCAAAGGTCACAAACATTGCAGAAAGAGTGGAAAGGCTAAAATGGCAATGGGCAGGTCATGTGGCAAGACAGAGAGATAATAGATGGACCCCCAAAATTCTGAATTGGAGACCCTATCATAATAGAAGAAGTGTAGGGAGACCACAGAGGAGATGGACTGACGATACTGTCGAACTAGTGGGACATGGGTGGAAGCAGAGTGCCCAGGATAGAGAGAAATGGAAAACCTAGGAAGAGACCTATATCCAGCAGTGGTGTAAAAGGGGTTGAAAAGAAGAAGAAGAGTGTGGAATATTCTCTAGATGCGTATTCGTAATACAGATGTCAATAGATTTCAATAGAAAGCTACCATTTTAAAATCTTTTACGACCCTTCTTTCCTATAAAAAATCCTTTGGAAAACAATAAAAAAAAATAAAAAACGAGTGGGTTGTGGCCAACACTAAACTCTCCACACCACAAATATTGACAATGAAATATTTTATTCATTCTAAATTTTACTACCAGGAATATAAATTTTCTAACGATAGTATATTTTCATGTTAAGATAGACAAACTATTAATGCCGTATAGTGAAGAATGCTTATGTTGTATGAAATATTTTAAAAAAAGCAGATAAATTTTGATTTAAAGAACGCGAGAGCATTTTCAAAATTTTGACACGTGATATCATATGAAGATTTTTTTGTTATTTATGGAAAGCTAATCAGTTCTATGTTCAAGCTCTTTACATTATAACATGAAATCAAATTACTGAACGTTTCCATACATAGAAATTTATCTAATTTCATTTTTATTCATACTAAATGTTACTATCAGGAATATAAATTTTCTTCCGATAGTATATTTTTATGTTAAGATAGACAAACTATTAATGCAGTATAGGGAAGAATGCTTATGTTGTATGAAATATTTTAAAAAAAGCAGATAAATTTTGTTCTAAAGAACGCGAGAGCATTTTCCAAATTTGGACAGGTGATATCATATGAAGAATTTTTTTGTTATTTATGGAAAGCTAATCAGTTCTATGTTCAAGCTCTTTACATTATAACATGAAATCAAATTACTGAACTTTTCCATACATAGAAATTTATCTAATTACATTTTTATTCATACTAAATGTTACTACCAGGAATATAAATTTTCTTCCGATAGTATATTTTTATGTTAAGATAAACAAACTATTAATGCAGTATAGTGAAGAATGCTTATGTTGTATGAAATATTTTAAAAAAAGCAGATAAATTTTGATTTAAAGAACGCGAGAGCATTTTCAAAATTTTGACACGTGATATCATATGAAGATTTTTTTGTTATTTATGGAAAGCTAATCAGTTCTATGTTCAAACTCTTTACATTATAACATGAAATCAAATTACTGAACTTTTCCATACATAGAAATTTATCTAATTACATTTTTATTCATACTAAATGTTACTATCAGGAATGTAAATTTTCTTCCGATAGTATATTTTTATGTTAAGATAAACAAACTATTAATGCAGTATAGTGAAGAATGCTTATGTTGTATGAAATATTTTAAAAAAAGCAGATAAATTTTGTTCTAAAGAACGCGAGAGCATTTTCCAAATTTTGACAGGTGATATCATATGAAGATTTTTTTTGTTGTTTATGGAAAGCTAATCAGTTCTATGTTCAAGCTTTTTACATTATAACATGAAATCAAATTACTGAACTTTTCCATACATAGAAATTTATCTAATTACATTTTTATTCATACTAAACGTTACTATCAGGAATATAAATTTTCTTCCGATAGTATATTTTTATGTTAAGATAAACAAACTATTAATGCAGTATAGTGAAGAATGCTTATGTTGTATGAAATATTTAAAAAAAAGCAGATAAATTTTGTTCTAAAGAACGCGAGAGTATTTTCCAAATTTTGACAGGTGATATCATATGAAGATTTTTTTTGTTATTTATGGAAAGCTAATCAGTTCTATGTTCAAGCTCTTTACATTATAACATGAAATCAAATTACTGAACTTTTCCATACATAGAAATTTATCTTATTACATTTTTATTCATACTAAATGTTACTATCAGGAATATAAATTTTCTTCCGATAGTATATTTTTATGTTAAGATAAACAAACTTTTAATGCAGTATAGTGAAGAATGCTTATGTTGTATGAAATATTTTAAAAAAAGCAGATAAATTTTGTTTTAAAGAACGCGAAGGCATTTTCAAAATTTTGACACGTGATATTATATGAAGATTTTTTTTTGATTTATGGAAAGCTAATCAGTTCTATGTTCAAGTTCTTTACATTATAACATGAAATCAAATTACTGAACGTTTCCATACATAGAAATTTATCTAATTACATTTTTATTCATACTAAATGTTACTATCAGGAATATAAATTTTCTTCCGATAGTATATTTTTATGTTAAGATAAACAAACTATTAATGCAGTATAGTGAAGAATGCTTATGTTGTATGAAATATTTTAAAAAAAGCAGATAAATTTTGTTCTAAAGAACGCGAGAGCATTTTCCAAATTTTGACAGGTGATATCATATGAAGATTTTTTTTGTTATTTATGGAAAGCTATTCAGTTCTATGTTCAAGCTCTTTACATTATAACATGAAATCAAATTACTGAACTTTTCCATACATAGAAATTTATCTAATTACATTTTTATTCATACTAAATGTTACTATCAGGAATATAAATTTTCTTCCGATAGTATATTTTTATGTTAAGATAGACAAACTATTAATGGAGTATAGGGAAGAATGCTTATGTTGTATGAAATATTTTAAAAAAAGCAGATAAATTTTGTTCTAAAGAACGCGAGAGCATTTTCCAAATTTTGACAGGTGATATCATATGAAGATTTTTTTTGTTATTTATGGAAAGCTAATCAGTTCTATGTTCAAGCTCTTTACATTATAACATGAAATCAAATTACTGAACGTTTCCATAAATAGAAATTTATCTAATTACATTTTTATTCATACTAAATGTTACTAACAGGAATATAAATTTTCTTCCGATAGTATATTTTTATGTTAAGATAGACAAACTATTAATGCAGTATAGTGAAGACTGCTTATGTTGTATGAAATATTTTAAAAAAAGCAGATAAATTTTGTTTCAAAGAGCGTTAGAGCATTTTGACAATGTTGACACGTGATATCATATGAAGAAATTTTATGATATCTATGAAAAGCTAATCAGTTCTAAGTTCAAGCTATTAATATTCTTATATCAATATGAAATCAATGAACTGAACATTGCCAAATATAAAAAAATTCTCTTGTTACATATAAGTTTCATACAAATATCCATTAAATAAAATATAATTTTTGAAACCGTTGAATATTTTTCTTTTAAAATTGACCAACTTTGAATACAATTTTATGAAGATTCTTGGTGTTGTATAAATAGTTGAAACCAAATTAAAATATCCCTAATTTCCAGGTCGTGAGAGCATTTTTTCAGTTTTAATAGATGAAATCATAAAGAAACATTGGGAAAAATGAACCGTTGTCTATGGAAAACTAATCAGCTCTAAGTTTATGGACTTAACACATGTGATATCAATATGAAGTCAATCGGACTTATAGTTTGGGCTGCAGAGAGGACACAAAAAAAAAACAACGTAAATGATGAATTCATAGAGAAGAAATCAAAAGTTGTCTATGGAAAACTAATCAGCTCTAGGTCTTTGCACTTTACACATATGATGTTAATATGAAGTCGATCAGACTTATAGTTTGGGCTGTAGAGAGGACACAAAAAAGATAAATGCTACGGCGTACGGCGTACGGCGTACGGCGTACGGCGTACGGCGTACGGCGTACGGCGTACGGCGTACGGCGTACAGCGTATACGCCATACACACAAACACATCACGACGAAACTCATAGTGTGCATTCTCTACATGATACCCATTGAGAAATTGATGTAAAAAAAATACGCTTAAATTTTGCGAAATCATGACTCTCCCCTATTCCATAGTGTGGAGAGTAAAAATGTTGTATAAGTTTAAATATTTATTTTTAGATCTCGATGACAGCGCCATCTAACGGGTTCAAAATTATCCTATCTTTCAAGTTGTACCCAACCATATTTTCGTGCAAAATTTAATTGAAATTGCTTTGGTGGTTATGATAATTAAATTGTACGAACAACGTGGCACGATATTTTTATAAATTAAGTAATAAATACAATATTTAAAATTATACCTCTCCTCCACAATAAAGTTTTGATATTTCTATTTGAATTCTGTATGACATTTTGAGATATTATTATGAATACAATTTGCAATAACTCCTATTTGGAACTTGAAAATTAAACCTTTAGCGATGTATTTCATAAATGAAGATATATTTTTTAGTCCATTTTCAGTTGCATTTCTGCCGCAAGTTATTTATGCTCAAGCTCATGGTAGATCGGGTAGTTGGAAAACTTTAAAGCATGACACGCTATACTTGCTTTGCCAAAATTATTTTGGGTTGCCCGGCTTATTATATAACAAGACCAACGAGGAAAAAAAAACTTCCGCCGCAGAATATCGTCCAATTTGTAAAAGTTTTTTACATGCTTTTCCAGCATAATGCCTTTTGCATGACGTCGGCGTTATTCATTTTACATGCTTCAGTGTAATGAGAATGTAAGCGGCTGTCCAAAGGACACAGCAATATTATAAATACGTAGAACCAACCAACTATCGTTGAAGTGTTCAATTAATGTTTAGTTTTAACCTTCGCTACCCGACAGTATTTTACAGGACTTTATAATTCATTAACTATGTAGAGTGGTAGGTTGCTTGAGGGACATTAATTAAAAAATATATTTACTAATTAATATCCCGGCTCTAACTATAGAATCAATCTTATCTATCAAGTTTAGTAATTTTTATATCTTTATAAAGGTGCCTGTCGGGGAATTTCACCAACCAATGTGTCTGCAAATGGAAAAAAGTCATTTCTATTAGTATTTGGTAGTAAATATTGAAAAATATCACGTTTTATACTAAACTAGTGATCGCCCAGTGGTCAAAATTCGACCGTAATTCATTAAAAAGAATATTTGGAATTAAAACTATTGAATTTTGAATCTTAATGATGTTTTTTTCTCAAAGCCTGCAAGCGTATGCTTACAAATATTTCATTATTGCGTGTTATTTGCTTTTAATTCTCTGCAATACCTATGAAATTTATAATTTAATATAGATAGTGAACCCCCGGCAAACTTCGTAGGTATAGCTTGTATAATTAAATATGGTCCTTCATTACCACCCGTCACTTCAGACCCTTCAGTACTTACCTCCCGTCCCTTCAGTCCTACCCGTCCCTTCAGTACCACCCGTCCCTTCAGTGCCTCCCGTCTCTTCAGACCCTTCAGTACCACCCGTCCCTTCAGTACCTCCCGTCCCTTCAGTACCTCCCGTCCCTTCAGTACCTCCCGTCCTTCCCGACCCTCCCGTCCCTTCAGTACCTCCCGTCCCTTCCCTTCATTACCTCCCGTCCCTTCAGTACCTCCCGTCCCTTCCCTTCATTACCTCCCGTCCCTTCAGTACCTCCCGTCCCTTCAGTACCTCCCGTCCCTTCAGTACCTCCCGTCCCTTCAGTACTTCCCGTACCTTCAGTAACTCCAGTCCCTTCAGTACCTCCCGTCCCTTCAGTACCTCCCGTCTCTTCCCTTCATTACCTCCCGTCCCTTCAGTACCTCCCGTCCCTTCAGTACCTCCCGTCCCTTCAGTATCTCCTGTCCCTTCAGTAGGTTAAGAAAATATAACGAGGAAGAAGAAGAAGATGATAAAAGATTAAATCCAGAAACCTGCGAAGAGATGGAAGGAAAATTGAACCTTCTCCCAGGATATTCCACCTTCATAGGTAAAATGACCTATTAGGTACCCGATGAAGAAGAAGAAGAAGAAAAATTTTTTAATCCAGAAACCATCCCGGGCATACGCACGACAATTCACCAAAGTTTCACTGCAATCGGATGAACGGTTTCCAGTATAGTCCACCTTCATAGGTAAAATGACTTAATATTCGATAAAGATGAAGAAGAAATTCTTTTTTATCTAGAAACTATCCCGGGCATACGCTCAATAATTCATCAAAGTTTCATTGCAATCGGATGAACGGTTCCCAGGATAGTCCACCTTCATAGGTAAAATTACCTAATACCCGATGAAGAAGAAGAAGAAGAAACATTTTTTTGATCCAGAAACCATCCCTGGTATACTCTCAACAATTCTCCAAAGTTTCATAGCAATCGGATTAACGGTTTAGGAGTGCATTCAACACATGCATATATGGGTACATATGTACATACAAACATTCAAATTTATAATATAAATATCATGTTTTCATCAAGGAACACAGTTTTCTCTTCATGTATTGCAAGTCAATTTTATAATGAAATTATTGTGTAAGTACCTACCATTTATATTGTTTCACAGTAGGTAGGTATACAAATATGTATTTTCCTTCCATACTTTAAGTATGCCAAATCTCAAACTCGTCCGTGCGCCCATTTATCCGGAAATTGTACTTAACGTTTTCGCTTCACGTATTAATGTATAGAAGATGACATTCAGTGCGCATTTAAATGTGTCCGTCAAAATAATTTTATAATTTTATATACTATTTACACTATTTAAATTTGCATTTGGTCTATTATCATTTCGATTTTCACGCGAATATAATAAATTCCTTCTTCTTCGACGCTCACTCTGACCCGTCAATGTTCCATGTCGAGGCATGATGGTGTGGTAAACAGTGTACAGTAAGTAGGTGTAAATATCTGAATGTAAAAAAACGTGTAATTTTATTTTAAGGAAGCTAATATCTCATTTACACATTATATGTAGTTCAATTTATACATGATATTATTAGAGACCCAAAATAAGCATTCCATCAATATATTATTATCAATAAGTAGAAAACAGTCAGTAAGATAAGAGAGTAAAAGGATAAGATAGAGGGATATTAATTGCATATGTATAATGTATTACCTTTAGGTACATGTCTACATCGGTTAAGAATAATGTGTTGTATGCGTGAGATTGTTGCATTCTTCCTGACATTCAACATGAAGTTCAGATCGGCGAACCAATAGATGTATACTTACTTACCGAACTTACCTATACACTTTGTTGAATACCCAAAAATTTGAAATCAGTAAAAAGGGTAGATTTTTTTATAATATCTTAATAATATTGAATGTTAATTGGTTTTACAATAACTAATACGCAGCTGTTTTATTTATTATTTATTTAAATGGCACTTGTAACCTCAAATGAAGGAACATTGGCCAGAGTCAAGTTTGTTACAAAATCGTGCATTTGTTAATTACAATAAAATAAACAACAAATTATAAAATATGTGGGAAACCAAAAAAAAAAAAAATATTAATAATTAATACTGAAATTAAAAATTTAAAAAGTTGTGAAAAAAGTTTTGTTTTTAGATGGGAAGTAGAAAATGAAATCACAATTTGATGTTATTCTGTCTGATAAATTTTGAAAGAACATTAAGTACTTGAAAATTATTAAGGCTGAGTAAGGAGGTGATATTATGAGGAGGAAATATTTTAAATTTAATCAGATGTGTTAAAGATATTGGGAACTTAGATGTAGGGCAATTGAAAAATATGTGATCCAAGCTGCCTTCTTCTTGGCCACATTGACAAAGAGATGAGTTCTTAATACCCAACCTTGCTAGGTGAGAAGGGGAACAGCAGTGTCCGAATCTCAATCGGCATATGACGGAAGATTCATGTCTGCTACAACGAAATTTGGAAAACCATGGTATGATGGGGATAAATTTTTGAATCGATGCATATCTTGAACCTTTTGAAATTGAAGATAAATTATAGTGTGTATTCCATTCATTCAACATATAAGAATGAACAAGAGGAAGGATGTCATGAATCAAATTAAATTTGTATCTGTGAGGATCACCCGATGAAATAGCAAATCTAGCTAAATTATCAGCTCTCTCATTACCAATAATGCCACGGTGACCTGGAATCCAGGCAATAGCTATTTCGAGATCTTTTTTTTTCATATCAAAAATAATATTTTTAATATGCAATGACAGCCAATTGGCAGGGAAATCAAAAGGATTTTGTGAAATTGATTGTATAGAGCTTAGGGAATCAGAAAGAATCAACGTTTTCTTAAATTTAAATTGTTTAGCCATTTCAATTGCTTCGATAATGCCAATACATTCACCAGTAAAAACTGTAGAATAAGGAGGTAGTTGAATTAGTCTTGAGATCTGGATAGAGGGACAGTATACTGAAACACCAACATGCTCATTATCACTAATTTTGGAAGCATCGGTAAAGATAAGAGTCCAATCATTCCATTTATTGTTGATTATACTTCGAAAGGCTGATTCACATTGAGAACTATTTTTGAAAATACCCAATGACTGGATTGTAATAGGAGTAAATGTTATGACATCAAAAGGGGTGGAGAAAATTGGAAGTATATGGAATTGTTGAATGGGTACATTGTGATTGTTGAATTTCCGGAAACTTTGAACCAAATGTGGAACGTTTTTATTTTTCCAATAAGGAGATGTTCTAATAATATTGGAAAGGAGATTAAGTTTATCAATTAGAGGATGAGTGGAAGTCATGGCTGATTTATAATAATATCTATCTGATAAGAATTGTCTGCGGATAATGAGAGGAGCATCCACACATTCAACTTGAAGAGCATTAGTGGGAGTGGACTTCATAGCTCCAGATATTAGCCTAAGGGATTGATATTGAAGCAAATCAATTTTTTGTTGAAGATACTTGCTAGAAATATTAAATAGGAAAGATCCATAATCTAGGTGGCTTCTTACAATTGCATTGTATAAAAGTTTGACAGAGAGAGGATGAGCACCCCACCATACTCCTGTTACCGCTCGAAGAATGTTTATGTTTTTTTGACAGGTAGAAGATAATTTTTCAACATGAGGTTTCCATGTTAATTTTGAGTCTAGCACAATGCCTAGGTATTTATAAGTTAAAGAGGATGGAATGAGGACATGATTATATTTTATAAAAATAGAAGGGGGGTGTCGTTTTCTGGTAAACAAAACAACAGAACTCTTTGAAGGAGAAATCTCTAAACCATGATTTGAAAGCCATTTTTCGAGATTTATCATCGCATTATTTAGGAGGATAGTACCGGGAGAAATTAATGAATTAATAACATAAATAAGAAGGTCATCTGCATATTGAAGGATATGAGTATCAAGAGGTAAAATATTAGAGAGATCAGCAACATAAATATTGTATAGAAGAGGACTAAGAACAGATCCTTGAGGAATTCCTCTCCAAGTTAGTCTGGAATAAGTCATTCCATCAACGTGAACAGAAATAGTTCGTTCAGACATTATGTTAAAAATAAAATGAGTTAATTTTGAAGGGAATTTCATCTGAAGCATTTTTTGTTTCAAAATAGATAAAATGACATTATCGTAAGCAGAAATGATATCTAAGAAAACAGCTATAACAGAAGATTGCCGAGAAAAGGCGAGCTGAACGTCTGTTGTAAATATACTGAGGTTATCCATAGAACTTTTGGACTTTCGAAAACCGAATTGGGAAACATCTAAAATCCCTTCACTCTCGCAAAACCATTCTAATCTGTTTTTAACCAAATGTTCTGTAATTTTTGCTAATGCTGGTGATAGTGCGATCGGTCTATATGAATCACCAATACATGGATCTTTACTGGGTTTCAGAATTGGAATTATTATATAATTTTTCCAAGAGCAAGGAATTCGACCAGTATTAAACATGATATTTACCATAGCTAAAAAATATGTTAGAGTATGCGGTAATGCTTTACTCAAGAATGAATAAGGGACACCATCAACACCTGGGGAACAGTCTTTAACTTTATTGAGGACCATATTAAGTTCCTCTAAAGAAAATGGTGAATCAAGATGATGCTCAAAAGAATTAAGTAGGTATGTATATGGTAAATCTACAAATTTGGGAGCTGAGGGAGGAGAGATTTTATTTAAGAATGAATTTATCCAAGGTCCAATAAAGTTATTATGCCTTTTTGAGGAAAATACAGAACGGAATTTTCTTATATTTTCCCAAACTTTAGACGAAGGAGTGTCTGGAGAGAGAGATTGACAAAAAGATTTCCATCCTTGACGCTTTTTTTTTAATAATAGTCTTTTAGTCTGCGCTTGAATTTTCCGGACAAGAATAAAATTGGATTCAGACATATTTGATGAATAAGATTTCATAGCTTCTTTACGTTTATGTATTGCTTCACAGCATTCTTCATCCCACCATGGTGGAGATGGAATTTTACGAGGGATAATGTTTTTGAGGGGGATCCAGGTTTCAGCTGATTGAATCATTGCTTTTATAAGACGGTCATATGCAGAATGAATGTTAGATATTGAGGGCCATTCAAAAGTTTTAATTATCTTGTCGAGCATTACAGAATATTCATTCCATTGAGCTTTTTCAATATTAAATTTATTTGAATTGAATAATCGAGTTGAACTGGTATTTGGGAATTTTATAGATTTAGGGAAAGAGAGAATGATGGGAAAGTGATCACTACCATGAGAATCTTGCAAAATATTTCATGTAAGTGAAGGAGCAAGGGAGGGGGAACATATCGATAAGTCAATTGCACTAATGTTTTGCATTGGTGGAGAAAACCGGGTAGGAGAACCGTTGTTTAAAATGCAAAGGTTCTGTTCATCGAGTAAATTGTATAGTTTTCTTCCAAAATGACAGGTTCTGGAAGAGCCCCAAAGAGTGTGATGCATATTCAAATCTCCTAGAATTAAAATAGGAGGAGGAATGGATTCAATTATATCTTTGAGTTGATCAATGATGAAGTCGGAAGGCCTAGAAATATATACTGATAAAAAGGAAATGTCATTAATACGAGCTGCTACTACATTTAAGTCGAAAATTCGAATACCAGGAATTGGTAATTGAGAAAACCGTTGAGATGGATGTACAAGGAGGGCAGAACCACCTTTACCATCGACCCTGTCATCACGTAAGCATGAGTATCCTAATAGATGGAAATGCGACTCTGGTTTGATCCAGGTCTCAGAAAGAGCAACAACAAATGGAGAGAAATCTTTTAGTAAAAGTTGAAGTTCGGCTTTATTGGCAATTACACTACGTGTATTCCATTGAAGTATATTAAAATTACATTGATGAGCCATTATTTAAATATAGATATAATATTATATAAAACATGTAAAATTGTATATCTTTAAAAAAAAAAAAAACAATAGAAAAAATTCGATTAATAAAACATGATTAAATTAGATTCAAGTTAGCTAGGGGATGTCATTATGAGAAGTATTCGGCAAATTGCCATCAATATATTTTTTTAAAAGTGAAGTTTGATTGAGAATAAGTGGATCAGCGTTGGGCGGTATGGTTGATGGATTATCGAGTAATTTTGTAATTAGCAAAAATAACTTATTGAGAATTCCAGTTATGTCATTGTCTTTTTGAATAATACAAGTAGGTTCAGAATTAACTTTGGCATAGCCACAACCATCTGAGAGATTGGAGTTGGGTTTCCACGAGAGATTCTCAATTTCCTTCCTTTCTGACGGTGTGATGTGGGGTTTAAATCTTGGCAGGCTTTTTTTTAAGTGGTGGGTTTTGTTGTACTGAAAATGACTCGATAAGTTGGATTCCATGTGGGAGGCCTGAAGAGTGGACGATTTGATTTCACCGTGTGATAGAACATCTTCAAAGGTTCTTTTTGTTGGAGGTAGTTGTTTGGATGCTTCTAAATATGAAAAATTTTGTTCTGACATAATTCTTTTTATATTGTCCTACCTGGCATATTCTGGACAGTTGCGGTTAACTGCAGAATGATGACCTGAACAGTTTAAACACTTTTGGTTGATTATTGGAGTAGTACATGATTCACCGGTATGAGTTTGTCCACACTTAAAACATCGCGGTGAAGATCTACATAATGTTTTTGTATGTCCAAATCTGCAGCAGTTAAAGCATTGAATTGTAGGATATTGATATTTTTCCACAATCAAAGAGGTGTACATAAAACGAATATACCCTTGTTGGTAGTATTTGTCCGTCAAATGTAACGACAACAGTCTGAGTGGGAACCCATTGGACTCCTTCAGGGGTTGTAGATTTGCGATTAAGACGGCGTGCTTTAATCACATTACCACAACCGCTTGGGACTTCAATATTTTTGCAAATGTCATCAACTGTCCAATCTGTGGGAATTCCTCTTACAAGACCCATTCGACAAACCATGAAACTAGGGATGAAAGCTTTGTAGCAATTTTCCAATAAAAATTTAGAACATAAAAAATCGTTAGCAGCCAGAAAATTTTTGAAAGATATTGAAATTTTGTTTCGGCCTATTAATTTCACACCTTCTTTCGGAATAATGTCAGCAATCGAATATTTCTTTAATGTCTTTCCAAAAGATATCGGATTAATAGAAGCACCCAGAGAGGAATCTATTTTTTGAACGTGTATAATAAATGGTCCAATGTCTTCTTTATTATAAAGGCGACTAATAATTGATGTTAGATTGCCGGATTGAGTCGAGATTGGATCTAGAGAAATATGTGAGTTCACATTAGGAGTAATCTTGATTGGTAATTCAGGGTCACTGTCAGATCTATGAGCCCTCATTCGTTTTTTCTTTAGTTTCCGTGTAGAATGAATCTCCAAAAAACTGTTTGGAACAGGGATGTCTTCATCAATAACCGCAGAAGTGTACGTATCATTATCAAGAGATGATACTGTAGCAGGGTCAGGTGGTTTTGGATTTGGCCTAAAGGCCATTTTTGAATGGAGTAAACTTTAACTAAATGGTAAAATCAAGTACGAAAAATAAGAATAAATTAAAAAAATCAACAAAATATAATCACTTTGCCACAAAATACATCAAAAAAAATCAGAGCAAAAAAAAAACAACCACTTGACAGATCAATCAAAGAGAAAAAAAAAAGCAGCTGTTTTATACAACACATAAATAAAAGAAAATTCGAATATCAAACCTCAATTCGACAGTAAATTTTATAAATTATGCTATTGTTTAATGTAGGTAGGTACCTACCAGGTATTCAAATATATATTTTTCTAACATGTTCGAAATTCGAATTAAAACAAATGCGTCGTAAAAGTCACAATGACAGTTGAAACGTAACCAAAGATATTGAAATAAATGAGATACATACAATTTCGAATTTTGGCTTCATTATAAGCAAATATCTCATACTAATTGAGTGTATAAAAGTAGTGTATCTCTTTACTTTTGCAATCTATGGAACTCAATGAATGGTTTGATGTGAAATATCTTTTTATGTAATTTATTGTATTAATAACGCATATTATGTATAAATATTATTATTCTCCTATTCTTCTCCATACAAACTTTAATTATGCGAAACCTCAGACTCCTCCGTGCGCGCAGTTTGCTTAAAAAGGGATCTTTGGCACAGGCTTCACGTATTAATATATAGATACACAAAAAAAGGAAACAAAAAAAAAATATCGCCTTAATGCATTTGACAACCATTTGACAACATATATGAAGCAAAAAACATATATTTATTTATTAAAAAAAATTATTTAAAAAACACAAAACTACAATATTTACTGATTAAATAAGGATTTGAAGTGAGTCTCATTTCAAAACAATTACGAATTAATAAAACAATACATAAATCAAGGCATCATATTAAGGAACATAGATGGGTCGGTGGCAGAGCGGTTAGCGCGCTGGGCTAGTGATTCAGTGGTCGCGAGTTCGAATCCTGCCTCGACCGATTTCGTTCACCTAATCACAAGCATTTCTTTGCTTATTTTAGGGAACGTAGGAAGATGTATATGTACTTGTTTAACAAGGACATATTAATTTAAAAAAAAACATAATATTAACATTAATATAGAAACAAAAAAAAATCAAAAATTTAACAATCCAAGCAAATATAAAAAAATATAAAACAAAAAAAAATTGAAAAAAAATAAAATAAAAAGTGATATAAAAACAAAAGTTTGTAAAGAATAAAACAAACAAAACAAAAAAGCATGATTGTAATAGAAATAGGTAGGTACTCGATGTTGAATGATGAATAACTTTTGATTTTTTTTAAATTTATTTTGTAAATGAAAATCTTTTTCGTATATCGCATATTATTATGATTGCATATACGCAAACATTGTATTTTTTTCCCAGTCGGGAGTCAAATGATATTTTTTTGACAAATTTTTCAACTTCTCAATAGAGACGAAGTTGGAATATTATAGAAAAACCAGGAACTCAAGGCACCTAGCCGATGACAGGGCTTACGACCTGTCATCGGCTGGTTTATCATTATTCAAATATTAGCTAAGGAGATCGCGATACCACTACCACGCCGGTGGCGTTATAGAACCCATTGGTCCTGTTCACCCCCGGACGCAGCCGAAACTTCGGACAACACAAAATATCCACTATCCATCGGGTTCAACCACTGCCCCCGAGAATCCAACCTCAAACGGCGGGGCAACCGCTCAAGATCGGCAGCAGGGGCAAGCCCCTAGGCACACCGATCGAACAGAAGGACTTGTCCCCGCACCCCTCGGTCCTCGTGTTGGCGTCCGAAGGCTTGGCGGGCTAACACCGGGGGCATCCGATGCAATCATCACCTGTCAGATTTGACGTCACAATTGTCAACATAGGATGTCTGACCCGACGTCTGCGCCGGCGGTTTGCCCGAACCAAACAACATTCGCCACAGTTGACGAGTCACTGCCGAGCGAGACAAAGGCGTTCGTCCTGCTCTTCTCTAAGTACAGAATTGACGAGGGCACAACAGCGTCGGCCGCCCACCCCCGCTTTTACTGCCTAGACCCTTAGAGCCGCAACCTAGGCCCATATTAGCTACTCATTATTAAATATATAGAAATTTCAAAATTTGCATTGATAAGGGAACTCAATAAGAAGGCATAATTGGTGAACGTTGCGCAAGCGCATAAAGTGATCACGTGAACCAGACGATGACAGGTCGTAAGCCCTATAGTTGCCTTGAGTTCCTGATTCTTCCGTAATATTCCAAAAAAATCTCTATTGAGATGTTGAACTTTTTCATTATATAGTTATCGCAGCATTTAAATATTTATGTTTATCAACTAAAACTGCTTCATTTATAAATTATATACAAAATAAAGAAAATAAATAAATGCTTGTTCTACTGGTAATGCATCTACTAAAGTTATTATCGATTCCTATATGAAAAACTTTAAGGCAAGTGTAAACATGTTTTGGAATAGCAAAAATATAAGTGAATGTTTATCAGTTTCGTGGGTTGAAAAATCACTTTGGTAAATATAAAAACGTTTAACGGCGGAGTAGAATGAGTAGGAAAAAGAAAAAGTGTAAAACGAGGAGGAATGAGAAGAGAGTGAAAGTAGGGAGAACGATCCACTTAATTAGTGAAATGACCAACAGACCGGAATATCCAACAATTCTTTTCCATTAAAAAACTTTAGGCATCATCGCATTAATTGGATATAAAAATACCATTCGACTTAATTGCTCGAAAACTTGACAAAAATAGTCACTAATAATTAGCTACAATACCGTTCTAGTCTGTTACCTCCGCAAATAAAAAAAATAACAATAAAAAATAAGGAAAAAATATACAGTTTAAAGCAAAGGAGCTGTAGTTGTAAACAAGTAAATAGGTATGTTTAAAAGCTTAACACTTTAAAGCTTAAAGCATTTTTCATTTTGGTGGTTTGAAATAAGTGACTATAATATATCACTTATAAATAATAATAAACTTAAAATTATCTGATCTTGTAAATTAATTTTACAAGGATGCAAGTTACATAAACTAGGAATTCAGGCATTTAATGAACTACCATCCATGGTTTATTTATTTATTTAAGGGACAAATACAGTCTTATAAGAAAAACAGAGAAAATACACTATGAAATGAAAAAAAGGCAGACCAATTACTTATGTCCACAATTGATGTACATTAAATAATCATAGAAGTATGTACCTAAACAAAAAATATTTTTACTCCTCACTAACCCAAGGGGATATAGTGGGGAGTTATGATTTCGCAATTTTTAAGGGTATTTTTTATTGCAGATTATCAACTAGTATCATGCTAAGATTGTATTCTGAAAGTTTCATGACAATTTTTATGTGTGTATGTGCTATGTGCTGTGTGCTATGTGCTATGTATGGCGTGTTTATTTTACTTTATCGATTAAAGACTAAAATTCTTTTCAAATTTGCACATATGTATATCTAATACTCGCTTAGACCCCATTAGATTTTGAAGGATATCTGAATAGGGCTTTCAATTTTTTTAACTGTCATTTTTTCATATTTCTTTTTTATTTAAAAAAATACACAAGGTTTATTTTAGAAATGTTTTCTTATTTTTTTTTATAATTTAAAGTGTTAAAATACCAACGCAAGAAAACAAAAGACCTATAAGGCATTTCTTATTAGGTGAAAAAAATACTAAAAAAAACCCAAATGTAAGATTCAGTAGGTAAACAGTACAGGAATTGTTAACAAAAGCAGAGGTTGCACTACAAAATATGGTCGGAGCTCTAACGTACATTAAGAATTAATTAAACGTTAGCTTGTTCCCCTAAAAGCCTTATTAACGCCCGCACTTGAGATATATCGGCCCGAAGCCGGTTCCTTGTGGAAAACCTAGTAAGTGACATATAATGAAAATTATTTTAATCAATTTATTTGTATCTAACTAAAATAATTTTGTCGATCGTATTTAATAAATCAAATATAAATAAAAACCTATTTATACATAGACTCTTCCTTAGACACTTTGCAAGTGTCCAGTTTATTGGCAAGGAAATTTGTTACAACTAACTAGTGTTTTTCAGTCCAAAAAAGCAAAAATCGCTTGATGAATAATTTTAAAATACTTGAAAACTTTCTTGCACCATCAAAAAAAGTTTATTTTCGATATTCCTGATAAAAATGAACTGTAGGTATTTCCAGCACAGAAAAGCTTAAATTGCTTAAAAAATTGTTTTAATATTTTTTATTATACATTTGAATTAAACGCACAATTTTGATTTATTTCACTCCGATTTCCATAACGTTTAAGCATTTGGTTGTTTAAATCTAAAGTATTGAAGTTTGCATTGTATATATTATATTTCAGAAGTGGCCAACTTGATTAGATCCAAGATCTACTGTTTACTGAGGAAGCCCTGTGCGATCTACCAATTACATACTTCTTGAAATTTTAAATGAAACAGCATAGTTCAGTACACAATTAAGTAGTATTTTTTATTTTATTAAGAGGGAAAACATAAAACTGAAAATTATTCTTAGTAACTACCTATGTATATAAGTGTGAGCACTGCGTCTGAGCATCTCCCGCTAGCAAAATCAGGTTTGTAGTTGGAAATTGCCAACCTCTAAGAATCCAGTGTATGAACGTCTGTCAAACGAGAAAGGTGTTTATTTTTTGTTTGTTTTAAGTAGGAAAATGCTGACTCACATAAATATGTTGAACCAAAACACGAATGCAATTGTTCAACAAATTTCTTCAAACGTGAATATTTCTCGTTGGAAACCTATGCCCAGAAATCTAGAATCATAAAGTAACGTGATAACGTGAACGTAACGTGATGCGTGCAGCAGTTTGTGATTACGTTGCGCAGTCTGTTCTACGTATTTATGTATGTTTATATTTTTTCCCTTGCCACGATCGGCTGGACTAATAGTCGCGATCGACCGGTTGACCACCGCTGTTATATTTTCATATAAAAGTAAAAGGAATAATTTGGTTTCATGGAGATATTTTCAAAATTAATCAAAACTTAACTAATATAAATGTGAATGTAACATTTAGCACTCGAACAATCTGAGTAGATATCAATAAATAAAGAATAATTCTAGTTTATATATATTGATAAAATTACTTTGTATTTTCAATTGTATAACAGTATGAGAGTGCGACGTTCTTATTATTACTTCTCTCTCTTTCTGTCCCCCTCTTTTGACCTCTCTCTTTACTCTTCCTATAACGTTTCCTCTCTGGCGTAGCGGCTTGAAGCAAAGATCGTAAAAATAAAAAGTATAGGCGTTAATTCCCGGTCTAGAGCTGATTTAAAGCTTCATTTTCCCTCCAATTTTATGCTGCCCATCCGGATAATTTAATGGCTAGCGAAAGCGAAAATCATGAATTTAAACTTTCATACGATTTAATGCAAAAAAATGTCGATTAGAAAACGCCTTTAGATAAACATCTCGTCAGATTATTTTTTTGATTAAATATACAGTAGATTGCTATTTTTTATTCGCAAATATCTTTGTTATCCTATATGATTGGAATAATTTCAAGAAAACAATTAAAGTAAATTAAAAAAAAATAGCATGTTATATTTTATTTCGATGGGAATATCATTATAGAAAGATATTTGTATTATTCAAAAATAAACCAGGAAATTATATGCGAAAATATTATATTACTCGTTTTGTGTACCCAGCGTTGCTCGGTAAGATAAATTTGCTTACCTACTCGTCGAGAAAATCGTTTTTGTAATTGATGAACTGTATATTTATTATGATAAATTCAGAACGAGTAAAAAATATCCAATACAATAAATTAAAATTAACATACATAAGTAAGTTTTTAAAAAAATCATTCCCCTCCGTCCCTTCAGTCCCTCCCACCGTTCCCCCCTTCAGTCCTTCCTGTCCCTTCAGTCTTAAATAATGGAGTTTGAAAATAAGTTTGAAATCAGTAATATAAGCATAGTAAAGTATGTCGTGTTGGCAACATCTAGTTTTTATAAAATTCAGTGAGATTAGTCGTTGGGTACTTCAGTCCTTTTTACATGAATTCCATGTACATCGTTATAAAAAAATCCTTTGTGAAATAAATAAATAAATGAAAATTAAGATGATTTATAAATAAATAAGATTAAATTATGAAACCTTCGTTGGTTCTCGCCTGGGACACGAACATGAACAAAGAAAAAATACCCAACCATACGGCAAATATAAACATACAAAGCTACATATTATATTACCTTGTTTTTGAAATAATCACTATGTTTTTAAGTTATACCTACATGAAAAATATTTTATTCGTGTAAATACGTACTTCTGAATTTTAAATAAGCAAACATGCACTCACAAAAAAGTACATTTTTTTCATCACATTCGTTGAAAAAATTTGCACGTAAACTGTCGAAAAAATAATAATAACACAGTAAAACATTAAAAAATGATTTTTATGTGTCGTCAATGGTCACTGGTTATGAAGGAAGCAATGTGCAAAGTATTCAACCTATTTTTTTTGTAATTTATAATTTATAATGTAATTAAAAAATAAATACCAAACATACACACATATAATATACATATAAAATATTATTGTGTGGATAAATAATTATATTTATAAAATATTAAAATTATACTATAAATTTAGAGTTAATTTAAAAAAAAACAATCGCAAAGTAAAATAAAGTGGAATGTAATAAATAAAAAAAAATTATTGTGTTATTTACTACATTAACTCCCAAATAACTTAGTTCGACCAAAACTATCAAAATATGCTGCTCTATTCCAGATTATTTGAAATATTCCAAATAAAAAATGTCCAAGCTTAATTTATAAGTAATCAATCTTCTTCTTCTTCCAGGCCTCTTCCCAACTTATCGTCGATGAAGGCTTTTGGGGTCAGCTATCCTCGTCCTCAGGTTGTATACTCTTCGGTTCTGGGCCGCCTCCGATGTCAATTCTTGTTTCATCAATTGTGAACTCCTTTGCGCCATCCATGTATTTTTTGTTCTTCCCCTATTCGTTGTTCGGGGGATGTCTACGGCCATAGCTTGGTTCACAATGTGATCCTCGGGTCTTCTTAATATGTGACCATACCATCTCAATTGTCTTTCTTCTAATTTATTGTTAATGCCAGTCACTCCTAAGCTTCCATGAATATATGAACTTTTTATTTTGTCTTTTAGAGACACCTCCGCTGACCATCTTAGCATACGCATCTCGGTGGTTTCCATTTTCCTATGGAAGGTGTTGTACATCGTCCAACATTCGGAGCCATACAGTAGCGCAGGTCTGACAATTGTCTGATATATTTTTCCTTTTAGTTTAATTGGCGTCGGTCGGGTGGCTATAGCGCAATACATTGGTCCTAGGGCCTGGACCAACACAGCTTCTTCCACCATGCTTCTCTTACCTCCTAGTGGTGACCGACGGGCAACGGACTTAAGGGTGAAGTTGATGGTAATCAATCCGTCGGGGGATCCCAAGAGTACGGCTAAAGGGAGAAGCGGTGAGCGTCTGTTCCGCATGTAAGTGGCGGCTCACAAACGGTGTATGCTGGAAACTCGACATAATTGGGTACTAGTCACACACATCGTTATCTGATGGATATCCAGGTCCATTGGTTTAATCCGATAGTTGGTCAATAAATGACCAATGATAGCGGATGTAGCCCTAGCTAGATGGGTCACTCTGGTTCCACGTCTGATAACCATCGGTGGATAAAATAAACAGTCATATCAACTAATGCTTCATGAAAATTTATAAGTAATCAATAAATCTATTAAATTAATTTGAAATACAATTCCGATTTAAGTGAGTTTTCCGACCAAGTCGTGGGGTTTCATGTTAAGAGGGTCGATAGTTGAGTATTTCCAAGGATCCCATGGGGCATCCTTATGGTTCCATTAAATACTAGGTGAGGGGTGTATCAAACTTCATGCCAATTAATATACCAACCCCTATTTTTTCAGAAAGGGGGTGGAACTTGTAATTTGAAGGAAGTATTTCATATTTATATACTGAGGGTTCGATGATAAGTAATCATCAAACATAAAGAAGAAAACCTTTTAAGAAATTAGAATAACAAGTTATTTTTAATCATGGAGGTGGATTCTTGATACCTACCACAAGAATCTGTGTATAAATGTGATAACTTTATATTGATAAGTTTGTTTTATGTCGACGTAAAATAACAAACTATGAGTAAGTTCTAACAAAGAGTTAAAAACGATTTTGTGTATAAAAAGTTAAAAATGTATTTGTGTAATCGAATGGCATATGCCGATTAAATATAAAAAAAACTATGAGTATTTTCTAACAAAGAGTTAAAAACGTATTTGTGTATTCGAATGGTATATGTCTATATAAAATAACAAACTATGAGTATGTTCTAACAGATAGTTGAAAACGTATTTGTTTGAATTTATGAAAAAAGTAAAAAAAATGCTAACAAAAAATATCATTATAAAACAGTCCGTAGCATTGAAAGAAAAGAATGATTAGGAAGGAAAAAGAAAACGATGTCGAAATACGATTTTAACTTATAAATACTGAAATATAACCGAATTCTACGGATTAAAAGAGTCAATAGTATTTTTTTTTTGTAAAATATGTGTCACAATAGATCTTGTAAGTAATACCAAGGAGAGCTTGGAAACCACTTTTGTACTTTTGTATTCAACGTCGAAGTCAAGAATAAGGAAACGCACAAGCCTTGGGGTAGAACCATCCACTTAATTACTTCGTAAGAAGAAGTGGGCGGGTAAAAACTTAGAGAAAAACCGAAGAAGCAAACCATTATTGAAACACAACATTAATTTACCCAGAAACATAAGGAAACTCTTGTAGAGTCTGTGAAGTGGAAAAGGAACCAGAGATTCCTCGAATAATGGTTGTATGAGAGAATTGCATTAGGCTTTATGAAAGAGGTATAATTATTATAAATCTAATTAATCAATTGGTAAGTTTTGAATATCGAAGATTTGATTTTTTTTAAATGATATATGCACTTTCGTCTCGAAAACTTCCAGGTAAAATATATTGCAATTATGCAATTGTTCAAAAGATTCCAAAAAATGTACATCATTAAATCTTGAGAACACATTATTTTTCTAATAAATATTTGCCATCTCACGCCTGTAGTATATTTAGCGAAAGTATTTAAACCTATCTGCTTCATAAAGCAAGCAAGATTCTTTGAAATATTTCGTTCCTCGGGCACAGTCGACTTGTGCCCGAAGAACCCATACAATTCGCGCGACTGCCCGCTGCCGCCGCAGCTCGCCGTACACACTGAATTTAATATGCCGATTTCGAGCAAAACGGGGCAGTGCACTATATTTTCATTCATTCATTCATATTTTGTTGTACATTGCGATGGTCGAACGTTAGGTAAGCAGTTGCAATTCCTTGAGGCTAACATGAATTGATTTTACATAGTTTCAACTATAAATCATCCGAAATATATTAGTATTATTATTTAGAACTATGGATAACTCTGACGATTTTAATATACGAAATTAATATTGTGTCACACATATGCTTTCTGATTCCTGTAGTAAGTTAATTTCATTTCTAGGTATAATTATAATTTTGAGCCCTTCTAAGATTTAAGGTCACCAGCCGCCACTGAATGTCTCTGAAGACGACGATTAGGATGGGACGAAGTGGATCAGTGCAATAAAGAGATATTAGCTCTTATTCATAAAGTGGGATAAGATTTAAGGAGGAGAGAGAAAGTTTCCATAAATAATTGAAATTGTTGGTGTTATTAAGATACGAAATCAATCAAGATTGGTTTCGAACTATGGTCTTCTGAATCGATAGTCTAATGCACAGACTGCTACTAACTCAAAATATAAAAACTCAATTTCAGTTCTTATTCACTAAAATATAAAATTGAAATTATAAATTAAAAAAAAATTACAAATACATATCCGTAAGTTGTGACCGGCGGTCATTTTATAAGCCTTTAATAAGGTTTTGATGGGAAATATCCCTCTGAATTTTGTGAAAGGGTTGTTTATTAGATTACAGTGTCATCTGTCGAATCGGAAGCTGATGTTAGTTTTTAGCAGAAATTAATTCGGAAAATAATGACCAGGTCACGTGATGGTTGGCATAACAACTGTCAACTTGTTGTATCTCTGTATGAACCAAGAGAGATTGATGCAGGTATCTATAAATTGAAAAGGAAATTGTATCAACTTTTCAATAGATAAATCATTCCCTGTCCCCTAGTTAATAATAGGTATATGAATATAGAATGTTGATTGTAGAAAAAACGCATTCATGGAGGAAATGAAATGTTTGAAAAATTTATGTCATCTGATACTGATGAAAGACTTTTGTCACACAAATAAACAAAGTAGAACAATTGATTTATACTAGTTGCATGTAACACATGAGATAAAACTGTCGATGGCGATAGTATTGTTGGATATAAACCCTGAAATCCAAATTATTGGATAATTTAAGATTTTTTTTTCTATATAAAACATGTATGTCAAGTTAGGATAGTGTGGAGGTCAGTCCTTTTTCCTACACCGAATATGTAAACATCTTGATGCTATGTATGTTCGGAGATCAAGTATCAAACTATTGAGATTCCCCGTAGTGTGTATACTGCCATACAAATTTTATGAAACGATGTCGTCACTAAATTCAATTTTTAAAAAAATTGTTAAAGAAAACGTTTGAGATGGACTACTATAATGTGTGTACTTTTATTGAACTTATATTAGAAAACTAAATTATCTCGTAAGATTTTTTCAGAGTTTCCCGAAATTTAAAAAAAATGGAAACATAGGCAGTTTAACACATAAATAGTAAAAAAAATGTTTGAATTTTTAACGTTCTAGCTTTTATGGTTTATGAGATATATGGAAAAAAAACAATAAAATTTCAAATGTTGATAACCCCTGACTAGAACAAAAATTCAAAATACTGAGTATAAAAGTTTTTAGGCCTATAAATTTCTTTATCAAATGCGAAATTATTGTTTTGTGGCTCCATCGTCAATTAATAACAATAAAATTACTTTATATAAACCACTTTTTTATTAGAACTAAGTCTACATGTTTCAAGAACAATGTTCTCTTCCTCAGGACACTTAGTGTACTAGTTAACAAATCTTAAAATTAATATGTTTAGGTAAAAGCAATGAGAGGGGAGAAAAGGAGAAATAGAGGGGTAAAGAAGGTTAGGGTGACCATATGTAAGCTAACATTATTTTTACAAAGACAGAGTTTTTTTTATATACATAAATTTACCAAATAAGAAAAAATGCTAAATGTAAATTTAAATAAACCAATAATAAATAACCAAATTAATTTTATAAATAATCCACTGTTAAACTTATTTCCCTTATAATGTAATATTTGGTAAATATATGTATATAAAAATACTCTGTCTTTGTAAAAATAATGTTAGCTTACATATGGTCACCCTAACCTTCTTTACCCCTCTACTTCTCCTTTTCTCCCCTCTCACTGCTTTTACCTAAACATATTATTTGTAAGATTTGTTAACTAGTAGGTACACGAAGTGTCCTAAGGGAGAGAGCATTGTTCTTGAAACAAGTAGACTTGGTTCTAATAAAAGTGGTTTATACAAAGTAATTTTATTGTTATTAACTATAAATTTTTATATTTCCTGAAATTTTGGGCTCTGTGCATAAAGCGGATCAACATATTATATGCTATGTTGGTGTTTTTGACTTCAAATGTGAAAAAACCATGAAAAATACAGACCTGGCAATACAAATTTCGCGTATCTTGGCTTGAAACTTTGTCGATCGGTTGAGATAACTAAATTCTCTTGAACAAATCGACAGTTGGATAAATTATGAGTAGAACTTAATATTTATAAAATAAATCTTATACTTACATGCATACCATCACGGCATTTCCCACAATGTGGGGATAGCCGTCTATGCACAATCAAACCAGTTAACTGAATTTATTTTGTAGGTATGTATGTACTAAAATGTAGTTGATCTTAAAAACTACAAAAAAACGAATAATCATAATGAATACTTTAAATAGGTCGATAGTGCAAATTATCCAACCAAAAGGTTATACAGTATAAGAGTCTGCTCAAGTCTATCCCAATTCTGCCCCAACGCACATAACAACTATTATTATTGCAATCGGAAACAACATCAAAAGCAGGTGATCTTTGTTTCAAAGACAACAGAATCAACCCTTAAAGGGGACCCTGTGTGTTTACGTTGGAGGGTGGTTCGGCACTACGACGACGCATAATGACCAATTTCCATGGAAATTCAAACCCCGAAGGGCGCAAATGACTCAAAGATATATATATTTTGGACAATACCTGGAGTCACCGCTTTGGCGACAAACTGTTTAAAGAAACTGTAATCCTCCTCTCTCCTAAACGTATAGACGTTTAAACCACTTAACCAGAAGGATTTGTTGGTGTTTATACCCTTATCGCATCTAATAAATTAGAATACCAGAATCCAAAACTGAAGGCATTTTGGGCTTTACATACATATGTGGTCAGCTTAAATTTGTTCAGCATCCTCACAATATTATTTTAGTGATTAAAACGGACCCAATGACTTCTACGTCTTAAAAATAATAGATTTTGATTGAAGTTTGATCACATCTTTTGCATCGTGAGCTAGACAACAATAAATAAAATTACACAAAATTGAAAAAATGATACTGAAGTCTAATCTTTATTTATGACAAATCTCA
This sequence comes from Molanna angustata, assembly GCA_963576475.1. Classification (NCBI taxonomy): domain Eukaryota; kingdom Metazoa; phylum Arthropoda; class Insecta; order Trichoptera; family Molannidae; genus Molanna; species Molanna angustata. The sequence continues at coordinate 34,482,609 of OY754969.1, read as the reverse complement.
ATAGAGACGTAGATGGAATAATTTAGGAGAACCAATTACTCAAAGACAAACTGTAAGAAGGCATAATTGGTGAACGTTATTTAAGTTCATAAAGTAATCATGTAAATCAGCCGATGATAGGTCGTAAGCCCTGTAGGTCTCTATTGAAATGTTAAAAATTCGTTATAAAATATCATGGACTCTCGAGAGGGAAAAAAATCCAATGTTTGAGATATTAATAAATTGGTATAATTGCGTTGTAAATTAAAAGAAAAAAAACAATTAGTTTCGTTCATCATCTATTTACTTTACGGTGTCGATTGCTATTTCATCCTTCGAGGACATTATTAAGACTTCAAGGTGCGAAGAATCAAACCAAGGGTTTTAATCCTGTTTATTTATAATAATTATATTTATGTAATTAAAAACACACTATCACGAGTGAATAATCTACTTATTAGAAAAGAAAAAACATTTTTGGAGATTTTTTTAATACATTGTATCTCAATTGAGACGTAACGGGAACAAAATATATATTATCCATAGAAGAACAGGGTTATCAGGCACCTACAGGGCTTACGACCTGTATTTTTGCCTCATTTCCCGTTTTTTTTACAACTATATTGTGTTCTCATTTCGTCTCTATTAAGATATTAAAAAAATCTCAAAATATATCATCGACTCCCGGTAGAGAAAAATCCAATATTAGTAATATTATGTTAATCCAATGTTTTAAATATAATGTAAATCCAATGTTTGCAATATAATATAATAATGTTTATCCAATGTTAGTTATATATGTAGTGTAAATCCAATTTTTATAATATAATGTAAATCCAATGTTTGCAATATAATATAATAATGTTTATCCAATGTTAGTAATATAGTGTAAATCCTATGTTTACAATATATTATAATGTAAATCCAATGTTTGCAATATAATATAATAATGTTTATCCAATATTATTAATATAGTGTATATCCAATGTTTATAATGTAATGTAAATCCAATTCTTGTAATATGATGTAAATCCAATAATGCGATCATAAAAAATTATTCGATTTATTAAATATTTAATTATACAATTATTTTATAAACTGTAATCGAAATTATCTCATTGATTACATAACACACAAATCACAATTGAACACCTCATCACGGGATATCCTAGTGAAGTCATCGTTATGTCATCACTACATAACAGTTATACACTAACATACCTTCACACCATTGTCTTTTATGTAAAATGTTATCTACAGTGTCATTTGTTTTGAATTAATAAATATTTCTTAATAATATTAAAGTCTTCTAATCTATAAAAGGAGTAAGTAGAAATTGTTTTATTTTATACAAAAAGACAGTTTACTAAAAAAAACTTTGTATGTTACTTTTTGGTAACTATACTGAAGTCAAGCAGGTAATTAACCTCAACACTTTGCAAATTAAAGGATTTCCTTAATCCTTCCATGTCTACGTACAATGAAGACCGTAACACAATCTAAGAAAGATACATACACACAATATTATTATTACGATTATTATTTCTAAACTTCTAAATAATAACTTTGTTTGCTCATTCCGTGCTGCGCCGTGGGGAAATTATACTCAAGTATTCTAGTTTCACAATTTTCATACAACGTTGTAGATGAGAACAATGTTATAAATATGTTTATTTGTAAGTTTGATCATGACGTATTAAATACAAATTATGTGCACCATCTGTCAAAAGTAGAGATTTCGCATCTAATTTCAATCACGACCATACACCACAATGTAGGGTAACCAGCGAGGTGTGTGCGTGTATGTGTGAAACTTATAAAAAGAAGCACGATACATGCGTGTGTCCCCAAACACCAGTCTTTTCGCACACAAAAAGGCAATTTAAACAGTCATGACATATTTAACAGCATTATTTTGAACGATGTTATTAATAGAATGAAAGTGAACACATTGAGATAGTTTGACCACATGGGGAGAATGGGGAGAATATATTGCAGGCAGGAATGGAATGAGAGGTCGGGGCCGCCCAAGGAAGGATGGCACGTCCATGTGAACGGTATTTTGAAAGACAGGAATGGAAATGTTAGAAGCGTGAACAACAGACGAACATGTATAAGACGATGTATGAATGTTGACGAGGCGATGAATGTGTGTCAAGATAGAAGTAAGTGGCGTCTGTTTCTCTCTGCCTACCCCGTGAAGGACATTGCGTGATGGTATGTAGGTATGTATGTATGTATGTTATTTTGAACGCACGGCCTTAACGCCATACGTCTAATTCAATACATTTTTAAAAGGCTTTTAATATTTTTACATTTTATATACATTTATATACATTATATGTCTTGAAATGACGGATCTCACTCATGTCCTAATATCAACCTACAATTTACCAACCAACACATGCACATACAAAGCGCATGGACTAAATTTTGACCGAATACTTTCACAGTTACTCATTTTGAATAGGTATTGACTCGGAATACCGCCTATAGTGATGCAATATATTCAAATACCTAAAACTTAAAATATATTTGATTTGTTTTTTTTTTTTAATGCTGATTATATCATGGACTGACATGGTCAGTAACACCGAGGTACTACATAGAGCCAACACAAATAGATAATTATTCAACAATGTTAAGTTCGGTAAAGTGTTGTACCTACATCGCCATATTCTGAGAGGTGAAAAATATACCGTCCTTCAGCTTGTCACGAAGGAAAATATTGATGGTCGTAGAGGGGTCGGAAGAGGGTTAAATACATCGGGAATTGACCGGTATGAGAACTGTGGAGGAGCTGTTTTGTACTGCACAGGACAGGGAGACTTCCTCTATGGTGACGTCAACATCGGGGGACCTGACAAAATACGAGAAGAAGAAGAGATGTTATTATAACGAAAAGAAAAAAAAATAACATTTGTTGCTAAAATGCTGATACATTTCATGGTTTGAGAGATGCAAACGCCAGCTGATAAGACCAAGTGTGAACGATATAAGTCTCATTACTTTTTATATGTCGGATACAATTCGTTTTTACTACACAATTTAACAAGTTAAAACTAAATATATTCACGGCTTTTATTCCATGGAAAAATAATATTTCCACTTTGTTTCTTTCGAGGCGTAATTGATCACTACAATCTTCATTTCTTCGGTAAAATTTATAAGTTCAAGAAAAATAAATTTATCCTTTATTTGAGTCCCTTAAAAGAACGGCTAGACAATGCGACGTATAACAGGTACTCGCAGTTTCTGAATAAAGATGTTTTGATAAAATGTACGTCGAAGGACTTAGTGTCTATCTGAGATCTGACGTGGAACAGGTTTAAAATCTCTCAATACAATTTCAGGGAATTGTTCAGGTAAGATTTTACCTTGTAATGGTTGTTAAATAAACTCTCTTCTTTATTATAGGTAAAACAAACATAGAAGACTATAATATGATGCTCCTTTATCGATTGACATGGATTTTGAGACTCAAGGCAGACATGAGCTAATTATTCCAATCTCTTGTCAAATAGGAGATAAAACATTAGAAATATGTACTCTAATACATATCTACTTTGTCAATTAACTAGCATCAAAACGCATTTTTCATTTTAATGATAATCAATCAAGCGAATGAATGCAAATATTTGCAATCACATAACATACTTTTGTGGAACGTTTTGACAATTCGCAGGAGTCAAATTTACCAATATTCGGCCAATTTATTAAATGTGAATGATTTTACATAGCTATATTGCAAATCATATCAAGGACAAGTGTAACATGACGACTTGATGATGAGAAGAGCATAGATATCTGCTTTCGTGGCTCAGATGGTTCAATATCTGACTGCTGAGCAAAAGGTCCCGGGATCGATTCCCGTCGGAGACACAGTTTTTAACTGTGTGTGACGATAAATAATATCATAAGTCTCCAGAATTTGGCAAATTTTTTTAGAGCGTTTTTAATCAATATTTGATAAAGTGCTTAAGTTGCTGGAAATGTAAATAAATAAATTATCAATGTCGATAAAATTTTGACGGTTTGATAGTGGAGCAACAAATCGACCGATCCGTATAAGAAGATGAGTTTTGAAATGCATAAGAACTCAAACGCTACGATTTATTAACGTTTCTTGACACGTCTAAACTAAAGGAAACATTTAAATATGTTTCAAAGAATTGTTTTGTTTTTTGACTACACGGTCTCCGGGGTTGCATCATGGATATCATTCCACCCTCTCCGGACATCTCCTCGTCAGACACTCCTCCTTCTCCGGACATCTCCTCGTCAGACACTCCTCCACCAGGTGTTAAGGCTCCACAGTCACACTCTTATGATATCTCTCTTGCTCCATTTCCACATGAGGTGATTGCAATATCCCTGTCCTGTGCGGATTCCGTTTTGCTTCACCCAGACTTTATGGGAAAGGTTGAAGCCCAGAACCTTCAAGGCTATAAAAGTAAAAAGGCATGAGGTGACCGCCAATGATATGAGGAAGTTCCTACAGAGTCAAGAGCTGGTTATAATAAGAATAAAAAATTAACTTAAATGAAATTTTCAACCATCTTTTGTTGGTTTATTTTAGGATGATGTAAATCAATAAAGTGGAAGGTACTAAGATAGAGAGAGTCTCCTCCTTCGACACAATTTGCGTTTGGGATTTCGCGATCCTTACAAATAAGGTAACTAGATTACCGCGTTATAGGCGCCTCCGATATGACCCATAAACCTAAAGACTTTATTGAACTTTGAACAAATAAAGCCCTCATTCGTGGAGGATATTTGCAAAACCTTTCAAACAAAACCCTTTAATAAGTCTTGGTAAAATTGCAAAACTATCGGATATTATAAATCGTATTACGCCTTTCGTTTGTTTTTTGTTAAAATGAATTGTGTATAAGTGAATTATAATATTGTTATATTGTCAAGTTATTCTGTCTATTGAAATTAATTTACGGCTCAAAAAATGCTACAATGAAAATATAAAAAAGTTAAAAAATGAAAACGATATTCGTATATAGATATTTATTTATATCAAATCACTTTTTGAAGTCGGTACCAAACACAGGTACCCTACGATCAATGAAGGGCGTTTCATAAAATATTTTTTTTAGTTTAAACGTTTTGTAATATTGGAGATAAGAGTTTTCAACCAGGAAAATCATCAAAATTAAAAGGGTACGTATGTATGTTTAATAAAAAAATGGTCTTTTCTGAGTATCCTTGGGTTATATTTTTTGTATTTTATTATGTGTTATGTATATCAACCAACAGATGTTGCAAAATGTTATTTTGTAAAGGTGGAAAAAAATTCACAAATTCAATTTTTTCATAGTTGTTTTGTTGAATTTATTTTGCACACGCGTTGGGCAAAATATCCAACTCTTGTTTTCCTATTACTAATTTTAGAAAACATTAACACACGTCTACCTTATTTGAATGCCCTATTTCCTGTTCATCTTTGACACAATATTAGCAAATTTCAAAGAACTGATTTAATGAAAATAATTATTATTAAGAGTAGGTATACATAAAAACTCCAAAGGTTCCTCTTATTTGCTCATCACGAATTTTTATCAAACCTATAAGGTTATTTATTTCATTATGTTTTATCTTATTTCATTTAACTATTTACTTTTTGCCATAAAATTGTGCTGCTTTTGATTACTCTAGGGCAATATCAAAAATAAAGAGTATTACGCCTACATCCAATTTGAATAATGAAGGTCCACTTCTTGAATAGTAGGTACCTACAGCGTTCTTACATATCAATATCGATTACAGACCAAGAATCTAAGATCGATTCATTTTATTTAAATAAAAGATATTAGTTTTATCAGATATTATGTCAACTAGTCCATATTATTAAGATTAGGTACAGATAACTCATATATGTCAGATTTATCCTAAACTTTCAGAGCTTCTTAATGCACAAGAATGTAACATTCTGCATGTAACACTCTTCAAGGCTTAGAATGGTGCCTTCACTCTCTTCTGTTATCATCGTATTCGGGTGTCCCATTAGAGCCAGGTAATCGAAAATGCAAGAGGAAAAATAACATTTCACATAGTTCAGCAATGAAGTTCACGATTACTCAGAATATATTGCCTTTTTATGTGGACGAGACTAGTGTGTGGGGATGCACTCTTGTGTTTTGATTACACAAACTCACACCTATCGATCCCCCATATTGAGGGATATACCGTGATGGTATAAAAACTGTTTATTAAACAGTGACCTTTTTTGTTTATATAAATTTATATTAAATAATAGGTCGGAACACGAACAAGAAAAAGATTCAAGAAAAAATTCTCGGGAGAGAAAATAGTTGTTTCCTCTTTTCGAGACATTTATAGACAGTAGGTAGATGTTTCTCAAACTCCAAATTATTTTAATAGACTGAATTTCTGATGGTTATAAATTACGAGTTCCCTTCTGCGTTTCTTGGGGCGACACTTAAATAAATAAAAGGCTTTTTTATTAGGCCTTCAAGTTCCTCCCCTGTTTCTCAAAATAATAAAAATCCAAATGCTATGTTGATTGAACCGCGCAGAGTTATTAGTGAAGACTAGTTTTGAGGCAAACGCAACCATCTCTGTAACCATCAAGCGGAGATACTTAAGTAATCTACTTAACATAGCTTCCTTACCATAAAATAAACAAGTCGGCTCAGAAGAAAGTGGTTTTGAAGAAACTTTAAAAATGGCATTAAGACCGAATTGTATTTTGATTTAATAGCAAAAAGGCCAGTTTTCCTGAACAAATAAACAGTAAAAACAACGATACAACGTCTAAAAACCTATCTAAGTAGGAATTAATATTCTATAGTGTATTTTGAAAATCTTTTCTCCAGATCCCATAAATTATTCGTCTTTGAAATAAAGAAGAGTTTATTTTAACATCTATTCTATCGGGTAGGTTTTTAGATTATTTTTCTTGTAAAATTAGTACTAGTAATAAAACATTCATTCATTCATTCATACCATCACGGCATATCCCACAATGTGGGGTAACCAGCGAAAGGTGTGCGGGTGTGCATTGCCTTATAAAAGGGAGAACAACACATCTATGTATACCCACACACCAGTCTCGTTTCATCAAAAAAGGTACTACATTCAGAATGGGTGGTGAACCTCATTGCTGAACTATGTGAGATGTTATTGTTGCCTGTTGTATTTTCGATTACCCGGCTCTTACGGGACACTCGAAATCAATGATTTAAAAGAATGGAAGCACTATTCTAAGCCGGTGCCTCACAGCTTATAAAACCCGTTTTTAATTATTTGTTATAATTAACCAAAAAAGTATAAGGCCTGCAAACTAATTTTTACTTAAAACGAAACAAAATATGAAGACCTAAAAAGGTTTTAATATCTTTTATTTTTTAATTAATTTCATTGTTTAAAAATCATGAACCTTCACGAAAAAATATTGTATGTCACAGATTTGGTGATATACAATATTTGTTCGTGATTCATGCATTAAAGGTAATAATAAGTATGCATATTTGTGCAACTACATCCCGTATATGATTCTTTAATATCGCCATAGCAAATGATTTCAATTTCATACCTCAAATTATATTGTTGGAAAGGATGTTTGCACACACACACATAAAACTTTGCATTTGCAAAGATATTATATTGCTATACCGGCCTATGTTTTTATTTTATAGGAAACGGAAAGGAGCTTTCAGCCGAATATTATTTGAACCATATATAAGCTTCTGATTCGTGAAATATGTATTTTATAATATTTATGTTTCATAAACAAACACAGTAAATAGGTAGGTATATGGATCTGATATGTTGTATGTATCTATAATATATAAGACTTGACACAAGCGAGAGAAATGGCAAATTATTTAAGGAACTGTTGTGCAAAACTGTTATTATGTATTTTCCGCTAGCTTTGTGAACATATTTTGGAAACAGCTCTCAGCGCAACGATATTTGGACAGTTTGCCGTCTCAAATTAAAAATGAAAAATCATATAACTCATTCTATGGGTAATGAGTGTACGAAATAAACCACCGCGACATAGTGGGAAGTGTTTTAACTTTTGTGTTGGTATCCTGGGTCAATTCCTAGTAAATTTTATATAACATACGAAGGTAAGGTGGTAATAAACTTGTGACATACATGGGGTGCTATAAAGTACATATTTATGAATATAAAATAAATTCATAAGTCACACAGATAAATATCACAGAAACAGCAAATTCAAAATATTATCAGCTGAGTTCTATTGTTACTTTATTTTAGCGCGTTAATACACGCGTGTGTCGTGCTTCCTTTTATAAGGTTGTGCACGCCCGCACACCTGTCGCTGGTTACCCCCATAAAAAATACGTTCATAAAAAATCTCTCTGGAATTAAATTTTTTTATTTCGCTATCGGCAGTTCAAAGTTACAACAAATGTAAGATAGTAAAATGTAAGACGCCTTGTTCATCTAATTATAATTTGTCCATAGACAAAATTCTTACTTTTATTCTGATTGAAGGCCGCTTGAAGGTTCGATTGTACAGAGTTTTCTGCTGCATGTGATGTGGACCAAACTGTTATAATAACCTATTATGACTCGTGAGCTATGAGTTGTGGTTGATCGACTGTCCCAGATGCAAACACGACGACATCCTCTCTTTGCTTTGTAGGTATAGGGCCCATAATACAAAAACGAATCCAGGCCATATTAACACCCGCACTAAAATAAATAACATTTACTCTGACTACCGAACCTAACAAGGATAGGGGATGGGAACGTGGAGCAGAGGACGAGGGGGGGAATGTTTTCAAATAACTTTTTGTTTTGTCTTTTCTGTGCCATTTTTCCGGTTTCTCATTATTTTCAGTTGGGTTTTGCCAGGATTAAATTGAAATTAGTAACACGCGAGCGTTGTCAAGGACCTTATTAAAAAATATTATATTACTAACTACTACTTCGCCGTTGTTTCTCGGAGTAAATTCACATTCACGTGTCTCTGATACGACATAAACTACTATACCCGCATTTAACTTGTTAAATAATAACTCAACTGGAAAATAATCTTAATTGTTCGGTATTGAGGTGACGCGCGGTATTATATTTAACAATTTTTACCAGGCATTGGTGCAAAAAGTCTCAAAACGAAAAAAAAAACTCTATCAAATTTATAAAAATCAGCTGCTGGGAGTTTTCCCACTTCATAGCGCAGATTTGGTTATTTTGGGACATAGTTTCCAGCAAATAATTTGAGAATTTCCGTTATAAGGGGGGTGGTTAGCGCATATACCAACCAAGCAAAAATAACACAATCGCGCTCTGCGCTCCCCACGTAACGTACTCGAGTTATTTGCCGCTTACTGTAGCGATATGATATATTTATACAAAAAGAGTAATTGATTAAAGACACCATCTTTAGTCATTTATTTTTATATTTAAAGGTTACATACGGTTTTTTAAGATAAACATAAATTAAAAAAAAAATAACTAAAAAAAATAATAAAAAATAACTACAAAAACTAAGATTGTAACGCCAATTACTATGATTCGGTCATACAATAAAAATATAATAATACACAATAATATATAACTATATATATAAATATATACCCATTATAACTATATATAATACACAATAATATATAACTATATATAAATATATATCCATTATATCTATATATTATAACTATATATAATACAAAATAATATATAACTATATATAATTATATACCCATAACATACATATATTTGTATAAAAAAAGAAGGATAATTTCCGTGGGTATATACATACAAATTGACAAAATATAAAAACCTTAGAAGGAAAAGAAACAAAAAAATCAATAAACCGGTTAAGTACCAGTGATCTCGTTTGAGATCATTTGGGGAAAAATTAAAAAAAAAATGCGCAAATATCTTAATATTATTTTACATGCTACATTTTAAAAAGGTTTATTTTCATCATCTATGGTCTATGGATGACATTTAGCCAGTGATGCTATCTTGAATCTAGAGAAAGTTGACACTGTTCGGACGTTGTTTGAAATTTTGAAATAAAAATTTATACAAAAGATAATTCTTTACTTTTTTCTAAATGTATTTTCTTTTATGAATGTAAAATATTTAAGTATCTTTTTATAGTTTTATAAAAAATGAAGAGTACATGTGAGTGATCAATACCGTTGGGACAATACCAAAGATATAATATACAGTATTATGCATACATTGTCATCTTTGTACTTCTCTTATTACCAATAGATACTCGAAATAGAGTAAACATATAAATAGATGCATACAAGCAAGGAGGTTTGGGACACGACAATGGATAGGAATATAAAGGGAAAATTAGGAATATAAAATCAATCACTGAGAAAGCCTGAGGATAAGAATGAGAGAAATGTTTATATGAGTGGTTTTGCGTACCTTTTTGGGTGCCAATGTATTTATAGTATATGTGCCAATACGTTCTCCTATAATATTGCAACTTCATCCTTATTGAGATGTTAAAAATTTGTCATACAAGAGGTAATAATATCTTATTAACTCTACTACAAATATTCGAGTATTGGGAGTCTGCACTGCAAATGTCAGCTGATTATATTTTAGTTTAATTTTAGCAGTATCGTGTATTTTACTATTGTCTTGCTCACGATGCAAAAGATGTGATCAAATTACAATCAAAATCTTTTATTTTTAAGACGTAGAAGTCATTGTGTCCATTTTGATTATAAAAAAATAATATTGTGAGGATGCGCAGCTGAACAAACTCAACCTGACCAGATAATATTATGTAAGCCCCATAACGCCTTCAAAATTTAGAATTGATTTTATGGTGGACTGGTCATAATCGAAACATTTATTTTGACGTTACTCTGTGGCAAAAAGTTTTAAAGTATTGTTACATTTTATAATAGGTGGGTAAGGGATTGCAAGAGTATAAAAAGAATACCACGATGAGATGTAATTATTTAAGTTGGAAAATAAATGTTTGAAAGTTTGGCAAAGAAAGCTCAATCCTTCAGTTGCAAAACTTCCCCGTGACTTATAACCACCCGCCCAAGTTGGTCAAATGAATACAAAGTTTTTTAATAAACGAAGAAATTCCGGGTGTAATTTTAAGGGGTGAAAAGTAACTTAACAATGAAATCGAAGACATTTCATATTATTCAACGTAACAAAGAAATTATTACGATTTACACTTTGGACGAAACAAAAAAAAATCAAGATAAATGAATTGGCCACGATTTAAAAGTTAAACATTTTAAAAGTATTCGGAAGGAAGGATTAAGAGAAAAAGAAAAGAAAGGTCAAGGTAGAACGAGAATAATTTATTTAAAAAAACACGGAAGTTTTGAAGAAGTTATTTATATTTGTGGGTAAGTTTTATGTGAGCCTTTTTTATATTTGTAAATAATTATTAATGTAACTACCATTATTTTTTGTTATTATGAGTATTTTTTTATTTTTCTATACTTACCTACATGTTTTGTTTTGTTTTCTTTTTCTTTTATAGATTTACATACATGTACTTGAAATGCTTTTTTATCGAAAATTTATTTTTGGATAGGTAATTAATATTTGTAAATGCTCTGATGAGCGTTAAATAAAATCTAATAAATATTAAGAGACATAACATGAATGAGAATTTCTAAAAAAAATGTGATTATTTTTTGTGAACAATACAAATATTTCCATTGACTAATCAAGTGTACTTTAATCTCATAAACGATGTTGTTAACTGCACTATAAATAAACTTATAGTTTGATTATCCCACAATGAATTTCCCATTGTCCATGAGCCCATTTCTTAGGCAACGGTTACACGCAAGGTTTTTACTGTGATCCGCCAATAAATACTGATGTATCGTGGTATTCATTGAACGCGTAGTCTAGATTATTGATGGATGTCAATATTTATTCGTGGATTTCTAGATTTCTTAATTCCGCATTGATGACCCTTCGGATTGTGATAAATATTGACTGCGTAATCTCGCGTCAATATATTTATCACGTCAGTACTGGTCAGTACGCATTATAGCGATAGAGGCAGACGGCTTTTTGGATCTCACAGAGGCAGAAGCGCCCTCATTGTGCCCGTCTAGCGCCCTCTTGCCTAGTGGTCAGGAAGTTTTAAGAGAGTTTATCCTAAATTTATAAGTACTACCGGAGGTATGGGATAGTTCCTCAAAAGATTACAAAAATGTATTAAAAAAAGGAGAAATAAATAATAATAAAAAAGCATATTTCAGGCATTCGATAATAATTCTCGTAATCATCCATTTCGGCATGTTTTTTAATTTCACCAATTACATTTAATGGGTGAACCTTTCTCTTTGTTGTAACCAATTTTTTGACCATCGCTGTCTTTTTACTTTTTTTTAAACCACTTGCTAAAATAATTGTCATATAGGATTTAATTTTTAGCTCTGTTTCCATTTTAACGTGTATTCAGAAAGAAACTGGACACAATACTGACGTAATAAATACTTTGTGTGTAAGCTGATGTAACAATCCATCAATGAAAACAGACAAATATTGAATTGATGGATCACAGTAAAAACCTTACGTGTAACTGTCGCCTTATATATTCATTTTTCAAACTAAGACAAAAGACTTTTATGTAATTTAGCGCTTGCTCAACTTTTACCAATCATATATTATTATTATTGATTTCCCTTGTCAATCCTAATTTTGAATATTCTATATATGCTCAAGGGTAAAATTACACTGTTTGAAAATAAGCCGGGAACACAATCGCTATCTATGGAAAGATATTGAAACTTATTTCTAAATGTGCCACAAATTCAACTCCGATTATACTTATAATATAACTGAGTATAAAGTGTTGAGTTATAAATAATGTCCTGCTTATAATTAAGAACCGATAATGGTTCCTAAACCACCCCTAATGGCGGCGAAATTCGGGGGATAACTCGATTGAAGCCGTCACTTGAGCGGCGTACATATATAAATATATAATATACGATAGCTTTAAAATATTGTAAGTTGGTTTCAGCAATTGCTCTAGTTCTCATCCACCTACCAACCCCTCTGCTATTGTTTTGTAACGCCTCCCCCCTGTTTGGCCCAGTTGACGAACATCCCCAATGGTCTGTGAGTGCACGTTAACAGGGTTGGCAAATTGGTCGACCGCCAATACCATAGTTAGTTTGTTCGATAATTAGTTTATCAATTTAGAAGCCATCACACGGTCCAGATACAACTTTGCAATTTGCAAACTTGTAAAATTTCCGTATAGTTATAATAATATCGATTTTCAATTTAATCACTCATGAGGATATACAATAATTAATCCCGGAACGCAAAACAACCCTTTATATTACGCGGCGATAAATATTTGATAAGCCGTGGAACATCTGCTTATAAAATAACACGAATAAAATTCCAATACTACGTATATATCTGAAAATCCTAAAGTTTTTGTGTGAAAAAAGAGTGGACACACATTTCATTTGATAATTTTATCTGAAAACATGAACTTTCCCCGTCCTTTCCCAATCATTTTTTGCCATGAACAATTTTTATTTTATTGTAATATTTATAATAGGATTACTGGTTTAATAACGCTATTATAGACCTGGAGACTCTTCGCGATATGGACTTTGGAGACAGAAATGCTCCCAGTGCCGCTGCTTCTCTTGTGCCAATTGGAATTCGGGACATTATCTTTATGCGTAAAATATTAGGCCCAACACCAGGAATTGTGGCAGGTACCTGGAGACCACGAAGCAATGAGGAAATTCGTGCATTGACAGGACAACCTTTAATCACCAGCGAAATCAGGTCCAGAATATTAGCCTGGATTGGAAATGTTGTCAGATCAGGGAAAGAAAAAGCCACAAAACGTATCCTGCAAAATAACCTGGTGGGTAAGAGACCACTGGGAAGACCAAGGCAGGGATTCTTGGACAATGTTACCCGAGATCTGAACGTGCTGTATGCTTGTGATGACTGGGAGTCCACTGCAGCTGACAGGAAGGCTTGGAAAGCTATTGTTCAGGAGGCTAAAGCTCTACCGGAGTTGAGTAAGTAAGTATTTATAATAGGATTATTGAAATACCCCCATTAAAAGATGGTCTGACGACGTTGAAGTGGCCGGTAAAACCTGGATGCGGAGGGGACAGAACAGTGATCTGGTTGGTTGTAAAAAAACAGCCAAGTGGCAATAAGTTTCAGCTTCTCGGAATAGCAAAATAACATATGACACCGACTTAGAATAGTGCTTCCACTCTTTTAGATTATCGTTGTATACAATAGGCAAATTAACATATCACAAATTTCAGCAATGAGGTTAATTACCCATTCTTAATGTTTTTTTAGGTGAGACGATCCTAGTCTGTGGGAATACACGCACGTGTCGTGCTTCATTTTATAAGGTATTGCAAACCCGCACACCTGTCGCTGGTTAACCCACATTGTGGGCTGTCGCAAATCTGAAAGACCCCAGAGGAGATGGGCTGTCAATATTGTCCAAATGATTGGAAAGCAGTGGGTTCCTGTTGCTCGAGATCGGAAAGCAGTGGGTTCCTGTTGCTCGAGATCGGAAAGCAGTTGGTTCCTGTTGCTCGTTGTCGGAAAGTGCGGAAGAGTTTTGAAGAGATCCAGCAGTGGAGAGAAGAGGGCTAGCAGAAAGTAAGTAATATTTTTCAATAATAATTCTCTCAGATGAATTCTACCACACACTTTGAGAACCAATGCAATGCTTGAAAAGGAGATATAGGTATGTAACATATTATAAGCTAAGCTATTTAACGATAACGTGATATTATAACGTTATTGATTATAAGGATTTGAAAGTTTTAACGATTATGTAAAACAAAACTTTTCTATTAGGTAAATTACTAAATACACAAAGCGTAATAATAATAATAATATTTTATCATCTATTACCATTCAGAGTAAACTAATAATTAATTAATTTCAAAGGATTAGTATTTTGCGAAAAACCTTTTCAACCACATACATTATACTATTTAAGCAACTTAAATTTGTTTTACGATGTTTTAAATATATAATTCGTTGTATATTAAATAAAGATATAAATAAATTAGTTTTTATTCAGCATTACTATACAATATTGGAGTGCACATACGTACTTACATATATATATTAATTATTATTAATTTAATAATACTATTTTAAGTAACTAATACTGTCGGCCTTCATGGCTCATTTTATTAAGTATCGGACTGCTGATCCAAAGGTCCCGGATTCGATTCCCGGTGGCGACACAGTTTTTAATTGTGTTTTCAGTCTGGATCTGTGAAACGATTAATATCGTATTTCTCCAGAATGTGGCAACTTGTTATTGGGTGCGTGTTAAATTAATATTTGACACAGTACCTGTTAGTTGCCCAAAAAGCAATATTAAATAAATAACATGGGTACGTTTGGCTATTCAATTCTTATCCTGTAAAATAAGAAAAAAATGATACTGAGTGTTTGCTTATATTCACGTAGAGCTGAGTTAGGTGTTGGCCACAGCCCAGTTGTTTATGCTGGGTGTATTTTTCTTATTTTTCCTATGTTTTTTTTTTTTTGAAAATCCTTCTTATCTTAAAATTGTAATATGTAAATGGATTACTGATATTTTTGAAAGAAATATATTTCATCTTTCATATATTTATACTGCGTATCAAAAGAAAGCATATCATATTTAACACGTCCCTACGCCATAAATGGCGAATTAACTGTCGAAAATCAATTATTTTTTTTCCAACTTAACAGAGTTCCTAGAATTGCTTTGAGAATTGAATAGAGCTGCTGCGAATTGAATACAGGACGCCGGCAAATAGTTCAAACGATTTACCACAATGTATTCAATTCTCTGGCTGGTTAGTTGAACCACAATACTCCACTTTAAATTGAAGACCGAAATGGGTATGTTATAGTTGAATGATTAAAATGCTATATTAGAGATCCTTGGAGGTTTACGGTAGGTGATTCCTGGTTTGTTCAGTTTTAGTGCAAATGCCATAACCTTCCTTTCCCTCTTTTAGTCCTTTTTCTTAGTGTACCTAATTTTTTTTATAGTAATTGTTTTATACTGTGCAGCTTAAAAAAATAATGTAATATCCGCAAACAAAATTGGTGCATGATATATAGATTTTTACATTGAATTGAGTTGTAATAATTGTTTGTATGACTCTATGTTTGATAGGTTTAAATAAAAAAAAAATAAAAAAAAGAAGATTGATTGTAAATAGTTTGGATGTGACCCAAAACGTAAGTACCTATCCTCGTCAGGTGAGGATCTCGAACGTAATCTTTGCGAATCAAATAACAGCCCTGAATTTGTCCAAGCTCTATGGTCACAAAAGTGGGAGGTATGCAGTAATTCAGCTGTAGAGAATGTTGGAAGTGCCGGATGGATGCAGGAGGGTGGCGTTATAGGGAGGGGTTGGGGGACTCAGATGAATTTGGACAATTTCTATTTGGTCTGATGAGAAATGAAAATCCGAGTCTCTGAAAAGTATATATCTGAATTTAGCCACAGCCGACTGAGCCCCGTCACCTCAGACGTTCATTTTAATTAGAACAAGAATTGAGGGAATATTGTTTGGTTAGAATTGGAAATTATATTTTCCTCTCGTAATATAAACTTACCAGTAGGTACCTACATACATTATAGACTGAGGGAATTAAAGATATTTGATTCTTTCATGATTTGTTACATTTAAATGAATACTTTAAATACATACACACTACCTAGCCTAATCCCTCGTGGTGTAGGCAGAGAAAACCACGAACCCAATAACAAGTTGCCACGATCTGGAGACTTGATCTTTATCGTCTCACAGATCCATTTCAAATCTGTGTCTCTTCTAGTTTTATTAATTTATTTATTTCTTTCTTTTTTTTATTTATTCATCCATTAATTCTTTCATTCATTCATTCATTCATTCATTCATTCATTCATTCATTCATTCATTCATTCATTCATTCATTCATTCATTCATTCATTCATTCATTCATTCATTCATTCATTCATTCATTCATTCATTCATTCATTCATTCATTCATTCATTCATTCATTCATTCATTCATTCATTCATTCATTCATTCATTCATTCATTCATTCATTCATTCATTCATTCATTCATTCATTCATTCATTCATTCATTCATTCATTCATTCATTCATTCATTCATTCATTCATTCATCCATTCATTCATTCATCCATTCATCTATTCATCCATTCATCCATGCATCCATTCATCCATTCATCCATTCATCCATTCATCCATTCATCCATTCATCCATTCATCCATTCATCCATTCATCCATTCATCCATTCATCCATTCATCCATTCATCCATTCATCCATTCATCCATTCATCCATTCATCCATTCGTCCATTCATTTATTCATTCGTTCATCTATTCATCCATTCTTTCATTCATATATTCATTCATTGATTAATTTATATATATTTTTTACAAAATGAACATTGTTTTGACCAGTGCCTGCATTACTAGGAAATATATCCCGTGATGAGAAAGGTACTATAAAAAAGTCTTGATTTAGCTTACACCAAAATAATAATACATTTGTTACAGCTATGTAACAAAAAATATAACAAAATATTTTGTTTTATTAGGTACCTATACCTGAACTCCAAATGAATTCCTGAATAAAATTCAGCATAGTAATGATGAAAAGGAAGTTTCATTATTTATATGTCGAAGAGGCTTCTCAAGATAAGCGAAGTTATTCTTATTAGCTTTGAGAGAAATGATTTTAATTTGAGGCTAAGGATTAATCTGAACATCCTCTTAAGAAAATCCCACCATCCGCACTGCAAATACACTTGGATTTACCAAGAGCCATATCATGCTGCCAGGGGGAATGAACCAAAGACGAGGGAACCCAAAATACGATAAAAAATTACGATTCTTCATTTTCTGTCCTGTTCACGGCTCTTGATCCTGGGATTTAGATGGCCACTTTTTCTTCCATCTCTGTGATTTTTAAACGTTTCTATTATTAATAATTATTATATGAAATATTTTCTATATATTTAAGAAAAACACATCACTACATTAGTATGGCTTTTTAAAGAACTAGAAAACTTCAAAAATCTTCTGTTTTTTTTTTCAAGATAACCCAGTTATAACAGTAAAAATACAGTTTTATTAAAAACTGAAACGGATTAAAAATTATCTTAAAAAATGTTAACAGTGATATTTTAACTTTTAATGAATTTGCATATATCATTTATTATGCATATTATATAGTATGCAGATAAAACCGAGTAATTGAAGACAAATTGAAGAACACAAAATTTATATTGGTTATTTGTTTCGCCAGCCAATTGTTGCTTATATTTTAGCTACGGCAGAGAGCATCTTCATTAAACTCCAAACTGCTTTATTGAAACAGGGTTGTCACTTATATTAATTTTAATTGTAAAACTACATTTATCATTTACATTTTTTTAAACGACACTAGAAATAAAGTTGAAATATTAAAAGAACAACAAAATATAGAAATGAACTCATATTATGTCGGATATAAAAAGTCATAAAAAATGCCTGGGAATGCATGTTTGTGTTACATTTTCCAAAAATACTTACCAAGACATTATGGAGATATTATATGCAGTTGGTTTATGTGTCAAAAAGGATCTCACCTGAAACAAAAAAAACGACTAAATCAGTTTTCTGTGTAATTGCATCCATACACATTTTTATATTACTTTGTTACATGTATATTACTGTTATTTGTTTAATTTATTATATTCATTTATTCTTATTTTTCCTTCTTATTGTCTAGTTTAAATTTGTTATCATAAACTTATTCAATAACATGTTATGATATACTTGAAACAAAACAAAACAAAACTACATGTTATCATAAACTTATTCAATAACATGTTATGATATACTTGAAACAAAACTACATGTTATCATAAACTTATTCAATAACATGTTATGATATACTTGAAACAAAACTACATGTTATCATAAACTTATTCAATAACATGTTATGATATACTTGAAACAAAACAAAACAAAACTACATGTTATCATAAACTTGAAATAATATGTAAAAAAAAACAAATAAAACAACATGCGCCAAATTGCATACGCGTTCCGTTTATTGACATTTATCTGTACAGTGCGGCAACCTTAGCGAAACAAAATCAACCCCCTAGAAAACGTGTCATTTAGCTTAAGAAAAGAAACAGGTGAGATATGGAAGTGACAGTCAGTGGAAGTTACTCAATGTATGGAAGTGACAGTTGTCACGTGACTGGCAACTGTCACTTCCATACATTGAGTTATCTTTTCTTGTAGATATATAACAAATATAAAAAATACTTGGCATTAGTTTCATTGAAATAACCAAGTATTATTTTATAATCCTTATATATCTACATACAATGGAGTTCTATCAAGAATTGTCGATCGACAAACTAAACTTTTATTTACGTTATCTTTTCTTATTTCTTTTCTTGAGTTAAATGACACGTTGTCTAGGGGGGTAGAGTTGACAGAGAACATAATATATTATACCATTAACGAGAATAAATTAAACAGATCATGTCGTTTGAATCGACACTGCTTGAAAAAGGGATATGCATTAAAATTAATTTATATTTTTAATAAATAAAAATAAAAATAAAAACACTTGTTTAAAATTAATTCCACTATTTATTTGAGGACTACAACCTACGACCAACATTTTCAAGTAGGATATGCATTAGTAAAAAAAAAAAAAAAATTGTGACATCCCTGTCAAGGAACATTACAGAGGTTGTATTCTTATTAAAATGATCTCAAGCATAGGGATATAAGCAAGAGGAATGTACCGGGTAGGCAAGTAGCAGCGGTATAATATGTAACAAAACTTATGTACTTACTTAGGTGGTAGGTACACGGCATGGTGGGGCAAAATTATTTCACTATACCTAATACTAGCAGCAAGTTACTCCTTTTGATAATGTCGTCATTTTTAATTAAAAAGGACTCCGTCTTGAACAAAATATTAAATGAAGGATTACCTACATACTCAATGTTACAATTTCCTTCAACTTTCGCCATAACGTGGGATACTTAATTAAATACCTAGTTTAATATTAATAGACCTTCAGTCAACTATAAAATACGTATTAATATTAAAATATAATTTGGAATGATCAGATCGACGCTTGATTTTGAAAGGAAACAAGTCAAAATTTTTAACTTTTGATTTTAACGACTCAGATAGCATTTAAAATTTAGTGCTTCATAATGTATGAATGAAAGTATGTATTGATGAATGTATCTATGCAATGACATAAGTGTACGGAGCTCGGTTTTGTCTATGTGATTTTTTTTATTTATCTTAAAAGTGGCCAACGTACCTACAATAAAATTTTTAACAATTTAATAAAATGTAAATAACACAAGTGTTGTAACTTAAATCAGCCTACCTTTGATTTCTTGTTTCATATTTATTTAACTGCTGGTAATAAGAGAATGAATTATTCCTGTCTAATATGGCTCCTGAAAAGGGTCCAGGACATACAGAATATGTCCACGGACCTGATCCTTTCAAAATTATTGTATTTGGTAAGGCATCGGTACGGTGGCGACTTCTTCGCGGCGTTAGTATTTTTTTTACCTAAAAAGAACGTTGTAAGTCACAATTTAGTAAGCTTGAATAATAGACGGACATGTATAACAAGATACATGAATACAGAAGAGGCGATGGCTACGAGACAAGATAGAAAAAGTGGCGTTATGTTCTCTCTGCCTATCCCATTATGAACATCTATGGAGATCGCGATACCACTTCCAAGCCAGAGGCTTTATAGAACCCATTGGTCCTGTTCACCCCCGGACGCAGCCGCAACGTCGGACAACACAAAATATCCACTATCCATCGGGTTCAACCACTGCCCCCGAGAATCCAACCTCAAACGGCGGGGCAACCGCTCAAGATCGGCAGCAGGGGCAAGCCCCTAGGCACACCGATCGAACGGAAGGGCTTGTCCCCGCACCCCTCGGTCCTCTTGTTGACGTCCGAAGGCTTGGCGGGCTAACACCGGGGGCATCCGACGCAATCATCACCTGTCAGATTTGACGTCACAATTGTCAACACAGGATGTCTGACCCGACGTCTGCGCCGGCGGTGTGCCCGAACCTCACACAACATTCGCCACAGTTGAAGAGTCACCGCCGAGCGAGACTAAAGGCGTTCGTCCTGCTCTTCTCTAAGTACAGAATTGACGAGGGCACAACAGCGTCGGCCGCCCACCCCCGCCTTTACTGCCTAGGCCCTTAGAGCCGCAACCTAGGCCCTATATCCCATTATGAACAATGTGTGATGGCATGCTTGTTAATTGTGATTATTCGATTTTTAGTGGTCTCAACAATAATTTTTGAAATGCCCCATTATGGAAAGCACTCATCAAATATCTTAGAAATCATGGACTTGAATTTATTTAATAATTTGGTTGTTATAATTATTTTCATAATTAAAATACCAAAAGATCAATACACCTCTAAAAGCCCCTTAGGTATATAATATTAATTGAATATTTGGAAATGTTTATGGTTTGGGTTTAACATAATTCATAGTATGTTACATTACTAGAATATTATTTATATTATGGTATAACTAATATTTGATTTATTCAAATAAAGTGTCACCAAAACAACACAAAAAGAAATAGCGACAAGTGATATTTAGCAGCTTCTAAAATTTAAAATGGTCGATGTTTATGTAATCTGTATTTTTTAAAGAATGAATATGTCCTTGAAACGATTGCATATACATACATCCTCATACATTCCCTAAACTAAGCATTGCATTGATGCTTGTACTATTGGTGAACGAAATAGGTCGTGGCAGGATTCGAACTCCCGACCACTGGATTACTAACCCAGCGCGCTAACCGCTCTGCCGCCACTATAGTTTTTTTTTAAATTTCGACATACTTCAATGCATTTTTGATGAGTGTATTTTTATTGTATGAAAATTTCAAACAGTATAATAATACCTCGATTTTCCAGACCGTGAGAGCATTTTGAAAATTATATATATAAGGACAGATAAAATCATAGAGAAGAAATTAACGGATATCTATGGAAAACTAATCAGATCTAAGTTTATACCCTTTACACATATGATGTTAATATGAAGTCGATCGGACTTATAGTTTGGGCTGTAGAGAGGACACAAAAAGGATAATCCATACGGCGTACGCCATACATACAAACGCATCACGACGAAACTCACAGTGTGCACTCTCTACGTGATATCTGTTGAGAAATTGATGTAAAAAAATACGCTTAAAAATTGTGAAATCATGACTCTCCACTATTCCATAGTGTGGAGAATAAAAAGTCAAATGAAATTTTTGTTCGAATTCCTATGTCGATCATTCTCCCAGGATAGTCTACCTTCATCGGTCGATCGGACCTAATAACCAATGAAGAAGAAGAAGAATAAAGTTTAATCAATGAATACAGTTCCAGAAACCGTCCCGGTTAAACGCTCGACAGTACTATATTTACTCATCATTGGCGCTACAGCCCTGAGTACTGAATACAGTCCTCCAGAATTCTTCTCCAGCCGTCCCTGTCCTCCACCGCTCTCCTCCAATTTGCTATTCCGAACGCTCTTATGTCGTCTTCTGTAACGTCCAGCCATCTTAGCTTGGGCCTACCTCTCCTTCTTAAATGTATAAATAATTATAGATAAAAATAAGTGAAAAAAGGCCGATTTATCGCCATAAGCTTTTTACTTTCCGCTGCTTTGGTGTAATGAAGAATCATGATTTAAAATCAATTATTTTATCTTATATATATTTTTTTTATAAATCTGTTTGCATAGAATACAATCATAGAATACATACATACATAGAATAAATAAAAATAATACATTAATAATAATAATAATACATTCATACATACATAGAATACAATCTTCTCATGTCCTGTTAAATATCCTAACATAATCATAACACTACTCTGTGCCTTCATAACCTGAGAATCTCTACCACAGCTTGGTGCCATCCATCATTTCCACTACAATTATATGAGCTAAAATAACTGAGAGTTCGCGCTATATTTTTCTGATTATTTTTCTTTCCTTTTTCTTTTATGTGTAATGTGTATGTTTAATTATCTCTGTTAATTATTTTGCATTCAAAAACATGTAACCACAGGGCAAATTGAAAAAGTACTGCCTCAGAACAGACTTGTCTAGTGAGGCAGTAAATTTCGAAATAGGAACGATTGTACATTCTATGTTTATAAGAATTTTTTAAATATAGTTATTTTTTGTTATTGTAACATACCTATATAATTTCATTTAATTTCATTTCAGATACATGCTGTTTTATTATAACCTAGTTGGTTGGTACAAATCGCCTTATGGGAATATGCTCGTCATTGGTAAACAAAAAGATTTAACAAAAAGATAAATAAACAATATATTATGTACCATCCTACTTATATGTTAATACTTTTCTGTATAGGTACATTGTCTTATAATAATAAAGTCGATAAGAAAGAAATCCGAGTATATCATGTTACATTGAGCAATCTGCATCTCTTTACGGTTCCGGAGATAAATCAAAAAAGCCACCGCTGGCGAAACCCGAGTCATTGTCGAAACATTCTTCCACTTGAGCCAACAACAAAGGTGAGGAGTATCGTATCAGAGTCTCTTCCAAGAATTTTTTTCAAAGACTGCATGCAATTCATTCCTGGATTAAAACTTCTTTATATCAAACAACAAAGTACATAATATATTACTGTAATTGGTGTGCATTATGATGAATATTAATACTAGTAACATGTAACACATGTGATCCAACTGTCGACGTCCTGAGTCATTATATCGTTTATCCAGTTCCACACGGCTAGGCAATCCAATCCCGAAACAAAATTTCAAAATTAACTATATGTTAAAAATCATATTTATTTTTCAGTTCCTAATAAATAATATAATATAAATAATAATCCAACTGTCGATTTGTTCAGGAGAACTTTGTTCTCTTAACATATCGACAATGTATCAAGCCAGAATACGCGAGAATTGTATGGAGAGGTCTACTTTTTTCACGGCTTTTCCAACTTTGAAGTCAAAAAACACCAACTTAGAGGCTTCGCAGCATATATGTTCCATACACGGATTTACTCAGAATTCGGAGTAGAACATTTCGTGTGTCTGTGTGTGTGTGTGTGTGTGTCTGTGTGTGTGTGTCTGTGTGTCTGTGTGTGTGTGTGTGTGTCCCCCCCCTTATAACTTTTGATCCGCTCAATTTACAGAGCCCAAAATTTCAGAATATATAAAAAGTTACAGGCCTACAAAACTTTTATACTCAGAATTTTGAATTTTTGTTTCAGTCAGGGGTTATCAACTTTTTAATTTTTATTTTATTTTTCCATATATCTCAGAAACCATAAAAGCTAGAACGCTGAAAATTGGTACAAACATAGAAAAATAAAAAATCTCAAATCAATTTTTTTAAAAAAATTCCAGGGTTTCTCAAACATTTTTTATTAAGAAAAATATTTTTTTTATGATAAATTTATGAGTTCAACTGCCTATATTTCCAAAACTTATACAATTATCGAAAAAAGCCGAAACACCCCAACTAGATAATTTAATTTTCTATAAAAAATATCAACATTGTAGTAGAAGATCTCAATTTTTTTTAACAATTTTTTTAAAAATTGAATTTAGTGACGACATCGCTTCATACATTTTGTATGGCAGTCGCCTATACACAATATGTAAGAAGACTTAATAGTTTGATACTTCATCTCCAAACATACATACCATTATGCTATTTTCATATTCTGGGTAGGAAAAAAGGAACTTCCTCCATATTATCCTATCTTGACATACATACATACCTACATATGTTGTATAGAAAACAAAATATCTGAAAATATTCAATAATTTGTATTTATGGGTTTATAGTTTGGTACATATTCTTCAACTATACATACTATCGCTATCGACAGTTGGATCTCATGTGTTACATGCAACTAGTTTGGATATGTAATTTATATAGCGCCGTTTTTGTGAATATCTCACTTCAAGGACGCTGAAAATAAATTACGTTGTATCAGTTTGGCTCCGATAAGATTTTATTTTTATTTTAGTTTATTTTATTTAGCTTCTTGGGCAACTAAAAGACACTATGTCAAATAATCATTTAACACGCACCCAATAACAAGTTGCCACATTCTGAAGACTTACGATATAAATCGTCTCACAGATCCAGACTGAAAACACAATTAAAAACTGTGTCTCCACCGGGAATCAAAACCGGGATCCTTGGATCAGCAGCCAGATACCTAACCAACTGAGCCACGAAGGCCGAAATGGGTGCGTTTTGAATTTTTTACAAATAAAATTACAAGTACAATTCAATAAAAGACAATTAACATTCAAATTTATAACATGTTACCTACATATATCACTCAAAGAAATAATATCGCTGAAATCATTTTAAAGAAAATGTTCCGAATACATCATGAACTAAAATGTATCAAATGTTCGACATCGTAGTGTATAAGGTCGTTATTTATATAATTGTTTTTTTTTTCTCTTTTCTTTCCTTTTTCGCCAAAAATCCTAATTGTTTTATACATTTTATAAATTTTGTGCTGTCTTGATTTGATCTGAGACTCGACAGAATAAAGATATGACTGACAGATCATATCTATGCTCTGTCAGTTCAGTGTTCCCAAGTGATACTGTTTTTCAATTTTTTAATCTATGTATAGATACTTTTTAAAAATGCAAATATGTCTCCTGTGAAATATAATATGTTCACTGCTAGCCCTAGAACAGGTATACCTAGTTGGGCAGCAATTATCTATTTTTAATGAGTATTATGTAAATGGTGTGATAAAAAAAAAAAAATAAATAAATAAAAGTATCATTTTAACATACTTAATAAATAAGAATACAGTTGAAACTCCATCTTTTGCCTGTAAAAATGTTTTCTAAAGACTCTCGAGTTTTATTTTCTTCGTAAACGACACTGTTATACTGATCAAAACAGAAAAACTACTGAATATATCAGTAATACGCACAGAATAAGTTTGTAGGTTGTATGTATATTCCGGCGAATAACTTGAGAATGTTCGTCGTGGGGGGGCAATTTGCACATTGCGCAACCTATATGATTTCTCAAGTTATTTGCCAAAACTAATTAACTAATATACAATCTAGCTCGAATGAATAACGCATCTCAGGTTTGCAACTAGTCGTAAACTTATATGGAAAGTATTTTTAAGGGAAAAACTTACCCTCGGCGAGATATTCACGAAAACGGCGCTATTTTTTTTTTAATGAATATGTATGTCCTTGTCAAACAAGTACACATACATCATCCTACGTTCCCTAAAATAAGCATAAATGCTTGTGCTATAGGTGAACGAAATCGGTCAAGGCAGGATTCGAACTCGCGACAACTGGATTACTAACCTAATGCGCTAACCGCTCTTCCATCTACACTTTCTTATACACGAATAAAATAAAGTGGTTACACATCATGATTTAAAATATGTATGACAAGTAAAAAATACAATATACCTATTTATATTGTTACTACCCATATATTCGTAAAATACATACATAAGTCTTTACTTGAAAGTTTCAAAAGGATTATTATAAATCAAATTTGTAAAGGGAGGAAATAATTATGGTTTTCTTTCATTAAAATCTGTCTGCAGTCTTTAGCGACAATATTATTTTTACTGTTAGTTTTGGCAGAAGCGTCGTCGGAACATTTAAATGGGACATAATGAGTGTCCCCAAGCTTTTATTGCAACTGCCCGGGGCAAATGGCATCTTCTGTATAGTTTGGGACCTTCGGCGACAAAGAAGTAGTTGAAAAGTTATCAATTTGGGAGGGGGAGGAAGCTGGAGAACTTCCGGAGTGGCGCCCGTCGCCATCTTGCTCACTTCCGGTCTCTATCATAAAGGCGGCCCGCACTCTTTTGTTCCCCAAGAAATAAGAAATATTTGGGAGTAGACATATATATGTCACCAGTGGTCCATGGCCGGGTGATATATCCATTCTTTACTCTTTGCTTTCTGTATTCACTAGTTATAACCCGTCAAATATGACGGATTTAAATGTTATGTTTCCTAATAGATGGAATTTAATTCGTATATACTTAGTACCTACGTTGTTTTGTTATTTCCCGTATCATTCCATGCGCTCCGGATATTTGAACCGTATTATTTATTACAATGCGTCTCTCGCATTATTCAATTTAAAGAAATATTATCGCTTTTATATATTTTTTTCTTTTTTTTTTAAAAAGGATTAATGGCTATGCCCTAGTAACAATGTCGGATATGACATTTTGACGAAAATGTTTTTATAGCAAAAAATAAATTATTATGTATTTTATCTAAATACTATAAAAATAAAAACTTATAATTCACAAAATAACAACAGATCCGACATCTGCACTACGGAGTCCATATTATAGCAATGATGTACATAATATATTAAAATCCGATATTGTTATACGCGATCACCCTTGTAACATGATGTGCGTTCTACTAATGTTATTCGAAACTTCGATTGAAACTATAAAATGGATTTTTGATTTTTTAAATTATTTAAATAATTAAGTGAATGTAGAAGTAAATACTTTTTGACTGCTGGCATTAAAGCCGAAATAAAAGCCCGTTCAGTTGAAATGTACCTTAGAAGATGTCATGTGACGTTTGACGGCCGCTTCACAAATATCAGCTAAGCTGAAAATTTGGGATGGAAGCTTTTAAACCCAAACGACTTGCAAATCTTTTTTAAACACCCATGTTTCAATGAAATAGTGTCAATTTTTGTTGATTCTTGTCATGTTATAAAAATGGTAAGAAACACGTTTGAAAGAAAGAGACTCTTTTTTAACCGAAACAATGAAGGTATACGGTGGCAATTACTTGTCAGTCTTAATAAATTACAGCAGTGGGAAGGGCTCGTGTTTGCCAATAAATTGACAACACAGCACATTAGGTTTAGGAATCAAATCATGAAGGTGAAGCTAGCAACACAATTATTAAGCTTAAGCATGAGTGTTGCTAAAGCTTTGCCCTTGTGTAATTATTTAAAATTGACAGGTTTTAAAGATACTTCAGGCACGATTAAATTTATAAAAGTAATGAATAATAATATTTGATGTCCTGAATTCTCGTAAATATAAAACATATAATTTTAAACATCCTATTGAGGTTACAAATAAGGAGGAAATTTTTTAGCATCAGGGCGTATAAAAGAATTAAAATTCTTTGTTAAAAACAGAAGAGTAATAAAACGAAAAAATAGAGATACCCGAATCGTTATTAATATTAATAAAACGAGTTGAATCTGCCAATAAAACATGATTTTGGAGGCCATTATTTGTTTACAATCATTAAAAACACTCTATGAAAATATATGCGAAAAAAACAATTGGCTACAGTATATTTCGATATACAGATTGAACCAGGACCACAAAGAGCTTTTTTTTGGGTGTGTTTGGCAACATGGGGGTTTCGAAAATTCGAAATTGAGTTCTGCCCCCCTAGACGACGTGTCATTTAGCTCAAGAAAAGATCAAAGAACTCAATGTATGGATGTGATAGTTGCCAGTCATGTGACAACTATCACTTCCATGCATTGAGTTATCTTTTCTCGTTTCCTTTCTTGAGCTAAATGACACTTTGGCGTTGTCTAGGTGGGCTGATTTGAGTTATAAAAGTAAGGTTTCTGATATTTGAATTTCGCGATTGAGCGCCATCAACAGCATTACGCAAAATATACAGCTTGTAATTATATTATATTACCTCATGGTATTATATGTGCGCTTGATACGTTTAAAGATTGATTAAGTAGCGTAACGCGGACAAACAAACAAACTTACAAACAGACAAGGGAAATTATGTTATTGACTTTTCACATCGATGCGGCAGAAGGTTGATGTAGTCTTGTAATTCTTATCGTCTTCTTATTCCGCTTGTGTAGCTTCTAACGGAGGTTAGCGACCATAACACAAGGCAAGATAACTCTAATCTTGTGTTTCGGTAATCTCAAATGTATTCCAATAATAAATTTCAATTTACACACCCATTAAAAAATAAATTGAAATATCTTTATATATATACATTTTTTTTTTCAATTTTTAAAATATAAATATAGTGAGTAATGAATACTTAGTAACTTCTTAGTTACATTGTTAGTATTTATATTATATTTAATTTTACTTCGTTGGCAACTAACAGGTACTTAACAGGTAATTAAGAGGGCAACTGCTGCCAACGTACCTATTTTTTCAATTTGAAATTGCATCATTACTACAAAGCAAATCATTTTGAATACAATAACCTAGTTAGTTTAGATATTCTTCTTCTTCTTCTTCTTTTGAATAGACCTTCAGGTCTGTTTTTTAAGAGGCCTGCACTTTCTGCGAAGTGGACCCCCAGCTATCCCTCCATCTTTTTGGCGGTCTACCGCGAGGGCGGGTTCCGTGAGGCTGATTGTGAAGCACGATATGAGGAAGTCTGGTGCTGTCCATCCTTTGGACATGACCATACCAGTCCCTCCTCCGCTGCCTGCTCCATCTGATGATATCGTCAACCTCACATAGTTCCCTTATTCTGGAGTTCCTCACTCGGTCTCTCAGGGTTTTGCCTGCAATAGCTCTCAATGTCCCCATTTCTGAAGTCCTCAACATTTGTTTGCTTCTGACTGTGTCTGCTCGTGCCTCTATACCATATGTCATCACTGGTCTTACGCATGCTTTGTAGATTCTTACTTTGCTTTTAATGGCCATATCCTCATTTTTCCAAATATTGGATTTTAGGGTGCCCGAGACTGCAACTGCCTTATTGACTTGGCTCTGAATTTCTTCGCAGAGGTCAGCATCTTCTGTTATGTCAATTCCTAGGTATCTAAAGGTTCAATTGGGTTGTTGTCTATAGTCAGATTGCATGCTATGTGTGTTTTTGAGAATGTCATACATTTAGTCTTATCAATTGAAATTGCCATGTTGTATTGTTTGCAGGCGCTATGTAACCTGTTCAGCATTGTCTGTAGGTCATTGTTAGAAATATTTATATTAATAAAGAAAAATACACCTTAACTTGTTAATTAGGTACATACATTTTGTATATATTCTTGTTGGAAAATAATAAGCATACCCCGATTTTTTGACATTTATCTTAAATTTCTAAAAAAATATAAGTTATACAGGAATATATTTATTTTATAAATTAAAGAAGAACAAAATATCTGGAAAAATATGATGTGGTGTTGCATTAATGCATAAGGTTTAGTAAATAAACCAAAAAAACTTCAAAAAAAAATATTGAGCTACGCCTTAAAGTTCATTAAAAATATAAGATAAACGTTGAAAATCGGGGTATGACGTTATTTTTCTACAACAATTTATACATAACATTATCAAAAGGTTAAGGTGTATTTTTCTTTATTAATACCCAAACTATCCAAGTTATTTTTTTTTCAAAACGATTTAATTAGAAATAATGATGGTATATCAAATTGAAAAATAGGTACGTTGGCAGCAGTCCCCCCCCTTAACCTTTATTGAATGTATTTTTATAAATTAAAGTACAAATATTTATACATAAAAGTTTTATGTATAAATAAGAGTAGGTAGGTAGATAACAAAAGTTAAATCGTCCTTGTGGATTAAATCGTTGTTGTTAATACATTTGTAAATCGATTTATAAAAATTCATTTATTTTATTTATGTTTTGTTAATGTATCATAGAGCGAGTTTTTGCCCATAAATTCGCCCTTTGCAAAAGGGGTAAGAAATTGATTATTTTTGTTTTTGTCGCATTAATAATTAGATATTTATCATTGGTTGTTTCTCTCGTGATCACTTTAAATAAAATTTGCACAGCTTTTTTACATCAACAAAAATTCAATTTGCTTTTACATAAAGTAGATTTTATATTACTAACTGAGAAGATAAAACAGTTACTAACTGAGAAGATAAAAAGATTTCTAAACATCGCTTAACTTTTTTATATTCGTCGAAGACAGCATTATGTTTCCACTGAAACCGTAGTTAACTATTTAGAATTTAGACGATTCGTATACAAAAGCTCTCCCGAATACAAGCGGCGGAAAAGGATTCAAATTGCTTCATAAATGTTGCCGAGAAGTGAATTTCTATACTTAAATAATCAAACAAAATGAGTATTGAATAAAAATAAAGGTTAATACCACTCACCCTAAACTACCTTTTAAGTTCCAACCAACATGGCTTCAGTGGAAGACGTGAAATTCAGTACATTACCAATTCTATTATGGCTTCGAAACAGTTTGTAGGGCAGTTAACGGAGAAAGAATTGTGAAATGAAACTGTTCTCTCTGTTTACGACTCTGTTTTGTAGGACCATTGTCCAAATATATCCTTAAAATTCCCAAGAGAAGTATTTGGGATCAACGGGCCAAATAACCAGTCTCTTTCGACGTTGTAAACGTTTGACCCTAAGTGCTATTTCATTGCGCAATATACCAAGAAGAATATTTCGAACAAGACATCGGAAATTTAATAATACGCTGATTCGAGTATTTTTAAAAAAAAAAATATAGATCATGTCATACAACTACAGATCATGTCAATAACTACAGGAATACCCTATGTGTTAGATTCCACTGATTATGTTTCGTTTTATATTTCGTTATGCTAAAATTTGATACTTACGTGTTATATTTATTTGTTCTTTCATACTTACATTTGATTGAAATATTTTACTAAGAAAACTTGATTAATTTTTATTTTCAAATTGCTAAAATGGCACATTTTAGTAATTTGAATATAAAAATATTAAATTTTATGTTTCCTGAGGTTGGGATCCCTTTGAAATATTTGTTAATTAAAAAAATAGAAACACTGATTAGCCGACCGCCGTGGCACAGTTGGTAAGCCGTTTGGTTTCTGTGCGGGAGTCCTGGGTTCGACTCCCAGCAGGGAAGAAATTTATTTAAATTCATTTCTATCGCAAGTATTGCTTCTCTGGGCTCCGCGCCACTGGTTAGTCGGAAGAAATTGCCATGAGGCAATAAACTCGCCACTTGCGCAAGGGTGCAGGGAAGTGTTTATTATTTATTTATTGATTAAGGTGTCCTTCAAAATCTAATGGGGTCAAAGGGAGTATTAGATATATTTTTTTGTTCTTATTTGAACCCACTCATTGATGGAGATAGGTCACCCGCACTACCGTAATAGCTAAAAATATGTATAAATAAATAAATAAATAAATTTCAAATAACACGAATTTGACTGGGTCAATAAAACTATACCTATGTATATAATATCCACCTACGTATAGCCGCGTGAATATTCTTCGGATATTAGGTATATATTTATTTATTTATACCTATACACTTAGGTGGGTATGCGTACTGACAGGGTAAGAAATGAGAACATAAGGATAGAATGTAAGATGAAGAAAGATATCATTAATAGAATGAAAGTGAACACACTGAGATGGTTTGGCCACATGGGTAGAATGAATGAGGAACGCCTGACGAAGAAAATATACAATGCGGATAGGAATGGATTGAGAGGCCGGGGCCGCCCAAAAAAGGGATGGCACGACCATGTGAACGATATTCTGAAAGACGGAAATGTTAGAAGCATGTACAATAGACGAACATGTATGAGACGATGCATGAATGTTGACGAGGCGATGAATGTGTGCCAGGATAGAAAGATATGGCGTTCGGTTCTCTCTGCCTACCCCGTAAGGGACATGGCGTGATGGTATGTATGTATGTATGGGTATGCGTACTGCGTGGAATCTGCAGTAACGCGATGGTTTCAATTAAATTAGCTAAAAACTTTGATACCTTCCTAATCTTAACCAGTGTATAATTTAACTCTACAATGTACGTCTATGATTGGTTTTATATAAATTTAAAATGTTTATTTGTAATTTTTTTCATAGCTGTTGACAAACTGTCACTTAAATAAAATAAAATATAAAAAATATACAAATTTGCAACATTTAAAAATAATAATAGAACGAGTACTTTAGTCTATAATCGAAAAAGTAGAATAAACACGCTGTACATAGCACGCACAGATACATTGTGATGAAACTTTCAGAATACAATCTCAGCGTGATACTAGTCGACAATCTACAACAAAAAATAACCTTGAAAATTGCGAGTTCATTACTCCCCTCTATCACAAGGATTATAAATGAAATATATTTATAATTTATCATAAATTTGACGGTAATATTACATAAATTAACAAAATATTTAACAAAACGTTTCGTTTGTAATTAAATAAGTATAGTTTTATAGTTGGATGTGCATTAGTTAGGTAGCGGTCATTTATTTATTTATAACTATGGGAAGTTTAAAATTTCACAGCAACTCCTAGCAATTACTTAACAGTAGATGAAATTCTAAATAAGGTTATCATATCGGAATATAATTTTGCTCGAGTAGTTGTAGCGGACGGAAACCGACATTTTCCGGTTAAACAATTTAGTTTTGCTGTTGTTGGTAGCCTCTTATCATTGAAAGCAATCGCATAATTTAATACAAATCTAATGTCGTGCAAATGAAAACTGCCAAATAATAATGTTAACTATACGATGATTTTTAAAAATATGTATTTTAGTGCTTTAACATTTATATTAAATTTATATGTTAGAGAGTAAAATATATGATGAATCCGGCAAAAACAGAAAAAGGCGTGTAAAGACGTAAATAGCATGTAAGGGCAGGAGTATGTAGAAACGTGTATAGACGTCAATGAAGCACAAAGCAAGCCTCCAAGAATGGTTTAGACGTCAATATGTCCTATTCTGATTCGTCTAAAATTATCCGTCTGAATTTAAGTATAGGTACATATGAAAAATGTCAAAAAGTTGACTGCATTTATACGGGACTCATTACATCACACCGCGCGGATGATATCCTTTTACACAAGTCACCCGTATTATCACTTATTAGGGGTGTATGTAGGGGCGTGTATAGACGTCAATATAGCCCAATGATATTCCATGTTACGTGTTTAAACGACAATGTAAGTTTTGGATGGAGTAGGTTTATGTAGAGACGTGCATAGCCTTCAATGTCGCATTTAGCAATCTAACTTAGGTACTTACTTTCCGTGTCCGGAACACCATCATATTTACCCGCAATAGTTGGCCACCCGTATTAAACTAGTGTTTGCATCATTGTGTCTTGGTGAGCTAATGTCGCTCCTATCATGGGACATGGCAATATGTGAACGTTGTCCTGTCTGACGCCACACTTGCAGTTGTCTTCCTCTCTGTAACCCCATTTCTTGAGATCACTGAAGCAGCAAGAGACACACGTTATACCCCACTGACACATCCTCCGCCCAAGCAAGC
Source organism: Molanna angustata (assembly GCA_963576475.1). Lineage (NCBI taxonomy): Eukaryota > Metazoa > Arthropoda > Insecta > Trichoptera > Molannidae > Molanna > Molanna angustata. Next base: position 34,448,274 of record OY754969.1, on the reverse strand, counting down.
TATCATGACGTATATAGACGTCAATGACACGATATAACATGTGTAAATGGCCATCGTGCCCTTTTTCACGAGAATAGGTATGTATTTTGCAGGATTGGTTGGAATATTTTGCTTATGGCAATAAATTCGCTCGTCTGCATATTGTTTGACATAAAAAATAAATAATTAATAAAGCGCATAGAACAATAAATTGAGGTTACTATAGTAAATTTTGTGCTCTCTTGATTTGATCTGAGACTCAACTGAATAAAGATAATGACTGACGGATCATATCTCTGCTCTGTCAGTTCAGTATTCCTGAGATATATACCTACTATTCCAGATTATTTGTGCAATTAACAAATAAAAATTACAAGATACCTACATACACAATATTATGTATATGCATATCATGATGACTCCAATTCCATTTTTTTTTAATCTGTGTACAATAGTTAAGTTTATATTGTTTAGATACTTTTTAAAATGCAAATAGTTACTCCTGTGAAATATAATAATATATACACTGCTAGTCCTAGAACAGATATACCTAGTTGGGCAGCAGTTATCTATTTTTAATGAAGATTATTTAAATCGTGTGATAAAGAAAAAAATAAAAAAATATAATGTTTTAGAATAAGGATATTATTCTCAATAAACAAATGTGTTCGTGCACTTAATAATTTAACAGTGGTTCAGGGTACACTACAGAACATTGAAGACTTATAATATAAAAGATCATCCATACCTATTGTTCACAGTCTCATCTCCAAGATCTTTGTCAATAATAATATTTCATCTCAATATAACTTTATATTTTCGTATAATAAAGAACCATCGCCGTGGAGTGCATTTACTCATAAAACCTTTTATGAAAGCAACAGTAAATACATATAGGTATCATATCATACATCGGTAAGAAAAAGCAAAGTGACTCTAGCTTGCTTTATCGTTCCATTGTGTTCTCGACGGAATGGAAGTCCACGAGTCTGGGATGGAAGCCAAATGAAGTCGATTGGAGGGGAGCGGTGGCACAATGGACACAATATGGTATAAGATGATTTATAACAATAAGATCAGCGAACAGACCCTCAATACGGATACTATTCCAGAGATGCTGTCTACTTTAAAATGTAATCTTTTAGATACATCAGTTTTATCGATCGCAACACGATAAGCAGTAATTCTGATTGTGGCATATATGGACTTTAATACAATGATCAGGCCTTCAGATCCCTGAGTATCTCATTTAAGTCATTGCGTGCTAGTATTTATTATGTGCATTATATTGTTTTTTTTTTTTTACTAGACAAAATTAATTATTTTTTGACAATGTCAAATATTTGTATTTCCATGCAATTGCTCTCATAAAAAATGGTATTCAAGAATCTCTTGAAGGTGTTAAGCATATAAAACATTTGAGTTTCGTTGTATGAAACCCAACGACTTGTACATTTACGTCCGACTAACACAGTTTATTTGACAAACTTTTTAACATCTCAATAGAGAAGAAGTTGGAATATTATAGAAGAACCAAGAACTCAAGGACTACAGGGGTTACGAAATATCATCCGCTGGTTTACGTGATAACTTTATGCGCTTGCGCAACGTTCACCAATTATGCCTTCTTATTGAGTTCCCTTATCGATGCAAATTTTGAAAGTTCTATATATTTGAAAAATGAGTAACTAATCACCTTTAAATAGAACATTATTACTATTGCCATCTATGAAGTAACGAAGAAACCTTTTTGTAACGCCATCTATTGAGAGATTGGTTTATTTGTAACCAATGAAATCAACACAGTCTTTATAAATGAGATGACGTTGTTCTCGCACAGATGTCGCCCTTGAACTGCGCCAGAAATATTATTTCATTTTTGGTTTGTTTTCCTACTTGAACCAATGTGTATGTAAATCGAATATATTTTTTATTGATTTTTTACCCTGTTGTGAGTCAAATGATGTTTTTTTATTGAAAAACTTTTAACATCTCTATAGAGACGAAGTTGGAATATTATAGAAGAACCAGGTCGTAAGCCTTGTAGGTTCATTGAGTTCCTGGTTCTTCTTTAATATTCCAACTTCGTCTCTATTAAGATGTTAAAAAAGTTTATTTGTTAGAAACTGTCATAAACTCACCAGAGTGCAAGGCTCAAGTGCAAGTGCAAGGTCAAGTAAAACTCACCAAAAGTTTTTAAATACTTATAAAACTTTTGACTCCCATTACACAGGTTCTTGTTTTGATTTTCGGTGATGACAGGGTTTTTTTTTCCATTATGATTTCAGTCTATATTCACGAGACGATCCGATCAGGATTCATCGAAATGTGGCAACATGTTACTTTGTTGCCTGAGAAGTAATATTCAGAAATTCAAATATTATTCCATGTATTGAAAGTTTTTCAAGGAGTTCGATATATTACCGCAAACGTGGCAGGTAAATTTATTTGATTATATTTTTGAAAATAAACAGATTAAATTTTTCGTATGAAAAGGGGCTTATTTTGTTTGTAAAGAGATATTGATATTTTTTGAATACATAAATGTATAGACAGTGACAAGGAATATTAAAAATGTTGAACAAACGATTTATTTACGATAGTAAATTTATGATACATGAGGAATCACTGATACACGATTCCCGAATTTTCTATCCCGGGAAGCCAGACTGTCTCAGGGATGATAAACAGTTTTACAAATAAAAGGTTTTCTTCGAACTTGGCGTGAGGAATTTTATAGAAGTTCACTTTAAATATTAAAAATAAATTACAAAACTTGTACATATACTAATACTTTGTAAAGTAGAAGTGTATACAAAGTTTGTGTTATATTTTAATTTTTTTTTTAATAACAAGATTGTTTTAAATATATTTTTGCTGTCACTTTACCTTGGTTTTTTTCATATTTGAATGTAGGGAACAAAATGAACGGCGTGTATTTACAATTATGTCTGGGTTTATTTATATATCTACGTAAAGGGTCTGATAGCTTGAGTCACTTCAAGACAATAGAAATGATTAGTGACGTTGGTATGTTAACTAAGTATACCCACGTTTGGAGTGCCTCAGGGTACAGGTCTGGGACTGATCCTATTTATATTATATGTACGTCGATCAAATATAATTATAATTGGTCTTACATGTACGATATTGTCAAATTTATATTAAGATTTATTTCTTAGTCTCGCTGTTTTTTTTCTTAAAAACAGCGATTTCTTAAATCGGTAGAGGCAGGATTCGAAATCTAGACCACACTGTATTACCAACTCACCTACATGGTAATAGAAGTGAAAATGTGTTTTTATTGAAACTAAAATTAACCAAATTGATTTGATAAAAGGTTTTCGATGAATGCGTGTAGTAGCAGTGTGTCCACAAACATTTTGCGTTTCCTTTTTATAAACCTCAAGGAAGCATTCATATTCCCGAAGGACGCGTTTACAGAGGAAGGTATAAATCTTATGTTTATCATTTGCTGCTTGATTTATTTCCTTTCCTCCCTCTACCGCCGCCATCCTTCCTCGTCCTCCTTGTCCTTCCTCTCTATGCTTTAACTGAGCAAGAGCTGACTCAGCTCACTTGCTCACTTTGTTGTGTACCACGCCGCGGTCACAGATCAACCGCAGAATCTCAAACAAATTATCTGATGGACCGAAAGCACGGACGTTTATCATGGCGTTTAAGGAAAGATTACGAAAACAAGAATAATCAAAAGCAGAAATAAAATGAATTTTATTTTAAGAAATTAAGTAACAAAAATATAATGAAGACCATTTCATAAAATGGCCTTGAAGAATTGTCAAGTTTTCTTAACAAAATATTTCAATCAAAAATACTTTTATACCTATTTGTTTTTTTTATGAAAATGATTTTGATATCCCTTACTATTCTTTACTATGAAACAAATGTATGATATCAGGTGTCTTTTTTTTTAAGTGGATAAGATGCACTAAATTTCGTAAAACCAAAGATTCTTCTTATTCCATAAATCTTCTTGTCGGAGTTCACGTTTCTGTAAATACATATTTCGCAGTTTAAAATTCTAGGTTACATATTGATTTTATTTTCGTAATACAAATAAATATTGTTACATTGAAAGTGGATAAGTATATCAACGTAGATGCCAATGAATATACGCACCGGTAAGCAATATTCGTATCCACAAGATAAACAATGAAACAGAAACCATTGAGTTATAATAAATCTCTGAAATACAACTGATATTGTATATATATAAATATTACGTTCACCACATTTTCATCATTTTACCAATAAATAATATTTGTAAATGAATAATACAAGACAATATAGTAATTGGAATCATCAACATTTAAAAATAAATAATAAAGTACATATGTATTAATATGAGAAGTTAATACGCCCAATTTACTATCTTTATCAGACAAGCATAATATTATGCTTTTCGTATAAGGGGACAAAATAACTGATTTTTTTATTTAAAAATTTAATTCCTACGGATATCACAAAATCAACTGAACAGCGATAACACCAAATCACTCATTATTCTTGCTCTGAGAGTAGAAATAAAAGAAAACGACATCCTTCGTATGGCTGTGTTCAGATTCAACACTCGACGTCGGGTGTCGGATGTACCTGAAGTTGCAGATTATGGCGTTTTTCACATCAATCTCACTGAACGCTTTCAAGCGGCGTTTCGATCTGAATGCAGCATCGAGCGTTTTAAATGTCAATTATCATTTATCATACATGTGTCTTTTAGTATATATTTTCATCGTAAAACAACAATTGGGCATTGGAGTAAATAACGCTCTCTGACCTTTTATTGGAAATTGTTGAATGATATTTTTATAAATCAACGTCTTCGTGAATGTATATTGTCAATATAAATCATGTTGACTGACATAATAGATACCATATAAACAAATAGAAGTCATCATACCACAGAATAAAATTGAAGTCTAAAGATGCTATAACGTCAGCGTTTTTCAACCGATAATTTTACAGAGCGTTTGGCGCGTACACTCGACGTTAATAACGCCACTCAGTGTCTTTCGAGCGTCTGTTTCCGGTCATTATGAACGGCTTAGAGCGTCACTAAGTACACTCGGCGATACGGCCTATAATATAACTAAGAACAATCTATCAATCATCCTAGCAATTATCCCGCATGGTGACGGGTTCTGCTTTCGGAGTCATACTCCTCCACTCTGCTCAATCCTGGGCTTCATCTCGCAAGAATAATAGAAAGGAAAAATATTTACAGACAAAGAAGTCCAAAGTCAATCATAAAATAAAATAAAAAATCAAATTAAGAACTGGTACATTCTATAAATACCTCCTCGAATTTGGCTTCAGATCTTAAGATATGAAAACAAATCGAACAGAGTTTCAAGATGAGACGGGGAACGAAAAATTTAATTGTCGGCACTGAAACTAAAAAAAAAACTAATAATGATATATTTTCTACTGCTCAGGATAAAGAAAGTAAAAAATATTTCTATCCCAAACAAACAAAAAGTGTGGTATTTGTAATATCATTGGTATTTGTAATAATATAAGCATTAATATTAAATTATCTATATTTGATGTTTTGAAAAATGATCACGATTTACGACTTCTCGCATGGATGAGTTTTGTATTTTATCATATTAATTTCTGCTCTGTTATTTACATTGTGTTTCTTACGTTGAGAAAACACATTCAAGAAATTCGCAATGAAAATAATTGATTGCGCGAAGTAAAAAGTTGTCATTTTAAAATTAAGAATCAATACAAAAAAGTTTTAAATATAATGCAATAATTGTAAAGGGCCTGTAAAAATGAAGATAGTATGAATGAAAACGAAGCGATTAATGTTTGCGAGGAAAAAAGTTGTGGAGTTCAATTACTTCTGCCCAGACCGAGTGAATTGTAAAATTAATAATGGTGAGTCAAAATTAATATGAATTCCTATATCAACAGTGTAAATGGTAACAAACCCGCCAGTGCGTAATAATTATATTTGTTTATATTTTATACAAAAAGATAAATAAAAAAATAACCATAAAGGATAATGAATAAGCTTAGTACGTGGATTAAAGTGGATTAAAGCGATGTTATTTTTTAATATACAATATAAAATCAAAATTATCCCCAGAATGACAACTTGACTCTACGCAAACAACTAGACCAACTAGACAGACCGAACAGGCTAAACTCCTAATACCTAGACTCAAGACAACTTTTGGACAAAGAAATTTCCTTTTTTTTTGGAGTCAAATTATACAACGAACTGGGGGTATTTTGAGGAATTATATGAGCAAGCATTTGGGATAAGTTGTTGATTATTCCAAAAATTATAAATCTAATTCAAAGTCTTATTGCTAAGGAAAAAGTTATTGAAAAGTGACTAGTTCTAGTAAAAATGTATAGATGGGTCGGTGGTAGAGCGGTTAGCGCGCTGGGCTAGTAATCCAGTGGTCGCGAGTTCGAATCCTGCCTCGACCGATTTCGTTCACCTATAGCACAAGCATTTATTTGCTTATTTTAGGGAACGTAGGAAGATGTATATGTACTTGTTTAACAAGGACATATTCATTTTTATATTAAAAAAAAACTACCTTTAACACTTAGACAAAACAGTAACTTGAAAATATTTAAGCGAGACATTAAAATTTGGATTAAAAAAAGGGCAGAGACTATATTAAAAATAAATTAATCACCTGAACTCTGAAAATACTCCCATAGTTATTAACCAAAACTGAAAACTAATAAGACATCTATATACTGTCTCAGAACAGGTTTTACCTAGTGAGGCAGTTTATGACAATAGTAAAATATCTGGTAACTATTATGTAACCTAAGTTAAATATATTATGATGCATTAAAAAAAATTTGTTACTAGATTTAAGGAAAAATTGTATTTTATATAATAAATAAATAAATAAATAATGGCACATAAGTCATTTTGCATTTAGTAAAAAGTAGTTTTAATAATTTATGTTGATTTATTTGAAACCAGTCATTTAAAAAGCTCATTCTTTGTAGAGTGATTAAGGGGGGGACTGCTGCCAACGTACCTATTTTTCAATTTGAAATACCATCATTATTTCTTATGAAATCGTTTTGAAAAAAATAATTTAGATAGTTTGGGTATTGATAAATAAAAATATATCTTAACTTTATGATAATATTCTGCATAAACACCTGTAGAAAAATAATGGCATACCCCGATTTTCAACGTTTATCTTACATTTTTAATAAACAATAAGGCGTAGTTCAATATATTTTTTTTAAATTAAAAAAGACAAAAATATCTAGAAAAATATGATGTGACGTTGCATTAATGCTTCAGGTTTAGTAAATAAACCTAAAAAACATTTATTTTCCATTCAGCGCCATTGCGAAATAAAAGTTTTTTTGGTTTATTTCCATAACCTGATGCATTAATGCAATGTCACATCATATTTTTCCAGATATTTTGTTCTTCTTTAATTTACAAAAAAAAATATATTGCTCTATACTTTATATTTTTTTAGAAATTTAAGATAAATGTCTAAAATCGGGGTATGCTTATTATTTTCCTACATGGATATATACAGAACATAATTAAAAAGTTAAGGTATATTTTTATTTATTAATATCCAAACTAACTAGGTTATTTTTTTCAAAATGATTCGTTTTGTAGTAATGATGCAATTTCAAATTGAAAAAATAGGTACGTTGGCAGCAGTCACCCTCTTAATAACTAATTTATTTCAATATGTGCCACGAAGTAAACTCCGAAAATATCAATAATTGGTATTCAATACTAATTGAACTGACTAGACTATCAAAATATTGTTTGATAAATAGGTACTTAAAATTACCCACATCAACTCTATTTATAGGACATTCATATAATAACAGGCGTCTGTCGCTTTGAAGATACTCTGTTAAGATAGGGACCATTACGTTGATTAAAATTGTATCGAGGCAAGACTTCAAACATTGACAGGTCCGTCCGACGTAAAAGTTGACACCGGCAACAAAATGGGCCAGCAGATTGACGGGTCAGAACAATCAGACACAAACTAGAATAAAATGACGTCTATTGGCTCGTCAGATTGAATGTCAATGAAATACAACCTAAATATAAAACGATCCTTTACATAGAACAAATACTCGAATCTGATATGCATCGAAAACATTGTTTGATATTTATGTCAATCGTGAATTTTTAACATTCCAACGATCGATATCACATAGAATTGTGAAGCATATTCCAAACCGCACGAAATGTGTGTTTCAGGTTCAGACAACTGTTTCGATTTTGATGTTCAAGTTTGTGGAGCAAATGAAAATAGAAGTGTTTAGTGATGGAGAAGGATACCTACTCCGCATGCAATGGATGGAAAGGAAAATGATATCTTCATCGCAGATGATTTGATTTGAGACGCATGTGATTCATATTAACGTAATTTACTAGTCTTTTCTATAGTTCTGAAACGAAAAATCGCGATAAATTACTATGGCGGACATTAGGTCCTGGGGGGCAAGTCATTTAAAGATATTATAGAACTCCATATAATAATTATATCCATGATATAGGTAATCACTGGGGTTTTGATTTCGCCGGTCGAATCAGACTTGCCCTCCAGGTTGATCTATATTGTGTGATCCTATATGTTTGTTGACACGGTGATTGTGGGTGCAGAATTGTCACTAAGAATTGTAATCTGCTAGCCTTATAACAGGATTTCCTTGTTGGGAAGCATCTACTTGCTGTTGTTATTGTAAATATGATGTGATTAAAAATAAAATAAATAAATATATATATAACATCTTCATCGAGGGAACCATAAATTGAAAAAAACTTCTGCAGCTAAACTTCTTCTAAATAAAAATACTTGAGCTGTACATTTATACCAGACTATTCACGCATTGCATACAAAGAATACCTACTACGTTTCTTCGGCCATGTATCAATGAAAAAAAATCTTGAGAGGTCAATAATACTGAAGAGCGTTCTTGGAAGAAGACCGAAGATGATATCACGAATGAGATGGAAGTGTTTTGAACTGGAAATATCTGCTGGGGATCACTATCTTCATATTGAGGAATCGACGCTGAGAGAGTAAGAGAGATTTATAACAGTTCTTTAAATATAGTAGTACCAGTAAGTTTTGTTACTTTTTCTTATTCCTTGGTTTCATAACTTAAGATAGTAGATACACTCGATCATTTAACGAATGGCCTGTGTCTGGGTCTCCGCGTTAGGAAGGGTTTTCGGGATTGAAAATCATGTAGCAGACTTTATACATACGGTTAAACAAATTAAACGTACCTTAGTATATTATGTACTCTTGCAATTAAGATTGTCGTGTATTTGCTCATCATTCGTTATATCTTCTTCACACATATCACAATATTTAATATTGTATTTATCTTCGAACAAGCCATTGTTGAACCCGCTGAGTAAAGATTGACAATAGTCTGCGTAGGCCAAGCATGCATACTATCAGTTAAGTACTTATCAGGAATACCAACCTCTTCGTTTACCAGCTGTTTATAATGGTTGTACCTATCTTTTGCAAGAAACTATTACAAGTATATTTTTTAAATTTTATACTTGATTTCGTTGTAAAAAAATCTATGCTATTTATATCACTAGCTATGTGTAGCCATGATCCACTTTGTCTGGTTCCCTTTTCTAAGGGTTACGAAGGTCAGATGGCAGTCGCTTCAATGTTATAACTATATAAATAAATAAAGATAAGACCAAGATTTTGCAGTCTTTAAATGTAATTCTTTCTCGTCACTAAATATAAGTACATTTTATTGTTACTTGACTATTATTAACCACCCACAAGAAAACGTGCAGTATCGATCAAAATATCCCTTTAGGTGAAGACGTGCCTTTGCAAAAATCACAAGTCAATATATTGTTCATTATTTTATCTCTATTTATAGCCACAATTAAGATATTATGCCAATACAAAAGAGAATGAATACTTACAACTTTGTTATTAAAAGCTTAACAAAATAACCTTTTATATTCATTTTCACAAAAGACTTGATTACTTATTCTACTAGTTGCACGTAACACATGAGATCCAACTGTCGATTGCAATTGTAAGTCTCTAAACTACCTATCAACCCTACTGATTCCCGAATATTAACGTTTAAAGTTTTTCGATAAATCTAAAATTTCTTAATTACGGCTTAACGATTTTGGAATAATGCTAGTGGCTGAAATAATGAACGGTTATATTATTATTTTACGAAAATGCCAAAGTCTTTTAATCTCGGTACCTAAAGCGGTGTATTTTTTAATGTATTATTATTATTAAACACGCCGTACATAGCACATAGTACACAGCACACTCACACATATACATTGTGATGAAACTTTCAGAATACAATCTCAATAATTGCGAAATCATAACTCCCTACCATATCCCCTTGGGTTAGTGAGGAGTAATAATAGATTGGATATTATGTGAGTCAAAGTCTGTTTTCATTACTAATGTGCCATAAGTGAAAAATGTGAGATATATTTCTACACCCATGAAACGTATGTGAAAGTTTCATGCTACATACTACATAAATATAGTATTAGTGGTAAGAATACATACTTGACTAAAACATACATGCAAGATTAGGTATTGTTCTCATTAGTATAGGTAAGGGACGTGTTAGTTGGCGGATTACAAAAGAGGGTTGGTTAGCGTTTGATCCTTTTTAGCTTTGGCGCGCCTTGCTCTCTTTTAGCTCTGACTTCATGCCTCTGCTTGCTGCATTTTGTACATTACCTACTTGTGGACTCTGAACTTTATCCTATGTTACAATGTGTTTTTTTTTCTTTTTGTTTCATTTTGCTCATTTCATGTTAAATGTAAGTACTTACCTACTTGCATCAAAAAACAAAATACAATAAATACTTACCTCGAATGTTTTATGATGCATTTTACACATAGATTTTTATTATACTAGTTGCATGTAACACATGAGATCCAACTGTCGATAGCGATAGTATGTATAGTTGAAGAATATGTACCAAACTATAAACCCATAAATACAAATTATTGAATATTTTCAGATATTTTGTTTTCTATGCAACATATGTAGGTATGTATGTCAAGATAGGATAGTATGGAGGAAGATCCTTTTTTCCTACCCAGAATATGAAAATAGCATGATGGTATGTATGTTTGTTTGGAGATGAAGTATCAAACTATTAAGTCTTCTTACATATTGTGTATAGGCGACTGCCATACAAAATGTATGAAGCGATGTCGTCACTAAATTCAATTTTTAAAAAAATTGTTAAAAAAAAATTGAGATCTTCTACTACAATGTTAATATTTTTTATAGAAAATTAAATTATCTAGTTGGGGTGTTTCGGCTTTTTTCGATAATTGTAAAAGTTTTGGAAATATAGGCAGTTAAACTCATAAATTTATCATAAAAAAAATATTTTTCTTAATAAAAAATGTTTGAGAACCCTGGAATTTTTTTTAAAAAACTAATTTGATATTTTGTATTTGTCTATGTTTGTACCAATTTTCAGCGTTCTAGCGTTTATGGTTTCTGAGATATATGGAAAAATAAAATAAAAATTCAAAAGTTGATAACCCCTGACTGAAACAAAAATTCAAAATTCCGAGTATAAAAGTTTTGTAGGCCTGTAACTGTTTATATATTCTGAAATTTAAGGCTCTGTAAATTAAGCGGATCAAAAGTTATAAGGGGGGGACGGACACACAGACACACAGACACACACACACACAGACACACGAAATGTTCTACTCCGAATCCTGAGTAAATCCGTGTATGGAACATATATGCTGCGAAGCCTCTAAGTTGGTGTTTTTTGACTTCAAAGTTGGAAAAGCCGTGAAAAAAGTAGACCTCTCCATACAATTCTCGCGTATTCTGGCTTGATACATTGTCGATATGTTAAGAGAACAAAGTTCTCCTGAACAAATCGACAGTTGGAACAGTTGAATCGAAGTGAGGCAAGTGTTGAAATGTAAAGAAAACTGAAATATGTTGCCAACCAAAACGTCAAACGCGTGATATTCCATGACTCACTTTTTGCACGAAGTACTACATCTAGTATATTATATGAAAAAATATGATTTTATAGACAGTTTTTTTATTATGTATGTACTATGGTACTAACCTATTTTTATGGTACATCCAGTAATTAAAATTATTATGTACGCACTTGTATTTCATCTAAAATCTTGTACCAATATGTTATAATATTCTGTTTTTATATTATATGATAGGGATTACCTAGGTATTAATAACCTATAATATATCATATGTACATTTCTCCATAATTTCTAACATGTTTCTGATGTCTTTAGTATTTTGTTTTTTATACATGTATTATTTATTAATGAATGTTTTCTTTCATATATTTTGAATCATACTACTTAACCACTATATTGTTTATTAATGTTGAAACTTGGAGCCGTTTAAATAAATAAATAAATTAATAAATCTAACATATTACTCGAAAAATTACCGTGTATCATTATATGTACATAATATTTATTTGATTTTTTAACTATCCCAGCAAGGAGTTGAGTTAAATCCTTGCTGATATAAAAATCCAACGTTAATTGGTAGGTACAGAAAAAAAGTGTTTAAATATAGTTATAAAATCTTTTGTTTAATCGTTAAAACCTTCGTTCAAAGAACGGGCACATTAAGGTTGGAAAGTAATAAAGCAATATCTAGTTTTATAGCTTTTCTGTTACTTGCTATGGAGGTAACATCATCCTTTTATTATAAAAACAGCATTATTAATATTAACAGAGTATATAGGTGCCCTCAGTATCTCGCACCAAAGCGTGGCAAAATATTAAATTAAATACACGAAATGAAAGAAGATGGAGGGTTTTTTTTCGCATAAAATTGTAATATATGACAACAATAAAAGTTGTGTATATGGAACCGACGCAGTATGGCGTCGCGGCGCCATGAATTGAGGTAATATAGTAATGACACGAATTAGTGGAATATATAAATCTTATGGACGTGTCGTGAATTACACCAACATAACAGGTGAAATTCATTAAAAGGTTTCCTTATATTGTCAACCAACACATCTAAATATAAATAGAAAATAACATAAAATGACCTTAATAGGACAAATCATATAGGATACGTAGATTTATTTATACAACAACATGTATTTTGATTGAAATATTTAATCACCGGATAATTTTTGGTGAAACTTGTGTAAAAAAATAGTGATTGCACTTTCATGATGGGCTTTGATATACCGATAACCCTTGACGTATGTGAGGGTGAGTGTGTGAGTGTACATACGTGTCAGTGAGGTATAAGTATGTGTGTGTGATCCGCTTGATAATAATAATAATAATAATTAACACTTCCTTGCACCCTGCGCAAGTGGCGAGTTTATTGCCGTATGGCAATTTCTTCCAACTAACCAGTGTTTCCTGCCCAGAGAAGCAACATTTGCGTTAGAAATAAATTTAAATAAATTTCTCCTGTGCTGGGCATCGAACCCACGACGCCCGCACAGAAATCAAACGGCTTACCAACTGTGCCACGGCAACATAGACGAAGCCTAAAATATTTGAAACTATTTATTATGTAAAAGTTCCAGGGTTTCTCAAACATGTTTAATTGAGATATTTTTATATTTTATGACTAATTTATGTGTTCAACTGCCTAAATTTCCACTTTTCCACGTCGAAACACAACAATTAGATAATTTTATTTCCTATAAAAGCTATTTTTAACAATTTAGTAAAAATTGAATTATGTGACGACATCTTTAAAAAAAATGTATGGCCGAATACACAAAATCTACTGAAACTCTCAATAGTTTGATACTTAATCATCATACATACATACAAAACATTAAGCTGTTTACATATTCGAGGTAAGAAAAAAGGACTGACACTATCGCCATTGACAGATCTGAAGAATTAGAATGCCATACATATCATGGATATAATTATCATATGGAGTTCTATGATATCTAAAGTTGTTATAGAACTCCATATATTAATTACATATACCTATCCATGATATGGGTAATCACGAGGGTTTTGATTTCGCCGTTTGGACCAGAGTTGCCCCCCTGGATGCGTTACGTGCAACTAGTTACATAATTATGGTAACTAGTGATCATTCAGAGGTCACAATTTGACCCTTACTCGTTAAAATGGTACCTATGTGTAAAATGTCATTGGACGATCGATGATAAAAAAAACATTATAATGTTCATCGAGGGGCACAAAGTTTCCTTTTCACGTAATATTGCAAAGTATAATTGTTTATGTACCATTTATTTTTACAGTTCATTATATATTTTTCTTTAACAAGTTCTGTATTTGAATTTATCTTTATTTATTATTCTAAAACACCTGCTTTTAATATTGGTAGTTTGAAAATAAACAATATATTATGGTTTTACGTGATATATTTCTTTATTTAGTTAAATGTATTTGTGACACATATTTTGTATGAATTTAGCATTCTACACTCTATCCCCATATAAACTTTAACCATGCCAAATCTCAAACTCTTCCGTAGTTGGCGTAAAAAGATAGATGACATGTTGAGAAATAATTGATGTAAGATCATTCAAAGGATATCAATCGTGCAATCTTTTAAAAATAATATTCCACTAAATAATTTACTTTGATGGTGTCAAAACACCAAGCTGCACAATTATAAGGGTTATTTATTGTATTTTGATGGCCTGTCGACCATTGAATCCGCTTTATTTGCTGTTCAATTCCTTCAAACCATGGTACCTACTTTAATTCTTTTGATACACTTATGAAATTTTAATCGGAACTACACATCATGTTATGCAGAGCTTTGAACACCATCAAGCATACTTTATAAACTCCTATTTTGGGCTCTTCAGGAGCAGCTAATCTAGGAGAATTTTTATTCGAGATATGATAACTATAAGCCACAAGTCCAAGCTACTAGTAAAACAATTCATAAAGTGTGAAATGTTTTGCCCTTTTTATGAAACCATACACATATATATACACATTTTGTCACTATTGTACAATATTCTCTCGAACCCAAACCTTCCACAGTACCTCAAAAGCAAATTCACTTATTTATCCAACCATGGACTTCCACTCCGATCTGCTGAACGTACAACACTATCTATCCCTATCCATAATACAGAATTTCTCAGCTCTTCGTTCGAAGTACAATCAGCAAGATTATGGAATAGCCTTAGTTCGGATATTGCGTCGTCTAACTCACTTAGTATTTTCAAGAAAAAAACTAAAGAAGGAATATTTATCCTTGAACACCTGATCCCGATTTCCTCTCCTGTCCTTACCATATCCTTTTTTCTTGCTATGAATTATATATTTTTTTGTTTTATTTATTTATTTATTTATTTATTTATTTACTCTCAGAAAGCTACAGCTGTTAATTATATAATTTACAATTCAGTTTTTAAATGTTAACATAGCCAAAAATGCTTTCTTCTATTTACATTTGTGAATGTATAATGTTTGGTTACATACTTAGTTATGAAAAAAAAATTATACAACAAGTAACATCAATTTAAAAGAAAGAGAGAGAAAAGATACATAAAAAATAATAATTATATAAAAGTACAATATAAGAAAAATATAAGAAAAAAACAAGTAGGTACATAAAATGTTTTAGGATGACAAGGAGGACCGGGATCATTAGTGATTGAGGAGGGGATTGTTGGATTGTGTGTTAGGGTTTAAGAACATCTTTATCTGTCTTTGATAATGCTGTAATGTGTCGTGAAAAATGTCCGTGTGTTTGAAATGTGTATTGTAATCTCGCTGAATTCTAAACAAAGGTGCAAAGTATATGTAATTAGTGTGGCGTACTGGTAAGTGAAATAAATTATGTGAGCGGGTATGTCTATTTGGTATATGGAGTGAGTGATATATTATTGAGTATGTCCGGCGAGTCAATCAAGTTATTGCAAATTTTGTAAAGTGATATTTGGTCAAAATAAAGTCTCCTGTTTTGTAATGTAGTCATATTGAAGTTTCTGGTAGAAGTATTATAATTAGTGTGTTCAACATAAAGGCGCCTCTCCAAGTGTTTCAAAAAGGTTTTTTGAATATTTTCTATTTGATTAATGTAGACTTTGTAATGAGGGTTCCATATTGGCGTACAGAATTCCAGGTGAGGACGAATGTATGTAAAGTATAGTGTTTTTAGTGTATTAATGTTTTTGAATTGTTTACAGCTACGGATAACGAAACCGAGCATTTGATAGGCTTTATTTGTGATGGTTTGTATGTGTTGTTCATATGTTAATTTGTCATCTATTATTATTCCCAGATCTCTTATGTGGTCAACTTTCAATAGTTTTAATAGTATTTTAGTGTTAGGTATACGTATTTTCTTTGATTTCTTTTTCTCTTATTTATTTGCTGTTGTACATACACAATGTTGTTATACTTTGTAATCTGGTTGGTTGGAAGAAATTGCCTAATGGCAATAAGCCCGCCAGTGCACAATTATATTTGTTTATATTATGTACAAGAAGATGTATAAATAAATAAATAAATATTATGTTAATGTAAAAATCATTACAATACATTTTGAACATGGCGCGTATAATGTACGCGCTTTGTTATCAAACGAGTCACATAATTATGCTTTGTGCGATTTTTATTTAGGAATTAGCCGCGTAGAGACATGTTTATGTGACGTGTATATGATGAATGTTTTCATTACCCACCTTTGTCCAAACATTATATTATCAAAATACTTCATCCCTTTGCCTCATTAAAAATGTCTTATGCGTAATTTTAAGGGTTTTTTTGGGAAAATGTGGCCATAAACGTGTAGGACTCTTCCACCCACAACGTCCCACTATGTCATATATTTTTTGTACTTAATAAAATAATAAAATATTAATAACAAACACTTTAGTCCACCCTGTGCCAACGACATGGTTTATTGCTGGTTTTTTTCATACTAACACTTTTTAAAACTCGATGGAGATCGTTTGCAAATCTGCATTGAAAATATTTCATTTCTTAATTTTCATTCAAAGATTGATTTTTATTAATTGCATTATTTCGGTAACTGATAAGAAGTTTGACAAATATCAAGTTGCCATATTCTCAGGACTGATATGATTTGTCTCCCAGAACTAGACAGAAATCAAAGTGAAAAACTGCGTTATAACCGGTGATCGAACCCGGAACCCTTAAATTAAATTTAATTTTATCTGACTTTGTTAAAAATTTTACTAATAGTATATTAGAATATACTATTTTTACACAAAAATCGTAAAAACAGTTTGTCGGTGCAAGCTCTCTCGTACAATGAAATTATGTAGTTTATTTACAATCAAATTATACACTAATACAATACAATAAATTATACCATTTTATAAAAAAATAAAGTAAATCAAAAACAAAAATACAATAAATCAACGAAAATGAAGTCAAATAAAATCAAAAACAAACCAAAGAAAAAATAAAGAATTTTTGAATTATTAATTAGCTATAAACCACTTGTTTTTTGAGTCACTTCGCGACATGTTTCGGAAGCGCTGTGGAAGGACAGCGCTTCCGAAACATGTCGCGAAGTGACTCAAAAAACAAGTGGTTTATAGCTAATTAATAATTCAAAAATGGTTTATATTAACTACCACAAAATATCCGCCGAATCATTAAATGATAAAAAATAAAGTAAATCATTACAAAAAAATGAATATTATTAAAATGAAACACTGTGTTTGGATTCTACAATATATTTTATAATTATGCCGATAGCTATTTCGCCTTTCTAGACTATGGCATTATCAAGACTAGGGCATTATCAAGACTAGGGCATTATCAAGACTAGGGCATTATCAAGACTAAGGCGAAATAGCTATCGGCATAATTATAAAATATATTGTAGAATCCAAACACAGTGTTTCATTTAAATAATATTCATAATGGAATTCTACCAAATAAATAATAACAAACGTAATAAAAACAATGAAATTTTAAGTAAATCAATTACAAGGCAATGAAAATAAAGTAAGTGAAATGTGAATACTTTTATATTTTTTCTGTCATCCATTTCAGTACTTATATTTTTACGTAAATTATTGAACAGTTTAACTGGATTAATCGTGTTTTATCAGTAATCCTTGTCTCACTGGCGCACGTCAAAATCGACAATGCTTTATGAACCATATTTCACTGTTCGCCCCTCTTAGCAACGAAAAACTCAACTTATTTGTGGGAAACTATACTATGACCCGAATGCAGGGTCCTAGGTACCTAAATACTAACTCCTAACCTCACTGGAGTATTTAGTATTCTTAAGTTAGCAATTGCGTTGCAGAGATACCCCTAACTAAATACTAAATACTACGCCAAACTTAAGGTCGATGGCGTAGAATTTCACATTATTGTGTACGAAGAAAAGAAATAGATAGCTTTCTATGGGCTTAGAAAGCTATCTATCTCTTTTCTGAAGTTTGAAGTTTAAAATGTTTTTTTTCTATAACAACACAAACATATGTAACCAACTTCACACTGACAGCTCGATATCACGATTTTTTTGAAATTCCACCGAATTTTCGGCATCCCATATGGATCGTTGAATACTCTGTTATTTGATTTGACAAAATTACAAAACACATATTCAACAAAGCCGATAAAATCATCATCCACTGAAAAAATCTCGTATTTTAGTATTAAATTACTCGTATGGTTCCTTGCTATCAACCTTACTTTTTGACAATTCCCAAATGTTAGTTTACGCCGATGCGCATGCGCTAAGTATTTAGATATGTCTGTGCAATGCAATTCTCATAGAAAAACGTCGTAGCATCCTCCAGTTAGGAAGTCACGTGATCTCCTACCTTAAAGTGAGCGACTGTGCAATGAAAACATGGTTAGTATTTAGTATTTACATTCGGACCTATGTGTAGGTCCGATATTATTTTATACTAGAATATACCCCACGAAAAAAACATACTTTTAAATTGATCAAACTACCAAGACCGTGAATGAATGAATAAAGACATTGTTGCCAAGAATCGTGCAATTACAAAATTAAACTGTTAACAAACCCCCCATTAGAATCCGGGCGAGACGAAAACATTTTTGGGGATAAAATCGTATCCAAAATGTCAACAGAGGTTATTTAAATCTGTAAATGAGGCATTAAAGCACCCCTGAAATAGTAACCCTCCACCGCCCACCTCCCTGCCCCGCTAACACTCCGCTACCCTCCCACAAACGTCCAATAACTGTGCCGTTATTAAAACTCGGGACTCTTTAGCAGAGTTAAGGGAGGAACAAATTAGGGGTTGGGAAAATCTAAAACAAGGTGAGCTAAAGGCGGGAAGAATTTCACCAAGTATACTCTATTTCATGCCATTATGTAACTTTGAGTTTATTTTTGCAATCATTGTTTATGTCGCAACTGTAAATCTTTTGGAAATAAATGTCCTGGATAATTGAGTTTTTATTTTATTTACTGAAGTATTTGATTTTTTTTTATTTATCTTTTTGTACACAACATAAACACATAATGCAAACTGGTAGGCATATTTTTTTATCAGTCGTTTATCATTCAATCTTTTAATACGTCCAAACCACCTCAAGCCATTCACTTTCATTTTGATTATACTATCTTTCTTTGTGTTTCATTCTCTCCTTATCATATACCGTTCTATAAAATACTCGTATTATTTATTTATATTTCTTGTTAAATTCACAGAATATATATAACATAACATTGTGCACATAAACCTTTAAATATAAATGTATAATAATTACGAATTTACTCATGAAATATTACATATTTAATGCTTGGTACAAAAAGTATTAACGAATATAATAAACAAAACTAAATTGATAGTGAAAAAAAACAACAAATTAATTAAACAATAAAGTAAGCGAGTTGAAATAAATACAATTATTATATGGAAAAAAAATCATAATAAATTGAATAAGTAAAATAAATTGAAGAATCAAGATGCACAATCATTCATAACTTACATAAGGGATTTCATCATTTTTAAACGATATAAAAAAAACAGAGTTAGACCCCGTTCCCACTTGTGTTAGGCACGACAACTTGTCGTGTGATCTAATGGCAATACATTTCGAATGGAGCTGTTCACACTTACACGATAACGATAAGTGTGAACTAGATCACACGACATGTTGTCGTGCCTAACCATCAAGTGAGAACGGGGTCTTTCGGTGAAGTTAATATTCAGTTACATTATCATGGCCTGCGCTGGGGGTCTGTTTGATTTTACTAAGATATGGTTTGTATTTTATATAAAACACGTCAATATCATTAAATGTTTTACTTATATTAGTTCTCTTACTACTCTTCTTCTTAACTCTTCTTAGTGATCTCGTTTCTACAGCATTTATTCTACTTTAATTCTTTTATTATGTGTACTAAATATCATGGATTGCAAATAAATCCAATATGTTTATATTAAATTAACTACGAACAAAATTGTTCGTCTGTCGTCAATCTGTTTCAATATTTTGAACGCAGGGCCCTTGATAAAATTGAGAAGATTGTCGTAATCTCAAGCGTAAAGGAAAGAAGATTTAAATGTCGCTCCTGCAATTGCTGAAGCTTGAGACCGTCGTACATGTTGAATCCTCATTCACGAGGTCAAAGAGGAAGAAGAAAAATGATCAAGTATATATTTTGTATAAGAGGTGGTTAAAACATGTCAATTTCGGATATAAAAATGCGATGAAGTATACCGCTTGTATTGTCATGTCGGACCCAGAGTGGCTTTTTAAAATT
Source organism: Molanna angustata (assembly GCA_963576475.1). Classification (NCBI taxonomy): domain Eukaryota; kingdom Metazoa; phylum Arthropoda; class Insecta; order Trichoptera; family Molannidae; genus Molanna; species Molanna angustata. Next base: position 34,427,544 of record OY754969.1, on the reverse strand, counting down.
GTTTATGGAAATAGCCTTTTTGCCCACGACACTGCCACCAGTTAGTATGAACGTAGATACCTTCCTCGGGCAAAAGAATAGCTTGGTTGTATCCTTTACAGAAGAGAAAAAGGTACATATATATTATTATGTCTGCATTATATTATGTACCTATATACATACTTAACAAAATAGCTTTCTTCAACAGATGGTTGTTTTGTCTATACAAAATATCAACTAAATTATATACAATACGCATATATGATTACAGTACGATTACAATACGATTATACTATTGCTTTATATATTTATAAATTATATATTTTTTTATGTTTTCAGAGAGTCTGTTCTTGAAGTTACGTACAAAATAAGATTGTTTTATATAATGAGCACATTTGAATCAATTTAAATCATATGCATAAAAATATAACTGCAAATTCTATTTAAAAAAAACAGAAACTTGAAGCCATTACCTACTAACCAGACTAAAGAGTTTGGTGATGGCTTTTCGAGAAAATAGGTGAAAGTTTTTTTTATCTCGAAAAGAAGAAAATCTCTGGATGCGTTTTCAAGAAGCCCATTCTATTTTATTCATTCTATGTACAAAAATAAAACAAAATAATAATTTTCCAAAACATGACAACATTTTGAGAGTCCATCGAACTTACGATTAAGGTTGTACAGAGAACACAAAATTTTAAACTTGATAAGCGTTAGGTAGGAATGCGTGAAAATATCACGTTATGTAGGAATTCGTGAAAAAATCACGTTAGGTAGGAATGCGTGAAAATATCACGACTAAATTCATGATACCTGTTGAAAAATTGGTTAAAATAATATACGTAAACATTATAGTACAAATCGCGAGTTCGAATTCTGCCACGACCGATTTCGTTCACCTATAGCACAAGAATTTATGTTCGGTTCAGGGAATATATGATGATGTATACGTACTTGTTACAAGGACATATTCACTCGTAAAAAATATTATTATTTACTATTCGATAGAAATAATTTAAAACGGACAAGAAACGGAGCACTCAGACCAGTAATGTCCGATCCAAGCATCTCATAGGAAGCCAAAATTGCAGTACATAACGCAATTGTAGTGCATACTTTGACCTATGCCAGTTAAACATGGATGTGGCAAAAGAAGCATGAAATTATAATAAATGCAGTGGAAAGTGAATTCCTTCAGGTGGTTTGGACATATTGAAAGAATGAATGATGAACGACTGACCAAAACAATATAAACGTGTGTAAGAGCTATGGAGTGAATATCTGGGACCGCCCCAGAAAAGGATGGCATGACCATGTGAATAAAAAAAAGGAAATATAAGAAAATATGAGAAGCTTGAAAAATCGACGAGCATGTATGAGACGATGCATGGATGCAAAGGAAGCTAGGAATGTGTGCAAAAATAAAGGAGTATGGCGCTCGGTTTTCTCTGCTTACCCCGTAAGGAATATGGCCTGATGGTATTTATGTATATTTGTTTATTATATAGTACCAAACTAGTGGATAAAAAAATATTATATAAAAAATATTAATTCAAAGGAGGTATGTACAACGAATATTTTTTCAATTGCATATACGCAAACATTGGATTTTGTAGGTGCCTTGAGTTCCTGGTTCTTCTATAATATCCGAACTTCGTCTCTATTGAGATATTAAAAGTTTGTCAATAAAAATATCAATGGAGGTATATAATTTCAATTAAAATTCGCAATTGATTAAAAGATACTTTACGTTCATATTTTTTTATGAAAATTGTTAAAGATAAATTTAAAGTTACATTTAATTTTTTTGTCTAGATAGAAATATTATGTAACGTTAGCAAAAAACGGAGGAACAAGGATCCTGTGAATATTTTATGACTCCATGGTTTTAAATTTGGCTGGAGGATGGTTATATTGATTTGATTCATCATCAAAAAGAAACTCAAAACAATTTAGAACAATCTCCCTAATTTTCCATTCATTTTCAACTTGTGGTTCCTATTTTTCATGTGTTATTTATCTTGTATTTTTTTTCTAATGTTTTTGACGGTGATTTTTTCTTGATTTGAAATAAATATTTTTATAATCTTTTTGTATTGATTTTAGTTTTGAAATAATGTGTGTTAGTTATAATTGTAAATTATTTTTTAATTCATGTGATTTGTTTTATAGATACTGTGTAAAGTAATTTATTGAGTAAGCAAAATGCTGTTGCTTTCAATATCGTGAGCTTCTAACTTACATTAGGAAAGGAAGCATTGATTATTTTTTGATAAAATGTAACTCAAATATCAAAAAATCATTCGTTTATTTATTCAATCTTCTTCGATTATTAAATTTTTACGGTGAAAAATACCCAAATCGGGTTCTTGACAATTATTTCAAACCAACCCAAGCAAACCTGGCGGAAGTCTATATTAAGTTGTGGAGAGATGGCTGAGGATAAGAAGTATGTACCTAAAGAACACGAATAAATCTAACCAAAGCAATGATGTCAAGGAGGGAAGTGAAGAATTATTGTTTAAGAATTATTTGATTTTATACATTTTCAATTTCTCTGCAGACGTTATGTATACTTACCTCAAACTCAAAAAAAAATCCTATTACTGCTTAACTATGCGGTTCTTGATATTTACTATCTATTCAAACTGCACTGAATACTCCGATAAATTAGCGGTTTTCCCAAATGAAATCTATTGTTGAAGGTGGCAAGTTAAAGAGAGATGAATTTCTTCTATTCTCTTCCGTGGAGTCGTTCCAGGGTTCAGTCTACCAGAGGATACCCTCCTTTATACTATATTATCTCCTTCACACCCAGTGATATATAAATCTAATCACAAGGAGGCAGGGACAATTGAACTCGCCCATAAACTTAATTTGTTGCAACGCTTCCTGCATTTTTACTCCAAATGTTTTCTATTGAGTCTTTAATTAAATGCGAACATTGTGTTTGACACAAAATTGTATTGATAACTATGTGTAAATTTTTCTTAAAAATGCAGCAGGTTGCAGGTTTCATATTTTTTTAATTCGGTTTAAACGAAAAAGGATTCAATTCCCAGCAGGGAAATATATTTTTAAATAGGTATATTATTCACGCAAGATTGCCTCTGTGAAGAGTAAACTCTTGTTATTCGGAAGAAATTGCCGCCCAGAAAAATAATTGCACCTTGCATAAGGTGTATCAATTTTTCATAAGTATAAAATATTGTTGAAACTTGTCAAATAATTATTTTATCAAATCTTATTTTATTGAATTATGTTTAAAATATCACAATACATTATTAGGTATACATATATGAAAAAAATCTAGTTTAAAAGTTTATTAACATAAGATTAAGATTTAGGTTCAGTCTTTAGAAATCTTTGAGGTTAAAATTAATCAATTAACTATGTTAATTTATTCAAAATTAATGATAATTTCATACTAAACTTAGATTTTAACATTTATTTATGATTCAATGTAGATTAAGGTTAAGATTACATTATGATCGAGTATTGATCAATAAATTTTAAAGATTAAAGCAAGATAAAAACGTATTAAGCCTCTTTGGTGGTTTTTTCCACAATTTTGGTGAATCTTGATCATGTAAGTTGTATTTTTGTTTTGGTGAGTAATTGTATTTTTTTGTGTAATGACTGTCTAAATACTTATATAATATATTTTTTCTTGGTTTGAATATGTATTCTGATATGTTTTCTCATTTGAATATTCTTCTTTTTCATTTATTTTCAACCTTTTTTAATGTTGATTTGATTTTTTTTTTGTTCATGTATGATTTGATTTAATAACTTTAAATTTTATGTTGACTTTGCTTTGTATTGATATTTTGTATTTTTTTATAAGTGCTTCCCTCATCAAGCACAAGATTTTAATCTTTTTAATGAGGTACTGCAAGGGAAAATATGTAAAAATATTATTTATATATTGATTTGTATTATAAAATTATTTATGTTAAATAAATTAAAAAAAATAAAAATAATAATGTATTTAGTACGATGTTATTATGCAGTGTAAAATAAAAATAAATTATTTTAAGAATAATTTAATTGAATCTTCAAAAAGATGAAAAATTCCCATCTATACTCATGTAATAATACGAAGCTCCTCTCTCGAACACGAGTTCTTTTAACTCTTTTGAGAGTATATAAAAAGTTTTTTGTTAGAAATTTTAAAAATGTAAAATTTAATTAATGAACATATAAATAAAAAGAAATGAAATATTCCCCAACTAGGTATACCTACCATATTCAGGACAAGATAAGTTCCAACTATAATATTTCACAAGAGGTAAAAATAAAAATTATCCACCATCAATTTTTAACAAATGATTGGTATTCTGCCTACAATGATGAAAATGAATCGACGAGTCCCTACATAGGGTTGGCAGAAAAAACAAATTCCTCATTTCCTTGTCTTAATAAATAATTTTTACTATCTATTTTAAATGGACAATGGACTAAACTTTTGAAATCTCGATGGCAATATTTATTTATTTACCTTTTATCAAACCATATTTATAATGACAACAATAATTAGATTACTGCTGCCTAACTAGGAAATCCTGTTATAGGGCTAGCTGTTTACATTTTTTATTGACAATAATATGCAATTATGAACCAGGTGATTGTTCCCGTTCCACACTAAATATGTACACAATCTCAACTTTCTGCACTCACAATCATTACCTCAACAAACATATGGGCTCACACAAAACACATCAACCAGGTCGCAATGTCCACCATAATACCTGTCATAAATCCAATCTCTGACGCGATTTTTATTTCAGAACCATAGAAAGAGACTAGTTAAATATGTTGGTGTAATTAATATGAATCACATGGTTCCCAAATCAAATAAAATATTTTTATGTGTTACTCAAAAAGCATCGCAAACACAATACGGCATAGTTACAAATGTTGTTAATATATTATTATTCCATGCTTAACAGCCTCATATATTATATTATTCGTATTAAGGATCTATCAAATAGGTTGTGGTATAATGTAAGGTATAATGCGGTGGTGATAAGTCGGTTATCAGAGACTGACGAGTCTAACCGCAGAATTTAGAGTGTGAAATGATGTCTGCTTCTCATGGACTATACATAGTTAATAATTTCCTTTGATAAAAGGAATGTCCAGAGAACCACGTCACGTTCACAGTTTAAATGCACTTTCTAAATTGTTGGACGTAGTTTCAGCCCAAGATAAAAGATAAATGGGAATATAGGAATATTTCACAGCAGCAGTACCAAATGATAAAAGGTAGGTTCTTTATTACAAGCAAGATATGGGGGGCAAGTCTGGTTCGACCGGCGAAATCAAAACCTTGAATGTTCAAAATTGAAAGTGAATGTTTTAATTTCATCGATTGGATTGTTTCGGTTGTTTAATTTATTAGCTGTGAGGCGTACATACTTTGAATAGTGCTTCCACTTTTCTCAATTATAATCGTTTTCGGGTGTATATTGATTTGTTATTATTTTTATTTTTACGTATTAATTTATATGTATAATATGGTTTGTGTAGCATTGCACCCGCCTGCTTACGAGCTAAAATAAAAAATGATTATTATATTTTTACTATATCCCACAATACCCCCTATTCAGTAACTATTGTTACTAAAATAGGAACGTTCTAAAATTGTATATTTTAGATTTACGGTCTTATTTCAGCGTTTTAAAATATCAACTTGGACTAAATGGAATAGAAACATACCTATATTGACCGGAACGTTCTTAAAAAGTTACTGAATCTGACGTATTATGAATAATTATGAAATTAATATAATTTTCATAACTATTCAAAATACGTCTAATTCAGGAACTATTTAAGAACATTCCGGCCAATATAGGTACGTTCCTATTCCATTTAGTCCAAGTTGATATTTTATAAGGCTGAAATAAGACCGATCTAAAATCTACAATTTTAGAACGTTCCTATTTTAGTAAGAATAGTTACTGAATACGGGGTAATGTGGGCTAACAGTGTAAATTACATTTGAAAAAGGTAGCACAACACATGCGTGTACCTATACACCCCAGTCTCGTCTCACCTGAGAAGGCACATTCAGAATGGGTTGTGAACCTCTTTGCAAGACGTTATGTAACGCTCCTCTATGTAAGACGTTATGTAAAAGAATAATTAGATTTAAAAGTGTATAGGTTCATAAAAATTACATTCATTATGTATGGGGTCCAAGAGCAGGACTAAAATAGCAAGTATACACACTCTCTCCGAAGTGGTCTTTTCCAATTTCATTTTGTGCGTGACTATAAAAAATATAAAAAAGCGACTTTCAAGAAACAAACAGAAATGTTTGGCACAATTTACTGCAATAAACCGTATGAGGGCAACTCCGTAAAGTATACCTATATTATTTACCTGTAGTTAATTTCTTATTCCACGTACAAAATTGTACCACGGTCTTTTGTGACGTGTCGTGTGGTGGGGTTAGTAGGGGTTCAGTTTGCATTTCCGGTGATTTTCTTGAATATTTAACATGTATTACCGGTCTGTGTCTACCTCTTCAGGTTGAATAAACAATGGTATGTAATGTACCACATCATATTATGTACCAAGCTGCTGCTTTTTCGGTCATGTTATGGAAATCCACTTGAAAAAATATGGTTGTATGATTGTTGTATTGAGAGTATGATTGTAAAATTAGCCAGAAACTACATTCATTTTACAAAAATAATAAGTATATTGGATATTAAATCTATGTATGTTTATATAAATAAATAATTATATAAAAATATAGACGGATACAAAATACGCAAGCAATCAGACACTCTGTTTGTTTTATCAATATGATGATTATATGTCGACTTAATTTGATAATGGTTCTTTTCAATTATTACGGTTCTATAAAACCTGTCACAGTTCTTCAAAAACAGATTCATTTATTTATCCAATCATGGAATTCCACTCCGATCTGCTGAACGTACAACACTATCAATCCCTACCCATAATACAGAATTTCTCAGCTTTTCGTTCTAAGTAAAATCAGCAAGATTATGGAATAGCCTTAGTCCGGATATTGCGACTCACTTTGTATTTTCAAGAAAAAAACAAAAGAAGGAATATTTATCCCTGAACACCTGATCCCGATATCTTCTCCTTGTCCTTACCCTATCCTTTTTTTCATTTTTTTTTTGTTTTAATTGTATCTTAGTGTTATATATATTTATATAGATGGGTCGATGGCAGAGCGATTAGCACGCTGGGTTAGCAATCCAGTGGTCGCGAGTTCGAATCCTGCCTCGACCGATTTCGTTCACCTATAGCACAAGCATTTATGCTTATTTTAGGGAACGTAGGTATATGTACTTGGTTAACATTTTTTTCTAAAAAATATCTTTGTTTTTTTGCTCTTATTATTTTGTTGTTGTACAAACACAATTTTGTTATACATTGTAATCTGGTTGGTTGTAAGAAATTGACTAATGGCAATAACCCCGCCAGTGTTCAATATATTTGTTGATATAGTGTACAGAAAGATGAATAAATAAATAAATAAATCAATTGAAAAATATCTCTACTCCTTTTTACGAGTATTTATTTACTCTTTTTATATTCAATCATATTGAATAGTTTTCAAGAACGTGGAAGATACTGGTTTGTAAGTGAAGTATATACGAATTCCAGTAAAATATTTAGGGAATCCAATGGTGTTAGGATATTGAATAGATAGAGGGAGGGAAGGGTGTTCTTCTATCTTACTCTCATTATGAAAGGTGGAATCTGATAATGGTCATCTGGTTATTGGTTATATTGGAATACCACACATAGGACATTAAACACAGAACAATAAAATGGCGTAATGAACAGTCGTGAAATGAGAACCACTTTATTTTTTCCATAAAACATAATTACTTGATCTATGCAATTCAATATTTTATTATTTGTGCTTTTATTCATACATACCTTGTACATTTTTTCTCTGTTTTCATCATCATTTCATAATATATTACAAGAAAGGTTTTCACGAGTATTTGAAAAAAAGTTATGATTATCTTTGGGGATAACCCGCATCAAAATCAGATCCTCGGAAGGATCTTTTGTCAACTGACGTTTTGCCTGGATCTCACCAGGCATCCTCAGGGCATAATATGGAGTAATCAGTGACAGTGGTGTGCGGGTGTGCGATACTTAAAAAAAGGAAACACAACACATGCGTGTATCTCCACACACCAGTCTCGTCTCGTCTCACTTAAATTGACAATGGGTGGTGTACCTCATTGCTGAACTATGTAAGATGATATAATCAAATGTCTAACTAAATACAAAGAAATGTAGCTGCAGACTGGGAAAGAAAGAAGCAGGAAACGGACCCAAGAATTCTTTTATTTGGTCACCGGCCTCCGATGACGCGATTAAAATCTAAGAAAAGTTTCTTGAACATGACATCCCCCCTTCCAGAGCGCTGGATTGATCAATGCAGTGGAAGTCGAAACGAGCTGTCCGAGGCTTTGGGGCCGGGACACCATCTATCCTACCTTAATTGAGCGACATTGAATAGGTGTCACAAGGTGCAAAAAGAACCTGTACAGGTGGGGAATAGGACGAGAAGATGTATCTTGCGATTGCGGGGAGGTCCAAGATGATAAGCATCTTCTTGTCTGCCGAAACATGGAACAGGGATGCAGCAAAGAAGACTTGACTGTGGCAAATGACGCGGCAATTGTTGTTGCAACGTATTGGAGTAGAAAGGCTCAATGTTTACTCGTACATGTTAAGTAAGTACTATGTACATATAAAACGTGTGCATAAAACTATGGATCAGACAGTTGGTGGGGCGGAGTTTAAATTGATAGAAGCAGGGGCTGTCAACGGAAAGATATTAAATAGTGGAGTAGTATTCAAATGTAGAAATTTCGACATTAGAATAAAGGAACATATACGATGCTTGAAGAGAACCTAATAATTTTTCAGAATTTGCCAATCATTTGATTGAAAATAGTCATTCCTACAATAGTCAAATGGGGTAAAAAATTATTATATATCAATGAAGAGGGTTTAAGATTCGATAATTTGGAGGCCTTAGAAATAAAAAAAAACATTAATAAAAACAAAAAAATAATTAATAACCTACTAGATTTGATTACTATTCCTATACCTATTCAATAATTAGGTATTTTATTTTTTAAAAACACAAATTGTTTTTTTTTTCATTAGTCGTAGAAAATATAGGTTAATAAATAAATATACTTCAACACACACAGAATCTAAAAATAAATAAAGATTAATCTGTCAAGTACGTACCTCTTCAACAGTAGGTATATCTTCCTACAATTCATTTTATTTTAATCTGGTTAAAATAACTTGGACATCCCCAATCAATGTCATATGTAATGTCTATTCAAAATTTTAAATTAACAAACATATTACTTAACTTCTTAAAGTCAAATAACTTCCAACTTAATAATAATTTAACATCAAAAAAATTAACCAAATTATGATATTTTCATCAAGACAAAAAGCACTTTCTCTGGGGTAAAATGCCAGTAAACAAAAAAAAGTACGTACCTACACTATAATATAAGAGTCTTAAAATTCTAAATGGAATTTCGTTTTAAGTAGATTTCTTCTGTGAAGTTGTCAATTTGGTGAGGCGGTTGAAGCAAGAAGGTACGTATGTAGGTACCTACTCCAAAGGAACCGGAGAGTATTATTTAAGAGTATATGTAAATGAGATAAAGGAACAAAACAAGATAATGCACTTTTACTCTGTCTTGGATGCACGCATCCTCTCTGATAGCCAATTACATTAATCCTTCCAAAGTTACAGAACATCGTCCAAAGTCACAGCGCAAGCATCCCTCTTGGTATCCATCTACAAACAATTCAATTGCAGGACTTAGAATGGTATCTACTAAGTATCTACTTACTTATGAGCTCTTCCAGTAAAACCATCTAAGATTTCAATTTGGAAGTTTGGACGCCATTTTAAAGAAGAGTAGGTACCTAACAGTACATTTTAAAAGCAACAAGCAACTTTTCCTTGAGATAATCCAAAAAAGTGGAGGTAAACTTGTTTTAAAATTACTAAATCCATAGATCGAATCCCTCACCCTCACAAATACATTTGTATTTTTAGTCCCTTATACTTTTGTTCTTTATATATATTTTAATAATTTTTTTAATTTTATACATTATTGAAAATTGATTTAGCAAAAAAATATTGCATAATTATTGTTATTATAACCTCAGAACAGGCTTCGCCTAGTGAGGTAGTGAATTTCATTATAATATTTAAGTGTTTGTTATATTGAAATAATTGTACTCTATTATGGAAATAAATAAATAAAAAAAAACGAGTGGGTTGTGGCCAACACTAAACTCTCCACACCACAAATATTGACAATGAAATATTTTATTCATTCTAAATTTTACTATCAGGAATATAAATATTCTTCCGATAGTATAGTTTTATGTTAAGATAGACAAACTATTAATGCAGTATAGTGAAGAATTCTTATTGCTTCAATGATAAGAATTTAGTGCGTACTCCTAAACAAGTGCGTAGAACTGGAGGTCATACCTGAAAAGTGGCAAAATTCTGAAGTTATACTATTGTATAAAAAAGGGGATCCTGAAAACTTAGAGAATTATCGACCAATAAGCCTGTTATCCCATACTTATAAACTTCTCACTAAAATTGTCACAAACCGTTTAACACCTAAACTGGATTTCTACCAACCAATTGAACAAGCTGGCTTTAGAAAATATTTTGGAACTACAGACCATATCCAAACTCTGCGCCTACTAATTGAGAAAACTACTGAATATAATATAACAATTCATCTTGCATTCATCGACTATAAAAAAGCATTCGACTCTGTAGAACAATGTGAAATAATAAACGCATTAAATGATGCGAGAATTGACTCCAGATATTCAAGGCTTATCAAATTTATATATGAACACGCCACCATGGATGTAAGAATCGATGAAAATACAAAAACAGAAAAAATCAATATAAAAAGAGGTGTCAGACAAGGAGATACCATATCACCTAAACTGTTTACATTGGTTTTGGAGGGCATATTTAAAACTTTGAACTGGGAAGACAAGGGAATAAAAATAAATGGAACAAACTTAAACCACCTCCGTTTTGCAGATGACATAGTGCTTATAAGTGATGATCTGGAAGAACTTCATGTTATGATAAAAGAACTCCACGATGCTTCCCTAATGGTCGGCCTGGAAATAAATATCAACAAAACGAAAATCATGAGTCCATCATCTAACAGCACTATCACAATTGATAGTAAAATAATTGAAGATGTTGAAGAATATATATACCTTGGACACAAGATAAAATTAGGAAAGGATAACCAGACAGCAGAAATACCCAGAAGGATCGGACTAGGTTGGGCAGCCTTTGGAAAACTTAAACATGTCCTAAAAAACAGAGATATTCCCACATGTCTGAAAAGAAAAGTTTTTGAAACATGTATCCTGCCTGTGCTTACGTATGGTCTGGAAACTATCACGCTAACTGCGAGGACCATACATAAGCTAAAATGCACTCAGAGATCCATGGAAAGGCAAATGATAGGCGTAAGTCTAAGAGACAAAATTAGAAATGAAGAAATCAGACGCCAGACAAAAGTTGTTGATGTCATGGATCGAGTTGCAAAACTTAAATGGCAATGGGCAGGTCATGTTGCCAGACAGGGTACGGACAGATGGGCACCCAGAATTCTAAATTGGAGACCATGGGATATGAAAAGGGGAATAGGCCGGCCCCAGAAAAGGTGGGCCGATGATATTGTCCCTGTCGCTGGAAGCGGATGGGTTCGAAAAGCCCAGAAAAAAGACGAGTGGAAGCTATTAGAAGAGGCCTACATCCAGCAGTGGAGAGATGGCTGAGAAAGAAGAAGAAGAAGAAGTGAAGAATGCTTATGTTGTATGAAATATTTTTAAAAAAGCAGATAAATTTTGTTTTAAAGAACGCAAGAGTATTTTCCAAATGTTGACAGGTGATATCATATGAAGAATTTTTTTGTTATTTATGGAAAGCTAATCAGTTCTATGTTCAAGCTCTTTACATTATAACATGAAATCAAATTACTGAACTTTTCCATACATAGAAATTTATCTAATTACATTTTTATTCATACTAAATGTTACTACCAGGAATATAAATTTTCTTCCGATAGTATATTTTTATATTAAGATAAACAAACTATTAATGCATTATAGTGAAGAATGCTTATGTTGTATGAAATATTTTAAAAAAAGCAGATAAATTTTGATTTAAAGAACGCGAGAGCATTTTCAAAATTTTGACACGTGATATCATATGAAGATTTTTTTGTTATTTATGGAAAGCTAATCAGTTCTATGTTTAAGCTCTTTACATTATAACATGAAATCAAATTACTGAACGTTTCCATACATAGAAATTTATCTAATTACATTTTTATTCATACTAAATGCTACTATCAGGAATATAAATTTTCTTCCGATAGTATATTTTTATGTTAAGATAGACAAACTATTAATGCAGTATATTGAAGAATGCTTATGTTGTATGAAATATTTTAAAAAAAGCAGATAAATTTTGTTTTAAAGAACGCGAGAGCATTTTCCAAATTTTGACAGGTGATATCATATGAAGAATTTTTTTGTTATTTATGGAAAGCTAATCAGTTCTATGTTCAAGCTCTTTACATTATAACATGAAATCAAATTACTGAACTTTTCCATACATAGAAATTTATCTAATTACATTTTTATTCATACTAAATGTTACTACCAGGAATATAAATTTTCTTCCGATAGTATATTTTTATGTTAAGATAAACAAACTATTAATGCAGTATAGTGAAGATTGCTTATGTTGTATGAAATATTTTAAAAAAAGCAGATAAATTTTGATTTAAAGAACGCGAAAGCATTTTCAAAATTTTGACACGTGATATCATATGAAGATTTTTTTGTTATTTATGGAAAGCTAATCAGTTCTATGTTCAAGCTCTTTACATTATAACATGAAATCAAATTACTGAACGTTTCCATACATAGAAATTTATCTAATTACATTTTTATTCATACTAAATGTTACTACCAGGAATATAAATTTTCTTCCGATAGTATATTTTTATGTTAAGATAGACAAACTATTAATGCAGTATAGTGAAGAATGCTTATGTTGTATGAAATATTTTAAAAAAAGCAGATAAATTTTGTTTTAAAGAACGCGAGAGCATTTTCCAAATTTTGACAGGTGATATCATATGAAGAATTTTTTTGTTATTTATGGAAAGCTAATCAGTTCTATGTTCAAGCTCTTTACATTATAACATGAAATCAAATTACTGAACTTTTCCATACATAGAAATTTATCTAATTACATTTTTATTCATACTAAATGTTACTATCAGGAATATAAATTTTCTTCCGATAGTATATTTTTATGTTAAGATAGACAAACTATTAATGCAGTATAGTGAAGAATGCTTATGTTGTATGAAATATTTTAAAAAAAGCAGATAAATTTTGTTTTAACGAACGCGAGAGCATTTTCAAAATTTTGACACGTGATATCATATGAAGATTTTTTTTGTTATTTATGGAAAGCTAATCAGTTCTATGTTCAAGCTCTTTACATTATAACATGAAATCAAATTACTGAACTTTTCCATACATAGAAATTTATCTTATTACATTTTTATTCATACTAAATGTTACTATCAGGTATATAGATTTTCTTCCGATAGTATATTTTTATATTAAGATAAACAAACTATTAATGCAGTATAGTGAAGAATGCTTATGTTGTATGAAATATTTAAAAAAAAGCAGATAAATTTTGTTTTAAAGAACGCGAGAGCATTTTCCAAATTTTGACAGGTGATATCATATGAAGAATTTTTTTGTTATTTATGGAAAGCTAATCAGTTCTATGTTCAAGCTCTTTACATTATAACATGAAATCAAATTACTGAACTTTTCCATACATAGAAATTTATCTAATTACATTTTTATTCATACTAAATATTACTACCAGGAATATAAATTTTCTTCCGATAGTATATTTTTATATTAAGATAAACAAACTATTAATGCAGTATAGTGAATAATGCTTATGTTGTATGAAATATTTTTAAAAAAGCAGATAAATTTTGTTTTAAAGAACGCGAGAGCATTTTCAAAATTTTGACACGTGATATCATATGAAGATTTTTTTTGTTATTTATGGAAAGCTAATCAGTTCTATGTTCAAGCTCTTTACATTATAACATGAAATCAAATTACTGAACTTTTCCATACATAGAAATTTATCTTATTACATTTTTATTCATACTAAATGTTACTATCAGGTATATAGATTTTCTTCCGATAGTATATTTTTATATTAAGATAAACAAACTATTAATGCAGTATAGTGAAGAATGCTTATGTTGTATGAAATATTTAAAAAAAAGCAGATAAATTTTGTTTTAAAGAACGCGAGAGCATTTTCATAATTTTGACACGTGATATCATATGAAGATTTTTTTTGTTATTTGTGGAAAGTTAATCAGTTCTATGTTCAAGCTCTTTACATTATAACATGAAATCAAATTACTGAACTTTTCCATACATAGATATTTATCTAATTACATTTTTATTCATACTAAATGTTACTACCAGGAATATAAATTTTCTTCCGATAGTATATTTTTATGTTAAGATAGACAAACTATTAATGCAGTATAGTGAAGAATGCTTATGTTGTATGAAATATTTTAAAAAAAGTAGATAAATTTTGTTTTAAAGAACGCAAGAGCATTTTCCAAATTTTGACAGGTGATATCATATGAAGAATATTTTTGTTATTTATGGAAAGCTTATCAGTTCTATGTTCAAGCTCTTTACATTATAACATGAAATCAAATTACTGAACTTTTCCATACATAGAAATTTATCTAATTACATTTTTATTCATACTAAATGTTACTACCAGGAATATAAATTTTCTTCCGATAGTATATTTTTATGTTAAGATAGACAAACTATTAATGCAGTATAGTGAAGAATGCTTATGTTGTATGAAATATTTTTAAAAAAGCAGATACATTTTGTTATAAAGAACGCGAGAGCATTTTCAAAATTTTGACACGTGATATCATATGAAGATTTTTTTTGTTATTTATGGAAAGCTAATCAGTTCTTTGTTCAAGCTCTTTACATTATAACATGAAATCAAATTACTGAACGTTTCCATTCATAGAAATTTATCTAATTACATTTTTATTCATACTAAATGTTACTATCAGGAATATAAATTTTCTTCCGATAGTATATTTTTATGTTAAGATAGACAAACTATTAATGCAGTATAGTGAAGGATGCTTATGTTGTATGAAATATTTTGAAAAAAGCAGGTAAATTTTGTTTTAAAGAACGCGAGAGCATTTTCCAAATTTTGACAGGTGATATCATATGAAGAATTTTTTTGTTATTTATGGAAAGCTAATCAGTTCTATGTTCAAGCTCTTTACATTATAACATGAAATCAAATTACTGAACTTTTCCATACATAGAAATTTATCTAATTACATTTTTATTCATACTAAATGTTACTACCAGGAATATAAATTTTCTTCCGATAGTATATTTTTATATTAAGATAAACAAACTATTAATGCAGTATAGTGAAGAATGCTTATGTTGTATGAAATATTTTAAAAAAAGCAGATAAATTTTGTTTTAAAGAACGCGAGAGCAATTTCAAAATTTTGACACGTGATATCATATGAAGATTTTTTTTGTTATTTATGGAAAGCTAATCAGTTCTATGTTCAAGCTCTTTACATTATAACATGAAATCAAATTACTGAACTTTTCCATACATAGAAATTTATCTAATTACATTTTTATTCATACTAAATGTTACTATCAGGAATATAAATTTTCTTCCGATAGTATATTTTTATGTTAAGATAGACAAACTATTAATGCAGTATAGTGAAGAATGCTTATGTTGTATGAAATATTTTTAAAAAAGCAGATAAATTTTGTTTTAAAGAACGCGAGAGCATTTTCAAAATTTTGACACGTGATATCATATGAAGATTTTTTTTGTTATTTATGGAAAGCTAATCAGTTCTATGTTCAAGCTCTTTACATTATAACATGAAATCAAATTACTGAACTTTTCCATACATAGAAATTTATCTTATTACATTTTTATTCATACTAAATGTTACTATCAGGTATATAGATTTTCTTCCGATAGTATATTTTTATATTAAGATAAACAAACTATTAATGCAGTATAGTGAAGAATGCTTATGTTGTATGAAATATTTAAAAAAAAGCAGATAAATTTTGTTTTAAAGAACGCGAGAGCATTTTCATAATTTTGACACGTGATATCATATGAAGATTTTTTTTGTTATTTGTGGAAAGTTAATCAGTTCTATGTTCAAGCTCTTTACATTATAACATGAAATCAAATTACTGAACTTTTCCATACATAGATATTTATCTAATTACATTTTTATTCATACTAAATGTTACTACCAGGAATATAAATTTTCTTCCGATAGTATATTTTTATGTTAAGATAGACAAACTATTAATGCAGTATAGTGAAGAATGCTTATGTTGTATGAAATATTTTAAAAAAAGTAGATAAATTTTGTTTTAAAGAACGCAAGAGCATTTTCGAAATTTTGACAGGTGATATCATATGAAGAATATTTTTGTTATTTATGGAAAGCTTATCAGTTCTATGTTCAAGCTCTTTACATTATAACATGAAATCAAATTACTGAACTTTTCCATACATAGAAATTTATCTAATTACATTTTTATTCATACTAAATGTTACTACCAGGAATATAAATTTTCTTCCGATAGTATATTTTTATGTTAAGATAGACAAACTATTAATGCAGTATAGTGAAGAATGCTTATGTTGTATGAAATATTTTTAAAAAAGCAGATACATTTTGTTATAAAGAACGCGAGAGCATTTTCAAAATTTTGACACGTGATATCATATGAAGTTTTTTTTTGTTATTTATGGAAAGCTAATCAGTTCTTTGTTCAAGCTCTTTACATTATAACATGAAATCAAATTACTGAACGTTTCCATTCATAGAAATTTATCTAATTACATTTTTATTCATACTAAATGTTACTATCAGGAATATAAATTTTCTTCCGATAGTATATTTTTATGTTAAGATAGACAAACTATTAATGCAGTATAGTGAAGGATGCTTATGTTGTATGAAATATTTTAAAAAAAGCAGGTAAATTTTGTTTTAAAGAACGCGAGAGCATTTTCCAAATTTTGACAGGTGATATCATATGAAGAATTTTTTTGTTATTTATGGAAAGCTAATCAGTTCTATGTTCAAGCTCTTTACATTATAACATGAAATCAAATTACTGAACTTTTCCATACATAGAAATTTATCTAATTACATTTTTATTCATACTAAATGTTACTACCAGGAATATAAATTTTCTTCCGATAGTATATTTTTATATTAAGATAAACAAACTATTAATGCAGTATAGTGAAGAATGCTTATGTTGTATGAAATATTTTAAAAAAAGCAGATAAATTTTGTTTTAAAGAACGCGAGAGCAATTTCAAAATTTTGACACGTGATATCATATGAAGATTTTTTTTGTTATTTATGGAAAGCTAATCAGTTCTATGTTCAAGCTCTTTGTATTATAACATGAAATCAAATTACTGAACGTTTCCATACATAGAAATTTATCTAATTACATTTTTATTCATACTAAATGTTACTATCAGGAATATAAATTTTCTTCCGATAGTATATTTTTATGTTAAGATAGACAAACTATTAATGCAGTATAGTGAAGACTGCTTATGTTGTATGAAATATTTTAAAAAAAGCAGATAAATTTTGTTTCAAAGAGCGTTAGAGCATTTTGACAATGTTGACACGTGATATCATATGAAGAAATTTTATGATATCTATGAAAAGCTAATCAGTTCTAAGTTCAAGCTATTAATATTCTTATATCAATATGAAATCAATGAACTGAACATTGCCAAATATAAAAAAATTCTCTTGTTACATATAAGTTTCATACAAATATCCATTAAATAAAATATAATTTTTGAAACCGTTGAATATTTTTCTTTTAACATTGACCAACTTTGAATACAATTTTATGAAGATTCTTGGTGTTGTATAAATAGTTGAAACCAAATTAAAATATCTCTAATTTCCAGGTCGTGAGAGCATTTTTTCAGTTTTAATAGATGAAATCATAAAGAAACATTGGGAAAAAATGAACCGTTGTCTATGGAAAACTAATCAGCTCTAAGTTTATGGTCTTAACACATGTGATATCAATATGAAGTCAATCGGACTTATAGTTTGGGCTGCAGAGAGGACACAAAAAAAAAAACAACGTAAATGATGAATTCATAGAGAAGAAATCAAAAGTTGTCTATGGAAAACTAATCAGCTCTAGGTCTTTGCACTTTACACATATGATGTTAATATGAAGTCGATCAGACTTATAGTTTGGGCTGTAGAGAGGACACAAAAAAGATAAATGCTACGGCGTACGGCGTACGGCGTACAGCGTATACGCCATACACACAAACACATCACGACGAAACTCATAGTGTGCATTCTCTACATGATACCCATTGAGAAATTGATGTAAAAAAAATACGCTTAAATTTTGCGAAATCATGACTCTCCCCTATTCCATAGTGTGGAGAGTAATAACAGCGCGTGATTTGGCACCAATACATTAATAATAATAAAAATAATAATGAACACTTCCTTACAAGTACACTTACAGTTACACTTCCTGCGCAAGTGGCTAGTTTATTGCCGTATGGCAATTTCTTGCAACTAACCAGTGTTTCCAGCCCGGAGAAGCAATATTTGCGTGAGAAATGAATTTAAATACGTTTTTCCTCTACTGGGAATCGAACCCAGGACGCCCACACAGAAACCGGACGGCTTACCAACTGTTCCACGGCGGTCGCTCAATCACTTTAAAAACTAACATTGTTAGTTTTTAAAATGCTTGAGGATTATAAATAATAATTTATTATTTATATTTCTAATCAAAATGAGTTTATCAAAAGGGCTTGTAACTTTTATAATGTCAACCTCAGCCAGTATCACACATTCTGATATATTCACCGCTAGTAATAACGCATACAAAAATTCTCTCTATAAGTGCATAACATGAACTCGTATGTGTTCATGAATTTTTTTTGTTAGTTATTTGTGTTTTTTCTAATATTATCTTTTGTATACTTTTATTTACATTTTGAGTTGTTGTTTGTAACGAAAATATAACAATTTAACTGTCACAATCCTTTTCCCATCCTTTTTCTTTCCCGTCACAGGCAAACATACATCTTAGTTATATTTAAATTTATGATGTTTAAAATGTTTTATATTTAATATCTGTGGACATATGTAATTGGTCTGTTTGTTTTTATTTTATAGTGTTTCCATTTTAGTATTTTAAGACTGTATTTGTCCCTAAATAAATAAATAAATAAATAAATAAATAAATAAATAAATAAATAAATAAATAAATAAATAAATAAATAAATAAATAAATAAATAAATAAATAAATAAATAAATAAATAAATAAATAAATAAATAAATAAATAAATAAATAAATAAATAAATAAATAAATAAATAAATAAATAAATAAATAAATAAATAAATAAATAAATAAATAAATAAATAAATAAATAAATAAATAAATCCTCAGCTAGCTCATAAAGCTATGTGGACTAAAATAACTGACAAAAAATCGGACGATTTCGTTAAATCGAGGTAAAATAACGTATTATTGGCAAAATATAATAATGAAATAATAATGATAAATAATATTTTCATACATTATTTGTACACAAATAATGTATGAAAATATAACATGCTCCAATTGTGGCACGTTTGCATCTAACGTGTCCCTAATTACAAGCATTCGACAAACAACACGCTTCGTCACGATTCCCCAATAACTCGTCTTTATTCACCATACAAACAAGACGTGTTTCCATGGCAACGAATGAATACGACGAGTGTATTAAAAATCCCGCCAATCTTTGGAACATTGTGCATTATAATTTTAATAGGCAAAACTACGGATGTTGAAAAGAAAAGTTCAAACCAAACTACACGCAACTTCGAGTTTCATTAACACTTCCAGCTTTCAAAAGAAATCTGTGGAATCATTTCCTTACACATAACACCTAAATTTTGTCTCCTTATCCTATCCTTGTTCTCCCCCCCCTCTCTCCTCTCCCCTCCGTTTCCTTATTGTTTTTGTTTTATATGTTTTATTTTTTTTATTGTTTTTGTTTGTATTATGTTATAGTCATAAACATGTTGGTACATACCATAAATATATTAGTTTTTCACCAAATGAATATGGTTGGTTGGAAGATATTGCCCGCCATCGTGCACTTGTGCTTATAAAGCTTAAAATAATAATACACTGTAAATTCTTCATGATTTATCTAGATGTTTCGTTCTTCAAAATGTGCCAGAAGTGCGGGTATGGTGCTAAATAAGCTGATCTGACTGCTGATCCAAGGGTCCTGGGTTCGATTCCCGGTGGAGACACAACTTTTAATTGTGTTTTCAGTCTGGATCTCTGAGACGATAAATATCGTTAGTCTCCAGAATGTGGCAACTTGTTATTGGGTGCGTGTTAAATAATTGTATGACATAGCAGCACCTGTTAGTTGCCCGAGAAGTTACATAAAAATTAAATTAAATTAAATTAAATAAGCGAAGTTGTAATGTACTTGCATATAACTCTTACAGATTATTTTTCAAATATTTTATAAAACACAAGACTATAGCCATAAAATATATATTTCTATGAAAATTTTCCTAGTGTGTAGAATACCGTGCATAAATCAATTGAATTAACCGTGCACGAAATTAAAAAGGGCGAGTGTTAACAAAAAGCTATGGGATCTCCCAAGTACAGGGATACATAGGACTATGAAATATCATTCCAATTAATTTAGCCGTTCTCGTCGAGACGAAATAATTCACACAAAATGCAACGACAGTCCAAAAATCCTACAAAGGACGAAATGTAGGAGTTGTTAGGACGTACTGAACCTAAGCAGGTGATGGCATACTACTGTAAAGTGAATTAAAAACCTTTTATCTTGTCTAGTGTTTAATGTATTTGCTAAATTGAAATATGTAATCATATTTATGTTCGCTTGTTACTTGATAAAAACACTAAAATATAAATTTTTCTCAATTCTAGTAGTAAAAAGGTGTGGTGTGTATCTATCTATTTTTTATGTCAAGCCAAAATCGTCAAATGAAACAAATAATTCATCCTTTAAAACGATTTAATATATTTTTTATTTCGATTTGTCTCTCGGACAACTTCCAGGTACACGGTAAATACTGCTAAAGAGGTCCCACATTTGGAGATTCTAACATAATCCAGGCTAAAAAAACTTTTGACTCAAGATTAAGATATCTTATATAAGTGATCCATAAGGTCGACAAAAATTAATTTGAAAAGAAAAATCAATGACTTGAATGATGAAAGACGTTTTTTTATGTAGGTACTTTTAATTTATGAGGATTCTTTTTTTTTTAATTCACTATGTATTTTAATTCTAGCTAGATTTGAACGAATAGAAAGACGTAGATATGTATTTATTAAGTTTTTAACGCTTAACATTGAGTTCACTGACTTTTTATCTCTCAAGGTTCTACTTGTCAATACACTATCATATCTTGATAGGATATATTCACGCCAAAATCGAAATCAAATAAATTATTTCTCAACGCCAAATGTAGCAAAGATATGGATTTTGATAAATATGATAAAATGATTACAATGAAGCTTGTCTTCAAGTGACTGATAATAGTAAGTTACAATCAAATATATTAAATCGAATATGTTGTTTTCGTTTAGTTTTATATAAACCAACTGGTATTTCGATAAAAGGATTGAATGCATTTAATTTAATATTTTCATATTATAGAAAATTCTGGTAGAGGTTCCATTTGAAATATACCGGATTATTACGTAGCGTTTCTTTCAAAGCACATCGTTATAAAATACCAACTCTACAAAACTGAAAGTCACCAAATACTTTAAATTATTAAATGCATTCAAAAGAGGGTACAGGAATGCACTAGCTTCTCGGTGTCAATTTCTGGTGGGATATAAACAATGATGTTCGAGAGAATCTCTTTGAACCAATTGGACTTTATGTGGTCTTCTAAACCAAGAAGAGCAACTTTAAAGTTTTTTTTTGTCAAAAATACGCTGAACATGAATCTTCATTTTCAGTGTACGAAGAGCCTTTTTTCAACTTACCGAGTTCGTTATTTTAACTTGTGTACAAAGAGCCGACAGGGAGGCTTAATATGACCGATGCTTTGATGTGAGTGGTCCTATAAAGTGGAATAGATTGCCTTCAGATGTCCGCAGTGCTCAAAGCAACTCACGTTCTCTAAACAACTTGAAAACAGTTTTGTTTCGAAGAGCAACATAAGGCCGAAATATCAGCGCTTATTGGATGATTCTGAATCATTAAATGACGCTGTTAAGTAACTTATTAATGTTCAATAATATAAATGGTTCCGTTATCAAAAAAATCAGAGAACCCTCATGTCCATCAACCTCCATACGCAGACATTGTGCTGATTGTAGAAGAGCAGACATTTGTATAGTTCCATCATCGATTGCCATCTAAATATAATTAAATTTACATGATTGAAAGTTTAATGTTGGTTGGCGTACAAACATAGCGTTAATCATTTTCAGAATTCCACCGCCCAGATCTTTGTTTCGGAAGAGTCCAATTTCAATTCGGCTTCCATAAATCTTAGAGATTAGCGCAAATAGCGCTGAAACTGTTTATACCAAATATTCCCTGATAAATCATCAAAGGGAATTTGGGCCGATCCTATGTACATCTATCCACTCAGTATTCCCCATAAACTTTGCTTACGGATAATATTTCAAAAAATAAACTATTCACAAAGTATTTAACCGCCCGACCCACCCTTTTGCAAGAAATAAATTATTTAGCTTTGAAATACAACCACACATAGTTTTGAAGTTGTTTTATATCCCAGACTCATTTGCTTTCCATTCCTCATCCTCACTTTCATATCATTAATAATATTTATGTTATTTTGACTTCTAAATTAACCTTTTTCAAATTATATAATTGATTATATTATAAAATAATGTTGATGTTATTAACATTAGGTATTTCAACGTGTGGAACCTACTTCAATTTAATTTGAAATTATTTATATTTTACTTACGATTAAGAACCATTGTTATATGTACATCAATAATATAAATTATGCGAAAACAGAACTCAATCTCACATAAACAACGAGAGAAGAAAAATGTTATATTTTTATTCATATGTGTACTCTAGTTTTTTACTCCTCACTACCCCAAGGTGATATAGTTGAGAGTAATGAATTCGCAATTTTTAAGGTTATTTTTTATTGAAGATCATCAATAATATCGATTACAGACTCATTCGACTCGTTTCAAATTTTGTCAATATGTACATCTAATACTTGCTTAGACCCCAATAGATTTTAAAGGATATCTGATCAGTGCTTACTTTTTTTAACTGACAAATATTTCGTAGTGACCCCAAACTCAGGAAACAAAATTTGATAAGTATAACATTTTCTTTTCAGAATATTAGAAAACCACATCACTTTCATAGAATGGCGTTGAAAATGTATAAAAAATAATTAAACACACTTATTTCATGAAAACGCTAAAAATTTTCCATAAAAAATTGAAATCTTTGTGGAGTGACTATAAAAGTGTAGCATTGGCCACAACCCACTTGTTTTTTTTTATTGTTGTTTATAAAACAGTAAAAGTTAAAGAATGCGATCAGAAAAAAATATCTAAAATTAATAAATCTGCTAACATAAATTACGTCCTTCCTTTCCTCGTGGCTGTGATCAGTAGGTATGTACTTTTTTTGTTTCACTGTTGTTTTCAATTGCAAAAAGATCATGATATACTCTTGTGAAAAAACATATTTGAGGATTTGCGTTGTTTGGTTTGGTTTGAAAAGACAGGCGATCCAATACGTATGAATGATAAAAAATAATTAAAGCGATATTAATTAAATTTTGGTAATTATAAGTTGACGATAACATTTGTATTCACCCTTTTATGTTTTAAGAATCGGCTAGACACATTGGTAGGAATTCAATTAATAGTAATACATGTGCCTTAGAGCGTGCAGTGCATAGACGTACTCGTAGAATGGAGAAATAAAACAAACCAGCCTACGCAAGTACTATTTACCGGAATCGCTGTCGATTAACAATGGCCGGTCATTGTGTATCAGAATGTACAGTGAGCGGTGCCAGGTGTGTTGAAAACCGAACCTGGATCCGGCTACTTATAATACATTTTTTGTTTTTTTACTATGTTTATTTATTTTTTATTTATTTTTATTAACTTACATGGCATTCCACCCAATCATTAGGATGATTTCTGCCAGTATAAAAATGTTAGTAAATTATTTTGATACTTTAGGTTATTCCATTATGGATTGAATGTGTAAATAAATATGTAAGTAATTTAAGGATTGAAGATGTGAAATATTGATTGGTAGATGAAAGTTAAATAAATAAATGAATATGATTAAATATGTTTATTAATTTAAGGGACAAACACAAAATATGCAAAACATACACTATGAAATAAACAAAAAAAACATAACAATTATGTATTTCCACAGATGATGATCATTAAACAATCACATAACAACAAAAAAATAAATAAAAATACTGTTAATAGTTATTGTATGTTTGCCTGTGACGGACACGAAAGGAAAGAAAAAAGGATGGGTGAAGGATTAAATTTATTACTACTATGATAATATTTGGGGGTATATGCTTATCGATTATTTAATAGATTTATTTATCAAAATGATAATATTATCTGTGAATGTGCAAAAGATTTATTAGAAATATGATATTGTAAAAGTCAGTCATTTAAATATTTGATATAAAATTTACAATGATGAATGGTTTCAAATAAAAGATTCACTTACATGTTCAACGTTTTTATATTCTTACGTATATTAATATGATAAAATAATAATTCAACTATTCGTGATGCCAAGAGTCGGAATAGATAAATGCGACAATTTATTTAGTTAAACGATTGACGCATGAATGCTGCTCGATTGGTTTGTACGGACGGCGATGGGCTGAAGATCGTCTATCTTCGCGAACTGTCAGTTACTGATAAAAACAAAAAAATATAATGAACAACACACAAGTTTACGCTATGCATCTATTTAAAGAGTTTTTGTAGCAGTGAAAACATCAGTATGTGGATAATGCCCGAGACATTGATGTGTAAAAAGACCAATAAAAAGTTGAACAGATGACATTGTCAGGCATGCGGGTCTAGCAAGGCAGCAAACATCTCAAGACAGATCCAAATGAAAAAAAACCATGCCTTTATCCAGCAGTAGATCATACATGGCTAAGAAGAAAAGAAGATATGTACATATGTCGATAGCACCATAATTATATCTTAATAATGATACAGAGGAGAATACATGAATATGTACATGTTTTACATACTTATCCGTGATCGTCAATTTCACCGAGGTCTCAGGGCAAAATTTTAATTCGCCTCATTTAGTGACAACACATCAAATTTTATTGCATGAACAATCATGAATGTATATTATTCATTTCATTTAAGCTTTGAAAAAGAAACTTGTCAATAAATATGGTTTTTAAAATCATTAAAAACTGAAAAAAAAACACATCAGAAACAAGGTAGACGATTCTGTACTAAAAATATTAATTATATTAAACACCTGGGAAAAATTAATGGTTTTAGCTACAAAATAAATGTAATTTTAAACATAAATTCGGTTTTATTATATAATTTGTCGGCCTTCGTGGCTCAGTAAGTTAGATATTTGACTGCTGAGCCAAAGGTCCCGGGTTCGATTCCCGGTGGAGACACAGTTTTTAATTGTTTTCAGTCTGGATCTGTGAGACGAATACCGTAAGTCTTCAGAATATGGCAACTTGTTATTGAGTGCGTGTTAATTTAATATTTGACATAGTACCTGTTAGTTGGCCGAGAATCAATATTAAATAAATAAATATTAAATAATCATAGAATAATATTTTCAGGAATAATATGGTTATTTCTGTGGTTCATTTACGGGAATGTTCAATGATACAAAAAAAGGAGAGTTCTATACTTATTATGGAATATATTTCGTTAAGTTTTGGAATATAAAACATAATCCATAATATGTATAAAAAAGGTCATTTAGTTTCTCATCCCTGCGTCATAAGGCCAACCCTTCATAATCAACACGAAACATTTAACATTGCAATCTATGCAGATAACTTGGGATGCTGTTTCGATAGAAATGCTTACTAAGCAACTCACCATTAGGAGACCAATCTAAGGGATTTAACGATTTCGAGTCTGCGAAACCGATTGTTTGCAGGAAGATTTATACTAATCCTCGCTCATGAATAATATAACTCTTGTTTCTGGAACCAATTCAATAGCCTTGAGATATTTCTAAATCTTCGCTAACAAATAATAAAGGAACTATTTTTTCTGGAGTCAATTCAACCACTGTTATAGAACCTATTTCTTAATACTCACAAACAAAATATTGAACATTATTCCTAGAATGAATTTAAACTTTATTCGAGATACTTTAAAATCCTCGCCTGCAAATAATATTTATTATAAAACTCTTAACTATAGTTAATTCTAGCCTGGTGTTTTTAAATATCTAAATTCTGGTTACAAATAATTTAGCTCTTTCTTCTGAAGTCAATTATATATACCTACCATAGTTGTAATTTACATTTTTTTCATTTTTGCCGGTGAATTCTAGCCAAGTTCTTCAACAAATAATAAGTAAATTGATTGAATTGATTGAATTTTTTAGCTCTTCATTCACCTAGACTATGGAATAGCCTAAGTCCTGATATTACGTCGTCTATCTCATTAAATATCTTCAAGAAAAGGCTAAAGCAAAAATATTTATCTGACAACACCTGATTACATCTTCCTCTCCTCTTCGTTTCCTTATCCTTTAGTTTTCCTATCATTGCTATGAATTGTTCTTATATGCTATCTTCATTGTTTTTTTTTTTTACTTTTCTTCTGCTATCTTTATTTATTTTGTAATGCGATCAAATTATTGCCATAGTACACATTGTTTTGTATACTTAACATTTACTCTGGTTGGTTGGAAGAAATTGCCATCGGGCAATTTCTTCCAAGCCCGCCAGTGTTCTAATTATATGTACAAGAAGATTCAAAATAAATAAATAAATAAAAATAAATAATAGCCTGATGATATTTCAAAATTATCGGCAGCAAGTATTGTATGTAACTCTTCACACATAATATTTATCATTCCACAATATAGCATAACCAGTGACATGTTTGCAGGGGTACATTAACGTATGAAAAGACGCACGACACGTGCGTGTATCCCTAACACATCAGTGAATAATAATATAACTAATTTCTGGAATCATTTTAGCATAGTTTTACATATTTCTCATTTCTCACCAACAAACAAATGAAAAAACAACGTAGGACTCAAAAAGAAAGATATCAAAGAGCAAGAAGACGCTTCTGGAGAGATCCTGCTGGTGAAAGACCCCAGGGAGATCACCCAAACGATGGAAGGATAGCTGGACATCCAAATGAGAACAACAGGACACAGTCCTAGCTGAAGCAGGACTCAACAGTAATACTCGAGTAATACATAAATTCGTTTACCCTATTCTATTTCTATAGGGATGAATAAACATACTACGTAAGTTTATATTTCAGCTCAAACTCCGAAGACACGATTCAGCAAAAGTGATACTTCACATGTGAGTATGGCTTTGGGAGAAGATCGAACATTCACAATAGATTAGAACTCTAATTAATAAGTAGATAATAAGCGTTGGGAATCAGCGAGTCTTTAGTCGTCCAGTTGGTATGGATGGCATGGCGAATAAGGTAGAAGGAACCCTTTTCTCCCAACCGAGGGTTGTGTCCTCCTCATTGTTTTATATCGCTGAGTCGTGCGTCTTTCCTCACACCCCAACATCCACTGCAGCAGCCACCAACAACGACAGTAGCGAAATTGGATATCGTGCCGCCCAAAAATAAAACGTTAAAAATCAATATTTTCTAAAATTTATATTATTTTATTAAGAGACACGCACAGAGAATTAACAATACATATACACAAAATACATTAATAAAAAAAATCTCGTTAACCCTCCATTTAAGCTCGTCCACATAAAAATAAGAATATTGAAACAATTAGTAGGCAGGTATAAATTATTGTTGTGGCAACGATTGAAATATTACTAATGTTATGGTGTTACAGTTGATATGTTAAAAAAGGCTAATCTTTAAATATTTCTATGTTTGATGTAATATTTTATTTGAAGGATGTTGATGACCTGTTCTTATCCACCACCACCCGTTCTGCTTATGGGGACTAATAAAGGCTCCTTGCAAAACTCTGAAAGAACATACGAATAGTCCGAAGAACTCTAAAACCTTGCAGACACTGAACTCAATGTGCTAAAGATAGCTAATCATGTGGAAAAAACTGACTCACTGTTCACTGACAGTACCGAATTCATGACAGAAAGTCTTGAAAGCCCTAAAGTTGCTCTTCGTGCTACAAAAGAAATTCCCTCGAACATCATCGGAAAGTTGACACGGAGAAGTTAGTGCGTTTCCATAGGATATGCTCAGAAGTCTGTTCAGGGTTATCACAAAACTGACATGAGGACGAATCGGATAAGTGAAAACGAAAGAGATAACTTTTGAAACTGCCGTGTCCAGTAAGAAATTGCGCTATTAAAAATGAGCTATTAAAAATATCTAGACCAACCGCGTGTTGTGAGCATAGCGAATTATACTGTCGACAAATTCGATATTTAGATGATGATGGTAAAAAGTCGCCATTCGCTGCTGGATTAGTGTTCCAGTGGATGCGAGTTAAATTCATGCCTCCACCTATTACTAACAAGAATTTGTTTAGCCAAAAGAATAGACGAGGACTTGTAATTTATATGCTCTTGTGGCCACGCCATTTTTTTTTTTTAGAAATACCTGCCTCGATAGATGCTTGAATTCATCATCAATTCCGAAATCATTTCTTCTACAGTCATATGGACAATCATTTTTTCTCAAAACAACCTTTTTTAGCTGTGAGATACCGGCTTAGAATAGTAGGTACTTCCACTCTTTTCTGTTATCGTCGTTTTCGAGTGTCCCGTAAGAGCCGAGTAATCGAAAATACAACAGGCAGTTACATTTCATAATAGTTTAGCAATGAGGTTCACCAGACTGGTGTGTGGAAATACACGCATTTGTCGTGATTAATTTTATAAGGTTTGCCACACCCACTCACCAATAGCGGTTACCCCACGTTGTGGGATATGCCGTGATGGTATGAACGAATCTTATAATAAAAATGCCAAAAAATGGGATCTTGTAGAGTGGGAAAGCATTATTAAATAAATAAATAAATACCTTCAATTGAATTTTAGAATGTACCTACTTATGTTTTTTTTTATTGAAAAATAATAAAAAAAAACATAAGATACTACAAAAAGAAAAGCAATGATTCTGAGTCACGCCAAGTCTAATTTCTAGACTTGTCGGCGTGTTCTCAAGACAATAACTATGTATACTTTAAAAATAACAAACAAAATTACAGTAAAAAGAGACATACAAATGTCACACAAAAATGATCTCCCAAACAATGTCAAAAGAGTGAAGTTGAACATTCAATTCTCTTTGCCAAGACCAAATAAGGAAATGGCGTGATGGTTTGTTATTGGTGCGTAAAAGAAAAAAAAACATTAAAAATCTATGTATTGAAATAATGTCAATTATTTTTCATTTATTATCATATACTGAACAATTGATATAACCTAGATTATTCAACCTAAAAAATATTTATTTTATTTTTAAAACATATTTTTAAGACAGTTTTAAAGGTCAAAATTATGTGTTTAAATCTTATCTTACTTATATCTTAAGTAGAACATAAATACTTTTTTGAAAGTAATCAAAAAAATATAAAATGGTTGACCAAAATGAATTGTTCGATTATATAATAAAATACAATGAAAACTCGAATCGCATCCGAATTCCGCCGCATTATAATGAAGCCAAGCGAAACGAATTTGTGCGCTCATTACGATCAGCGCCCGGGGCGTTATCTTCCACATGAGTCCAGGTACAGTCCTAGAAGTGAGGGGGAGGAGGTTTATGGGGGAGAATTCAAACAACCTGCCTTATCGAAGCTGGGTGGGAAGGGGTGGTAAAAGACGACAATTAATTTGTCGCACCCCTTGAACCGCGACGGCCGCGGGTGTGATGGTGAGTGTGTGCTACGGGAGGGATTACAGTGGCGTACAGCGGAATTTAATTCTCTTCGTTTTTGGCAACCCTGTTTTGCGCCCCGCGAAGTGTGGAATTATTTTTAAATAATTTAAACTGTGGAAATATTTTCGCATTCTAAAAATGAAGCATTAAGTTACTACGGACAGAGAGAGAGAGAGAGAGAGAAAATTTATTATGAATATATAAATCTTTATTGCGAAAAATACATAAAACAAGAACTACAAGATTTTTTTACTGGTGATATTGCGCGAGGGCGTAAAGTGATTAACAAAGCCAGCCGATGACAGGTCATAAGGCATTTCCTTGCTTCCACAATCTCTCTTCCTTCTACATATCTTTTGAGATGTTAAATATACCTGCAGCTCATATAGCTTTCGAGATGTTTCATTGCTCCCATATTATAATTATACCAGCAGAAGAATTTCCATCAAATATACAGTATTTTTTGTGAATGCTCTGATGAGCATTAAAACAGTACAAAAATAAGTATTTCATTGGTTGCAATTAATAATTAATAAAACAATTATTTCAATTAAATTTGAAGTGAAGGTTATTCAGATGCTTATTATATTATTTAAATAAACTCCTAACATATGAATAATTTATGCTCAGAGAATCAGTAAAAATTACATAGAAAGCACAAATCAAATGACCAATTATAGATAGGTATTTAAGGGAAAATCGAACATATATTCAACAACCTTTATAATCAAAGTAATGCCTTCACCAAAATTCGAATATTATTTTGTAAAAGATATAGTACTTACTGTATGTAATTTTCGAGTTTCATAAATGAAAATCTACACCGCGTTTTGAAATATATACATATATACATAATATGTACCCGTTTCCTCTCCAAATCGAGTATTTTTTAATGAAATTCTTTCATTTCCATACAATGAAAATACTCGAATACGATTTATGCAACCGAGTACTACTTGTATGTTTTGTATGTATAGAAATTCCTTCCGATTTAAGGTTAAAAGATGAACATGAATATTTAACAATTGATTTATTATTTTTTTAATTCAAATGTCTACGTTGAGTGAATTATTTTTGAATCATAAAATTAAATTATTCAAAATATATTGTTATTTTATTATTTTATTTATTTTCATCTATATTCATTCAATTGCAACATTTTCCAAGCAGTGTTATTTCAAATAATAATAATTTATACCTTTACCACTATTTAACGACAAAAAAATGTTTCTTAATGTGTCCAACTAATAAATAGTAAATGAAATTTTTCTTAACTCTTAATATTTCAAATATATACCTATAAGTTAATTTCTCAATTTTATTAATATGTTCGCTTATTTTTTAGTATTGAAAACTATAATATCGTTTTAAAAATTAAAAATATTAAAATTTAATTATTTATTCCGGATTACTTAAATCAATATTTTTCTCAGAATTTACTAAATTTTTAATTTTTCTTAGATACCTCTCTGATGATGATAATTCACAGTAAGCTGCGAATTGAGTAAAAGAAATAAAAAAAATGCCTGGCCTATTGAGGTGGTGTACCTATACAAAAAAAATGTAAATCTTTTATGTAATATTTATTGTAATTTGTTTTTGAAGTAATAAAAAAATTTAGTACTTAAATAAACTCACACAGGGAGCTTTAACATTAACTATCGTTTGCCAAATATATTAAGACAAAACAGTTAGAAACAGCTACACACAAAACTTAAAAATAAATTTTTACTATCATCATCATCATCAGCCATTATTCGTCCAGTGCTGGACATAGGCCTCCCCTTTCAACCTCCATGCTTCCCTATCCCTCGCCACCCTGTGCCATTGACCTCCTGCCACTCGTTTGATGTCGTCAGACCATCTCGTTTGCGGTCTGCCCGGGTTTCTGCGTCCAGTTCTCGGTCGCCACTCCAGGGTGCGTTTGGTCCATCGATCATCTGCTGTCCTTACTACATGGCCAGCCCAATTCCATTTTAAGGAAGCTACCTTGTATGCAACATCGGTAACTTTTGTCCTTTCTCTGATCCATTCGTTGCGTTTTCGATCACAAAGACTAATGTTTAGCATCCTCCTCTCCATTGCTCTTTGCGTTACTCGGAGTTTCTGTACTGTACGTTTTGTAAAATTTTTACTATACCTATAATTAAATATACCTACCTAATTTGTTACAAAAATGTAATTATGTTGTCGAATCTAAAATCTTGTGTTCTATAATGCGAAATAAACCTATTATGTTACAAAAAAGTAATTATTTTATCGAATACTATATCTTATGTATTCTCTAATGCAAGATATACCAATTGTGTCACAAATTTTTGTTACATTACATTTTTATTTAATTTCTGTTTAATTTTGTGAACTTTGTATTTATTCTGTTACTGCTACCACTAGACGATGTATAATATATTAGATATACGAATATTGTTCGTGACCCGTTTTAGAATAGGTTTTCCTAGTGAGACGGGGAATGAAAAATTTGATTATAAATATGTATTTAAAAAACTAATGAATGGATTAGGAAGAACACAGGAGTAGCGGATGTGGTCAAAAAAATAGCGGAGTTAAAGTGGAGTTGGGCGGGTCATATATCTCGGATATCAGATGGACGATGGACAAAAATTGTGATGGACTGGAGGCCAAGAACGGGAAGCAGAAGCGTGGGAAGACACCAGACCAGATGGTCCGATGACATCAAAAAAGTGGCAGGTCCTGAATGGCGAAGAATGGCACAAGAAAGGAACCATCGAGGGAGATCGCGATCCACTTCCACGCCGGCGACGCTATAGAGCCCATTGGCCCTGTTCACCATCGGACGCAGCCGCAACATCGGACAAACACAAAATATCCACCATCCATCGGGTTCAACCACTGCCCCCGAGAATCCAACCTCACACGTCAGGGCCTCCGATTGGTCTCAAAATCGGCCGCTATGTTCACTCCGTTTCAAGTCGGAGGGGCTTGTACCCCGACCCCTCGGTCCTCGTGTTGGCGTCCGAAGGTTCCGCGGGCTAACACCGGGGGCATCCAACGCAATCATCACCTGTCAGATTTGACGTCTAGTTGTCAACACAGGATGTCAGACCCGACGTCTGCGCCGGCGGTGTGCCCGAACCACACAACAACAATCGCCACAGTTTGACGAGTAACTGCCGAGCGAGACTGAAGACGTTCGTCCTGCTCTTCTCTAAGTACAGAATTGACGAGGGCACAACAGCGTCGGCCGCCCACCCCCGCCTTTACTGCCTAGGCCCTTAGAGCTTCAACCTAGGCCCTAGGAAAGGGACCAGTGGAAGTCCAAGCGGGAGGCCTTTGTCCAATACTGGACTCAAGAAGAGACTGAATAAGTAAGTATTAAAAAAAAAACGCAGGGTGGCCGGCACTAAAACTACCCAAAAAAACTATTTCAAAAAAATTATATGGAATAAAGATGGCCTAATGTAATAGTTATAATATATGTATATTCAAATCCATTAAGTCAACGATTTTCAGTAGCGAA
The DNA here is from genome assembly GCA_963576475.1 of Molanna angustata. Taxonomy (NCBI): domain Eukaryota; kingdom Metazoa; phylum Arthropoda; class Insecta; order Trichoptera; family Molannidae; genus Molanna; species Molanna angustata. The sequence goes on along the minus strand of OY754969.1, from coordinate 34,393,626 downwards.
AGTTTCAAACTATTAATAAACTCCAGTCTAACCCGATGGGATGTGTCTTGCTAGATGTTACTACTTCAATAATCAAATTATAAACGGTTAATAATTTGACTATCCCTCCACAATTTACTTTGAAAGTCCCTGGATTACATTATTATATAGGTATATAATATGATATAAATATATAAAGCTGAGGTTACACACTTATACCCCCTGTCCTAGACCATCGCATCGGTCAGGGATCTTAAATTTTCTTATATCCTATTCTTTTCATTAAAACTAAGTTATGTGGGTCTCGACTCTAAATCACTTCAACATATTTTTTTGAGATTTCGTCCCTAAGTGAAGCACTTTTTTAGCTTTATGCCACTTTTCGTCGTAATGAAATATAATAATGATACAAAAGAATATCAAGACTTTTATTTATAACTTGGTATGTATCATAACGTAGGTAGGTACTCTTTGCGTTAAATAAAAGAGAAAATATAAAAACATTCATGCTTTATGTATCACTTCAATAAAAACTTAAGTAGGTATATATATGGAATAAGGTATTGATGTTACGTCATGATAACATGTCGTCAGAGAGATTTTCGATGAATTATTTTTCAATTGCTTGTTTTTTTATATCTTCTTTCTTATTGAATATAGGTATGAAAAGGTTAAGCCTGACACCTGGGAGTGGCTTTAGTTTGGGTTGATAGGTTAGGTTAAGTTTGGTTTTGATGTAGACAAGTATATTAGGTTAGGATAGTCTGTGTAGACTAATCTTATGTTTTTTTTTTAATGGAACATATTTCATAGTATCGATTTAACTTTATTGGCATCGTGTAACTTGGGTTTGAGTTGGTAGGTAAAGTTAGGTTAGGTTATGATTTTAGACTGTGTAAACAAATCGTTTTTTTTTTAAAGGCATTGTGTAACTTTAGTTTGGGTTTATGGGTTAGGTAAGGATTTGTTAGGATTTTTGTCTGTGACGACAAATCCTTTATTCTTGTTTATATTTGGAATCAAACATATTTTATAGCATCGATTTATTAGGCCCAAGACCGGGAATTGCGGCAGGTACCTGGGGCCCACGAAGTAATGAGGAAATTCGTGCATGACAACCTTTAATCACCAGCGAAATCGGAATCAGAAGGTTAGTCTGGATTGGACATGTTGTCAGATCAGGGAAAGAAAGATCCACAAAACGTATCCTGCAAAATAACCCTGTGGGCAAGAGACCCCTGGCAGAGATTGATGGACAATGCTACCGAGATCTGAACGTGCTGAATGCTTATGATGACTGGGAGTCCACTGCAGCTGACAGGAAGGCTTGAAAAGCTATTGTTCAGTAGGCTAAAGCTCTACCGGATGGCCATCGGAATTAAGTAAGTAAGATTTAAGTTTATTGGCATAGTGTTACTTGGGTTTTGGTTGGTAGAAAATAATTGCCTAATGACAATAAACCCACCTTTGTTCGCTTGATTGTACACAAATTAAATAAGCTCATAAACACATTGTTCAACTACCTTTATATTTGAATTTAATCAACAAAATGTATGTGTGTCAAATTGAATGTAGGTACTTATATACATTAGATAGGTATCTATATATAGAGCGAATAACTCATATTGACAATGTACCCGTACAATTCAACAGGCAACGTGAATCAATACAATTCATAGTTTGTGTTCCGATTGATTACCTCCAATCGTTTGTTATTGCCCATTATGACTTCAATGGACACAAATAGACGCAATTTGTTCATCACAAATGTACGAAAAATTGCGATGCTGCAGCTCAAACCGATACAAATAAATTTATAACATTTTAAGCTGCGGGCCTCAAGGCCTTTGTATACCATAGGCATACGGATATACACAAGTATGCACACTAAATTACCTTCTACTCTATTAAACACGAATATTGTATATCACCATATCTGTGATAAAAAATATTTTTCCGTGAAGAAAAGGTAAAATTTAAGAGTGTTTTTTTAAATAGCAAGAATAGTAATTACAATAGTAAAAAAACAGCCGGTACATTTTCATATCTTCTTTTGATTGAAGTAAAAAAATATACTCCATAGGCCTTGATGTTTTTTCGTTATATACAATAAAAAAATAAAAAAGGTTTTTACTAAAACTTATTTTACAAGAAAAGTATTAATCGAATTCAAATTTCACACTCACGCAATTGAATAAAGATGTAAAAATAAACCTGTTTAATAATAAAGATGTAAAAGTAGGTAAATAAGACAAAAATGACCTTATAAGTCTGGCGCAATTCAGGGGTGACTTCTATGCGAAAAATGCATTGTCACCTCAGATATAAGAATTGTAGCTTTCATTATTTACAAAAAAACCAATTCTCTCAATAGATGGCGTTCCAACAAAATAAATAAAAATAATAAGATTGTTGTTCATAATTTCACCCATAGATGGCTGTAGTAAAAATTCCTTATTTTCAAGCGAAAAAGAATTTCAGTATTACAATATATAGAACTTTCAAAAATTGATAGGGATCTCATTAAAAGGCATAATTGGTGAACGTTGCGCAAGCGCATAAAGTGATCACGTAAACCAGCCGATGACAGGTCGTAAGCCCTGTAGGTGCCTTGATTTCCCGGTTCTCCTACAATAAATATTCCAACTTCGTCTCTATTGAGATAATTAAAAATCTGTTAAAAAAAAAACCTGTTTTAAATTTCGACGCACAAATCTTTTCATGTACTGGGGAAAAGATTTTCGAAATATAATATTTGGCGTATTATAACCTCTTACATAATAATCGTATCATTTGTATAGTTGTAGCCAAACAACTTGAACTTTTATTCGAGAAGGGGGGCGATGTGCACGTTAACCAACGAAGCAAAAAGACGCAAATTTGCGCTCTGCATAACCGGAAGCTCATTCAAGATGTTTGGCGAAAATTATATGAATTTTAATTTCAACTTGATGCTTAAATATTCATTCATTCATATCATCACGGCATATTCCACAATGTAGGGGTAACCAGCGACAGGTGTGCGGGCATGAATAACTTTATTTAACTAATCACGACAAATGCGTGTATACCCACACACCAGTTTCGTTTCACCAAAAAGGCGCAACATTTAGAATTTGTGTTGGTGAACCTCATTGCTGAACTATGTGAGATGTTATTGTTGCCTGTTGTATTCTCGATTACCCGACTCTTACGGGACATCCAACGATGATAATAGAAAAGAGTGGAATCACTATTCTAGGCCGGTGCCTTGCAGAGCCCAGAGGTTCTGCTCTTTTGACACCAGCGGCCTACCTAGTTTATTTTCGTCTCTTAAGTTGACACCAGCGGCCTATCTTTTTTATAACATAATTAAATAAAATCTCTTAGTTTCTAACCACGTTGAGTATATTTATATGTCAACTAGTTTCGGAGATTTAACCGCACCTTCGTCCGGACAAACTTATAGTATAAGTTTGTCCGGACGAAGGAGCGGTTACGTCTCCGAAACTAGTTGACATATAAATATACTCAACGTGGTTAAAAACTAAGAGATTTAATTTAATTATATTAGTTAAAATGTGCCACAAAGCAATAGCTGCAAAGTATAAAGATTTTTTTTTTATTTTCGTCTTAAGCTGATGCCAGTGGCCTACTTATTTTATTTTCGTCTCTTAAGTTGACACCAGCAGCCTACCTATTTTATAAGGATAGTGAATCACACCATTTTCTTCTTTCGTGTCAGCAACGCATTGTTGCGTTGCTGTGGTGGAAGGATTGGCCAGAGAATTTCTGTTACCAGGGGGCACCGCGTGGAGGTTCCATTCAAATATTATTATTTGAATAAAATTGTTAATTTTTTTCAAAAAAGTTTATCATTTTTGTTTAATTCTATTTTTTTTAAATGAATACTATGTCCTTGAAACATAACATAAACATCTACATCTCTAAACTAGAATAAAAAAATATATTTGCTTGACACAAAATAAAATCATGTTTTGTTAATAAATAAATGCATGATGCACAAACCAATAATGTACTTAACCAACCATATTAAATATCAGACATATAATATTACTTATTCTGTGGTAGATAGGTAAGTATAATGGGAGATGGCAGAGCGGTTAGCGCGCTGGATTAGTAATCCAGTGGTCGCGAGTTCGAATCCCGCCACGACCGATTTCGTTCACCTATAGCACAAGCATTTATGCTTCATTTAAGAGATGTATAAGAATGTAAATGTACTTGTTTCAAGGACATATTCATTTTGAAAAAAAAAGAATATACATACCTACTCGTATCATTATGGAACATTGAAAATTTATGAAACAACAACTTTTTATTTAATTTAAAATACTATAGCTCTATTAAATTGTATAGTATTGGCAAAGTGTTGGCCAAATTCACTTATTTTCATTTAAAATATACAATACAACATAATAAAATCGCGTGTTGTTCGCACGCTATTTATAGCGGATAATGTGTTTTAAAGTGTTGAACATAAAAATCGGATTACTTCAAGGCGTCATATTAAACAACTACCTACTAATAACAGTGTACATTTTCAAAAACGTTCAAAACACGAATAAAATAACGATGAAAGTGATTGAATTCAGAATTTCCAGATATCTTTACACGAAATGTACCGTTAGAGTCTGGGGAATGAGTTATATATTATACTTCACCTTAGTATTTTTCTTACAAATTACATATTACACCAATACAGAAATACTCGTTCAATTTGCCGATGCCAAATATTTAAGGACACAATTAATTTGCAAATCAATAAAAAAGTCAGTTCATGTTATTTTTCTTAACTTCTTATAAATACTAGAGACCTATGATTTCAATTGTGAGCGTCCTATTTGATTTCCAGGTATTGTATTTTTTTATTGTATAAATTACATTCTCACATTATCCCCACTAAAGAAATCCGAAGAGGGCGTATTTCGCAACAACAATTTTATTTTTTACTATTTATTTTATAGAATACAACAACAAACAAGAAAGATTTACACAAAGATTTACACAAATATACAAAGATAATTTTTATATTGCCAATAAAATTATAAAATATATAATACATACACATTTGTTAACAATTTTGAAAACAGGATGAGAAAGGAGAGAGGTAGGGGGGGCATCGACCACTAGAAACTCATATTATGATTTATACCTCACTTGTCTCATTGCATGAATAATACGTAGTTAAATTATATTGAATAACGTAAATTAAATAGTATTACAATTTATTTTAACGAAATCGAGAGTTAGGTAGTTCTCCGTTCTTTTTTGTGTAGGTACAAATCGTGTAGGTTATTAGATGTATGTGCAATATGTGCATTTGAATGAAAAATTTTGATATTTCGACCTATATAAGGAGTCAAGTGAATAAATTTACTTGACAGCATTTTGCAGTCTCCTACCCCACTCCATAGGGAATGTTTCAGAGCTTGTAGCTCTATTCATCACCGGAGCTGCTGCTCATTGGACAAAACGAGGAACTACTATCAAGTATAGTCAAGTGAATAAGAGTTATTGGGAACTTACATGCTCCCGGTGGCCGTACAGCTCCTGTAGAGCTTAAACCTCCTGAATAAAAAGCCTCTCTGTCAACAGCAACGGACTCTCTGTCATCACAAACATTCAACACATTCAGATCCCGGGTGACATTGTCCATCAATCTGTCTTGGTCTTCCTAGCTCTTGGCCACCAGGTTATATTGTAGTATGCGTTTTGTGGCTCTTTCGTCTCCCGATCTGACGATATTTCAAATACATATTAATCTTATAGATCTGGGTGTAAGTCTGGTCAACAGGTGGAATCAAAACCATCAATGTTTACCCATATCATGGATATAATTATCTTATGGAATTCTATAACATCTTAAGATATTATAGAACTCCGTAATATAATAATATCCATAGTATGGGTAAGCATGGATGGTTTTGATTCCGCTGGTTGAGCAGACTTGCCCCCCTGATATCGTTAATGATTAAGGGTTGCCAGTCAAAGCGCGAATTTCCTTATTGCTTTTTGGTCTTCAGATACATGCCGCAATTCCCGATCTTGGGCCGAGTATTTTATGTACTTAAATACATGAAATAAAAGGCAATTTTTGGCAAAAGGCAAGTTATGTGAATTACATAATGTGAATGCAAAGCATGACTTTGCAAAATTAGTATAAATAGTAACTTATATGTAGTACGTGATTCATATAGTTCTAAATAGAAGAGTGATAATGAATCAAATCAGGATAAAAGCTTTGTGCCGCATCTACATATATTGTGTTATTTTGACCAGACCAGGACCAGCTATAGAAATGTTTTGCCCCATTACTTTTTTATTTATATAGGCAACACACCCTAAGAAGTGGTTTGAAACAAATAATTTAAACAAAAAGAGTTTATTTAAATAAAAAGAGTTTAGTATAATTTATTTTAAATATGTATTAGTATTAATAGATTGACCCATTACTTGACAGTTTTCATTACTTCCATTTATCGCCAGATTTAAATTGATATGCATTAGAATTAGGCTTTTGGTAATAAGTAAGAAATGGATTTGTATTAACACAAAGTAATCGGAAGAATAATTTTAGCAATATTTTAAATTCGAGAACTTGTTTACAAGATCGGAATATATTTACTGAAAGTAGTGTTGATCAAATGCAACACACTTATTTATTTAAATATTTTTGGAAGACTAACAGTAACAATTTAACAGCAAATTATCATATAAATGCAGTCTTGCATCTGTCTTTGTTTTGCATTTACAGACGCAGTAATGGTCTTGGTCTACATAATACCATCACGCCATGTCCCTCACGAGGATGGCAGATAAAACGGAAGGCTACATTTTCCTATCTTGACACAGATTCATCACCTCGTCAAAATTCAGGCATCGTCTCATACATGTTCGTCTGCCGTTCACACTTGTTACATTTCCATCTTTCAGAATATCGTTCTACCCTGATCTTTAGCGCCTTCGACTTCTTATTCAGTTTCTGTCAACTTTGTATATTTTCTTCGTCAAATGTTGTTAATTCATTAATCCCTAGTGGCCAATATCTAAGCTTTTATTTTATTAATTACAATATTTCTTCGTCAAGTGTTCTTAATTCATTAATCCCTAGTGGCCAAAATCTAAACTTTTATTTAATTAATTACAATATTTCTTCGTCAAGTGTTCTTAAATCATTAATCCCTAGTGGCCAAAATCTAAGCTTTTATTTTATTAATTACAATATTTATTCATCAAGTGTTCTTAATTCATTAATCCCTAGTGGCCAAATTCTAAACTTTTATCTTATTAATTACATACATCTTTCTTCTCGGTTTTCCTGGTCTTGGTCTAGGTCTGGCATACTCGATCGAATCTTGGTCTTGTAGCGGTTAATGCGGTCTTTTTATTGATCTTGGCCTTGCAAGTCTTTTGCTCATCACTAAGAGCAAGCGCACAAAGACGGGTTTATTGTTTCAGGCAATCTCTTACAACTAAACTATGCAACAAGAAATCTCAATTTGGTACAAAAGCAATTACCTAGTAAAAAGAAAAAATGTATATAAGGACACAGAAGGAATTATTTATATATATATATATATATATATATATATATATATATATATATATATATATATATATATATATATATATATATATATATATATATATATATATATATATATATATATATATATATATATATATATATATATATATATATATATATATATATATATATATATATATATATATATATATATATATATATATATATATATATATATATATATATATATATATATATATATATATATATATATATATATATATATATATATATATATATATCATGTTTTCTTTTCATTTTTTGCGCTACTTCATGACTTATCATTCCAATGTCTAGCTGATATTATTGATAATGATAATTCTCAAGAAAATAATTCAATGTATATTAAAATTTCGTAATTATTCGAACCTTAGTGCAATCGATTCATTTTTAACTCCCTATCGGCGATCCTGTGTTAGGTCAGGTTATTGCAAACGTAATTATCACAAAATATGATATCATATCATTATGCAGTACTCCATGTATGGTGACCTACTTAGTAAAATGTTCATATTGAATATGGTGTGCATAATACATTATATTCCAAGTCTAATCAAATGCAGACTATCATTATCGTCATATTTAATTAATTTATTACACTCGTGCCAACTTATAGTTCAGCAGAAAGGGGTTCAATTGTTCTTTCATATAATTCATTAGCTTTATTTACTAATTCACACTAATTCATTTTATTCTTGAATTGTATTATTAAATTATAAGTTAATTCAACATCCCATAGTTACAATTTATTATCATTATGTACGAAATAATCGTGTTAATTGTTACCTGGAGGGAAAGAACTGTTAAACGGCAAAACGGCAAAAATTGCCCATATCATGGGTATTATTTTTATGGAGTTCTGTAATTTCTTAAGATATTACAGTTGGCCCTCAACTCATTTAGTTTGTTAAACTCAAGATTAATGTTAAGGGGAGATTGAATCTATTTCCGTGTTACAATGCAAAAATCTGTAAATAACCTCAAATAATACGAACTACAAAACGGGACGCTACGACTCGAAATACTATTGTTTTATTATCCAACATGGTAAATTAATTTTTTTTCACCAAAATAATGCCTTTAAATGCCCATGGTCGTTTCAATATGGCTGTCAGTTTGTTTTGTTGTGTGGCGCCACCGTCGATACAACTAGCGCCTCTAGTGATAGAACACTGAAACTGCACGCGTTGCCTTGCAACGAGTCGATAAAAAATGACAGTTGACTCACCGTTAAGTACTTTATCCGCCAGAAACGTTGAGTTAAATATTTGTCCTTTTTGTGACGTATTTGAGGGAAGATTAGGCCTAAACGGACACTGTAATACGCTATATTTTTGTAAAACTTGAGTTTAGCTCTTTTTTTTTTTAACATGTCTACGTAGGGGACGCCAGCTATTAGGATTTGGGTCCATTTTACTCTTCCGAAGAAGCGCACTACGTAGCGTTGGGAGGGGTTTGCAATCTAGAAAAGAGTTTATTAATTCGGATTTTAAAAAGACCCGGGTTGTACGAAGATGGAAACACAGAATTCGGAAGATCGCTCTTAAACTGAGACTGTAATACCGGCCCTAATCACATCCATGATATGGGTTTTCATGGGGGGTTTTGATTCCACCGTTTGACGGGACATACCCCCTGGAAAATTTTGAAATTAAAGATATTTCCTTTGTTTTACACAATCTTCATAAATTAATAAATCCCTAATTAATAAATTTGACATATCATTGCAATTTTAGTACGTTTTCAGAATTTAACCCATTACTGTTCTACAAAGCTACAAAGTATACAAAAAAAAACAAATAAAATAAAATTGAGGACAAGTTTTTCTCACCAAAAAAGAAATTCATAAAAATACTCTTTAATGCAATAAGTAAAACACTATCATTTACTTTGTATGAAATACAAAGTTGTTCAATTTCATCAAAATATCAAATGAATCGAGATGACAACATATAAAGATTAATTCAAATACATAACATACATACTCTATTGAGAAACGATATAAATGGTACTCACTTACTATCAACAAATGCACTTAGGTCCGAATATTACAATAATTATGTTATGAAAATTTCAATAAAAAGTGAACGTTTGAATAAACAGGTAAAATATAAAAACACAAAAGATAGTTTTTTTAGTTCCTAACTTTATATTGTTGATTAAATCTGCTAGTAAAGTACTTTATTTTGTTAAGTCATATTGAGAATATCGATAACACCATTTAGTTATTGTTAATCTTCAAGGGCTTAAGGCTTCTCCTGCTTGCTTACATACTTACATTGCTTGGCTTACAGCTTACAGGAGCGGAAATTGTAACAATAATTAACCCTTGTTCTTGTTCCCGTTTGAATTAGGTATAGTCATTAAGAAACTTTCACACTTAATTTTAAAATAATAAATGTACAATATATTAAGAAACAAAACATTTAAATCTGTGTTAATTATTTATTAACAAATGAAACAGAAATATAGTATGTATACTTTCAAAGATTTCGATTTATTACGAACGAATGTTTTTGCCGTGGTATACTTCCACAGATTTCGATTTATTACGAACGAACTTTTTTGCCGTGGTATACTTCCACAGATTTCGATTTATTACGAACGAATGTTTTTGCCGTGGTATACTTCCACAGATTTCGATTTATTACAAACGAACTTTTTTGCCGTGGTATACTTCCACAGATTTCGATTTATTACGAACGAACGTTTTTTAAAAACGTTCGAAAGAAAATGAATTTCTACTACATAGAATTATTTATTTATTTATAAACGGCATAAAATGCCTTTTACATACATAGATAAAAACACATATTGATGATAATAATAGATAAAATAAAAAAGCAATTAGGTTTACACTTGGCTAAAAAAATAAAACTTAAACCTAAACAGTAAGACAAAAACAATAAAAATACATGAAAGCAAACATAAAAAAAGATATAAGTACATAAGGATCCAAAAAAAACAGTAAATTCAAAAATAAAAAAACATTTAATTCAAAAATCAAAAAATCAATAGACGCATGCAAACATAAAAAAACGATGTACATATGGACTCAAAATCAACCAAAACATTAAATAAAAAAGTATTATTAATAGAAAAAAAATATCAGTGTCATATAAATTATAAATAAACAAAAAAGATATGCAAAAAAAAAACAAACATTTAACAATCGCAAATATACAAATCCGTACTGAAATATCACAGGTTGTTTCTCTCATAAAAAAATGTGCATATCGTCTGTTTATATTTGTATTTGGACAGCATAAAAATGTCACCTAAATGAGAATATTCATTTCCAGTATTATGGAGTCGACTGATTAGCGAGTGATATTCTGTCTGTGTACGTTATGATGAAAATTATTATTGTGTTAGTATTATGGAGTCGACTGATTAGCGAGTGATATTCTGTCTGTGTACGTTATGATGAAAATTATTATTGTGTTAGTATTATGGAGTCGACTGATTAGCGAGTGATATTCTGTCTGTGTACGTTATGATGTAAATTATTATTATGTTAGTATTATGGAGTCGACTGATTAGCGAGTGATATTCAGTCTGTGTACGTTATGATGTAAATTATTATTGTGTTAGTATTATGGAGTCGACTGATTAGCGAGTGATATTCTGTCTGTGTACGTTATGATGAAAATTATTATTGTGTTAGTATTATGGAGTCGACTGATTAGCGAGTGATATTCTGTCTGTGTACGTTATGATGTAAATTATTATTGTGTTAGTATTATGGAGTCGACTGATTAGCGAGTGATATTCTGTCTGTGTACGTTATGATGAAAATTATTATTGTGTTAATTATGATGAAAAAACAAATATATTTTTTTTCCATTCACCGGTATCGCTCAGAATAGTAAACAATGGTTGTAAAGACAATCTATAAAATATAGATTCAAAACGAGGATACGAATAATAGAAAATGAAGGGGTAATACCCAGATAAATAGAAATCCCATAGAATATTATGTAAGTAAGTACTATAAAATTGAAATAAAGTTGAGGATTTCCACTATTTTTCAGCAAAAATGGTGACTATATTTTATAAGAATTAATCACCTTTTACAAACTTCCACTCTGTTAACGAAAATATATTATAAGGTACTAGATGACCCGACAGACGTTGTCCTGCACGAAAGTTGGCTTGCCTGTTATTAACTATCACGGCATATCCCACAGCGACAGGTGTGCCGGTGTGGTATCGTCAAAATACCACTTATAACAGAATATATTTGTTAAATTACTGTATATCTTCATAGAACAATAGTAATAAATTTACATACATATAACTAAATAATTACATAAAAAATTTAAAATATGAAACAAATACCGCAGACAGCGACACAGCGTTGAGAAAAACATAAAGTTTTAATGGCATAACCAACTTTGCATAATATTATGACATATCGAAAGCAATGTCGCCATTATTCAAAATGCATAATCCGAAAATATTTATAACGATTGATATTTTTATAAAACTCCATTTTGTTAATCTAAACCATTCAGGGACTCACACAAACACACACAAAAAATTTCATCAAAATTGGTTCAGCCGTTTAGGGGGAGTTCAGTGACATACACACGCACAGAAGAATTATTTATATAAAGATAGACAAGAACAAAATTAGTTTATTAAAATATCGATCAATAAGTATTTTTCTGCCTATTCATTGAAAATAAATGAAAATATTATAAAAGATAAAAAGAAACTACAAAAAAGTAAAATATTACGACTACAAATTTACTTGTTGGTGTAACAACTCTATTAAAAATTTATTCTGAATTTATTAATATTAATCTACTGTTCCTTATTTTAATTTGTATTTATTTGTTTCTTACTTGTTGGGTTTTCAATTTAATGCACCTATATTTTTTTTCCTCAATATTCTGCTCTTGTGTAAAAGTTCAATGATGTTTTTATTTTATTATTATTTTTTTAATCATATTTGGAAATTCTCAATTTTATCTAGAATATGTAGATTGACTGCGACATGCATAATGCATATCCTTGTACTTGCCAAGTATTGTTGCTATCGACTGCGGGTATAATATTTGGTAGGACCGCTGTCAGTCTGCTGATTCATGTAAACTTATTGACTAAGTTTAGCTTGTCGATCGACAATTCTTGATAGAACTCCATTGTACGTTGATATGTTATAAAAAAAAATATAAAAATACTTGGTTAATGTTCTATTATATTTATTGGATTATCGACGCGTTTCGTGCAAAGCACATCGTCAGAATAATTCTGACGGACTATTATTCATGCAAAGCACATCGTCATTATTCTGACGATGTGCTTTGCACGAAACGCGTCAATAATCCAATAAATATAATAGAACATTAACCAAGTATTTTTATATTTTTTTTTATAACATATCAACGTAAACTTATTGATGTTTTGTATACATATAAATATGTGTATGTATGTTTTTATATATACCTAATTTGTATACTTTATATTTTTGCACTTGTTTCCAGCCTAAGCAATTTGCTCTATTTTATTTTTATAAATAACTAATGTTATTAACGAAATAATTTTGAATATTTTTTTTAATTGGTATACCCACAGACAGGCTATGCCTTGTGGGATTTTTGTGTGTACGGTTGATTTATTATATTAAATTTATGTATATTGCATGTTAACCGTGTACCAAATCTTAAATAAATAAATAAATAGTTTAAAGTTTTAATTTTATTTCATATTAATAATTATAATAATGAACACTTCCTTGCACTCTGCGCAAGTGGCGAGTTTGTTGTCGTATGGCAATTTCTTCCAACTAACCAGTGTTTCCAACCCAGAGAAGCGATATTAGCGTGAGAAATAAATTTAAATAAATTTCTCCTCTGCTGGGAATCGAACCCAGGAAGCCCGCACAGAAACCGAACGGATTACCAAATGTGCCACGGCGCGCGGCGGTCAGCATTCAAAATATCGACTGTGCACAAAAGTAATAAGTACAATTATTGGCAAATCGAGATAAGTACCTACACAAAAATCGTTGTAATTTTCATAGTTTATTGTGTACCTATGGTCATCATATGTATGTTATAAAGATATTACTGATTGACAATATGTAGTAAATACAAAACGTAACAAAGCTTTCATTAAATATTTATTTTTTAAATTGCTCCCCTGTAATTTTTTTACTGTGCATCAATTCCATAATTGATAATTGTGTGAGAAAATTAACTTAAAAATTAAAAATATTTCGGAATAATCACAATATGAGAAATATTCCAATGAATGACGGACGGACAGCTAAAAGTGAATAAAAAAAGCGGTTTTGGATCAATTATTTCTGTACATCAAGCGAATATCCAGGTTGCCTACAGAGAGCACGTTAGAAGCCTTGTTGATATCTTAAATTTAAATTAACGCTTTATATGTAGGTAATGTAAAGTAATAAATATGTTATTTTATAAGGCTCTTAATGACAGACACAATTAAACTTTGCTATTAAGTTGTGCGAAACTAATTAATACGAAATATTTTATTGCCAGTCGTTAAAATAGAACAATAAAAAAATAGTCGTTAGGGAATTCACATTTAAATAATTAGACTAAAGTTAGGAGAGAGGTCATAGATTATACTCAAACGAACACAGAAAATAATTTATAGAACAAAACAGTAGAAAAAAGCCAAAAGCCGAATAAATGAAAAACTTTATTTTGAACTTCGAACTTTGGCAGCCCACTAAAGATAAAGAGCGCCAATTTTAAATTTCGAATTAGTTTTGTCTCTCGTGAGAAGAGACCCTAAGTTTCCTTCGAACCATTACTCCGAAAGAAAATAAAAACACGCCACTTCGGCAAAAGACGCGGAATAATTAAACGAGCTTGTTATTTCGGGCGTTTTGTTAATTCGACCCTTTCGGTTCGTTCTCGGGTCGCCCAAAGGATTAATGTTGTTTTATTTATACGTTTTCGAAAGTTTCGATGGAACGAAAATTGGGAATTCTCGAAAGTTCACAAATAATGAAATTTTCCACGGAATTATAAAGTAAAACTTTCTTGAAAATGTGTAAGAATAGGTACGATTAATATCAATTTGACAAATAAAAACAAATGCAACTAATTAATACATGATAAAATGAGTGGGTTTTGGTTAACTTTCAAAAAAGAATACATATTTATCCAACTGTCGATTCGTTCATGAGAATTCAAATTCTCTTAATGAATCGACATTATCCAACTGTCGATTTGTTCAGGAGAACTTTGTTCTCTTAACATATCGACAATGTTTCAAGCCAGGATACGCGAGAATTGTATGCAGAGGTCTACTTTTTTCACGGCATTTCCAACTTTGAAGTCAAAAAACACCAACTTAGAGGCTTCGCAGCATATATGTTCCATACACGGATTTACTCAGAATTCGGAGTAGAACATTTCGTGTGTCTGTATGTGTGTGTCTGTGTGTGTGAGGGTGTGTCTGTGTGTGTGTGTGTGTGTGTCCCCTTATAACTTTTGATCCGCTCAATTTACAGAGCCTAAAATTTCAGAATATATAAACAGTTATAGGCCTACAAAACTTTTATACTCAGAATTTCGAATTTTTGTTTCAGTCAGGGGTTATCAACTTTTGAATTTTTTACTTTATTTTTCCATATATCTCAGAAACCATAAAAGCTAGAACGCTGAAAATCTCAAATTAGTTTTTTCAAAAAAATTCCAGGCTTTCTCAAAAAATTTTTATTAAGAAAAATATTTTTTTATGATAAATTTATGAGCTTAACTGCCTATATTTCCATTTTTTTTTTAAATATCGTATAAAGCCGAAACACCCCAACTAGATAATTTAATTTTCTAAAAAAAATATCTACATTGTATTAGCACATCTCAAATTATTTTTAACAATTTTTATAAATATTGAATTTAGTGACGACATTGCTTCATACAATTTGTATGGCAGTAGCCTACACACAATATATAAGAAGACTTAATAGTTTGATACTAATCTCCAAACATACATACATACCATCATGCTGTATTCATATTCTGGGTAGGATCAAAGGACTGACCTCCATACTATCCTATCTTGACATACATACCTACCTACATAAGTACATGTGTTGTATAGAAAACCAAATATCTTAAAATATTAAATAATTTGTATTTATGGGTTTATAATTTGGTACTTATTCTTCAACTGGTTGTTGATTTCAGAATGAGTGAGTTGTGGTTAACTTTCAAAAAAAGAATACATATTTATTTTAAGAAGAATGATCTGTTCGAATCCGGTCAAGTTGTTGATTTCAGAACCCATGTTAAATAAATTTCATTAGAAAATATAATTTACTGTCTGAAATGTTTTTACTCCGCATTATCCCAGTGCGAATTTATGAATTCGCAATTTTAAAGGTTAATTTTTTTAATGCAGATTATCAAATAGTATCATGCTGAGATTATATTCTGAACGTTTCATCACAATGTATATACAACGTTTGTTTTAAGGGGTCCCGATAAACCAAGGTAAATTTAAAATATATCCATAATATGTATCTATCAAATATTTTCTCTTAGTAAATTTTATAAAAATACTTTCAAGATTTTGAATAATATCTGATCAGTGCTTCTCAATTATTTGACTGTCAAATATTTCAAAGTGACAAGCTCAGGAAAATTAAAATGTGATATACTTTCAAAAAATGGCATTGAGTATTAACTATCAGGTTTTCATAATTAGATTTAAATCAAAAATTATTTAACAAACTCATATAATGAATTTTTTTTTGAAAGTTTTTTTTATAAAATATATTAAAATAAAACATGGGATAATTATCAAAGATATATTTTTAATATACCCTGGTTTATCTGGAGTCCTTTAAACAAACGTTTTATTCTAAAAAACACGTGTTTGATCTTTTTTTTTTTTAACAAAAAAATGAATATGTCCTTGTTAAACAAGTACATATACATCTTCCTACGTTCCCTAAACTAAGCATAAATGCTTGTCCTATAGGTGAACGAGATCGGTCGAGGCAAGATTCGAATTCGCGACCACTGGATTACTAACCCAGCGCGCTAACCGCTCTGCCATCCACCCATCCAACATGATCTGACATGCTAAGTGAGATATGACAATTTTTGTCATATTGTTCGTCACCTTCCCGTCAGCAAATTGCTTGTCTTAATATAATTTATCCGTGGTTGCTATAATCAGTACCTAGGACCCTACATCGTATGACGTACTAGTATGCAATCTCTTCCACTCCATTAGCAATGGCGATACATTATGTGTACACACTAAATATATGAGAAACCAGAATTGGTATAGATACCTACCTACCCATATCATATAATATGTAACAATAGATATATTATAATGTTCCAAATTAGAAAAAAAGGGCAGTTTGTTATATCGCTGCGTGGTATTTTTCGCGATTCACTTGTAAATTTGGCAACAACATCCATTTTTGCGATGTTCGCGGTTTGTTTTATTTGTGTAACAATTGAATGGGTAGATACCAACTCAATCATAAACTGAAAACGCAAATAGTAAATATTGGAATTCGAATGGATAAATCATATTTTTTCTGCAGCGTCAGTCATTTTTGTAAAATTCGATTGACAAAAATATAAAAAAAATGTGCAATGTGTGTTGAAATGTTCGAAAACAAACCTCAGTAGCGAAAGTATACTTTTCAAATTTTATGTATACCTACTGCTAATACCGTAGCTGATTATATTACTATGACTGATTTTACCCCAGTCACGCGTCTCGGAATATTTATTTATTTATTCATTCATTCATTCATTCATTAATATATATTTATTTATTTATTTGTTTATTTGTTTGTTTATTTATTTGCTAAAGTATTTATTTATTTATTATTTTATTTATTTATTTGTTTATTTGTTAATTTTTTATTTATTTAATATTTATTTATTTTTTTATTTATTTATTTATTTATTTATTATTTATTTATTTATTTATTTAAATATTTATTTATTTATATATTCTTTTTTTATTTATTTATTTAAATATTTATTTATTTATTTATTTATTTATTTATTTATTTATTTATTTATTTATTTATTTATTTATTTATTTATTTATTTATTTATTTATTTATTTATTTGTTTGTTTATTTATTTATTTATTTATATAAACGCCCTTAATGGGCTTTTACATACACAATTACAAATGATTAAAACATATGTTCATGAACCACGAAGCAAAATACATGCATACATAATTATAAATAGGTACCTACATATATATAACAACAAAAAATAAAATTTATAGTTTTATAGTTTGTGTTTCTAGTTTTTTTTATTTATTTTTTATTTTCATTCATGTATTGTCGGTTTATTTTTTTTATATCAACAATGGTTATGGAGTTTTTATACATGGCTTCAAAATATATAGGTTATGTAATCATAAATTTAATATTCAATATCTAAAATAAATATTTATTAAATGTTTAGTATAAAAGTTTTTTTTCGTATAATTTGCTTTTTTCCATTTTTTATTTCGTTTTAAGTAGGTACTTGTTGAATTTATGTAACCATGTTTTTGTTATATAACCATCATTTGCGCTTTTCTGTAATTGGACTTATCCTTGTATTATGTTTGTATTGTTCCCTGTACTTGTTGTATGTGTAGTCTGTTGAAAAGCCAAATAAATAAAATAAAATAAATAAATAAAATAAAATAAACTATTTTTTACATTGATATTTTTTTTTGTTATAAATAATTAAAGTTTCAATAAATATCACTTAAACTATTATTTTTCATAGTGATAATTTCTTCACAGAGGGCTAAAAAGATGCTTATTAATAAAAAATAACCTAATAATTAAAAAAATGGTAAAAATGAATTAATCTAAACAAACTGTAACCTCCGGGATTGAATTTTGAAAAAATACAGTACGATTTAGGATACCCCTTGAAATGATCTTGTATCATTGAACGCGCTATATAAATGATTGATATTATTATTATTATCTGTTAGGATTGAATATAAAATGAGTCCTTGGCGTCACGACGCATCGCTGGGAAGTCCCATTGTATGACTCATGGCGTCGCGACGCCACTGCGTGGTCACAAGTAGAGGAGGATCTGCGTATGATTTGGGTACAAAGCCACTATGTCTGTCATGTCGAGTTTTTCCCATACGAGTGGCTTCTTTGTAAATTACGCCACCGTACTTGAGAAATCATTTTTTTTTGGTTGCCAAAAGTGTACTTTGCATAATCCATGTTATAACGTCATGTCATACAAGTAACATACGATAAATGTTTGACAGAATCTATTAATACAGATAAATAAATACATAATATATAGGCATAGCCGTAATATACCTACATAGATTATGCTGGCTTGTTCTCCGAGGGCACGGTATTCTGAGGGCCTAGACCAATTTATGAAATATTTTGATTTCCAAAAAAAATTTAATGACTTTCTGTGTGATTTAATGACTTTGTGTGTGATTATAAACAACAGATTTAAATTAAATCATTGAAAAGTTTGCTACTGTTAACGCCTGACAAAAAAAAAGTATACAGGGCTGAAAAGAGTGGAATAAGAAGTCGGGGCCGGCCGAGAAAGAGTTGGCATGATCATATAAATGAGATTTTGAAAGATGGTAATATACGAAGTTAGAATAATAGGAGAGTATGTATGAAGCGATGCATGGATGTAAATGAGGCAAAACATGTATGTGAAGATAGAGGAGTCTGGCGTTCGGTTCTCTCTGCCTATCCCAAGTAGGGATACGGCGTGATGGTGTATGTGTGTATGCAGTTATAGATCTTTATTGATAAAAATGTACTATTTACAATTAGGATTTTAAAATATAGGTAGGTACTTTTGATGTTTCATATTCATTGTTTAAAAAAATATCGTAATAGTAGGTACCTATATCATGTTTTTAAATGTTGACATTAGTGATGGTTGTAGCGATTACTTATACGTTCATAAAAAATACTTAAATTAATACATTATCAAAAGAAATATTTGATTGTTTATGAAAATAAGAGTGTGGGAAATGAATCGAATATTTTTTTTAATTACATATACGCAAACATTGGATTTTTTTCCCTTTCGGAAGTCAAATGATTGACAAACCTTTTTAAACATAATAAGGACTGTTGCTTTCATTGTTTACAAATAAGCTATTTTCTCAATAGATGGCGTTACAAAAAAGGCTTTTCCGTTACTTCATGGATAACAATCATGTGGTTCCTTATTTTCAGGTGAAGTACTGCACACTGTTCAAATATATAGAACTTTCAAGGATTACTTTGGTAAGGGAACTCAATAAGAAGGCATAATTGGTGAACGTTGCGCAAGCTGATAAAGTGATCACGTTAACCAGCCGATGACAGGTAGTAAGCCCTGTAGGTGCCTCGAGTTCCTGGTTCTTCTACAAATATCCCAACTTCGTCTCTATTGAGATGTTAAAAAGGTTTTTCAAAAAAATGAGAAATGAATTTGATACCTTGTTAAAAAAAATATTAGGGTTGATGTAAAATATAAGAGCGGTTTAGGGATGGGACAAAGGAAAATCGAAATCGTTAGTTTCTCACTTTATATCCTGACGTTTGTCCCACTCGCGATTTTCACTGCAGCGTCGTATATAAATTATACATACACCAGGTTTAAATATTTAACTAACTGAAATAAAAGAAATACTCGGCATACAAAAGTGTAATCCAGAGAGTAGAGTACAGCCCACTTTATTGCGTACATATCCCCTTCTTTATCACATATAAAAATTATCTTTTCCTTTGAAAAAAAAAAATTTTTTATATGTTATACGAGTATTATGGAGTATTATGTATATAGGTATTATGTAGGAATACAATTTTTTTCGTTTGCGGTTTAACTAATATTTGTCGTTTCTCTGCTATTTCTAAAATAAATTATGAGATTATTTACTAGCAATTATTGGGTTCATTAAAAAATCTATTAAGAATTGTTTTATTATTATCATTATAACTTAAATGGCTCTTGTAACATCAAATGGAGGAACATTGGCCAAAGTCAAGTTTGTTATAAAATCGTGTATTTGTCAATCACATTAAAATTTATAAAAAATTAAGTAAGTGGAATACAAAAAATGAAAATAATTAACACTTATATTAGAATCTAAAAATTAGAAATGTTTTTCTCGTAGAAAATTAAACACTACAATTTAGCTATCACATAAGTGACAATATGTATATATGTAATCAAATTTATGTTGCAGTTCTAATTAATGGTTAATTATACAAATATTTTTTTTTATTTATTTAAAAACAAGTCGCAGTCTAATAATTGTCATTTTGAATTTATTTTTTAAGGACCACTGCGATTCAAAAAATGTGTAAGTATTCAAATTTTTATGAAAATCAATGCAAAATAAAAAAAACACAAAAATGTAAAATTTTTGAATATTTGATTGCAATATACTATATGGACAATGAGAACATTTGATTGCAATATACTATATGGACTATGAGAACATATAGACAGAAAAATAGTGATTCTATAGTTCTTTTTTAAATATACATTTTATTAATACTAACAAAATGAATTCAAAAGGTCGCATTGATATCGATCGTATAAAATATCTCATTCGTGGTCTTTTTATTTATTACAAAATAACTCATTCGTGGTCACTTTATTTATTACAAAATAACTCATTCGTGGTCATTTTATTTTTTACAAAATAACTCATACGTGGTGATTTTATTTATTACAAAATAACTCATTCGTGGTCATTTTATTTATTACAAAATAATACACAAAATTCTTTAACATATGTCACAAAGAAAATTTCGATGAAAAAATAGTAGTAGATTACACTGTGATATTGGTTGAAAAATAGTAGTAGATTACATTGTGATATTGGTTGAAAAACTGATATCAATTTAATACTCAGTCAGGAAATTGTGCCAAAACATTTTTAGGTTATACTTTAAAAAGCCATTTTTAAAAGTCCCGTATTTTATATTTTGTCATTGGCTCAAAATGCATAAACAATAAATATGCACCTACGTAAGGTTCTTTGTTCCCGAGATTACATTGTGATATTGGTTGAAAAACTGATATCAATTTAATACTCAGTCAGGAAATTGTGCCAAAACATTTTTAGGTTATACTTTAAAAAGCCATTTTTAAAAGTCCCGTATTTTATATTTTGTCATTGGCTCAAAATGCATAAACAATAAATATGCACCTACGTAAGGTTCTTTGTTCCCGAGAAAAGGGGCATAAATATTTCGGACAGGTCTCGTGCATAATAATATAGGATTTATGACATACATAGTAACTTTAATACCTTGTTGTTCCGTGCCCCTACCTTTTGCAATATGCATATATATGTATGACCGGGGCATACTTTTCTCGCGTATGTGAAATATATTATTGCAATATGTGAAATACGTGAAGTCATATAAATGTCTGTGGAAGAATGGATGGAGGAATGGGTCTTAACATGGTCTAGGGACAAGAAAGATTGGAAAATTCCTCAAGTCTCTCATGATCCATGTACCAAAATGAATATTCATAGAAATTACCAAGTTATGTTATATTTGAACACCCCTAACTGTATTATTTGGCATCTGGTCCATCATATATTTGAATACTATGCACCAAAGAGTACCTAATTTATTTATTTATTTTTTTATTTATTTATTTATTTATTTATTTATTTATTTATTTATTTATTTATTCATTTATTCATTTATTCATTTATTCATTTATTTATTTATTTATTTATTTATTTATTTATTTATTTATTTATTTATTTATTTATTTATTTATTTATTTATTTATTTATTTATTTATTTATTTATTTATTATTTTTTTATTTATTTATTTATAAACGGCAGAAAAAGCCTTATACATACATAGATAAAAACACATATTGATGATAATAATAGAAAGAATAGAAAAAGCAATTAGGTATACACTTGGCAACAAAAAAAACTTAAAACTAAACAGTAAGACAAAAATAAAAAAATAGATGTAAGCAAACATATAAAAAAGATATACATAAGAATCCAAAAAAATAAAAAACATTAAATTCAAAAATTAAAAACTCAATAGACGTATGCAAACATAAAAAAATGATGTAAATAGGACTCAAATCATGTCATGTAAATTATAAATAAACAAAAAAGATAAACAAAGAAAAACAAACATTTAACAATTAAAAATTTAATTCAAGTTATTGATATTTTTCAATGAACACACTGAGATGGTTCGGCCACGTGGGGAAAATGATGAGGAACGCCTGACGAAGAAAATATACAATGCGGACTTGATGCGGAATTGTTTTCTATGGAAACCAATATAATTTTAAATATTCTTTAAAAATATCTTGAATAAACATTTCTTTTAATATTTGAATAGAAAGTAAAAATATGCCCAAACGACCGATTGACTTCACATTGATATCATATGTGTAAAGCTAAAGTCCATAAACTTGGTGCTGATTTAAATATCCGTTAATTTCTTCTCTATGATTTAATTTGTCAATATTTTCAAATTCTCTCACGGTCTGGAATATCGTGTTTTATTTATGTTAAAAAATTGATACAATAGAAATACACTCTTCAAATGCATTCTGGTATTGACAACCCTTAAATTTAGGCTTTTCATTAAAATGTCAAATATATTACTTTACAGATAATAAATATTCATTGGCTTTGTGACAGACGCCTTACATTGGAGCATTGGAGATCTTATGTGTCGTATCATTTATTCATTTTTTAACTTCTGTGTGTATATACAAGTAGTGTTCTGTTGTTGTATTTAAACACCTAAATAAATAAAAAAAAACATATAAAAAAATAAAAAATATATGAAAAATAAATAAATAAAATGGATACTAACCATGTCAATAAATAATAATAATAATTATAATAACTTCCTTTCACCCTGCGCAAGTGGCGAGTTTATTGGCCATATAGCAATTTTTTCCAACTAACCAGTGTTTCCAGCCCAGAGCAGCAATATTAACGTGAGAAATTAATTTAAATAAATG
The DNA here is from genome assembly GCA_963576475.1 of Molanna angustata. Taxonomy (NCBI): domain Eukaryota; kingdom Metazoa; phylum Arthropoda; class Insecta; order Trichoptera; family Molannidae; genus Molanna; species Molanna angustata. Next base: position 34,370,063 of record OY754969.1, on the reverse strand, counting down.
TCTCCTCTGCTGAGGAACGAACCCAGGACGCCCGCACAGAACACAAATGGCTTACCAACCTACATATTATATAACACGTGTTGTAAAGATGTTGATAAAAATATCGATGAAAAAATATTAATTTGTATCTCAAATATTTGGCGGTGATAGCTTACAACAACACAACATGTGCAAATATTTATCTCATTCCCTCTTGTTAAACATATGTACCTAACCTAACCAAACCTATATACGTAAGGAAACATTTACTGACAGGAAGTAACGCCATTTAATACGTACATGCCTCCATCATATAGCTAGGTAGGTATATTTTCTCATTTTACCATAAGTGGATTAATTAACTAAAAGGTTAATTAAATAGATAATTTATTCATATGCTGATAAAAAGAAATATTTCTAACGATTTTTATTTAATAACTTTGAATAAACCACATAATTTACAAAAGTACATAAGTTGCAAATAAATTTTGTGTAGGTTTACGTTTGAATAATTTAAAGACACTGGAAATAAAAAAAATAAACATAATTAATAACCAATTAAACAAAACCTTCAGTCTACTTTTAACTATGTTTCCTCAATTCCAATCAAACCCCCTTCACACAAGACCTCACCAACTCACCAACCTCCAATCCCATTGTCTTCTTTAAAGCACAAATACAAATTTTATTTTTTAACAGATTTTTAATAATCTCAATAGAGACGAAGTTGGAATATTTATTGTAGGAGAACCGGGAAATCAAGGCACCTACAGGGCTTACGACCTGTCATCGGCTGGTTTACGTGATCACTTTATGCGCTTGCGCAACGTTCACCAATTATGCCTTTTAATGAGGTCCCTATCAATTCAATTTTGAAAGTTCTATATATTGTAATACTGAAATTCTTTTCGCTTGAAAATAAGGAATTTTTACTACAGCCATCTATGGGTGAAATTATGAACAACAATCTTATTATTTTTATTTATTTTGTTGGAACGCCATCTATTGAGAGAATTAGTTTTTTGTAAATAATTTAAGCTACAATTCTTATATCTGAGGTGACAATGCATTTTTCGCATAGAAGTCACCCCTGAATTGCGCCAGACTTATAAGGTCATTTTTGTCTTATTAACCTACTTGTACCAATGTGTAAGTAATCGAATATTTTTATTATTGCATATGCGCAAACATATGTTTGCGCATATGCAATAATAAAAATATTCGATTACAAATTTTATGTTAGTTTAAAAATAGTCGGAAGAGGTAACGGTTAGTTCCGAAATGGGTTGCATTTGTAAAATAAATAATGAGGTTCATACAAGTTATTTAAAATATGGTTAAATACATATACAGAGATTGGGGTTCCAATGCCAACAAATGTGAGGACATTGTTGAGCTTCAGTTCCAGGCAAGTGAACATTTTGATAAAAAAATTCATCATAATTAATGACATTAAAATTTAACTCTGTATATAAAATTGAAATTGATTGAAGTAAAATAAATATACAAAAATAATTTAGGTATCTCTATTTAGACAATTAATTGGCTGAGATCACTCTAAACGGGTGAAGGGCCAAAAAAATACATATATTATTAAAATGCACCGCAGAGTTTATTATAGGTACTATATTTAAGGAAAAGATTAAAAAAACCGGATCCCGTTGAAAAAATCAAGAATAAAGTTTTTTTAGCGGAGTTTAGGTTTAGAAATAATTTAATAGTGTTTTTTTTATACAATACCAAGTATTATTTCATTATAATTATGTTATTAAGCTGTGAGGTACCGGCTTCGTATCATATTCAGTTGTCGCGTATGAGCCGGAGTGCCTTTTCACACGATCCGGTTGCCGGGTAGCTGGCGCCGGGTAAGCGCCGGGTAATTGTATGGGCATGTATGCCGGTGCGTATGAAAGCTATCATGTTTACCCATACACTTGAATGTGCGATACATACAATGCCCCCAAGTCAAATTGAAAACGCTGTTCGTTTTCGCCAAGCGCTAATTTTTTTTGTATGGGATTTGACGTTTGTTGTTTGTTATTGTAGAAAAAATTTCTACAACAAACGTCAAATCCCATACAAAAAAAATTAGCGCTTGGCGAAAACGAACAGCGTTTTCAATTTGACTTGGGGGCAATAACAGATTTCATGAGTTTGACATCTTCCACCTCAGCTCCACAACTCAACTCTATACAAAAGAAGATCAATAACCGCTTATTATAGGAAACCTTGACGGCATTAATTCTCTTTTTTCTTTTTTTGCTTTTAGTTGAATATTATGTTTTAAATCATTGTTAACTTGAAATGTTGCTATTACCTACATACCAACCTATGATCATATTTTTTTGATTTTTTGCAAACTTGTATTATTTTATATTAATCATAACGACAAAATGTAATAGGCCTTAATACTTGATGTTACTATTGTATTGTACTATGTCTTAACGCTGTTTTTTGTCCAAATTTAAATAAATAAATACACTTCTTTGCCAGTTACCCGGCGCTTACCCGGCAACCGGGTCGTGTGAAAAGTCACTAAATGAAAATATAAGAGGAAAAATAAAATCTCACATAGTTCAGCAATGAGGATCACTACCCATTCTGGATGATGCCTTTTTAGGAGAGACGAGATTCGTAATGCACATCAGAACACCTGTCGCTGGTTACCCAAATTGTGGGATATACCGTGATGGTATGAGTGAATCCATGAATAATAATTTAGTGAGTTGAATCTGGAATGTATTATTGTAGTAAAAAAATTTAGTTCTCGCAAAAATTTGCTATAATAATAATATTAACGATGTATTTTGTTAAACCGTCATCTATGTACAAACATTATATTCCCATACTATCAGTTGATGATTCGACTGCCATAGACGTCAGTCGGCTGCCATACACGTCGTACGAAGCGGCGGTTAATCCCGGGGAGTTGTTAAGCCCAATGTTTGCTTGTAGTTTGAAAAGTTACCGGGGAAAACTGCCAGAGCCGCCTGACCACCACTTAATGCGTCGTTAAACTAATGCGAACAAACGGCCCAACAATAAAGTCTTGCAAAGGCAGAATATGGGCCTCTTTATTATCAAATCCGGGCCCGTTAACGCGGACTGAGAAAAATGTTAAAAAAACGTTAGTATGTGTAGAATTTAACGAGCGCGTAGGTGTACCTACAATGGATATTTTTCCAGTAATTGATATATTTAAGCCGAATTACACTTTATTTTTCTTCGTATAAGTCTTATAAATAAGTATGCAGTAAAAATGAGATGTCGTCGTGGCTCGATTAGATCTCTCTCACTCCCGAGTAAAAAATGCCGGGATGATTATTCAAAAAAACTTTAGAATTTTGTATAAAAAAAAATGTCGTTCATGTTCTTCATTATGGAAGGTCGTGTCCATATCGTGAGCTATTGTTGTTGCCCTGATAACTCTTTTCCAGACACTTCTGTCCTCTGCCTTTCTCAGAGTTATTCTAATTACCCCCCCGGGTCGCTGTTTTTCCACTTTCCTGACAACGCTGTCTTTCGAAATATTCAGGCTCCCTTCTCTCCGTGTGACCAAAATGTTTCTGGAAAAAAATGCCATTAATTTCAATTATTTTATTTTATTTATTTTATGTAGTTTCTCGGGCAACAAACAGGTACTATGTCAAACAATTATTTAACACCCACCCAATAACATGTTGCCATATTCTGGAGACTTACGATATTACTCGTCTCACAGATCTAGACTGAACACTATTAAAAACTGTGGATCAAAACCCGGGACCCTTGGATCAGCAGTCAGATACACAACCAACAGAGCCACGAAGGCCGACAAAGTGTTATCGAAAGTGTTCTCAGACATTAGACAATAATCTGTATGTCAAGTAAATTATTGAAAACATATAAACATTTTGTTTCCAGAGATTGCTTGAAATCGTTTTTATTGAGCTTTAAACCATGATCTTTCGAAACCATGATTTTTTTGGAGCATTTTTTGTGTTTATATTTATCTGCATATAAATAAAGTAGACCTTGTATAGATAATAAAATATTATACATAAGCAATAGGATCATGCTGAAAATCAGCTGCTGGGGGGCTTGTCTTCCTGCAACATAGCTGAGCATGCTCCTTTTGAGTCAGAAAGGTTATTTTTGTTTATATTTGTTTTTATATTTTTGTGTTTTTGTATGTTATATAACTTCTTTTCGTCTCAATAAATGTTTATTTTTTTATTTATTTTAAATTAAACAATTTATTTAAGTGTTAAATCCTTAGGAATCAAACTAAACAATTGTATAATGGCACTCCGACACAGTTGTATCCAGAAATTACTGCAAAACAAAAAAAATACATACGTAATTAAAAAAAAAATTGAGGATAAAATACGTAGGTAGGTACACTCCCTCAGCACCCAGAACATGCCTTGGGGCTAGAGGAGCGGAAACATCCATATTTGATTGACAATAATGTTTGTAATGTACTGGATTTTTCGATAAATAAATAAATTGGAATTTCGTATTTTTTTTCTTATTTCGATATTTTTCCTTCTGTCATGTCAGTTCAATTCCTTTCAGTAAAGAATGAAAAGCGTCGTAAAAAAAGTATTATTGTTTCATCAAAAATTATGTTAAAGTAAAATATTTTGAGTCCATAAAATTGCTTTGTTGAACGTTCATGTCAAATCAAACATTACATGAAGAAAAATGAAAATTGATATCAATAAATTAATCGACAATATTGAAAAAAAAGTCAACGTAACTCGGGTGTAGTGTGGTCTTAAGAATCGTAAAATTCGAACGAAAAACACCCCCTGAAAGGAAAATAATTATTTTGGGTAAGTTGAATAGGTATAGTATAATACCTCCACATTTATTTTCGCCACGTTGAGCATTTTAAAAACAAAAAAAAAATCAACCAGCACTTCGTTTTACCTTATAACGACAAAGGTCGAAACAGTAATAGGCACTCGGAAACATATTATGAACGTGTTCACACATCTGGGATTTTTTTTTTTCGTTTCAATTCTAATTTAGCTATTTCGTTTATTATACCCAATACTTATGAGACCATTAAATTGTTCACGTTTTGTAACTTAGTTCAACATAACAAAATGACGATGGGATCTGAAAAAGTTTTTTTGATTGCACAATATATTATTTTTTGAAATAAATAACAATAATAATTTTGGATAAAATGATTTCTTTGAATGATTTATTCACGTTATCTAATGCGAAATGACTTTGTGGCTCATTAATAAATAATAACAACAAAATTACTTTGTCTACACTACACCACTTTATTCGACAACAGTCAACATGTTTCCTGAGGAAGAGAAAACAATTCTTGGAACATGTTGACTGTTGTCAAATAAAGTGGTGTATACAAAGTAATTTTGTTGTTTTTTTATAAATGATTTATTCGTTTGGCCGCATATATCGCAAATAAAAAATGAAGTTTATTTATAACATTTGCTATTCAAAAAAAAGAACTAAATGTTGCAAAGGCTCAAGATTCTTGCTTGTTAGATATTAATTATAAAATAAATAAAATAATAAATTTTCATCTGGCATTTATCATTGTAGAAAGTAAGTTTAGTTTGTCGATCGACAATTCTTGATAGAACTCCATTGTATGTAGATATATTACAAATTGAATATTAAAAAAAAAATACTTGGTATTAGTTCTATTGAAATTTATTTGATTATCGACGCGTTTCGTGCAAGGCACATCGTCAGAATAATACTCTACAAGACTGAGACTAATGGTTATTTACAAAATTTACATGACGGGTGTATAAAAATGTTGGTTATTGAATTATTTAACTAATTTTTCAAATGTATATTTGTAATATATCTACATTGTAGAAAGTGTTTATTAGGAATTCATTCAATAAACCATTGAAGTATATGTAGTACGTACATATAAATCAATGCAATAAACCACACTTTATGTAAGAAATGTAGGAACGTCATTTAGGAATAACCAAAGTACCTAACCAAATCATGAAGTAACCAAATCATGAAATTTAAGACAGCAAATTATAACTTAAAACAGATTTTATATGAAATATCATAACAACCCACTACTTAATAAATATAATTAAAGAAAGGAGAAGAAATTTACGATGAATAAAAAGCATTTCATGATGTCTGAATTGTTTGAAATCATAAATAACAAAATAATATCCAGTGAAGTGTTTTCAGATAAAATAATACCTCCCATTTGGAAATTTTCTATTCGAAAGCAATAAAGTATTAAATTGATTTAATATTCGACTCTGAGTAATATAAATTATTATAAAAGTAATTCCTACATTATAATATATCATAAAACAAATCTTATGATCGCAGAGTAGCCATAGCAACTAGTTCTGCCTCAGAAAAGACCATGGCCCGGTATTACAGTCGGCCCCCAACTCATTTACATTAATCTTGAGTTTGTTAAACTCAAGATTAATGTTAAAATGTTAAGGGGAGATTGAATTCATTTCCGTATTACAGTGCAATATGACATGTCATGTCAGTTACTAAATCTTCAATTATAGACATATTTTACTTTTTTTGTGGTTATTATCTGTCAAATTTGAAAAAACCTCAAATAATACAAACTACAAAACAGGACGCTACGACTTGAAATACTATTGTTTTTATTGTTATTATACAACATGGTAAATAATTTTTTTTTCACCAAAATAATGCTTTTAAATGCCCATGTTCGTTTCAATATGGTTGTCAGTTTGTTTTGTCGTGTGGCGCCACCGTCGATACAACTAATGCCTCTAGTGATAGAACACTGAAACTACACTCGTTACCTAACGCCTCTAGTGATAGAAACTGAAACTACACGCGTTACCTTGCAAATGACAGTTGACTCACCGTTAAGTACTTAATCCGCCAGAAACGTTGAGTTAAATATTTGTCGTTTTAGTGACGTATTTGAGGGAAGATTAGGCCTAAACGGACACTGTAATACGCTATATTTTTGTAAAACTTGAGTTAAGCTCTTAAACTGAGACTGTGATACCGGCCCTATGTCTAGCGAGGTATTGAAATTTGCGAATGTGTGAAAAAATAAATTGTAATTTGGTATAAATTTAATTGTATTTTTTTTCCTTTGTAATATTAATATTGTTGGAATTAAATTATTCATTCATTCGTAAATACTCGTTGCTTTTACTAATTATTTTTTTCTAAAACACCAATAATGTTAATTTTAAATTTTAACAATATCCATGAACTAAAAGCAACATCGTTCTAAATAATATATGTAGAGTAAGGAATATACAGATCTGAGATAAACTACGACTTTAGGTCAGGGCATATCCCAAACATATTCCTTGTTTAAATGTTAATCTGATATTAATGACACATTTAAATAACAGCAAAAGTATTTAATTTCCGAAATTTAAATCATTTTGTAAACAGCGTGCATTATTTTCAGTATTATTGTTTATTTTCAGTATTATTGTTGAGTACTGCTTAAATTTACAAGGCAGCCCAAAAATATAAAGGTATTTTAAAAATAATTACTTACATATTGTCCAATTCGTAACGATATACGGACTTCGAGAGAAGACACGAAACATACCTGTAAGAAAAAGAAAAATAATATTGTTATATTGTAAAAGAAGAAAAATACAATATTTATTGATATTTGAAATTAAAAATAAAAAAATATTTTTATTGATCTTGATAGGTAGGTACCTACTTTGCAACTATTACTTTGTGTCTCATTTAACTAATAAATGAAAATTATAACTACTTTGTTTTCATCACTATTGAGTATTTTATTTTAACCGGTTTCAGAGCTGACCCGCTGTTAAAGTTATAATTTGTCTTCTTCTTCTTATTTCAGATCGTAGATCTGTTTTTTCGAGAAAGCTATTCCTGTGAAGCAGAGGTCCAACTATCCCTCCACCTCTTCGGTGGTCTTCCGGGGAGGCGATGCCCTGGTGGGATTTCGTTTGCCGCTATGGATTGGATTCGAGATGCGTCCATCCTGTTGACATGGTCCCTCCAGAATCTTCTCCTAGCTCTACCCCATCGTATGATGTCCTCGGTCTCACAGGTCCGCCTAATCTCGTCATTGCGAATTCTGTCCCTAAGCGTCTTCCCTGTGATAGCTCTCAAAACCTTCATTTCCGATGTTCGTAGGAGGTTTTTGGTTCTGGTCGTGTCGGCTCTTGTCTCCACCGCATATGTCATGATTGGTCTAACACATGTCTTATATTTTTTTTGTTATAATTTAATTTACATAAATTTAATTATTTATTGTGTATGTTTATCAAGTGCAGATTTTTAATACATGTAGCTAATTGAATTTGTTTTTGATTTGGGAAACAAAGGAACACACATTTTCATGTTTCGAAGAACGTTTTATTAAATATACTTATAAGAAAATAATTGATTATTTTTCATCAAAATATTCTTAAGTCAAAATCACTAATTTTAAGTATCTATCAATTTTACTTTGGAATCTTTAGGAATTAATAATTATTTCTGAACTACATTACATACGAATGTACTGTTTGTTCAGATGAAGCTCTTTGGATCATTTTCAGGGATTATCTTAAATAAAGTTTCTTATATTGAATCAGTGTACGGATTTGGAGTTATTATTTACTCAAATCAACTGACCAAGTCCTGGTTTGGTACCTACTCGAACAATTTCCAGAGGATTTCTGTGCTATAATAGCTTAAGTAAATAACTTCTGATTAACAAGTAGCCAGTTGCATGTTCTCAACTAAAATAATTCAGGGAGACTCGAACCAAATTAAACTCACATCCCAGCGAATCTCAAGCATATGTCCATACTCCGCTGCTATGAATCAATTTTATTAACTGACTTCCAAAAATGGAGAGGCTATCAATTTGATGTTAAGTTTTATTTTAATGAATGTTCAGCGATTACTTTATACTGCGTTGTTCAATTACCATGATTCATTAGAAAGAGGGTAAAATATTCACTTCAGCGATAGTATATTATCTGATTCGAATGATTCTTTTATAAATAGAAAGGGAGTGCTTTATAGGTGATCACACATATAAGTTTCATCGAGTTGTGATGAAAAGACTTATGACTTAAGAGAAAATAACATCAAACTCTACATTTTCCAAAGGCGTCTGCAATATGTATAACACGTACCTATTGTTATGGTTGGTTTCCGCCATTTTGCACATGTGCTAAAAAGCTTTAAATAAATATTATTGTAAATAAGCGAATTGAATGAAATATAATATTACTACATACATACAATCCATCACGCCATGTCCCTCAAGGGGTAGGCAGAGAGAACCAAATGTCCCATTTTTTTATCTTGACACACATTCATTTTGAAATCGTTATTTTTATATGAAAGATTATTGAGATTTGTGACTAATAAAATAAAATAATTGAATTTGAGTAGGAATAGGAATAATTAATAATTTAATATTCTAAATAAATATTATACAACGTGTGTCTACTGTGTTCTACTTATTTATTGAAATGGTATTGATGATCATAAACTCAACTTAAAAGAACATTGAAGAACAGAAAATAATAAAAAAAAACATTGCACTTCAATAATAATAAAAATAAAATTATTAGGTGGAAAATAATAGGAATTCGGATTCAGGTATGAAGAGATATACATGTTTTAAAAAGACACAAAAAATGACCCATATGGTTCAACCTACGTACACTGAAACTTTTCATAGGTAAGAAAGAATTGACTAAAATAACGTGTTTTTACAAATTGATTTAGAAATAAGCAATCTTGTTTGAAATGATTTGGAAGGTGTGCTCAAATATATATTTAACAACTGATAGAAAATAAAAATGTTTGAGAATTGCCGTTTATTCTATTAGATAGTGGCCTTTTTAGTACCTCCAGAATATTCACCGCGACTATGAAGAAAATCACCATATTCGGTAATATTAACGGAAGGGAATATCTTCTATAAGAAAATTCAATTTCAGAATTAGACTCCGTTTTTTTAACAAACTTTATATTAATTCTCGGATAGCAGCAATCTAGGTGCCTATTTTAAATTGCAAAATAGATGGAATTGATAACAATGCAAATTTTAATGAAATTAAAGTTTAAAAAAGCGATACTATAAAGAAAGTATATGGAATGAAATTATTACTAGATCTAGGTATAATGGTTTAGAAAATTAGGAACATCAAAATGTATTTCCTCATCTCGAATAATTACAAAAAGTCATAGATTATCATTATGAAATGTAGTTTTATTATTGTTAATGATAACCGATTACCTATCATTCATCGGAATTCATCAGACTATGAATTTTAAACATAGCTTTATAAAAACTAAAAGATGTCTTTTACACCGCATATGGAAAAGACAATAGGAAAAGCATTTAAAATGTTAGGATTTATTTTGAGAATCTCCAAACCCTTTGAATTAGAAACTACACTTAAAACTCTGTATTACGCGTATGTCAGGAGTGTACTGGAATATTCATCAGTAGTATAGAATCCTTTTATTATTACATACATCAATAGAATTGAAGGAGTACAGAATAAATTCCTCAAACATTTGGATTATCGTGATAAACTTAATTTCCCCAACTACCGCCAATCTGCTATACATCATAATATTTGTAACTTAGAAAATAGACGAACAATTATAGACATGATATACTTGCATAAAATTATCCACAACCGTGTAGACTCACCTTACCTACTATCTACATTAAATTTTTATTGCCCATCACGCAATTTCAGATCTCAGTTTTTGTTCTATGTCGACCGTCGTTTCACAAATTATTCACAAAACAATTATATTAGGCGGAGTTGCTCCAATTACAATACATACTTTAGACAATTCGATATAATACATAAATCACAAACAGACTTCAAATCATACATTTTACAATTATTCAGTAAATAGTACCTATACCTAAATTTATTACCTACTTTCATCATAATATGTCTCGCTTACACTTACACTTTCACCCTTTAATTTTAATTTATTATTATTATTTATGTAACAACTTATTTTAAATTTTTTCCACCCTAATTTTTTTTTACTATTTTATTCTGTAAAAATATGATTAAATATATATTACCTACTATATGTGAAAACATTTAATTGAGATGCAATGTATCGTCCATATTAATTATAACTATTGTATATTCTTTTACCATTGTATTTTGTTTGTTTTCCCGAAATAAATAAATAAATAAATAAAAAAATATTAAATGTTTTATAATTTATTTGTTTTATTACCGGCCTTCGTGGTTCAGTTGGTTAGGTATCTGACTGCTGATCCAAGGGTCCTGGGTTCAATTCCCGGTGGAGACACAGTTTTTAATTGTGTTTTCAGTCTGGATCTGTGAGACGATTAATATCTTAAGTCTCCTGAATTTGGCAACTTGTTATTGGGTGCATGTTCAATAATTATTTGACATAGTACCTGTTAGTTGCCCGAGAAGCTACATTAAATAAATAAATAAATAATCATAATTAATGTTTTATCCGCCAAAGGTATGTTTTGAGAAAGAACAATCATTAACCAGATTTTAAAGGACGAATATAAAGATGGACTATGGCACACGCATCACACTAGATTTAAATTTAACGACGGATATGTAGTTCCTAAATATAATAATAAATACGGTAAGAGAACAGTAGAGTATAATGTACCTAAATTGCTTAATATGATGCCGACATCTATTATGAAATGCAAAAGCAAACGGTGTAAAAAGACTGTTTGAATTGTCGCTTCTGAGGTTGATGGTGTAACCATCAAAAGCGCTCAGGCTCATAACTCATTGCAACGTGTATTAAAACTGTGTCATAATCGTAATAATTTCATTATGAACTTCCACTCTATGATCGAAGCAATGTTAAACTTAAACCCTTAATTTTATTAAGTAGTAGAGAATAAAAGTAGAGAATGAATGGCTTGAACAAGTCGACGAATATGTTTATCTGGGAAGCATGTTCCAACGGAATGGACGGCCTGATAAGGATATTGAAAGAAGAGTTATGGCAGGAAACAGAGTGAATGGAGCACTTAAACTAGTTATGAATGATCGTAACGTATCAAATGAAGCTAAAGTTGCCATTCATAACGCAATTGTAGTGCCAACCTTGATGTATGCAAGTGAAACCTGGACATGGCAGAAATCGCATGAAAGTAGAATAAATGCAGTGGAAATGAGATCGTTAAGAAGAATTTGTAATAGAACGATGTATGATAGAGTTAGAAATGAGGTCACTAGGAAAGAATGTAAGATGAAGAAAGATGTAGTAACTAGAATGAAAGTTAACACACTTAGATGGTTTGGTCACATGGAAAGAATGAATGAAGAACGCTTGGCGAAAAAATATATAAGGCTGACAGGAATGGAAAAAGAGGTCGGGGGCGCCCAAGAAAAGGATGGCACGACCATGTGAAAGATATTCTGAAAGAAGGAAATGTTAGAAGTCTGAACAATAGAAGAACACGCATGAGACGTAGCATGAATGTTGACGAGGCGGTGAATGTATGTCAAGATAGAATAGTGTGGCGTTCTGTTCTCTCTGCCTACCCCGCGAGGGACATGGCGTGATGGTATGTATGTATGTATTATTAAGTAGTGTGTTATCTGCCTATATTGATAGGCATTCATTTTGTTCTTTACTATTGACACCAAATACATTTTCGTGGACCCCCACTTAGAACTTGTGAACTCAATTTTTTTTTTCACGCCAACGTAGACCGCCGTCGAGTCTTCTGTGGACCTCTGGGGGTCCACCTGGACCACTTTGAGAATCACTAGTGTACACTGTCGCGACATCGAAATATTGATTGCAGACGTAATTTCGGTGTCGTGGATACCAATACTCTTGAAGTGTATACATGCACCGATGTCGACACAAAAAAATGTTTACCGTGTGGACTCGACATTTGTGTCGAGTGTCAGTGTCGTCGAGTGTCCTGAGCATAAGAATCGGCTCCACGCAAAGTTTACACAAGCTGCCACGTTGCGATGGCACTTTGACACGGCTCAGTAACCGAGTTAACCTACAAAAATATGTAAACTTGCATAGCAGTGAGGGAAGCTTCTTGTTATTATAATAGTTGCATATTAGTTGTGAAGTTATAACCGCTTGAGCGAGTTTGCTACACACGATGTGAAAGCACTCTGTCTTGATTAATTTGCGAAATTTCGCCTATGACGTAACGTGCGATTTACCTAAATTGTGAACTTGGCGGTTCTATAACAGGTAAATCTCATGACTCATGACAGGTTGACTCAAATATCATAACTGATAGGTTGACAAATCTCAAGCTTGTTGACAATTTTTTATTATCTCAATAGATAGGTACGAAACGGGACATTATATTTGTATCGCGGAATCTTTTTTCCATTTGCTGAAAGTATCATCTCCATATCATATATATCATCACATTTCCCCATTTGGAATTGGCAGAGAGAACCGGGCGTCAGACTCCTCTCTCTTGAAATATATTTCTCGCTTAATTCACGTCCATGCATCGTCATTCTTGCTTGTAACGTCTCCATCTTTCAAAATTCCATTTATGTCCAACTTTCCTCGGCCAATATCTACTTTTCGTTTATCTTTTATAAGTCTTATATACCTTTTTTTTTGTCAGACAGTCATCACTCATTCTTTCTATGTGACCAAACCACCTTTTATATCTCTTTCAATCATATACCATAATCATATTCTCTACTAATGTATAACGATCATCTTTTCAAAAACAATTAACCTGGAATTACTTAAACAGTAACCTGGAATTACTTAAACAGTAACCTGGAATTACTTAAGTGATGATTTAACATAAAAAAAACTAAAATTTGCTGTGTGGAGACTGGCTTAGAATAGTGTTTTCTCTCTGTTCTATTATAACCTTTGTAAACATTGCAGCCAGTAAAGTCTTTAAAATTATATTATTTTACTAACGTATGTGTGTAATGATCACTTCACTATGAAATCCTATGCAGAAATTCGTATTATCATTTCAATCTTCCAACGTATGTGTGTTAATTTTTCTTAAGGGATATGTTGTGTTGTTGAATATTCACTTTAGAGAGTATATGGTATAATTTAGATTTGATGGTGATTCAAGTCTTGAACGCAAGCTAACGTTTAAGTCCGAGTCGGGAATTAATTCCAAGCCAAAGTTTTGGAGGTTAATATCTGGTTGCAGAGTTTCTTGGTACTTTAAGTCAAGTGTTGGGAGTGTACCCTAGCTGGTTGGTAAATAGTTATGGCCTTCCAACAACTACAGACAACTAATTCCTACTTCCCTCCACCGCCATTGCTAATTCGATAAAGATAAATTACGTATAGATCATTCCGTTGGACTCGAAACTAAAATGATTCGTTATTTCAAGAAAAAAATTAGAGCGAACAGTATGTAAATAAAATATTAAAATATGAAACATTTTTTGAACTATAGCAAATAATCTTCAAAGTATAACAAGTATTATACTGTTGAATCAAATGGTTAAGATTTATATTTCTGATTTTTGATTTTTACGTAGGGATATTATAAATCTTTTGCTACTTCTGTTTTTATATATTATATGAATATGTACCTACCTATTTTTGAATATATTATCTATCTGTTACGTGTTTTTATTCCTCACTACCCCGAAAGGATAAATTGGGGAATTATGAGTTCGCCATTTTAAGGTAATTTTTTATAACAGATTATCAGCAAGAAAGTATCACGCTGAGATTCTATTATGAAAGTTTCATCACAATGCATATGTTGTATGTGTGCTGTGTATTATTTGCTACGAACGGCGTTTTTTTCTACTTTATCGATTATAAACTACTAAAGTAGGTACTCATTCGATTATTTTCAAATTTTGCAAATTTGTATACCTATCTAATACACGCTTAGACCCCATTAGATTTTGAAGTATATCTGATAAGTTTTCTTATTTTTTTTAACTGTCAAATATTTCAAAGTGACTGCAAGCACAAAAAACTTATAATTTGATATTTTTATTTTCAAATTGCTAAAAAGGCACATCACTTTCATAAAATGGCATAGAAGAATTATCGAGTTTTCATAATGTAATATTTAAAACAGCAATAATTTTCCCGCTCATTCAATGAAAACGCTGAAAATTTTCCATACAAAATATTAAAACTGTGGAAACTTCCACAACCTACATGTTTTTAAATGTTAATATTTATTAATAAAACACACATTTACAATGATTAAGATATGAACTGTTGATTCCCGAAACATACATACGTTGTAATAATAAATATAAAATAAATATTGAAATTAAACAAAGTTTGTATCTCGTGTGTTTAATTTTATATTTTTTATAACGAAAAACCGCAAAGTATGTGGAAACCTCAAAAATTTGAATATTTAAAATATTAACTGTCTTAAACTTAAATAAGTTCAATTAAGGATCCCATTTTTTATAATTTGATGTTGAACCAACGCGATAAAATAAATGACCTCACCAAATGTGGTCTGAGTCAATATTAACAATCATAGATAAAAAAAGAAAAATAAAAAAACCCAATATCACGAATTTGTAATTGCTCTTTGTAATAAGTACCTATTACCTAAATAAAACCACATTCGGAAACTTGATAAGGAGAAATCTCTATCCATTTGAAAGAAATAGAAACTGATTTAACTCAGTAAGTTTGGTTTATAAGATAGATAGATGCCTATGTCTTTACGGAGTATTGTTGGCACTGCCATTGTGACCTGCATCGGAAGACTTTATTTGGATTTATAGCCGAACAAGTTTATCCAATTATTGAATTTGGCAGTCGGTACCAGAATATATTGACTCTGATTCATTGCTTCTCAAAGAGTACATTCAAAACATATTTGCGATAAGACATCTATCTAAGGCCGTATTACTGACCAAAAACAAATTGTTACCTTTTTAGGATACAAAACGAATTAAAAAACGTAAATTGATGAGTTGCAAGACGAATTAATTCATCTTCTGGGTTTGACATAGTAACAACAATAATTTTTACTGGATAGGTAAGTAAAGAAACCGTTCGAATATTAAATTTTATACGCATGCTATTGCTCAGTTTTCAATTGTGTTTTCAGTATGGATCTGCGAGACTATATATATCACCAGTTACCAGAATGTGGCAACTTTTTATTGGGTTTGAGTAAAATAAATATTTGACATAGTACCTTATACCACAGTTATCGTACCTTATACAAATTATATTATATTTTTTTATTAAGATTGTTTTACTATTCATTTTCATTTTTTTATAAGAAGACCACAAAGACGAATGTATACGCATAAGACAATCTGTTATGACTTACCCAAAACGTTAAGGTTGGAGTAAATTCTGAGTGGTCTATTTGTCGTGTATCACTACGAACTTAAAGAAATAAACTGATTAAAGCAAAGAAAAATAAATGAAAGAAAAATTAACAATCATCCAGAAAATTAAAAAAACTAAATTTAAAAAATATTGAAACATTATTTCATTTCCAGCTATTTAAAATTTGAGTTGATTTTTATTTAATTAAGTAATTTTTGTTAGCTCATTTATAGATCTTAATCGATTGTTTTGGAATGTATTACTTGTAATTGTTTTTTTGAGAAACTATGTGCCTGACAATATCAAAATAACGAGTCATTTAGAACGAGTATAGAGATCTTATGCAGCAATGACCTGTATGACGAAGATCAAACAAAAGCCAATAAAGCAATAGCTTTAGCTGGTTGCTTACAAAATACTCTTTGAAGAAATAAACACATGCTTACCACTAGCAAAGTCAGAATAAACAAAGCGTGTTTCCATCCCATCATAACGTCCCATCATTAGAAATAAGAGCCGACACCAACAGGACAAAGAGTTGTTTTAGAGTGGCTGAAATGAAGACCTTGCGCTTGCAGGAGGAACCTTCAGGGACTGCATCGGAAATGAGACGATCAAGTCCATTGGATCGGGTTCGACCAAGTCGAACGCACGGAAGACAGTGCAATTTTCAAGATCGTAAAGACGGATGTACCCAACAACAGAAGATTGCCCGGAAGACCTGGGACGAAAAGAATGGGCAGTTAGACCTCCTCCTCCCAGAATAATAGTCCACCTTCACAAACAGGTCAAATGACCACATTGAAGAAGAAGTTTTTTTGAGGTAGGACTTGGTACTTGGTTTGAGAACTTTAGTCCTATATTGGGCACCTAATCGACCTCCTTACCATTCTCCACACTATATTACGTGATCTGCTTATCCACTCAACTCTACTCTTACCATTTCACAATAAATTTACCAATCGATTCCCCTACATTTCATTTCATTCCGATATCATTTATCATGTGTTCAATCGTACGAATTGAGATGAAAACGTGAAAGAATCAATTTGGATGGTTTAGACATATCATGGTACACAAATAATACTTGTATACTTTACTAATGTAAGTTTATGAAATGAAATTATTGTCAATAGGTCACAAATTGGGAATTGTCGGTAAAACCTAGCTATATACTAAACATCTAAAGTCTAATACAGATCTAAGAATTTTGAAAAAGCTTCGTGGTAGTCAATATGCTGAAACACGTCATTGGAAAAAAGTCAATATTGTACATGTCCAAATTTTTAACAAATACTATGAAATATAGCCTATATAATTATGATTCCTTAATCAATTATAAGCCGTCCATGCTTGACGTAACTACAAAACCAAGATTGTAACACCAATTTATTACTAAGGTACGGTCTTACAAAAAAATAAATCAACGAAAATTACCATAATATACTTATGTGTTAATTATTTATTATTATATTTGATAAAAATATATTTGATTTTATATGCCTATGTTTCTACATAATTTATATGCCTCATTTATAAGACCTGAAAGATTTTTAAAATAAATAAATGGGCTCTTTTCATCCAATGTGATTTTATATCGAGTATTCATTTTCTTATCAAGACCACACATTTTTACAAAGAATTTCATTTAATATATTATCATCAAAAGCACGATTGTTATAACAAGGGCCACACATTAAAACAATATACATATTTTTGTTTTGTTTTTGCTAATCGCATAAACGTTCATTGTTCATACTTACGCTGAAACAATAATATGATTACTTGGTTCGATAATTCTCGAGTCGATGACTCACAGAAAAAAATATCTTCAGACAAATAACAATAAGAAGTATTCATATAATATGCCAAAGTATTGTCAATATTTGTTGTAACTTGAAACTGTCGTATAAAATATTTGAGTTATAATGTAGGTACTGTTCTTCATTTAGATGTTGATGCTATATATTTTAGGTCAAACTGTGCTTATACACAATTTTTTAATATTATTTGCAAATAAATAAAATATTTGAATCATTCATTCACTTACAGCACAAGCATTTAATCTTATTTTAGGGAACGTTGGAAGATGTATATGTATTTGTTTAACAAGGACGCATTCACTTTTTGTTTAAAAAAAAATAATCGATCTGCCTTCATCATTATTATACCATAAATAAAATAAGTAATCAATTATATTACTACCACCTCGGAACAGGCCTGGCCTAGTGAGGTGGTACAAACCAACCTATATATTTGATCTGTAAAAATTTTAATTTTTCTGATATTTATTTCTTTGTACTTATATTGTAATTTTGCATTTTTTAAATTTTGTATCAATAATAAAAAAAAATGTATAGGTAAAGATATATATTAATAGTTCAATCAAACCATTCCATATATTAGGACGACTGTTTCGCCTTCTAAAGGCCTTTTCATATAATGCAAATTAAAATATATTAAAAATATATCCTATGTAGGTAGGTACTAAAAGCAATAAAATGTTGTATGAACAAATACCTATTATAAATTTACTAAACCTACATGTTATTCCAATATTTCATTAGGCACTTTTACACTACTATGTTAACGTTATTGTAAAAGAAGGAAATTATTTAAGAAGCGTGAACAGCTGACGAACATGTATAAGACGATGTATTAATGTTGACGAGGCGATGAATGTATGTAAATATAGAAAACTGTAGGTAGCGTTCGGTTCTCTCTGCCTACCCCGAGAGGGACATGGCGTGATGTTTGTATTAAATAATATAATATAAGGTGTATTTAGTATTTATAATATATCAATTTGTGTTAAGTAATTGAAAAAGCTATCAAAGTCGTCCTAATGAAATGATTAAATCAGATGAACTATTAATCATTTTTAATTTTAAACATATTATGTAAAAATAGATTTTAACGGTATAAATCATGTCTAAAATCAATAGTTATTATAATAATAATTATTATATCGCACGAGTTTTATGTTCAAAATCGTCAAGGCATTAATAATTTGCACACCATAAAAATTTCCAATCTTCAGTTGGTTTTAGGGGGCGAATTGAGTTTTGGGGTAATATGGCACCACACTACTACAGTCGAAGCCATTTCATCACTTGATAATATATTATAACGTAACGAGGAGTTGACCATTAGCGGTGAGCGATGGATGGATCAGGGAAAATAAGATTTAGGGTTGCGATAGAAATTATTACCAACATATTCTCCGAGTTCAGAGTTGAGATGAGGGGTAACATTAATACTAATGTTCACTGAGACGTCTTAGAATCATATTATCATTAACGAGATTACTGAAATGTATCTTGAGTACTTAATGGTTGTAAAGGGAGGTTGGACTTGAGGGAAAGCAATAAGTTCATACTCTTAGGGAAATAAGAAGTCCATGAAATCCAAAAGAGATCAAAACAATCTAATTAAGATTCTTTCCTCTCTGCACGCAGTTCAACTTTAAATACAATACAATTATTCAATACTTTTGATAAAACCATTCAATACTTGTGATACAATTATTCAATGGTTTCGATATGATCATTTAATGTCTGTGATATATTCATTCAATGCTTGTGATACAATTATTCAATGCTTTCGATATAATCATTCAATGTCTGTGATAGATTCATTCAATGCTTGTGATACAATTATTCAATGCTTTTGATATTATCATTCAATGTCTGTGATATATTCATTCAATGCTTGTGATACAATTATTCAATGCTTTCGATATAATCATTCAATGTCTGTGATATATTCATTCAATGCTTGTGAAACAATTATTCAATGCTTTCGATATATTCATTCAATGTCTGTGATAGATTCATTCAATGCTTGTGATACAATTATTCAATGCTTTGGATATACATAATCATTGCATGTCTGTGATATATTCATTCAATGCTTGTGATACAATTATTCAATGCTGTTGATATAATCATTCAATGTTTGTGAAATAACCATTCAATGGTTGTGATACAATGATTCAATTTTTATAATTATGATTTATAATGTTTTTTAAAGAATTTTTGATAGTTTTAGATGCACTAAAATAAAACATAAAAATGCCATTTTAGAGACCCTTGTAAGTTTGCGATAGCTGATTCCTGCTTTGTTTAGTTTGACTTCGAATATCACAACCTTCCTTAATCCAACTGTCGATTTGTTCAGGAGAACTTTGTTCTCTTAACATATCGACAATGTATCAAGCCAGAATACGCGAGAATTGTATGGAGAGGTCTACTTTTTTCACGGCTTTTCCAACTTTGAAGTCAAAAAACACCAACTTAGAGGCTTCGCAGCATATATGTTCCGTACACGGATTTACTCAGAATTCGGAGTAGAACATTTCATGTGTCTGTGTGTGTGTGTCTGTGTGTCTGTGTGTCTGTGTGTGTGTCCGTCCCCCCTTATAACTTTTGATCCGCTAAATTTACAGAGCCTAAAATTTCAGAATATATAAACAGTTACAGGCCTACAAAACTTTTATACTCGGAATTTTGAATTTTGTTTCAGTCAGGGGTTATCAACTTTTGAATTTTTATTTTATTTTTCCATATATCTCAGAAACCATAAACGCTAGAACGCTGAAAATTGGTACAAACATAGACAAATACAAAATCTCAAATTAGTTTTTTCAAAAAAATTCCAGGGTTTCTCAAACATTTTTTATTAAGAAAAATATTTTTTTTATGATAAATTTATGAGTTTAACTGCCTATATTTCCAAAATTTTTACAATATTCGAAAAAAGCCGAAACACCCCAACTAGATAATTTAATTTTCTATAAAAAATATTAAAATTGTAGTAGAAGATCTCAATTTTTTTTTAACAATTTTTTTAAAATTGAATTTAGTGACGACATCGCTTAATACATTTTGTATGGCAGTCGCCTATACACAATATGTAAGAAGACTTAATAGTTTGATAGGTACTTCATCTCCAAACATACATACATACCATCATGCTATTTGCATATTCTGGGTAGGAAAAAGGATCTTCCTCCATACTATCCTATCTTGACATACATACCTACATATGTTGTATAGAAAACAAAATATCTGAAAATATTCAATAATTTGTATCTATGGGTTTATAGTTTGGTACATATTCTTCAACTATACATACTATCGCTATCGACAGTTGGATCTCATGTGTTACATGCAACTAGTAAATAATTTGTATTTATGGGTTTGGTACTTATTCTTCAACTATACATACTATCGCTATCGACAGTTGGATCTCATGTGTTACATGCAACTAGTCCAACTGTCGATTTGTTCAGGAGAACTTTGTTCTCTTAACATATCGACAATGTATCAAGCCAGAATACGCGAGAATTGTATGGAGAGGTCTACTTTTTTCACGGCTTTTCCAACTTTGAAGTCAAAAAACACCAACTTAGAGGCTTCGCAGCATATATGTTCCATACACGGATTTACTCAGAATTCGGAGTAGAACATTTCGTGTGTCTGTGTGTGTGTGTGTCTGTGTGTCTGTGTGTCTCTGTGTGTGTCCGTCCCCCCCTTATAACTTTTGATCCGCTCAATTTACAGAGCCTTAAATTTCAGAATATATAAACAGTTACAGGCCTACAAAACTTTTATACTCGGAATTTTGAATTTTTGTTTCAGTCAGGGGTTATCAACTTTTGAATTTTTATTTTATTTTTCCATATATCTCAGAAACCATAAACGCTAGAACGCTGAAAATTGGTACAAACATAGACAAATACAAAATCTCAAATTAGTTTTTTCAAAAAAATTCCAGGGTTTCTCAAACATTTTTTATTAAGAAAAATATTTTTTTTATGATAAATTTATGAGTTTAACTGCCTATATTTCCAAAACTTTTACAATTATCGAAAAAAGCCGAAACACCCCAACTAGATAATTTAATTTTCTATAAAAAATATTAAAATTGTAGTAGAAGATCTCAATTTTTTTTTAACAATTTTTTTAAAAATTGAATTTAGTGACGACATCGCTTCATACATTTTGTATGGCAGTCGCCTATACACAATATGTAAGAAGACTTAATAGTTTGATACTTCATCTCCAAACAAACATACATACCATCATGCTATTTTCATATTCTGGGTAGGAAAAAAGGATCTTCCTCCATACTATCCTATCTTGACAAACATACCTACATATGTTGTATAGAAAACAAAATATCTGAAAATATTCAATAATTTGTATTTATGGGTTTATAGTTTGGTACATATTCTTCAACTATACATACTATCGCTATCGACAGTTGGATCTCATGTGTTACATGCAACTAGTTTTAGTAATTTTTCTTCTTAATAGTAATTGTTTACATTGTGCAACTTAAAAAATGTAATATCTGTAAACAAAATTGGTTTAATAGATATTGTTTGCATTGAATTTGTTGTAATATTTGTTTGTAAGACAATTAAGGAGAAAAGAGTTAGGATGATGGGACTTGAAGAATGAAGATAAAACTAAACTAATGATCGCTTCTAAAGTTCATAACTCAGCTCTACAGATATTCACAGCCGGAAACTACAACTTTAAAGTGATAAAGGAGTTCACATACCTCGGCTCCACGGTGACCAGTGACAACGACACACATGAAGAAGTTAGAAGAAGAATTATGGCTGCTAACAGATGCTTCTACACCAGCAGCTAAGGTCAAAACACATTCATCAAGCCGGTCCTTGCGTATGCTTCCGGAACCAGGGTGATGACTAAGCAAACTGAAGGATCCATAGTGGCTTTTGAAAGAAGGATCCTTCTAACGATCTGCTTGCCAATAAAAAAGAATAACGGTTGACGTTGTCGATACAACAGGGAGCTATATGAGATCTATGAAAAGCCCGATGTGATCAGTTCCATCAAGATACGACGACAACCCCACAAAATGCCTCAAACTCTCTGTGTCACAAGGTCGAAGGAGACCAGGAAGACCAAGGACTCTATGTATGGACAGTGTTGATGCGGATGCATCTGCAGCATATATCAGAAACTGGAAAACGAAGGCAACACGGATAAACGTGAACAGAGGAGACTCCTGGATTAGGCCAAGGCCCACCCGGGGCTGTCGAGCTTATGATGATGAGAGTACCTAATTCACAAAAATTAACAAAATGTAATGTTTTAAACTAGGAGAATGATACCAACATAAAAAGAAAAACACAAATATCTAGAAATTTAACAATACTGTATAGTAGATATATTAGTTAATTATAATTCAACGGGTATGAAACAGATACAATGAACATTGATTCTAATTCAACAAAAAGACTGATAAATATAGTAGGTACAATAAAGTATAGGTAGGTACATATTTGCAAAATATAAATACAATGGCCAATTTGTTTGCGGAATTTAACTGTATATACTCGTAAGGTTCGTAGCAATGCAATGTTCAGATAAGTGAACAGTGAACATAATATTTATCTCAACGTTGAACATTGAAAATGCTATCAATTCACGGTTCATAGGAAACAATCGAATACAGTTACCTACCCCCATCAAATATACCTTGTTCGATTCAAAATATTAACGTTTAGAAAATAATTAACAGAGATGTGTTTTATTTCAAATGGAAAATAAAAATGTGTATTTTCTAGATTCTTGGTCCGTAGTACCTATTTTCCATTTTGCATTTTTAAAGTGTTTTTTTTACCCATATTTATTTGAAATGCTTTCCTCAATGCATTTTCCATTTAAAATGCATTTTCGCAGCATTTTTCTTACTATCTCTATTTATTCCCTTTTTTCCTAGACGTTGTAAGATTATATTTACGATAGTTTTTTATATTTATTTACTTTACGATTTACGATATTAATTAATTTCTATTTATTTCCATTTACGAAATTGCGTTAGTAAATATAGTATCAAGATTGTTAAAACATTAAATAATTTATATAATTGTTTTACTCCTTCATTCTTTGACCCATCCCTAATTTTGCACATCCCTGATAATAAATCATATTGAATGGTATAAGTGATGAAGTAACGTCATCTCAATCCATTCAAATATTTAAAGGAAAACTAAAAAAACTTTGTGTCAAATAGTTCCTGAATTCCTTCTAAATCCTTCCGTAAACTCCTTCTTTTCCTCATTGCTATTATCAGTGTTATTTTTATTATTCTTTTTTTTACTCTGTATTCTTTTTTTATCTTTGTATTTTTTTCTAACTTTCATTATTTTATCAATTTATTTCTAACTAATAATGTATTATACCAATTTAACTTCAGAGACTTCACGTTGCTCGGGTTGGTTGGAAGAAATTGTTTTATGGCAATAAACCCGCTTTTGTACACATGGATTTAGACAATTTCGCCCGTGGATTTAGACGTTTTCGTATTCTGAAATGAATCAGAATAGGACATTATATGTCCTACTACCGCGGATAAAACGATTTTATCCGCACGATGTGACTTAATGAGTCCCGTATAAATTCAGTCAACCTTTTGACATTTCTCATATACCTACTAAAATTCAGACGGATAAATTATGATGAATCAGAATAGGACATACTTGTATCTCTTATTTGGCGTTGACATCGAACTCTATTTGTCAAAAAAAAATCAAGTTCTCGAAAACCCATACAAATAAACCGTTATGCATATTTAATATTTTAGGTTGAAAAAGAAAACCGAATAGACATCTCAATATCTCTTTATCATATATAATGAAAAGGATTTTTTTTATTTATTTGTCAAGGAAACATACAGTTTTATAAATAAATTGTAATGGTACAAAATAATTATCAAATAAACCAGCAAAGTTTCCATAAATGGTTTACAATAAGATACTTTATGAAGGAAAAAAACATTAGTTATAGCAAGAGGAAGAATAAACAAGATTGAAATAAAACATAACACAATTAAAAATAACAATAATAAAATAAATAACCAGTTAACCAGTAAAGAAATGAAAAAAAAGAAAACAGTTAACACGTACCCACATATAAGTAAAAAAGTAGTCTTTTCACACAACAAAAATTTTTGTAAAATTGTCGCTGTATTGATTATTGTATTTGAAAAAACTGGTTAATACCAAGAGATAAATAAATTTCAAGAGTACCCGTTTGAAGTATTTGAACTAAATAAACTAGATAGCCTGCAGATGTGCATATTGCACGTAATACTCGATGCACAACTTTTTCTGTATGAAAAGATCAGATTTGAATTATTGTTCATTGAAGTGGTTATGTGATACATACATAGCTTAAAGATTTATTTTAAAGCAGAGAGCTTAAAGAAGAGAGTTGCAGGAGGTAGACTAGCGCGAAGGAGACGCACAGGATAAAAAATCTTGGCGAATGAGGACGAGGAGAGCCGACTCCACAAAACGGGAAGATATGACCGGGGTGAGGAAGATAGTAGAATGTATAGTTAATTTGTGATGTGTGTTGGTAGGCTAGATAAAATAATTAATATTGGGAATTCTAAAAATAACAGTAAAAGGTATAATTAATGAACTTCATACATTGAGTACCTGTGTTATATATAATATAACCCTGGGAAATTCTTAAATAACTAATAGCTTTAATAAATAAGAAAGACCCCTCATATACAAGTGTAAACAGCCGATATATCTATCAGAGTCTATTTATCAAGTTTTGTCGATTTTCGGCAAACCTCCCTAAAGTGGTATTTATTGTGTATTAATGTGGATATCCCCCCCCTCCCCCTCATCCCCACTCCACTCGAACATAAACAGACACACACTACCCTTCTCTGTGGTAACTGGTAACCCGTAAGCACCATCTCAAAACCTACCGAATCTATTTTAATTTTCTTTTTGAGGTTTTTAGTTAAGCGGGAAATGAGAATTTTGCTCTGTGAAAATCAAACTACACCATCATCACTAATGGCGCTTGAGTCCATCATGAGCCTTGGTCTTCTCAAGAAATTTCTGCCATTCAAACCGGTACATCGTCCGAACCTTCCAATTAGTTAACTGATTGCTTTCAGGTCCCATTCTACACCATCCATCCATCTTATTTTGGGTATTCCCACGTATCGCCTCCCATCTGGTCTTGTTTTGAGAATCTTCTATGGGACTTGTTTTCACCTCCATGCGCTGGAGATATCCCAACCATTATTACTATGTTAGGCTCATTGTACATACGTTTCATGTCATGGTTACACCTCATCCTCCATGTTCTTTTTTCGCAGACAGGCCCGAAGATTTTTGTCAACACTTTCGTCGACGTCCATGGTACAGTTGGTAAGCCGTTTGTCTTCTGTACGGGCGTCCTAGGTTCGATCCCCAACAGAGGAGAAATTTGTTTAAATTCATTTCTCATGCACTTATTGCTTCTCTGGGCTGGAAACAGTGGTGAGTTGGAAGATTAGTTGGAAGCCATATGGCAAACAACTCGCCACTTGCGCAGGATGCAAGGAAGTGTTTATTATTATCACCTTTCCTTTCAAATATCAGAAGCGTATTTTAGTATCTCAGTTTACTCAGGATCGAGCACTCAGCTTCATACACAAGTACTGGTCTCAACAGTGTTTTTTTATACAACAGTGACTTTGTGTTTCTTGTCAGCAAAGGATATTTAAGATGCTTGTGGATCCAAAGTAGCACAAATTTGTTTTTGCGATTCCCTATTTAATCTCAACACTAATATTATTGCTGGTTACTACTGAGCCCAAGTCATAGATCTGATATCGTAACACTTCACATGTTTAACACTATTCTATCAATGTTATGTCTTCAGGAACAATATGGTGTCTCCTGACAAATTCAGCTTTTTGTGGTATTCAAATCTAATACCATGTCGTAAACCTCACTATAACATGGCACAAATCACCCTCTTTATGAGGTGGGATGCCTTAAAAATAAATAAAAATAGTCAGTTGGTTAACTGTGTAAATATGCTTCTCATACATCTTCTTCATGGCAGACAACAAAAACAAATGGTTTTTGAATAGGCAGTGTCCTTTTTCACACTTTCCCAGTCCTCCGTCCCTCACCTGATTTCCTATGACGGGAAGTCTCTTTGAACAAACAATGGACTTATCTCTCTCTTTCGGATGAGTGACCATTACACAGAGACTAGGGTGGGATACTGGCCCTTTACCAGGTACCTTTTACTGCTCCTGCCCAAAACCTTCAACACTCGCAGGGATGTCAAACTGTTTATTTATTAAAGATAATACCCAATCGGTCGAACATTGATAATCCAAATAAATTAGATACGAGGGTGTTAATTCAGAAAACGAGAATCGATTTTGTCACTTCATATACTAGTACTTATTTATTTATTTAAAGAATCATACACGGCTTCACGCCAGCTTAACTTGTGTATATTCAGTACAATAGATCTAAATGGTCGAAGTGCAGGGACTACAAAAGTTCCACTCCTAATTAATTATGATAAATATGAACGCATATATATTCCACAACGAATTTATTTGACTTACGACGACCTTTTTGGCTTACAAGGTAATCATAATTATTATGGAATTCTACGGTTTGAAAGCCATGTCAATTGACAGATTGAAAACTGCTGATAGTTCCACTCCTATTAATAATTTTCTTTATATTTGTTTTATTATGTTAGGTATTGAGTTTGTAATAAGAGCCTGTGCGCTTTCGACGGTATGACCATCATGTGAGGAGGTAACAATTATTTTATTTGTTTTACTTCTTGTTCAATAATGTGTAATGTGTGGGGATATGGCGCATTAATGCAATTTTTTTCCAAACAACGAAAGCAAAGTGACGCCATAATAGTAAAGTGTTAGGTACTTAAAGAAAGATAAACACCTTACATTATTAAATGTAAAATTACGACAGCAAAGAAACGAAGGAGATAGAGGTTTTGGGATGTGAGAGAGGATGGGGAAGGAGTGTTAATTAAGAGTTATTACTATTAGACAGATATTACAGCTTGTCTTTTTATAAAAAGTTGAATCGATTGAGACGACTTAAGGATCGAATTCCATGGTCTTGCTGTACTTCAAAAGAGAAAGTGAGAAATTCAATAGAATGAATGGGAACAGCTAGTGTGTATGATCAGCAGATCGAAAAGGCAGACCGTGATTTGACAAGAAAATAACACCTTTCTCGAGATATTGTGGTGAATTAGTGTTATTAAATACACTATACAGAAGTGAAAGTAGATGAATGTTGAATGTAAACCTGAGGTTTGGGTTAGAAATGAACTACAGCAAAACCAAAATCATGAGTCCGTCCAGAAATATAAAAATTGATGACAAAATAATTTAAACTGTTGAAGAATACATCTACCTCGGACATAAGTTAAGAATGGGAAAAGAAAGCCAGGTGGCAGAAATACCCGGATTTGGTTGGGCAGCCTTCTGAAAGCTCAGTCATATAATGAGAAACAAGGATATCCCCATTAATTCAAAAAGGAAAACCTACAAAACATGCATCATATAGACATATGGTTTGGAAACAATGTCCCTGACCATAAATACTATCCACAAATTGAAATGCGCGCAACGATCCATCGAGCAGCAAATGTTGGGCATAAGTCTGAGTCTGAATTACAAATACAGAAATCAGACGCCGAACAAAAATCGCAAAATTGAAATGGCAATGGGCAGGACACGTAGCTAGACAGCAAAATTCAAGATAGACTCCCAAAGTCTTAAAGTGGAGGCCATGGGAAAACAAAAGGGGTGTCGGTCGGCCACAGAAGAGGGCCGACGATATTGTTGTGGTCGCCGGAAAAAATGGATTGAAGCGGCACAGGATAGAGAAAAATGGAGACAGATGGAAGAGGCCTACATCCAGCAGTGGAGGGAACACTAGGAAGAAGAAGAAGAAGAAGAAGAAATAATTTAATGTACTTATAACTCTATTTTCAAAAGACACCACATTTCAAAATAGATCTCTTTGCAAAATATCATTTTAAACTTGGCCTGTTTTTTTTTACTCGGGTTAATAATTTTTGAAAATGTAACAAAACGGATGATATGTTTCACAACCCTAAAAAGGGTAGAAGCTCATGTTGTGTGAAATAAGTACCTATGTATGTACATACACACACTCCTTCTACCCAATATCCCAAATCAGGCCCTACGTTGTTCATACATGCACGTTGAAGGTATCATCAGGACCGGATCCACAGTTTTCAGCGCCTAGAGCACCAAATTTATGACACCTCTTTTTGGAAATACGTCATACTTCTTTTTGGAAATACGTCATCAATGCTCTTAATTTTTCAATGTACATACTTATTTTAAATACCTAATTCATTACTTATTTATTTATTTATCTTCTTTACATTATTTAACACTAGGCGTAAGTCAAAGAGACAGAATAAGAAATGATAAGCCAGACAAAAGTTGTCGATATCATGGATTGAGTTGTAAAACTTGAATGGATAGATGGGCACCCAGAATTCTGAAATGGAGACTATGGGATATGAAAAGGGGAAAAGGTCAGCCTCAGAAAAGGTGGGCCGATGATATTGTCCCCCTCGCTGAAAGGAGATGGGTCCAAAAACCAGACAAATAGAAGTACTTGAAAGAGGCCTACATTCAACAGTTAAGAGATGGCTGAATGAAGAAGAGAAGAAAACATAGTATATTCCACACTGATGGGCTTGATGCCATTAAACAATTTCTTCTTAGTAACTAGATTAAAAAGTTAAATGTACCTACAACAGCATAAAATTTGATAGCGACATTTATAGATTACACTAAGATGATTGATTGACTAGAAGAGATTGCCTTATGGCAATAAACCCACCATTGTGCACTTATTGTACATACCTATATTAAAAAAAATAGTTTTGGCTTATAATTAACCCTTACCAAGCAATAAAACCAAAATGGTACATACTTTTTACAATAACACTGAAAAAATATACAAAACATTTCGTTTTTTGCTGCTGAATATTTATTGTCCTCAACCAAACAGTACAGTCATAAATAGATAAACTTTTACTTTTGATAACAAAGGTTTGGTTAAAAACGCAGGTAGCCAGTTCGGTTGTCATATTTTTTTTCAGTGAAATTTGCTTTCACCTTTCTATGTTTATCAATTGATAAAGCCGAAAACTATCGAACCTAATTAAATAATTTGATTTAATAAAACTCAAATACTTCATTGATATTTTATTATTTGTATCGCTGTTGCTTTGAAATTAATTGGAGTTTCTTTGTATAATTATAATGTAGGAATAATTATAATGTAGAAACTTATAATGTAGGAATTTTTTGTATGTTTTTTTTCCTTTTATTCGGTGCCCTAGACACATTGAAGCCTGGCGGAACTGTACCATTTGAACTTGTGCCGGATACGGACCGGGGCATCATTTAGATACACTGTCGAAAACAATATTTATTCCAATTAAATACAGCGCAAAACATGAGGATTTATAAAAAAAAAACCTAATGAAGTTTTCGTTTGTTAAACACGAAATAATTTTCGAAGCTATTTTTAGTTAAATATATTCGGAGAATTTAAGTAAAAATAAGATGGTGTGTGCCTAAAAACATTTACTGGGTGTTCTCTAATCGGAGACTTATAATTACAAAAAAAATAACATACTTGTATAAAAAGAAAAATAACACTTACTTAAAACACTTGTCTATTAATCACGTAATATTTTCTAAAAACTAGTTGCATGTAACACATGAGATTAAACTGTCGATGGCGATAGTATGTAGGTATTGTTGAAAAATACGTACCAAACTATAAACAATTAAACACAAATTGATAAATATTGTAAGATATTTTGTTTTCTATATAAAACATGTAGGTAAATATGTCATTATATGATTGTATGGAGGTCAATCTGTTTTTCTTATCCAGAAAATTAGAGCAGCATAATGGTATGTATGTATGTTGGATATCATGTATCAAACTATTGAGTCCCCGTAGATATTGTGTAGTTTATACTGTTTTACAAATTGTTTGAAACGATATCGTCACTAAATTCAATTTTTATAAAAATTGTTAACAAAAGTTTAAGATGTAAGTACTTCTACAATGTTCTTATTTTTTATAGGAAATGAAATTATCTAGTTGGGGTGTTTCGGCTTTTTTCGATATTTTTAAAACTTTGGAAATGTAGGCAGTTAAACACACAAATTAATCATAAAAAATCTGTTTCTTCATAAAAGATGTTTGAGAAACTCTGGAACTTATTTAAAAAAACCCTTAGAGATTTTGTTATTTTATACCAATTTTCAGGGTTCTAGCTTATAGGTATGGTTTTTGAGATAGGTACATGGAAAATAAAGTAAAAATTCAATAGTTGATAAACCATGGCTAACACAAATTCAAAATTATGAGTAGGTATAAATGTTTTGTGGGTCTATAACTATCTATATATTCTGAAGTTTTAGGCTCTGTGCATTGAGCGGATCAGAAGTTATAAGGGACATACACAAACTGACACACAAAATGTTCTTCTCTGAATTCTCAGTAAATCCATATACAGAACATATACGCTGCTAAGCCTCTAGGTTGGTATGTTTTGACTTCAAAGTTGGAAAATCCGTGAAAAATATAGACCTATCATACAAATCTCGCGTATCTTGGCTTGATACTTTGTCGATATGTTAAAAGAAATAAATTCTCTTGAACAAATCGATACTGGCCAACTATTAATTATACTTACTATAAATAACAAATTGTTTGAAATATACTTCATAATTAACCTTAAAAAAAAACAACCAAAGAAAAAACAATAGATCTATGTAGGTATTAACTCACCAATACATAGATTGCACCGCCTTGGAAAGCAATATAGTGCAGTTGATATATTTAATGTGCACACTATAGATGGTTTCAAAAGGATGCTTAGCGCAAATTATATTTTTTTATTTTTGGTTTGTTTATTTTCTGGTTTAAAAATAGAATCTTTAATAATGTTATTTATTTTTTTCTTCTCTTTTTGTGTATAGTTTTTGTTGTTGTTTGCTTATTTATCTCTATTTTCTTTTATAATATTGTTTTATGTTGTCTAATATTGTCCTTTCTTTGACTACTTTTTTATTATTTGTGTTATTGATGTATTTGAACTCATTGTTTTGTTGTGCCTACATTGTTATTTTTATCTTGTCTTTTATTATAAATGCCCTATTAGGGGCGTACATATAATAAATAAAATAAAATAAAAATAAAATGAAAATTTTATTTATGCATGGCTACGTAGGGGACACCGTCTATTATAGTGTTATTTATAAAAATAAATTTGGTTCAATTGAACCCGGTTCAAAGTCTTATTCTGAAATTCAAATATTCTCATATAAGAATAAATAATTCTTGTATGAGAATATTTGAATTTCAGAATAAGACTTTGAACCGGGTTCAATTGAACCAAATTTATTTTTATAAATAACACTGTTAGTATTTAGGTTTAGGATTAAGGAGTTGGGCAGGGATTGCTGTTTTCTCAGGAAAATATGAATTCAAATAAAATATGAGTTGTTCCACATTCTGGCTGTTGTGTTGTTAAAAGAATTAGGCGCTACAGGTTCACGTATGGTGTAGGTTTGTT
Organism: Molanna angustata; assembly: GCA_963576475.1. Lineage (NCBI taxonomy): Eukaryota > Metazoa > Arthropoda > Insecta > Trichoptera > Molannidae > Molanna > Molanna angustata. The sequence goes on along the minus strand of OY754969.1, from coordinate 34,337,322 downwards.
GATATATAAGGTCATTTAAATGTATTTCGTGAAATGACTTTTAAAAATCAAACTATTTTTTGATATACAAGTTTACTGGAATCTGAAAAAATCTAATTGTAACCATTGTTTTTGGAAGAATCATGCAATTGAATAATTGATATTTCATGACCACAAACTCTGCGTGGCCAATGGATTCAAATGAATTAATTCGAACATCTTTGTAGAGTTTTCTTTTGTATGTGAGGTGAATGTATAGTAAGTCTTATTAAGTTTGTTAATATTTACTTGGTAGAATTCCATTCTAAATATTATTTATCGGCATAAGTACAAAATATATATATTTTGTACTTATGCCGATAGCTATTTCGCCTTACTAGAGCATTATCAAGACTATACCGACTTTGCTTCTGTCCTGGTATATGTATATTGGTAAAGGGTGTTGCCCTAGTAAGGCGAAATAGCTATCGGCATAAGTACAAAATATATTGTAGAATCCAAACAAAGTGTTTCATTTTAATAATATAAATAAATAATAGTATAGTAAGTCTTTTGGTTCTCATTCCATAGTTAAAACAGAGAAACTGCGTCAATGTAGTTAGTGCGTTATAAAATCATCGATATGTTTTACTACCTAAGTATATGTATATAAAAGAATGGTGTTTTTTTTTATTTCAGTATAAAATATATACCTATTAATTACTTTCAACGTGTATTCAAATACCCTCAAAACGTCCCGATAAAAAAATAATATCCATTAAGTACTTCTACCTACCTTTTTGTAAAATATTCTCAAGTTAAACCATTACTTTAAGGTAGAAAGACTTTGAAAATATCTTTATTTTTCTTCTTACATAGTTATTATGTTTATATAAATATTTATAATTCATTGTGTTTGCGAAAATACCTAGCAATGAATGAAAAAAATATAAATTCGACACATATTTCTGTGTGCCCGTTATCATACCACAGAAATTAAAAATACATATTTTATTTTCTGTGGTATGATATTAAACATTTTTTGTAATAAGCTGAAAATTTAATAAAAAAATGACTGACTAGAAATGTTAACGCACGTTTTTAAAAAAAATGACTATCATCCTCCAAATCCCTGAATAGCTAATAACATTATTAGTTAAATAAAATCAATAGTACGACTGTTGATTTAATTTCCAAACGCGACTCCCATTTACCGACAGTGCTGATATTTACGAAAATAGAGGAAAGTGTGTTTAAAAGAGCCAGATTATGAAGTGCCGATACGATTTTGACATTGTTCTTAATATATAATAATATTTTTTTACTGTTGTAGAAACACCGAACAGTAGTTGTCACCCACAGAAATTGATACTTTTAGTAACACAATCAGCGTTATTAAAACTACATCAAGTTTTTAAACATTATTTTACTGTAAACAAATTAAAAAAAATACATGTTGACATTGATTGTTGTTACTTTACTTATATTAGACATACTTTAAAGTAATTTAAGAAAATAATAAGCTGGTATTAATTAATTTGAATTCAATTATTTGAGGTTTAATATCAAACGAGACAATGTTTTTAAAGAGTTATTTTTAAATGCCTCGAAAAAGCCGGCTTATGATACACTAAGCCGGATCTTGTAATACACATTATTTTATTTTTATTCTATGTTTGTATTTATTTAATCGACGTCCAGAAGTATATGTGGATAGAAAGGACTGATTAAATTCTGACAAAAGTTTTTGATTTATTCAGTTTATTGCATTGATTATATCTTTATTTCTTTTAGAGAAAACTACAGAATGTACAAATGTGTGGTAACATATGAAAAATTTAAATAAACAAAAATATTAAACAACATGTTGAGCAGTAGATATATGAATAAAAATAATAAAAAGAACGAGTTATAAAAAAATAATAAGAATAAAACTTAATAATAAAAATGCAAAAAACGGTAATAATGAATACATGTAGAATTGTTAAAGATTTTTTAAACGTTAATATTCGGGAATCAGTAGGGTTGTTAGGTAGTATAGAGACCTCCTCAGAGCCTAATCCTTTGATATGTTAAGTATCTGGATGGGTGAATTATTCCCAATTGAAAGCTTGATGATGCGTTTGTTGCATTTTATTTTGCTCTTTTTAATAAATTACAATTTACGCATTGATCTGCTATTTCTTTTGAGGAAGTGTATAATGGTAATAATGATAATTGAGTGTTATTATTTGTAGTGCTTAATTGTTATTAACATCATTAGTAAATCGGCCAGCGCCGTAAAAAAAAAAAAAACAATACACATATGCTGTATATATAAATAAGTGAATAATAGGCGTGATGACAGTAAGAAAAAATCATTGAAATAATGATTTTATAAAATAAAATATGTTATAAAGATTTGAAAAAATATATTTATTTTCATTTTAAAAGAGCGAATAATATTAATATTATTAAAATAAAAATACAAAATATGTTTGTCCGCCATTTTATGTGAAACACCAATCAGAGCGCATGACGTCACCATATTGTTACTGTCAATTGTGTTTGTTACTGTCAACTGTAGTGTTGTTCGAAATGGCTATTTTTTTCATAACAAGCTATATGGAATATGCTGCTTATTTTTAACATGCTATTTTTATTTATTGATTTATTTGGTTTATTTGGGAGAATAAACCAAATAATATCGCTATCCGCTCTATTGAATCTTTGACGCATCTGTTATAACACACACCGAGTATTGTAACGTGGTGGAGAATATTTAACGTTTCAGAAATAAATAACTTGGTGGCTTTCATTGCTTGATTATAAAATAAAATGATGTTATTATATTGTTTGTGGGAGTTGTACAGTGTTACATGAGGTTGAAATGGAAATACACAATGTATTATGATGAATCTAATATACATATTGGATAATTGTTATGATTCATATACATACATATTATGATTAATATATTAAAAAAAAAATAGAATGTTATGTAATAGGTGTGATGACTGTAAGAAAAAATCATTGAAATTATGATTTTAAAAAATAAAATAGGTTATAAAGATTTAAAAAATGTACTTATTTTCATTTTAAAGGAGTGAATAATAATATTATAAATATAAAAATACAAAATGTGTTAGTCCGCCATTTTATGAGAAAAAACAATCAGAGCGCACGACGTCATAGTATGGTCGCGTCAATTCTTCTGATAGTCTTCAATACAATATACGCATTAATTGTCGGTCTGGACAATGTTTATTTTGGTGTTTTTGATATATTAATATTTTAATTAGGTACTTAAAACTAAAACAAAACAATAAAATAGCAATGGAACAAGGATTCATCAAAGCAAATAGTTTCAATTTACCTAGATACTCGCCTACCTATCGGGGGATACTATGGGCCGGTATTACAGTGTCAGTTTAAGAGCTAAACTCAAGTTTCACAAAAATATAGCGTATTACAGTGTCCGTTTAGGCCTAATCTTCCCTCAAATATGTCACTAAAACGACAAATATTTAACTCAACGTTTCTGGCAGATTAAGTACTTAACTGTGAGTCAACTGTCATTTGCTAGGCAACTCGTGTAGTTTCAGTTTCTATCACTAGAGGCGTTAGGCAACGTGTGTAGTTTCAGTGTTGTATCACTAAAGGCGTTAGTTGTATCGACGGTGGCGCCACACAACAAAACAAACTGACAGCCGTTTTGAACATGGGCATTTAAAAGCATTATTTTGGTGAAAAAAATTAAATTTACCATGTTGGATATTAAAACAATGGTATTTAAAGTCGTAGCGTCCCGTTTTGTATTTCGTATTATTTGAGGTTATTAAAATTTGACAGATAATAACCACAGAAAAAGTGAAATATGTCTATAATTGAAGATTTAGTAACTGACATGTTATATTGCACTGTAATACGGAAATGGATTCAATCTCCCCTTAACATTAATCTTGAGTTTAACAAACTCAATGAGTTGAGGGCCGACTGTAATATCGGGCCTAAGTTTATTGTATTTTGTATGTAACTTAGTTCTTATTGAATAAATAAATAAATAATGAACGCTCGCAACGTATGGTAAACTAATTTAGTTTTAGTATTCTACAATTTTGTCACGCGATGGTGAGCTGACGAACGTTCGACATGTTATGATGCTGGTCACTGCCAAACTAAACTAGCAAGCTATATTTTTTTCATGCAATGAAGCGATTGGCGAAACGACGGCGATTACGCGAAGCATGCGTTTTAAAACATCGTTACAATTTTAGCAGCATACGAATTATTACATAGCGCTCGTTATTTTTATTGTGTTAATAACAAGCTATATTTATCTGCTATCGTTATTTTTAGCAATAGCAGCCATAGTAGTTATTTTTCTGCCTGTCTTAACTACTCTTAACTAGAATGGAACTTTTGATGGTCGGATATTTCTTTGCTTCGAACAAAGACTTTTGTTCATCAGAATTTCGAAACGTAAAAACTTAATAATAAGTACATATAAGTACTTTATTTATCTGTAATTTAAATACAACTTACATCTCGAAAATCGATAAAATATGCTCCTTCTTCTCTCTACATTATGTGTTCATAAGCTAAAAACATACGCGGGAAACGTATGATGGCCTATTTTGACGTTTGGACATTAATGAAGTTCTTTATATGCTTATTTCCTAAATAATGGTAAATATTATATTATTGAGAGCTAAAAGTGGGGGAACAAATACTGTACTTCATTGTAAACGCGTACTTAATAAAATACACTTATGTCTCGCCGTGCGAAATTTAATCACTTATTTCTCTTTTTTTTCGCGTGGGACGAAAACATATACCTCAGTAGGTGTTTTTTTCGTCGTGTTTGTACATTTAGGGACCGCACAACACTTATGCACTTTTGAATTGATTATAAATACACAAATCGTCCTAGAATACATATATTACATATAGTAGTGGTATGCAGTTTACAATATCGTGACGTCACCGTCAGGGTCGGCAGCCGCCATGATACTACAAGCGTTTTTTGGCGTAAATGTCAAATTTGATTTTAAAATGGCGATTTTTGCTACTAAACCTTTATTTTATGTAGAAATGTATATATATTTGAAAACAGTGAATGCGTAAAAACATCGTGAGATAGTTTTTCAAAATTAGTCATCATGCCTATTAAGTTGTAGGTATCAACAGTTGGTATTTTATTAATAAAGAGATTTGTGTCTGACGTATTAATTAATATTATGCTATTGCTTGATATTGAATGACTTGCATTAGTCGACTCTTTCATAGCATGAGGCAGCTCTTTCATAGCATGAGGCGGCTCTTTCATAGCATGAGGCGGCTCTTTCATAGCATGAGGCAGCTCTTTCATAGCATGAGGCAGCTCTTTCATAGCATGAGGCGGCTCTTTCACGTATTACTTTAATACAGCCAATATTCCTTTTTTTAGTTAAACAATAATAGAACATAATATATTTGAATCAAAAAATATTCTTTATATTCCTTTATAAAAAACTGGCTCTTTCATACACATTCTCCCCTATGTTCATCACATATGAAAAAGTACCTTTTAATTTACCGCATTTCTACCACGAATTATTTTCTCACAGATTTGTACCAATACTTATAATACTCACTCGAGTCTTATAATATTATGACGCTCTGTACTTTGATAATATAGCTTACACTGACAGACAAATAAACATATTTGGTAATATTGATCAAATAAATGTTATATTGAAAACCTTGAAACCACTCGGCTGTTTTCAAACTAATAATTCAATCATACGTAAAGCCAATGACCAAATTTCTCAGAAATCAGAGCGCCTTATAAAAATATTAAGTGAAATATAAATATGAAATGAAAATACAAACGAAAAATAAATTGACAAAGATCTTACTATATGTATTTTATTTTAATGTAGCTCCTCGGACAACTAACAGGTACTATGTCAAATAATTATTTAACACGCACCCAATAATGTATGATATATTATTATTGATAACAGTAATATTGTAGTTGTGAGTTTATAAAAATTTAAATATAGTTGAGAATCAATTGAAATTTGTATATTCTTAAATACAGTAATATAAAAAAAATGTATAATGTAGAGGCGTGTGTATAAAAATTTAATCTAGATAAATTTAATTATACAAAAGAACTACTTATAATTTTTTTAATTATACATATTTTTTTTTAATTTTTCTACGGACAATTCTTGGTAGAACTCCATTTCAAATAATAAATAAATTTGGAATGGTAAAATAAAACCAAAGTTTTCAGTTCTACTAATTTAATGACACTGACTAGTTTCGGTCATTAAATTAGTAGAACTGAAAACTTTGGTTTTATTTTCCCATTCCAAATTTATTTATTATTAATACTTATTTTGTATAAATTTGAGAGTTGATTTGTATGATATTCTTAATTACAGTTACAGAAATTTGTAAAATGTAGTGGTGGGATTATAAAAATACGTGCGATTTACTGAAATGTACTGGTGGATTTATGAAAATTGTATGATTTCCAAATGCAGTAGTGGGCATAAGGAAATTTGTATTAAGTATATTATATATTTGTTGTGGATATACAACATTGCAAATTGCGCTTCTGGAGAGACAATGTCCAACGCATGGATTATAATAGAATTTTCAAAACTGTAAAGACAGAAATAGATACCCAACAACGGAAGTCTACCCGGAATACCTGCGAAGAGATGGAAGGTGAGTTGGATCTCCTTTTCCCAGGATAGTTGTCCTTCACAAACAGGTCAAATGACCTAAAAATACACGAGGAAGAAAAAGAAGCAAATAATATACGATCATAAAATTAAAAAGAAAGGATGAGCAAAAATGTCTTATTTTGTCATATCTGTTTTCAAAATAAAAATTGTTTGTCAAAAAAAAATTAGTTCGTGAGCGAGGTATACAATATGGTACGGAATACACATAGGGATACAAAATCCGGGGATAAGAATTTCACAAATTCACGGGAAATGGTTTCAAGAATTCCGGGAAACCTTTGAAAGGGCGAATTTTTACGTGGCAACGTTTACGTATGGGAATTATTTACGGTTCGACGTAATCAAAGATGACCGTATGTATATTTTGCTAAAGGCTCTTCAAATACTTTTTAAATAATATTATAAACCTCTCGATATACTCGTTGAATAAATAAAATCTCATTACAATATTGAATAATTTTATTTTATAAATAAAAAAAACATTATATTTTCTCATTTGATGGGTACTTAAAAAATATTTATAAATAAAAAAGCTTTTTTGAATCAATTTTACCTACGCAATTTTCATGCTAAAGGTTCATTTCAAGGGTAAGTACATTTAGATATATATATTTCTTTTCAAAATCATAAAGAGTAGTCGATATACTTAATTATTTCAACAACTCTACACAAACATACGCAAATGTCAAATTAAGAATTCTAAAATTTTTGTATAGGTACTCCTCACTACATCTAGAGGAAATAGTTGGCATTTATGAATTCTCATTTTAAGGTTATTTTTTGCAGATTTTCAAATAGTATCACGCTGAGATTGTATTCTGAAAGTTTCATCACAATGTATCTGTGTGTGTGTGTGCTGTGTACTATGGTGCTTATGATTATTCTACTTTACCGATATAGACTAAAGTACTTATTCAATTATTTTCAAATTTCGCAAATTTGTATATCTAATACTCGCTTAGACCCCATTAGATTTTGAAGGATATCTGATCAGTGCTTCTTAATTAACTGTCAAATATTTCAAAATGAACCCAAGCTAAGGAAACTAAAAAGTTGATATTTTTATTTTCAAATTGCTAAAAAGGCACATCGCTTTCATAAAATTTCATTAAGGAAATATAAAGTTTTCATAATAAAATATTTAAATCGAAAATCATTTAATAAAATCATTTCATGACAATGCTGAAAAATTTCCATACAAAATTTGAATACTTTGTGGAGTAATTTGGTAGAAAAGAGTATACCATTGGCCACATCCTACTCGTTTTTATAACTCTCTATTACCATGAACCTAATAGGGCAGAGGTATAACATGAATTTGTTAATTTAAGCGTAGTTAAATACCTATATAATATATTTATTTTATACATTGAATTCGTAAAAGGTATCGTGTTGATTGTATGAAATTTATCTTAATAGTTTTGTCTGAATGACGTATGGAGTATACCTGCTATCAAATTTCGTACTTACGTTCAATCAACTTCTTATTGATAATATTTCTCTAGGTACATAACATTATCTATCAAACTTTCAAATGCTCGTACGTAACATTGAAATTATAGTTTAAAGTATATGCACAATGTACATGTAGGTACAATGAACGTCTAAATCTGCATATTTTTTATGTTTTAAATTACCTTATTTATTAAACCTTTTATTTTCAATTATTATTAATTATTTTTTATTCATAATAAATGTCATACATAAATAAAACTGAATATACTTAGGTATATTGTTTTATACTTACTTGTAAAATACTAGCATAGGTATGTATGTATACTAAAAGTATTTGTTAGATGGGTCGGTGGCAGAGCGGTTAGCGCGCTGGGTTAGTAATCCAGTGGTCGCGAGTTCGAATCCTGCCTCGACCGATTTCGTTCACCTATAGCACAAGCATTTATTTGCTTATTTTAGGGAACGTAGGAAGATGTATATGTACTTGTTTAACAAGGACATATTCATTTTTTTTTTTAAAAAAAAAAAAAAATATTATACAATAATTTTATCAATATAACACCTACAATCAAAATAAACTCTGATGTAGGATGTTTAAATCAATTTTCTTTATTAGAATAATAATTACGTAAGTTAAATTATAATGTTTAACAATTATATGTCATGAAATAAAAAATCCATTATTATAATTAATTTGAAATCTTTCCAACGAACATAACCCATACCTAATTAAAATGTATAAATAAAAAATATCGTTTGTTTCAAATAATATGATTTAATTATATTTAAATTTGAATTTCAGAATAAGACTTTGAATCGGGTTCAATTGAACCAAATTTATTTTTATAAATAACACTAGTTGGAGACCGAAATAAATTGTACTTACGGTAAAAATGTGGTTTCCAAAATCAAAATACTTTTGAAGAAGTTCAAGATTTTACATACGTCTGCGTATAAATAGTGTAGTACAGGGTGTTTCAAAATAAAGTTTATATTAAGTGAATCGATTTAAAAAAAATAAGCCCTGTATCGAAAAAATGTTTATTAATTATTAAAGTACACAATTTGGGAATTTATTTCTTAAAAATAATATCGTCCAAATGTAGACCCTCGCGTTCGCAGCACTCATTTAATCGAACATTAAAATTACTTATGACGGCGGCTCAGTTGGTTAGACATCTGACTGCTGAACCAAAAGTCCCGGGATTGATGGAGACAGACACAATTATTAATTGTGTTTTCGTCTGGATCTGTGAGACAATTAATATCGTATGTCTCCAGAATGTGGCAACTTGTTATTGGATGTGTGTTGAATAAATATTTGACATAGTACATATCACCAAGAATTAATTTAAAATAAAAATAAAATACCTGTTTCTATTTATATTTATAAATAATACGTTGATATCAGCGTTAAGTTTAAATAACGAATTTTTATTTATTTATTTATTTTTATAGGAAAAACATGACATTTGTGTATCGTGGTTTATGTAAACAATTCAAATTGTAATTAATGAAACAATTAAAAAGATACAACAATATGTATTACTATTAGACCATATGTTTAATTTATTTTATATAACATCGATTTAATTTTTTAAAAACATGTTTTATCAATAGTTCTCTACTGACAAAAATACAGTAGTGTTTATTTCGTACATGATTTGTTCACTCAAATTTATAAAATTATAATATCGAACGATTAGTATGTTTATTTGTGTAGAAATACATCAATTACCTACATATAGGATACCTAATTATTGAACTGTATCAAATGCAGATCTGGACAATTGGTTCGGCAATTAACTACTGACGATTGCATTGACAGTGCAATTGGAGAGCGTTGCAATATCGTCACAGACAAGTACCCTTGTGTGTGTTTGGGCATTTAATGGTTTAGGACAAGGGTACTACAGCAGTATTATTGCAGATCGATACTAGAACTCCTGTCGCTAATAGCGGGGCATAATTACATACTGCTTAACTGATGTATTTATTTTTCGCAGGAAAGTATAATAAAAATAATAATTGATACTTTTCTGTATGAATTTCCAATAATTTCAAAATCATTGTACATGTTATCATAATATACCATCTACAGGAGTTGTTCCAAATATGAATATTGCATGGAATTTTTACTGGTCCACAAATAAAGCAATATGAACATTATATATTTTTTAAATTTTGTAGACTATGGCCCGGTATTACAGTCTGAGTTTAAGAGCTAATCTCAAGCTTTACAAAAATATAGCGTATTACAGTGTCCGTTTAGGCCTAATCTTCCCTCAAATACGTCACTAAAACGACAAATATTTAACTCAACGTTTCTGGCGGATTAAGTACTGCTAGGCAACGCGTGTAGTTTCAGTTTCTATCACAAGAGGCGTTAGTTGTATCGACGGTGGCGCCACACAACAAAACAAACTGACAGCCATATTGAAACGAACATGGGCATTTAAAAGCATTATTTTGGTGAAAAAAATTAAATTAACCATGTTGGATAGTAAAACAATAGTATTTCAAGTTATAGTGTCCCGTTTTGTAGTTCATATTATTTGATGTTATTTAAAATTTGACAGATAAGAACCACAGAAAAAGTAAAAATGTCTATATTTGAAGATTTAGTAACTGACATGTCATATTGCACTGTAATACGGAAATGGATTAAATCTCCCCTTAACATTAATCTTGAGTTTAACAAACTCAATGAGTTGAGGGCCGACTGTAATACCGGGCCTATAACTATTTTTTTATTATTTGGAAGCTTTTTGTAGCTCATTCACCAATAAATAAATAAATAAATAAAAAATATGATAGAAAAAATGTACCAGGTTTCATAATAACTGCGGATAACCAAAGCAGAGCTTTTGATAGTGGATTGTTATTATTATTATTAATAAGGAGTAGGTCCTACACGCCCTCGCTCTGCGACCATTTTTTGATCTATTGCGCACCTCCCCATAAGTTGTCATTTCAATAAAGTTGCATTTTTTGCAGATCGAGATGCCTAAACAAGTCTTTGGGTCTTAGCATAAAAGCTTCAAGGTCCTGTTTGGATTCCATTAGTTGGTCACTCACAGATCACATTTGAGGATGTTTCTTCCTCTTGTTGACACTTTCAACAACAGTTTGGGTCATCAGCGATCCCCAGTATGTAACGGTGTTAACGAAATAGTAATATTATTTGATAATATGCTGTTTTTTCTTCGCAGAGGGATTTAATGAACAGATATCCATTCAAAAAATCAAGAATAATATTATTTTTTTCAAGGAGAATTTCAGTTTTACAAACCTAACTTGTTTTTCTCAGTGGCAATAACTTTTCTACAACGTATAACAGTTGTATACTACTTATAACATTAGACTTGCAGTTTCATAAATCTTTCAGAATATGTAAAGAAGGATCTATAACCGCAACAAAATATACATAACTAACTCTAGTATGACGGGAATAAATCGCCATAACAAGGAAATACTGCGGAAAATTCTATGAATAAACTATTATTTTTTATTGTACCCAGAGTAAGAATATTAACTTGTTTATTATAATTCAAATGTCCGCAATATGCGTTATAGTGCAGAAAACACGATAACTTCAGACACAGTGCGATAGTTATAACTGTATTTATATGCATTTGTAAGAAATGGACATGACATGATTTTCAAGGAAGCAAAATAAATGTACAAACTCGCAGAACTATTTTAATGGAGGTTGTTATAAACAAATATGTTTTTAATAGATGCTCTAAACGATATGGTACATAGGCCGAACTTTAGAATTGAAAAATCCAAAATAAGGACTCCCTTTTATCCTTTAATAAATCTCTTTTTTTTTTTCTTGGTAATTCTTCTCTAAGTGTAGAATTACCAAGGTTAAACTTATTATCAGCCTGTGTACCAAAAATTAGAAGTGCCTATGTGCGAATTCTGTTCTGGTCTAGGCACTTTGTTATGCTTTTCATTACGACATCTCGTTGAAAGTCGATGGTATAATGGTATCAACAGAATACGATGCTTAGTGTAATGCAGTACAATTGTTTTTGTGTACATTTTTCTGACGCCAAGTACACTAAATTCGCGAAACAGTTGGTCGGATGGATATCTATGTGGTTATTTATTTATAATAATTTAACAAGTGGATCTAGGGCAGCTAAGGTGGCACTCCCCCCCCCCCTTCTCCACCACCCCCAACTTAGATCGTTACTAGCTCAGAGTTTATAATTAATATTTTTACTTTAAGAAATCGGATCGGTTAAAAAAAATGTTCAATAGACTCAAATGTCAAAACCAAAAATGTTAATTGCATTTTTTTAAATGGATATCACTTTTTTCGAGTGCTGGAAAGATATTATGATGCAATTGCACGAATTTCAGGTAAATTTTATTTGAACTTTCACAGAACATTTCACTGTTTCGAGATTTTAAATGTAGAAAATAATATATCAACTGCCAATCGGATGCCAAATCAACATCAAAAGATTGATATTAAAAACTATACCAATATTTTGAACACAAATAAAAATATAACTACATAGCGCACTCCAGCGTTCAGTTGAATTTCAAATCATGCTTTCAAACTGATAAAAACAAATATGTTAAAAGTATTTTTGACTAGGATACTTAAATAATAGAAAACATCGCGAAAGCAGTTTATTCAATTTTATATTCAATTCAATTATTTCAACTATTTTAGCACACTGTCAAATACATTCAGACCATACTAAAATATTTATAATGATTTTTCCTAAATATTTTTAGCTACACAAATTCTAATAGATAACCATTTTTTGTGAGACTTTTCTATCATAAATTTAATTCTTTGTTTTACCGTGCGTTGACATTTTTGTGGAAAGAAAAAAAATGATGTAAGTTCGAAAAAAATAACGTTTCAATTTAACATATAATGTTTTTTTTTTATTTCGGAAAGATATTCAAAGAAATGTACGCTGAATTAAAACAATCAAACTCGCCATTTGATGCGATTTTTATAATTATAGGTTTAATGAAAGAAAGCTTGTTAATGGGCACAAGGAAATTTCTTCCAACCAACGTCAAACCTTTTTGTCAATACATTTTTTTTTAAATTTAATCAACGCGTTGATTGATTGTTGAAAAGTAACGAATAAGTTTGATTGGATTGCAATAACCCGTGTGTAAATACTATTTAAATTTCAACTAGATTCACAAGCTCATTGAGAAATAAAAAAATATACAGAAGTAACCATTACAAGAGTATAGATAATAAAGATTTTTATAAATAGACTGGTTTTAAATCAAAATTATCTTAAAAGTATGAAAATTTATGCAGGTATCTAAAACCCGAATGCAGAGTCCTAGGTACCTAAATACTAACTCCTAACCTCACTGGAGTATTTAGTTTTCTTAAGTTAGCAATTGCGTTGCAGAGACATCACTCACTAAATACTAAATACTACGCCAAATTTAAGGTCGATGGCGTAGAATTTCACATTATTGTGTATGAAGAAAAGAGATAGATAGCTTTCTATGGGCTTAGAAAGCTATCTATCTCTTTCCTGACGTTTGACGTTTAAAATGTTTTATGCTATAACAACACAAACATATGTAACTAACTTCACACTGACAGCTCGATGTCACAATTTTTTTGGAATTCCACCGAATTTTCGGCATCTCGTATGGATCGCTGAATACTCTGTTTGGTATTTGATTTGACAAAATTACCATATACAGATTCAACGAAGCCGAAAAAATCATCATCCACCGAAAAAATCTCGTATTTTAGTATTAAACCACTCGTAAGGTTCCTCGCTTTTAAGTATTTAGATATGTCTCTGTAATGCAATTCTCATAGAAAAACATCGTAGAATCCGTTGGGAAGCCACGTGAACTTAAGTGAGCGACTGTGCAATGAAAACATGGTTAGTATTTAGGTAGGACTCTGCATTCGGACCATAGGTTTTCATATAATATACTAGATGTCGTAGTTAGCAAATTTTGTATGAATTGAAGTGAGTCATTTTTCCGGGGAATTTTTGACGTTTAGTTGGCAGAAAACATTGTTTTTGTATAGAGAATATACAAAATATATGAATATTTATTATATGAATAGTTTTCGGAATTATTTGTCGAAAAAACTAGTTTGTACATCAAAGTTATAAAAAACAGTTATCTAGGAAATTTTCAAAAATATTAGGCTAAAATAATGGGCGGTTTACAGGGTAATTATTGATATATTAACATTTTAGTAATGCCTAGAATCATTAAGAATTTCAGAGATTTTGCATTCAATAATCTCAATTACGGTTTGTTATATTTTAATTTAGCCTTACCAATATTTTCTTTATTAACTTTATAATAGTATAAGTAGCGTAATATTACGAAAATACATCGAGTAGCTACGCAAAAATTAGATGAGGGATTAAACGATTTGTATGTCACAGATTTTTCCTTTGGCAGCCCCTTCCTGCATTCCTTTCTAAATATTTTTTTAGTTTTTAACCGTTTTACATATCTCATTTGTTAATAGAAACATTCTAAGTGATTTAATTTATCTAGATTGAATTTTTAACAGTGACTGAATAGGTATATGCTTTGTAGTAATTATAAAATCTGCCATTATATGTGGTGCTTCCTTTTACAAGGTATTGAACACCCGTCACTGGTTACCATTTGTGATGGTATGTATGTAGGTACTTATTTAACACGTAAGTTCCGAAACGAAACAACATCTGTTGTTTCTTGACATTCCAAGAAACAACAATTAAATCCTAGTTAATCAGTTAAATTATGAATTAATATTAAAATTATTTCATCTTAACTTAACCTTTATCTATTTTATTTCATATTTTTCAATTTCAAAATACCAAAATGATTACCTGTGCATTTGTATATCCGTTATTGTGTCGATAAGTAGGTACATCCATATCCAGAACATGAAACGGGCATTTTAAATAAAAGACAATATCACGCACCAAAATAAACTATTACTATGAATATCGAACGTAAATAATCTAAAATATCGCTAGTAAAAAAATATCGTATATAATTTTATTTATTAAACTTTAAAAGTTTCAAAATTTGCTTTCACACAAAAAAGAAACTTCACACATTTTACAAAAAGTGATATTATTTATAAATAAACACAAAAAATAACAAACAAATTAATGAAAACAATAAATAATATCCTTTATTTGATAAATATGTCCACTTTTACTGAAAAAATCGCCAATTCGAAATATTACTGAAAAAAACGGAAAAGTTATGGAAAAATGTATGAAAAACATTTATTGCCAGCAAAGAAATAAAGCGCGCGAAAATTTTAAACTCACTTTAATTATCAGGTACGCCGTCTAGGTATATATATTTTATGTCTATGATTCGGACCTAAATATTTGAACCTTACGGGTAGATAGGAAAGGTAACTACTTTGTAAAAAGGTATTCATTTTAGAGGTACCTACTAAATAACATGTCTGTTGAAATAATCAATGAATGGAGGGTGAATAAAAAACGCGAAAAAAAGGTTAAAAAAACGTGATAAAGGTGTCGAGGAAAAAATATTAAATTACAATTCAGGCGTCGGAATCACAACAGAATTTAAGGGCGAAAAAAAAATGCCAAGAAAAAAAAACTAACTTCCTGGAAAATTGGCTTGGAGCACAACAAAGACTTATCTCGTTGTACCTTCATAAAGGGTGAAAGGTATGTTTAAAAATCATATTTCGAATAAAATATTCCTTATTATTATTATTTGACATTTTTTTCCCGCCAAAGTGTGTGTCGTCCCGCCAAAAAGGGCCCATTGTACTCTCTCTCGACCCCTGAAAAGACTAGTACGAAGATCGCGCCATACCGCCCTGCTACAAAATGATTTATGTCCCCTGTTATTGAGTCCGTATATCATATTTAACTAAAATTCAATCTGCGAATGTGGGATGCTGTGAGGTGAATGGAGTTTGCCAGAACTAAGAGGAAATTAACTGCTGTAAGTATTTATGTTTCGCCTACAATATGGTGTCGGATAGAAACTCAACGAAAAACAGATCGGGTGGTAGCGGAAGAAAACCAAAGGATGAATATTACGATATTTTATTTTATTTTGTATTGATACTCTAGCAAATAACACGTATTTTTATTTTTTTTATTTATTTATATATTTCAGTACAGTACATATCATAATGGTATACATAGTAAAATTATTGAAATTTCTCACTAGGCTGAACGCCTGTTCTGAGGTAGTACTCTTAAGCATTTAGACAAAGGTTATGAGAGTATATTATTAAGCTTACATAATTAAGAAAATTTACTTATACTGGATTCGTAAGATAATTTAGATGTTCAATATATATGTGTGCAAATTTACTTAAAATGTGTGTTAGTGCTGTTTCCGATCCCTGTCTGCCCTTATTTATAAACCAAAGTGTTACTTGACGATTGAAATTGTTGTGCGTGGAGGATGGTAGTGTATCGTTATTGTTCTTCTTCTTCTTCCTCTGGTTTTAGGCCGAGGGCCTGTTTTTTTCAGTCGGAGACTGCCTCTTGTGATCTGGATGTCCAGCTGTCACTCCATCTTTTTGCTGGTCTCCCCCTTGCTCTGCGACCCTCCGGGACTTCCTTGGAGACAATTTTGGGTAGTCAGTCGCGTGTCTCCCATTCTCTCGACGTGGTCTCTCCATTGACGCATTCGCCTTCAACTACAAGGTTATTAATAATATTAAATATTTTTGGAGCAAGATATCTGTAATGTCTTTGTCCGTACGAGGTACGTGTCCAAGGTGGTAGAAAGTTATGTCAATGTCTTTTGTTATTTACGTTTTGTGAATCAGATTTTAGTTTATTTAACATTCGATTCGATTTTTAGTTTATCCGATGTCTGAAAATTTACGCACTAACATTTACATATTACTATGTGTAGGTATATCCGTGGGGGACATCAATGATATCTGTTTTTACACAAAGAAACCGCAAATACCCGAGTTCATCTGTAATTGCTTCGGAGTAAATTATAAACCATAATAAAGTGGGAATCTACGCACTCCTCCATAGATATAATAAAGTCCACAGATGAAAGGAAGCATTTTTTCTGTCGATGACGTTTGGTTTGTCCCACCAAAATTTACTGGCGTTTACAACAATGGCAACACACATAGAGAAAGAGAGGCATATTATTTTATGTTTGGGGAAAAAAAATCCCTGTTTTTTTTTCAACGCCACCGGATGTAAGTTAGTTAAAATCACATAATATGGAAATGTTCTAGAACATATTTTTCACCTTTCAACACTCACGTGTGAAAGGTTATAAATAGATCGAGAATATTGTTGTAAGCTAAACGACGTGAAATCGATAATGGTTGATTTGCATAAATTATTTATGTGAAACAATTTGTAATTTGATGAGAGTTATAAGGGAGGTCGGTATGTAGATATATTCAAACAGAAAATTTGACAATAATAATTTCTTGATAGATGGCGTTACAAAAAGGTTTCTTTGTTACCTCATAGATGGCAAAAATATAATTTCTTTTTAATCAGCTGAAATGTTTACACATTATTCATATATATATATATATATATATATATATATATATATATATATATATATATATATATATATATATATATATATATATATATATATATATATATATATATATATATATATATATATATATATATATATATATATATATATATATATATATATATATATATATATATATATATATATATATATATATATATATATATATATATATATATATATATATATATATATATATATATATATATATATATATATATATATATATATATATATATATATATATATATATATATATATATATATATATATATATATATATATATATATATATATATATATATATATATATATATATATATATATATATATATATATATATATCCCGCAATACTTGTTGCGTCACCTATGTGAAATTCGTATAGGGTTGTTGCGTCCACCAACTTTTCGCGTCCGGTATACGGACGCAAGATAATTTTCACGCCAAAAACTACCATTCTGTTGCTTATACCATAGAGAATCAACTGGCAAAAATTTACATGGAAGCAAAAAAAATATCAAAATATCTTGAAATGAATATTATTAGTTCAACCATTGGCCGCACGGAGATTTATTCAGTGTATATTTTGAAGGTGTATATTTTTACTAAGCCACCGATCGTTTTGCATCCGCGGCAAAATATTACATGTTGACCTTGGCCGCACGGAGATTTGTTCGGAGTATATTTTGAAGGTGATTTATATATATGGCTCCGATCGTCTTGCGTCCGCGCACAATACTCTTCAACCATGTCTCTGTGACCTTCGCGATAAAATGAATACAATTCAACGCATTTTAAATATTGCCTTGAAAAAGCGCGTACCTACTTACTTTTATTTTTACGACTTCATACAACTGTCGATATATGTATTGATACCTACTCTCTCTCGTGCGCGTACCTACTTACTTTCAGTTTTACAAAGTTCATACTAGGTATATGTTGATTTGATTATTGTTACTTTCTCATGCGCGTACCTACTTACTTTTATTTTTACATAGTTCATAAAACTATCAATTTGTTTATTGTTACTCTGATGCGCGTACCTACTTACTTACTATTGCAATGTTAATATTTTTTATAGAAAATTTCCATATATCTCAGAAACCATAAAAGCTAGAACACTGAAAATTGGAATCAACATAGACATATACAAAATCTAAAATGAGTTTTTTCAAAAAAATTCCAGGGTTTCTCAAACATTTTTTGTAAAGAAAAATATTTTTTTATGATAAATTTATGAGTTTAACTGCCTATGTTTCCATTTTTTTGAATATCGAAAAAAACCGAAAAACCCCAACTAGATAATTTAATTTTCCAACTGTCGATTCGTTTATGAGAATTCAATTCTCTGAATGAATCGTCCTTATTAAGCCAAGATGCGTGTACGAAAGAACATTTTTTATGGCGTAGTGGACTTTTTGCATGCTAATAACATCAACTAGAGGCCTCGCAGCATATATGTTCCATTACATGGATTTACTCAGAATACGGAGTAGAACATTTTATGTGAGTTTTGTGTGTCTGTGTGTCCGTCCCCTCTTATAACTTTTGATCCGCTCAATTTACAGAGCCCAAAATTTCAGAATATATAAAAAGTTATAGGCCTACAAAACTTTTATACTTAGAATTTTGAATTTTTGTTTCAGTCAGGGGTTATAAACTTTTGAAATTTTGGTATATTTTTCCATATATCTCAGAAACCATAAAAGCTAGAACGCTGAAAATTGGTATAAATATAGACAAACACAAAATATTAAATGAGTATTAAAAAAAAAATCCAGGGTTTCTCAAACATTTTTTAATAAGAAAAATATTTTTTTATGAAAAATTTATGAGTTTAACTGCCTATATTTCCAAATTTTTTTAAAAACATTGAACAAACCGAAACACCCCAACTAGATAATTTTATTTTCTATAAAAAATATAACCATTGTATTAGCACATCTCAAATTCTTTTTAACAATTTTTATAAAAATTGAATTTAGTGACGACATTCCTTCATACAATTTGTATGGCAGTCGCCTACACACAATATCTAAGAAGACTTAATTGTTTGATACTAATCTCCAAACATACATACATACCATCATGCTGTTTTCATATTCTGGGTAGGATCAAAGGACTGACATCCATACTATCCTATCTTGACATACATATATAATTTAACTGTCACAATCCTTTTCCCATCCTTTTTTTTCTCTTCCCTTCCTTTCCCGTCACAGGCAAACATACATCTTAGTTATATTTAAATTAATGATGTTTAAAATGTTTCATATTTAATATCTGTGGACATATGTAATTGGTCTGTTTATTTTTATTTTATAGTGTATTATACTATTTTAGTATTTTAAGACTGTATTTGTCCCTAAATAAATAAATAAATAAATAAATACCTAGGTAATGTGTTGTATAGAAAACCAAATATCTTTAAATATTAAACAATTTATATTTATGGGTTTATAGTTTGATACTTATTCTTCAACTATACATACTATCGCTATCGACAGTTGGATCTCATGTGTTACATGCAACTAATTTTAAAAATCTGTTGGTTAAAAAATCATCTTATTTTATAATAGACGAGTTTTCAATCGAATGTTGATATTCATTTTCGTTCAGTGTTTGAGTTCCTAAGTTGTTCAAGGTTTCAATCGAATGTTCATAATATAAAATAGTCGAGGTTTCAATCGTATGTTAATATTGGTTTTCGTTCAGTGTTTTATTTTCTAAGTATGTATATCTGTTGATTAAAAAATTAACTTAACATATTGATATTAATTATCTTTCAGTGTTACAGTTATTTAATAAATAAATTGTCGTCTATCATTATTTAGAATATGATATTGAATAGAACACAACATTCATTTCGAAATGATTGTTGAATACCTACTATTATTGTTTAATTATTATATTTTTAGTACCTTATGTAAATAAATAAAAAATTAACAAACTCATTCATTTTATTGTTAATCATTGGTATCATACTGTACACTTTCATGGATCGATCCTCACTGCGTTCCACACAATGTGGGGTAACCATCGGCAGGTGAACGGGTGTGCATTATCCTATAAAAAAGCATGCCATGCGCATTTTTGTCGACACACCGGCATCTTTATTAATATATATTTTTTTTTAAATATAAAAAATGAATATGTCCTTGTTAAACAAGTACATATACATCTTCCTACGTTCCCTAAAAAAATCAAATAAATGCATGTGCTATAGGTAAACGAAATCGGTCGAGACAGGATTCGAACTCGCGACCACTGGATTACCAGCCCAGCGCGCTAGCCGCTCTGCCATCGACCCATCCATCCATTAAATTAATATAAATGATATGAGAATATTTTAAAGTTTGGTGACTGTTTATTTTCGATGTCACTAAATGTTTATTAAGGGTCATTTCATTTACTCCGTATATTATTTAAATCATTGGTTTTCAGTGAATTTTTGAGGAGTGAGTATAATTACTTTACCTTTTTTCAAACCATAGATTGGCCGCGTCCCGGCTTAAATAGAAATTCGTTAGTGGTAAACATAATTTCTACATTTCCGTAAAAGGGATTTAGGCTTGTATTATAGACTTCCCGTTTGTCACGCAGATCAGATAACACATTGATTAGCGATCGTATTACTTAACTCTTGTTACACATTCTCTTTCGAACTCACCACAGTATCGTGTATTTGCGAAGAAAATAAATAATAATGATACTTTCGAATATTTGTATTATTGCATATGCGCAAACATTGGATTTTTTTCTGTCGGGAGTCAATGATATTTAAGCCCTGTAGGTGCCTTGATTTCCCGGTTCTCCTACAATAAATATTCCAACTTCGTCTCTATTGAGATAATTAAAAATCTGTTAATGATACTTTCAACAAAATTTAAAAATATTACAAACCCGGCAGATGTTGTACTAACTGTGTATAATGGTTGATGTTTATGTAATCCAACTGTCGATTTGTTTAAGAAAATTTATTTATCTAAACATATCGACAGTACTAAGCCAAGATGCGCGTATTAGGAACATTTTGTATACCTACCATAGTGGACTTATTGCATGCAAAAAACACAAACTTAGAGGCTTCGCAGCAAATATCATATTCTATATATCATACCATCATGCTGTTTTCATATTCTGGTTAGAAAAAAGGACTGACCTCCATACTGTCCTATCTAGACATACATACCTACATCTGTTGTATAGAAAACAAAATATCTTAAAATATTCAATAATTTGGATTTATGGGTTTATAGTTTGGTACTTATTCTTCAACTAACATACTATCGTTATCGATAGTTGGATCTCATGTATTACATGCAACTAGTTTCTTATTGTTTTTTTGCGTTTATCTTAATTACATATTTCAACTGTCGATTTGTTTAAGAGACCTTTGTTCTCTTAACATATCGACAATGTTTCAAGCCAGGATACGCGAGAATTGTATGCAGGGTCTACTTTTTTCACGGCTTTTCCAAGTCATAAAACACCAACATAGTGGCTTCACAGCATATATGTTCCATACACGGATTTACTCAGAATTCGGAGTAAAATATTTCGTGTGAGTTTTGTGTGCGTATGCGTGTGCTTGTGCGTGCGTGCGTGCGTGCGTGCGTGCATGCGTGCGTGCGTGCGTGCGTGCATGCGTGCGTGCGTGCGTGCATGTGTGTGTGTGTGTGTGTGAGGGTGTGTGTGTGTGTGTGTGTGTCCGTCTCCCCTTATAACTTTTGATCTGCTCAATTTACAGAGCCCAAAACTTCAGAATACATAAATAGTTATAGGCCTACAAAACTTTTATACTCAGAATTTTGAATTTTTGTTTCAGTCAGGGGTTATCAACTTTTGAATTTTTACTTTATTTTTCCATATATCTCAGAAACCATAAAAGCTTGAACGCTGAAAATTGGTACGAACATAGACAAATACAAAATCTCAAACGAGTTTTTTCAAAAAAATTCCAGAGTTTCTCAAACATTTTTTATTAAGAAAAACATTTTTTTAAATTTATGTGTTTAACTGCCTATATTTCCTTAGTTTTTAATAATATCGAAAAAAACCGAAACAATCCAAATAGATAATTTAATTTTCTATAAAACATAGTAACATTGTAGTAGTACATCTCAAATTTACATAAATTGAATTTAGTGACGACATTGCTTCATACGATTTCTATGGCAGTCGCCTATACACAATATTATAATATATTATGTAGGTATCTACATTCATGTTTATAAATTTATTTAAAATTATTTCTCACGTAACTCTTGCTTATCGGGGCTGGAAACACTAGGTAAATAAATTAGATGAAATTGTCGAATAGCAATGAAATGGCCACATGCACAGGGTGCAAGGAAGTATTTATTATTATTTTTAAATTTTATATATATTTTTTCAATGGCGAGCCTTTGAATTTTGTTTTATTTTATAATTTATTTTGAAAGAAATAATGTTTGGGTACATATTAAATTTATATGATGTACCTAGTACGTAAGTACTTCATCTAATAAATAGTGACATTAAACAAAGTAGGTACCTATGTAGTGTGTTTTATATAATATTTAAATAATGAATTTCCCCAACATTTTTTAACACAAAATTATCTTTTGACTAAATATATCACAACAAAAAAATCAAATAAAAACTTTTGTTATTTGTATAATATACGAGTACTTCAAAATATATAAAAGATTCATAAAATCCTAGATGTTATACTCCCGGTTGATATCTATATGAAAATTTAAAAAAAAGTTCAACGCTCTTAAATTTGTGCATGCCTTTCGATTACACGATTGTATAAAACTCTACGATAGAGGAGATCAAATGTTTGTTGGTGTAACATCGTTGAAAAAATATTGAGATGGTCTTATGTTATAATAATGTAGTTTTCTTCAAAACTGCGTATAAAAACACCGTCGGACTCAACAGTAAGCTGTCAATAAATTGAACAATAATTCACAATATGTTTCTAAACATCGTAGGTATTTAAAAAAACATAGTTGTTAAATTGATAATATCAGTCCATCGACATTGAAATAAACATCCCTATAATATAGAACGAGCAATTTAATTGATATATTTTTTTTAATATCCTTATTGATATTACAAAAGATGTTTTTAATTTTACTCTGACACTAATGAACATTCGGACAAACTTCACCATCACACCACAGATGTTTGTCATAACATTGTACGTAAGTTAATGTAAAATAATCCTTACAAATAATAAGTAAAATGTTGTTAGTACGCATGTTGATGTTAACTCATTATGGACAGTATTTATGTCTTCAATACGCATGTCTGGAGCAAAGTACGGACCGGGACAGTGTTCTGTCCTTTTCTAACACATACCAATGAAGCGCTATCTGTGTCGCTCACAATCACGGATCGGCAAAATTTCGTATTACTATGAGATAATATGTAGAAAAATTACGTTCATATAAATTATGCACACAATCCTATAATATACGAATTTTGGCGCTATATACAAACACGCATCTACTAACAATATAACGTATTTTGGCAAGTGTTTTGAATAAGTTTTTTGGATATAATATATATTTATTAATTTTAGAAGGCAGTGTAGTGCACTTATGTACACACTAAGAAATCGCCTGTGTACAGAAGGCGTAGTAATAAAGCTAGAACAAATGGACGTGAAAACTATATAAAATATACGAAATATATAAAATATCGAAAAATATACACATGGACGCAAGTATGATGTCAATTATGCATAGGAAAGTTTGAAAGTTTTTAATATACACCGGAAGTAGTAATAAAGATAGAAAAATGGACGTGAAAACTATATGAAGAAATATATAAAATATACAAAAAATATACACCGGACGCAGTAATAAAGATAAAAAAATGGACGTGAAAACTATAGGAAGATATTTGTAAAATATACAAAAAATATACACATGGACGCAAGTATGAAAATGACGTGTCAAACGTACCAAAATAGGATAAAACTGAATATTTATATTTTTCAATTTACAAGAAAAACCTTATGGCTACAATGATTGTGAGCAACAAATAGCTCTAAATTCACTGACATAAACCTAAAATAATAAGTAGAAGTGGTGGACGCCGATCTGTCGGAAATTTGGCGGACGCAAAAAATGTAGTGGGATCTATATATATATATATATATATATATATATATATATATATATATATATATATATATATATATATATATATATATATATATATATATATATATATATATATATATATATATATATATATATATATATATATATATATATATATATATATATATATATATATATATATATATATATATATATATATATATATATATATATATATATATATATATATATATATATATATATATATATATATATATATATATATATATATATATATATATATATATATATATATATATATATATATATATATATATATATATATATATATATATATATATATATATATATATATATATATATATATATATATATATATATATATATATATATATATAT
Organism: Molanna angustata; assembly: GCA_963576475.1. Taxonomy (NCBI): domain Eukaryota; kingdom Metazoa; phylum Arthropoda; class Insecta; order Trichoptera; family Molannidae; genus Molanna; species Molanna angustata. The sequence continues at coordinate 34,312,108 of OY754969.1, read as the reverse complement.
ATATATGTGATATTTGATGTTTTCACGGGTGAAATATGTTATAATATTTTTATCTCGGTTTTTCCGTGTCAGTAGGTCTTGACTAAGACCATTTGTCTTCCGACGTTTCGCCTGAATATCACCAGGCATTTTCAAGGACTTAACGAAAAGCACGCGCGCGACACACGTCTACTCACACTGAAAGCTCACCGTCAAGTGACTCGTAGCGTACAAGATGGCCGCTTATGTCAAATATTGTTAGCGCGACGTGATTGGCTCCTTGTGACACGCCCACCTGCTGTCGTGTTCGTTGGTAATAATATTTTATCATTATTTTTGTGTTGTGATTTATTGTTAATTTTAGTTGTGACATTAATATTATTATTGTTGTGTTTTGGGGTTATTTTCGCTATGGTATTATTAATATTATTATTGTATTGTTTGTCATATAAAATGTTCTTCCAGGTACTAGGCAAACGAACTCCGTCGTCCCGATTGTTCATTATATCCCTTCTCTTATATATTTCTATAGCTTCCCTGTAAATTCTGAGAGGTTCACTGTTTAAACTTGCTATTATTTTTGAATGGTCAAAATCTATTGTATGTCCTTCTGTGAGCGAGTGTTGTACAAGTGAGGATGTAAGTTTTTTGTTTCTCATGTCGACTCTGTGCTCCGCTATTGATAAAATATTATTACCAACGAACACGACAGCAGGTGGGCGTGTCACAAGGAGCCAATCACGTCGCGCTAACAATATTTGACATAAGCGGCCATCTTGTACGCTACGAGTCACTTGACGGTGAGCTTTCAGTGTGAGTAGACGTGTGTCGCGCGCGTGCTTTTCGTTAAGTCCTTGAAAATGCCTGGTGATATTCAGGCGAAACGTCGGAAGACAAATGGTCTTAGTCAAGACCTACTGACACGGGAAAACCGAGATAAAAATATTATAACATATATATATATATATATATATATATATATATATATATATATATATATATATATATATATATATATATATATATATATATATATATATATATATATATATATATATATATATATATATATATATATATATATATATATATATATATATATATATATATATATATATATATATATATATATATATATATATATATATATATATATATATATATATATATATTATATATATATATATATATATATATATATATATATATATATATATATATATATATATATATATATATATATATATATATATATATATATATATATATATATATATATATATATATATATATATATATATATATATATATATATATATATATATATATATATATATATATATATATATATATATATATATATATATATATATATATATATATATATATATATATATATATATATATATATATATATATATATATATATATATATATATATATATATATATATATATATATATATATGTTATATTTGATGTTTTCACGGGTGAAATATGTTATAATATTTTTATCTCGGTTTTCCCGTGTCAGTAGGTCTTGACTAAGACCATTTGTCTTCCGACGTTTCGCCTGAATATCACCAGGCATTTTCAAGGACTTAACAATATTTGACATAAGCGGCCATCTTGTACGCTACGAGTCACTTGACGGTGAGCTTTCAGTGTGAGTAGACGTGTGTCGCGCGCGTGCTTTTCGTTAAGTCCTTGAAAATGCCTGGTGATATTCAGGCGAAACGTCGGAAGACAAATGGTCTTAGTCAAGACCTATTGACACGGGAAAACCGAGATAAAAATATTATAACATATATATATATATATATATATATATATATATATATATATATATATATATATATATATATATATATATATATATATATATATATATATATATATATATATATATATATATATATATATATATATATATATATATATATATATATATATATATATATATATATATATATATATATATATATATATATATATATATATATATATATATATATATATATATATATATATATATATATATATATATATATATATATATATATATATATATATATATATATATATATATATATATATATATATATATATATATATATATATATATATATATATAGAACCTTCAAAAATTACATTGATAAAGGAACTCAATAAAGGCATAATTGGTGAACGTTGCGCAAGCACATAAATGATCACGAAAACCAACCGATGACAGGTCGTAAGCCCTGTAGGTGCCTGAGTTCCTGGTTGTTCTATAATAATATCCCAACTTTGTCTCTATTGAAATGTTATTGTCAATACTAATCATTTGACTCCCGATAGGGTAAAAAATCCAATGTTTGCATATATGCAATTTTTTTTTATTATTATTAATACCATAAATAAAAAAATACAAAATAAATACAAGTAAAAATACATCAGTAAAATTACACTTAAAATTATTTCAAATATATGGGTTGGTTTGTAACACCTCACTAGGCCAGGCCTGTTCCGAGGTGGTATAATAATAATAATTAGTTACATAATATATGTTGTTATATTGTGCAGTCTATGTTTCACTATGTAAGTCCTATGTGAGATTTGTTGTATACATAATATGTTGTTAAGGATTGACAATTTGCTGACAATAGTTAATCCCTTTATTATATAGCCACGTATGAATTGTTAGTTTTAGTCTTGTTTTCTTCATTATCTGTATGTCCTTTATGTCTTTAGCAACTAAATTTAGTATTTTTGGAGCCAAGTATTGATAATGTCTATGTCCGTATGCAGTTTTCATCTTCGGAGTGATTAGTTGAAGTCTGTGTCTTGTTTCGTGAGAATGTTGAGCAGTGATATGGTTTTCTTTATCGTTGTGAAAGTGCATCAGTATTTGTTTTACATAAAGTTGTGTTACAGTTAGTACGTTAAAGTCTTTAAATAGTTGAATGGTAGGAAAAATGAAAGGTTTTTTTGTAATTACTTTAATGAGAGCTTTTTGAGCTATGAAGAGAGGATCCATATTTGTTTTAGCTGCACCTCCCCATCCAATCATTCCATGAGAGATAATGGATTGTGCTAAAGCATAATATATAGTTTTTAAAGTTTTTTGGTCCATTATATTACGAATGTTTTTGAATAAATATATAAGTTTTCTAATTTTTGTGTTCAGTCTATCTAAAGAAATTGTCAATGTAAATACCTAAGTATTTAATTTCCGCTGTCCTATTGAGAGTCTTGCAGGAGCAACTTTGACGTCGAGTACAATCGTGTATAGTCAAGTTGCTGTCGAGCTTAGGTTGACGTCTAGGGTCTATACTAAAAGTCATGTACTTTGTTTTTTCAATATTTAGTGTCAGTAGATTAACGTCTAACCATTGTTTAATTTTATCAAGTCCGACAGAGGCCCCATTAAATACTCCTGTCCAAGAGTCAGATGTAAAAATTATAACTGTGTCATCTGCATAACATGTCAAGTCCCCGTCGATATTTAATTGGCAAAGTGAGTTAATGTATAGTAGGAACAGAATCAATTAAAATAATATATTAGAGAAAATTAATACCTTAAAAACAGGCATATAAGTTTCAATATAATTTAAATCCATAAAGCAGCGTAGATAAATGTAAAAAATGCTATCTTTAAATTTTCCAGAGCAAAATTATGTAGTCATACTATGTAATCTGGTTAATATTTGGGTGAAATTAGTTAATATCAATAAGCCCGCCAGTGTGCAATATATTTAATTATATTTTTTTTTAAATAAATAAATAAACAAATAAAATGGCATTTTCTAATATTGAATATTGTGGTAGGTAGGTACATCTTAAGAAAATATTTACTACATTCCTAATAACTTTGTATAATCACATTATTATTTATTGAAATTATGCGACCTGTTTCAAAACTAACCGGACACAAAAGTTTAATAAATAATCTGGTTTATACATATTTATTAAAAATAATATATAATAACAATTAAATAAAAAGGCGTTTCAATATATATTTCAGAAATAAATGATTATTAGATATTCCATTTATTTTTTCGACCGAAAGTAGGTTATTGATTTTTCAAATTATATTAAGACCTCTTCTTTTATTACAAACTTTGTAATAAAAAGAGAGGTCCATCACACTGCAGTATTTTCAGTATGTTGGACTACAAAGCAAAATGATTGAGCCGGGTTCGAATCCTGCATCGACGTACAGAAAAATTTTGATAAAAAAAATTTGAAAAAGAATACTCCTCTATATGTTTCATATTAAAAACTTGTATTTAACTTCACCTGTCTGTCCGTACTTCCAGACAATTTAGAGCTCTGAAACTTCCAGAATTTGTGTATTACCGACGACAAGCCATTTTGAAACTGTCTGAATCATTTGATATTTGGATTAAATTAAACAATTTTGTATATCATAGAAACTCAGTGTACCATTTTATCGTTTCACAATAGATAATGTATATTCTATACTTGAATATTAATCTTTATAATTATAAAAAAAACAACCGCATTCGACATTATGTTTTTGACATTGGAATGAATGTAAATTATCTATAAACTGACAAGAAATATTTTTAATTCTGTATTTCAGCGTGGAAAAAACTTGTGACCTCATTTTTTTCAATTTTCTTACTTTGAAATATTTTTAGTTCAAAGGGATCTAATCGTAATAAAAATAGTATAAAGAATTAGTATTCCCTTTTATTTTCTATATAATAGATTATTTCTATGCACTTCTTCAATATAAACACTGTCTACATCAAAATATTAAATATTTTATTTTGAAAATCGTTTTTTTTTATTAGGTTTACCCAGTACCTACATTACACTAATCGATAAAAACTAATGAAATTCCAATACCATATTCAGAACAAAAAAGTTCCTGATTAAAAATTTTAAATTCATTAAAAAATAACTCCTATATAAAAAACCTCGTCACCATATTCCCAATTATAAAATTAATGTCGTTATTCGAAAATTTACTCACGTGGAATATACTTATTATATTACGGAATAAATTTTGTATGTTTGTATTCGATATACTTTTAATATTTGCACAAAAATTTCCAATTACAGCAAAGCAAACAATTATTGTGAGTTTCAATCCATTTCAAATTTAACGTCAAATTATTATTCACGTTTAATATGTTAACGTTAAAAAAATAAAATTCACGTTTAGTATGTTAACGTTAAAATATGGGAAAAAATAGTTATACATTATACTAACGAACTATTTGACATATTTTTTGTTTACCTAATTTGATTAAAATATATTATCTTTTTCTTCTTCAGCCTGAATGAAGTTTCCATCCACTCTTTAACGAAGGCCTCCTCAATATGACTCCACGTCGTGCGGGGTACCAGCGACAGGTGTGTAGGTGTACACTACCTTATTAAATAAAGCACGATGCGTGCATATGCCCACGTACCAGTCACGTCTCACTTAAAAAGCACTACATTCAGAATGGGTGGTGAACCTCCTTACTGATGTTATTTAGCCTCTTGTATTTTCGATTACCCGGCTCTTACGGAACACCCGATAACGATGATAATAGAAATAAGAGTGGAAGCACCATTCTAAGCCGGTGCATCACAGCAAATTACTAACCCAAAACAAATGCTGTAATTACACGGTGTATAATTTAGCCGTTGTGGATACGATTCACGAAACAGCCAACGATAAATTGTTATCGAAACCTTCCGTCGTAAAAAAGCGTGATGTTGGCCCTGTCATAAATTCAAGCATTGACCGTTGGGGAGTCACAATTCCTACATTCAATTAGCACTCCATTTGCATTCGACTCTCCCCAGTGGACTTTGAATGACAGACAGAACTATTTTAACACCTATAGTCAAATAATGCTGCACTCTATGAAACCAAGTGTGAAATAATGAAACAAAGTGAGACGTCCGTTTTTAATCGTGATAATAATGATCACCTAAATACGGCAAAAATCTTATCCTTCTTCTTCATAGATCCGAAGATCTGTTTCTACCGCTATTCTGTCTACTGCGATGTGGACTGCCAGCTGTCTCGCCATCGCTTTGGAGGTCTTCTTCCAGCTGGGTTCTCCTGGAGAGCGATACGTGGGATTCTATTTTCATTCATTCTGTTATTATGTGAGCACCAATATCGCCTCCGCTGTCTTCCCCATCTGACGATGTCTTCCGTACTGCACTTTTTTCTTATTTCAGTATTTCGAATTCGGTCTCTTAGAGTGTTTCCGGTTATACATCTCAATATCCTCATCTCTGATGTTCTCAGAAGAGATTTTGTTCTCGTTATGTCTGCTCTGGTCTCTACTCCGTAGGTGGCAATGGGTCTTACACATGTTTTATATATCCGGACTATGCTTTCGATATTCATGTGCTTATTCCTCCATATACTTCCCTTAAGGCATCCTGATATTGCAGCTCTTTATTTACTTGTCTCAATGTTTCGTCGTATAGGCTACCACTGCTAGTAATATCCATTTCAGGTATTTAAAGTCACAGTAAAAATTATTCGATAAAACAAATACCTTATCACAAAATATGAAGGATCAAAGCCACCCTACACGAGACTCGACCCTAATGGCCTCCCATCAACCTCCAATTCCATAGTCTTATTTTAAGCACATTCTACGTTAGTTGAAGATCTGCCTGAGGAGGGAAAGGTTGGTTCCGAAACCGGTCGCAATTTCAATTTCAATACTTCATACAATGTTAAATCGTTAGTTCACGATATAAAAGGAATTAGATTATTATAAATATTTTATGTGAAATGGTACTTTTATCTCGTGTCACAATGTTCGTACACGCTAATCTCCGAAACCGCCCGATTGATTTTTCTATGAAATTGTCTTAATTTGTATGGTTGGTTCCGGATTGAAAGATAGGATAGTTTTGGACCCAATAGGTGGCGTTTTTATCGAGATATAAATATTTTTTTTTTATTTTTATGAACGATTTTTTTTTAATTTACCTACTTGCCCTTAAAAAATTTTCATTCGAGGAAAGCATCGTAATTCTTTTATGTTGTGTTGTGTAAGCTTTCGATAGATGGCGGTGTGGCATATTGATAAAAGAAGACAAAAAGCAAATCGGTTAAAGAAAAAAAAAACATATTGGTAAAAGAAGACAAAAAGCAAATCGGTAAATCGGTAAAAGAAAAAAAGACATATTGATAAAAGAAGACAAAAAGCAAATCGGTATAAGAAAAAAACATACTGATAAAAGAAGACAAAAAGTAAATCGCTAAAAGAAAAAAAAATATATTGGTAAAAGAAGACAAAAAGCAAATCGGTAATTCGGTAAAAGAAAAAAAGACATATTGATAAAAGAAGACAAAAAGCAAATCGGTATAAGAAAAAAACATACTGATAAAAGAAGACAAAAAGTAAATCGCTAAAAGAAAAAAAAACATATTGGTAAAAGAAGACAAAAAGCAAATCGGTAAATCGGTAAAAGAAAAAAAGACATATTGATAAAAGAAGACAAAAAGCAAATCGGTATAAGAAAAAAACATACTGATAAAAGAAGACAAAAAGTAAATCGCTAAAAGAAAAAAAAATATATTGGTAAAAACAAAAAGACAATGCAATATGATAATTTTCAGTATCCAAGTCAAATGATAATTTTCACTAACCAAAATACTCTGACTGCTTTTACAATAATGTTCGTTGGAACACTCCAGCCGAGTCAAAGGTGTAGTTTCAAGTTGAAGAGACATTGATTGAACTTAACACAACTTGACTAAATAAGCTTCTCTCTCTCTCACCATCTCCCTCTATATATATGTACTCGTTACTTCTGCCTATGTCTTGTTATCGAGTACTCACTTGACTCCTCCAAGGAATGACAAATCTACATTATATATCTGGTCCAGGGGTGCGAAAACTGACAAACATATAGGTGTCGTATAGTAAAACATAATTAAATAAAAAAAAATACTATAAATATTTTCATGTTTCGGCTTATCAGTCAGTTCAGTCAGTAAATAAAATATAACACTATGGTAACATAAAATCATCTTCTTCTCTTACTCCTTATCAGAAATAAATAATGGGTTTGCAGTACACTTTCAAAAGCAAAATTACCAACGAGATTCATTTTGTCAAATTCTTATAAATAAAATTTTAAAAACATAATTTTCAGTTTCCCAGAATCTTGAATGTTGAGATATAAAATTAGAGAGAAGAAATCCAAAAACTATCCGCTGTAACTTAATGCACTTTGTACATATTATTTCAATATAAGGTCAACAGAACTTGAAGTTGGGACTCTACACAGGGCAAAAAAAATTATATGACAAAACTCATAGTATGCATTCATCATCATCATAAGCTCGACAGCCGTGGGTGGGCCTTGGCTGAATCCAGGAGTCTCTTCCATTCCCGTCCATCCGTTGCCTTCGTTCTCCAGTTTCTTATATTTATTGTGGAAGCATCGGCATCGACACTGTCCATCCATCGGGTCCTTGGTCTTCCTGGTCTCCTTCGACCTTATGGCACAGAAAGTGTGAGGCGTTTTGCGGAGTTGTCGTCGTCCATTCGGATTATGTGACCAGCCCATCTTAAGCGCCCTATCTTGATGGAACTGATCACATCGGGATCGAACTGATGTATTACCTATAGGATATTAAATGTTTATGTTTATTTATTTATTTATTTATTTTATTTTGGGAAACAAAACAGCTGTTACATATTTTACATTAATAAAAAAAATAATAATCAGGATAGTAAGCCAATTACATAGTTCCACAGATTAATATACATAATAAAGACAATTCAGTACAAAGTCAAAGACAAAAGTGTGGTGTAAGTGTACAATTGTGATGAGGTGTGTGTGTGTGTGTGTGTGTGTGTGTGTGCGTGTGTGTGTGTGTGTGTTTGTGTGTGTGTGTATTTTATGAAGCGAGGGTGGGACATGAAGAAAGGTAGGAGAGGAGGAAAGGGTTAGTTGTCATATTAATATAGTATTGGACATACCAAAAATTATACAATTTGGTACATAAAGTATTCATTATAATATTGATGATAGTTGTTTTTTTAATGATTGTAGGCTATTGTTAAAAATATCTGGCTTATGATTAAGGTTATTGTACATATTGCAGCTGCGGTTAATAAAAATGTTGTTTGCATAGTTTGTTCTTGATACTTTTGTACAAAATATCAGTCAATATATTGCACACTGGCTGGCTTTTCGCCATTAGACATTTTTTTTCATCCAACCAACAAATTAATAAAAGATAGTAGGTAGACACGTATTACAGCAAAAACATTGATAGTGAAAACAAAAAAAAGGAATGAAAACACAAAAAATAAAAATTTAAAAAACTTCATAGAAAAAAAGTATTGGAAGAGGATAAGAAGAGGAATAAGAATATATGTACATTCTTTATTTTTTTCTTGAAAATGTAAAGTGAGTTAAACGACGCAACATCCGGTCATGAGATGATTCCTTAGCCCATACTTCAAAAAATATATTACAATGTGACAATATTCGAATCCGTAAAGTACCAAGATTCCACCCCTGGTTAATCTGCAACTTGTTCCATGGCATATGCTGTTTCCCGCCTTAGTCCTGTTCCGAGGTGTGAAGTTAGAAACATTCGGCGGCGGGCGAGGCGAAGATTGAAGGCAATTTGATTTGGGGTAATCGATTTTAAAACAAGTCAATCAGCTTAATTGAAGTTGCGCTGTTATATTACTACTCTCTGATCTCTTCCCCCCTGATAATATTACCTCTGAGACAGATCTGATTCAATCCAGAAACAATTTTCATCAAACAAACAAGCTTAGATTTATAACGTCTCCCCAACACGGTATTACACTTTACTGTTCAAAGAAAAAGCAGATAGTTAGGTATTCATTATTGATTTATGAAGAATGCACTCGTCGGAAAACAAATGGTTCATTTTTAATGTTATTCAAATTAGGTTTTTTATTATATATTGCCTTTAGGAACTAAAATTATTTGCTTAAATATGTCAATATTTGAATTGTAATTGTTTGAAACTAGTAAGGTATCCTATTGTTCATATAAAATGACTGCAATTACATAAAACAATTTTTAAATTAATGTTATCCAAAAACTTCTTTACCAAATAGTAGGTAGGTATTATGTTTGGAAAAAAAATTTTTGGCAGTCATTCACAAGTGTCCACATTTTCAATGGGCCAATAAGATAGAATTGTTACTTTGTCTTCATGTATGTACATTCATATTTATGTAAAAAAATGTTTGTTAATACATCTAGAAACTTCTAAGTTTTCGTTATAAAAGACGCAAGAGAAATTTGTATGTAATTCTGTTCCTTTCCATACGCTAGAATAGTCAGTTTTGTCCTGTAAAATTCGTAGGAAGTTTATCATTTAACAGACGAAGACGCAAGGCATATATTAACTGATAGGGCAAGGTGTTCGAAACTGTGAAATATTTTCATACAAGTAACATTTTCTAATTTATCTCTTGTTATACCAGCAATAGACCTTTTAAATTATTATTTTGGAATGTTAAATTGTGGCCAGACATTTTTAAAAAGAATTAAATTATCATAAACATTTGATATGGAAAGGTACTCATAATTAATCAATTACAATAAAAAAATATGTTTTCACCACTACAGAGCATTGGAGATCTAGTTTTGTGTTGGTGTTTTCAATAAACAAAATAAATATATATGTATTAATATTTTCCAATACGAAATACATTTTGTAATACGACAAATAACTGTGTCTCAAACAGGATTCAAACCTGCAGGGTTGCTCATGAAGTTGATCAACATAAGTTTAAGATTAATTTCAGAATTAAGAAATCTTTGAGCTTCAAATTAATTAAATACTTGTTTGAATTTATACAAATATTAATGAAAATTTCATATTAAACGATGATATTAACATTTTTTTATGATCAAATGTAGAGAAAGAAAATTAAATTACATATGATCGAGTACTGATTTAAACATTTTTAAGATTTAGGCAAGATAAGTACGTATCAAGAATGTGTCATTAGTAGCCCCCCTGGGACCTTTAAATCGAAAGTCATCCTTTACAGAAGCACGAAACCTAGAAGATAAAGTTAATTTACAATAAAACACATAATGAAACACCTAATAACTATAATAATATACATATTTTCAGAGGACTATATCTTTTTAAATTATATTTTTTCTTTTTATCTTTACAAGGTGATTTGTAATAAGCAAAAAAGTTACTTTATAATTTATTTATAAAGATTAGCGCACATTTCTTTGTGAGCTGATGTAAATAATAATTTTAACTTTGCAATAAACACGATACCAAATTTAGACCTGCAGGTGCTGCAGGTGGCATATTGGATTTTAAATGCACCCTTTTCAACATTGTGAAACTTTCTAGACTATTGTGAAGTCAAGGTACTCATTAATAATGACATACTTATTAACAACTACTGTAAACAATCAAAAGTTTACGAATAACGATAGGTATCAACTTGTAACATTAGGTACAAACTACAAAATACCAACTCAACGAACTTATAAAGAATGAAATATTGATAATATTAGGAATCTTTTGATAATTTTTTAGAACCATTTTCAATATTTTAGACTTAGATTATTATATGATACAGATACCTAGTCAGCGCAATGAATGTATGCCAACTAAAACTACGAGGAAACAGACGAATTTCTAGTATACGTACACCTACCGATACGCACACCTACATAAAACGTAGACCAACCGATCTACCGCCTCACACACACATGTAAAAAAAAACGTGGCATACATTTGAATTTGAAATTTGTACTACACGCGAATTCTGTACATTATAATTCTAGATTTGTGACATGCTTAAACTCGATATTGTTCATGATTTGAAAAATCTAAAAAATGGTTGTGTCTATTTCTTAATCCATCTTTTTGCTAATGAATATTTTACATTTTAGAAAAAAATATAAAAAACAATATGCCTACAAGTTCGAGCGATATACAACACAGCCAAAGAATAACTGATTTGAACCATATAAAAATACTAATAATAGGTACTAACATTATCACTTATTTATTTATTTACGTGGTTAATTAGTGTACGAAATATTATATTTATTTATTATTTCCATCAACGGCTAAATAGCCTTTTACAAGAACATACAAAATAAAATAGTATAAACACGTTTAATACATACATAGGTACAATAATATTATAAAATAAAACCAAAACAGATGTATAAATGTACGAAATATCTACCAGAATATTTTTTGCATATTATATCTAAACATTTTTTAAACAAACAAATATCAAAAACAAAAAGAAACAAAAATAAATAGCATGTATAAATTATATACCTAGGTATAAAGTAAATTCAAAAGTGTCATTATAAAAGAATGAAACATAAAAACAGTTGAAAAATAAGCCATGAAACTAAATATAAAAAAGAGATGCCTAAAAATATGTATACATCCATACAATATGCAATACACAAAATATATAGATGCAGAAACAAAATTAAATAAACAATTAAAAAAAAATAAGATATATAAATAACCAGTAAACAACAAAATAACGTAAAAATAGATTACAAGAGAGATAGAAAAAGAGTACCCATACAATTTAAAAGAGAGTCCCATACAATATACCATAAATTCAAAATAAAAGAGTAATTGATAAAACAATAATAACATCTTATAGGGAAATAAAATTGACATTTTGCATCAAGAAATATTGATGCAATAAGTTTCTATATTTTGTCAATGACAAGTAATAAATATCGCCTAGACTAGAGTATGCATTACCCAAATAATGAAGCCGTGCTATTGGCGAGTAATATTGTTGTAGTGTACGTGTGTTAGAATACTAAAAAGGTACCGTTTGCCTGTTAGAACGATTTGGCGCATGGTACCTATGTAATTTGTTCAATAAGAGCAGGGCTGTCAAAACTCGAATGTACCATTTTGTGTAATGTAATTAAATCCATTAGTTCTCTGGGTATGTTCATTTTAAAATTTATATACCTAAGAAATTTGCGTTGTACTTTTTCAATTTGTTGAACTTAATTATTATAATATGGTGAACAAATTGTTGAATTATATTCCAAAATGCTCCTCACAAGTGATATGTATAACAAGCGAATACTATATGTATCTGTAAACTTTAAACGAATACTATATGTATATGTATGTATTTTGAATAAAAGACTAATAAATAAACAAATACATACACAAACAAATTCAACTATTAAATATTTGCTCTAGTAAAAGGTAATTAGGTTATCTTTAAGGCAATTGATTTTTAGCCGTTATAGCCACCCAAATATAAATATTCAACTTAAGGGTGTTAGTATCGAAAGCGTAAAACAATTTTAAAAAGTATTTGGGTAGTGTAATTACTGAGAATTTAGACCTTGACACTGAAGCAAAATGCAGAATAGAAGCGGCCCGATCGGCATTTTACAAAATAAAAAATCTTCACCTCGACGACAATATTAACTTAAAGCTGAGACAAAGAATTGTCAAGTGTTATGTGTGGTCAGTTCTGCTTTATGGGGCGGAGGCGTGAACTCTCAAAGTTAATATTATAAACCGCCTTGAAGCATTTCAAATGTGGATCCACCGCAGAATGTTTAGAATATCGTGGAGTGACATGGTCAGTAACACTGAAGTACTACGTAGAGCCAACGCCAAAAGAGAATTATTCACCAATGTTAAGCTCCGTAAAGTGTTACTTCGGCCATATTCTGAGAGGTGAAAAGTATGTCATCCTTCAGCTCGTCATGAAGGGGAAGATTAAGGGTCGTAGAGGGGTTGGAAGAAAACAGCTTTCCTGGCTGCGAAACATCCGCGAATGGACCGGTATAAGAACTGTGGTGGAACTGTTTCGCACTGCACAGGACAGGGAGGCTTTCTCTATGGTGGTCGTCAACGTCGGGGAGACCTGATATGACACAAGAAAAAGAAGAAGGTTTTCTTGACATTATTCAACATTTAATTTGTTGAAATTTTTGGTGAAGTCCTTTTAAATATTTTTTTTGTTGACGAATGATGGTGTTCAGTAGAGTTTTTAATAGAGTTATTGAGTTATAAATATTTTAACCAATTTGAAAGAACGTAAAATTATACACGTTTAAATGACCTATTATAATACCTACTAGTTGCATGTAACACATGAGATCCAACTGTCGATAGCGATAGTATGTATAGTTGAAGAATAAGTACCAAACTATAATCCCATAAATACAAATTATTTAATATTTTAAGATATTTGATTTTCTATACAACACATGTACCTACATATGTATGTATGTCAAGATAGGATAGTATGGAGGTCAGTCCATTGATCCTACCCAGAATATGAAAACAGAATGATGGTATGTATGTATGTTTGGAGATTAGTATCAAACAATTAAGTCTTCTTAGATATTGTGTGTACCTAGGCGATTGCCATACAAATTGTATGAAGCAATGTCGTCACTAAATTCAATTTTTATAAAAATTATTAAAAAAATTTGAGATGTGCTAATACAATGTTAATATTTTTTATAAAAAATTAAATTATCTAGTTGGGGTATTTCGGCTTTTTTTGATATTTTTAAAAAATTTGGAAATATAGGCAGTTAAACTCAAAATATTTTCTTAATAAAAAATGTTTGAGAAACCCTGGATTTTTTTTTTTAAAACTAATTTGAGATTTTGTATTTGTCTATGTTTATACCAAATTTCAGCGTTCTAGCTTTAATGGTTTCTGAGATATATGGAAAAATAAACCAAAATTTCAAAAGTTGATAACCCCTGACTGAAACAAAAATTTACATTTCTGAGTATAAAAGTTTTATAGGCCTATAACTTTTTATATATTCTAAAAATTTGGGCTCTGTAAATTGAGCGGATCAAAAGTTATAAGGGGGGACGGACACACACACACACAAAACTCACATAAAATGTTCTACTCCGAATTCTGAGTAAATCCATGTATGGGAACATATATGCTGCGAGGCCTCTAGTTGGTGTTATTAGCATGCAAAAAGTCCACTACACCATACAAAATGTTCCTTCGTACACGCATCTTGGCTTAATAATGTCGATTTATTAAGAGAATTGAATTCTCATGAACGAATCGACAGTTGGACTACCTACTACTACAAAAAATATTTAAATGGACAAACGTGTACTGAATAATCAATTTAAAAATAAAAGAAAATCAGATTAGTATGAACCAATTAGTTAGGTACGTATGTAGTTTCCAGATTGCCAATATAGATTATTTTCGCGTTTTGTTATAATTTTATTGTAAAAACTACTTGTATAAAAAACTTTATACTCAATCTTGCCAAGAAATTATGTCGCGTCATTAACAGAGTATTTTATGTGTTGGCACAAATTCAATTTCGCTATAACTGGGTGAAACAATAAAGCTTTGGTTAAAGATTTTTCAAAACATATTCTTGAAAACGAAAATAAGGTTAGTCAATGATATAACAACGTCAAAATACAATAAAATTTTTAGTGGCTGTTTTTTTTATATTTACTTCCTTATTGAATATAGATAAAAAAAAGGTAATCTGGCACCTGGGAGTGGTTGCGTTTACCAGTACGCATCCCCTTTCTATATTCGAAAATTACAGATTTTAGAATGATTGGTATATTTGTTAGTTGTTTTTGTGCTCTTATATCCATCTGATTACAATAAAAATAAGGTGATTTGTTCAGCGCAACCCCCGGGAAAATAACTGAAAAAAAAATTCTTCTTTTTTATTTTTAATACATATTTCAGTAACAGTAACAACCTATTACACAAACGAACGGATTTTATAGGTACAAATATTATAAGTAAAAATAATAATGAGTAATAATAAGAAATAATGTTTAAATCTGAAATTTTTACTTATAAAGAGGATGCGCAACGGTAAACGCAACCACTCCCAGTGCCCTTATTCCCATTCACGTTTAATATTTTGCAATAAGTTCCGCTAATTAATATCCTTCAATTCTTTGGACACATTGCCAGAAGGGAACCAGACTGCCTCGAGAAGCATGTTGTGATGGGCAGCGTGGAAGGACGGAGATCTCGTGGTCGCTCACCGACCAGATGGAGCGACATGAAGTCCAAAATGGGGTCTTCGGTGACTGGTGCTTTGTGTTCAGCCCAAAACAGATTGGCATGGAGGCGGGCCATACGTGTGACGACGGACTACAGCCGCTATCCTCAGTCATGAGGAAAAGGACGAATATATAATATTTACGTATCAAAAAATGTAAAATGAAAGTTACGTATCAGGAGCTGTCATTCATAACTATAATCTGTGAAACGAACGAACTTTACACAAAATTTAACACCACCTCGATATGCCGCATAAAACATTGCGAATAAATTCACCTGTTGAATGTCATACGTATTTCGCTTCAATCAGAATACCGCGTTAAGAACGCCTAACTGAAGTTTTCTCGACATAATGCGCAGATGTTTACGCGAGATAGTGTCCGCGGAAAACAGAATAACAATCTGCTATAAGAATCACATGTGTATATTGCCGCGATAAAAGAACCGGAACAGGCCTTCTTCCTTCGTATCGGCAGGCTTCAGGAAAGGCACCCACTCTGACCTCTATATAAGGGTCATATTACAGGAGTTATTATATTATTTTAGAATAATGTAAGAAAAAGTTGAGGTCCCGTAAGCAGTATTCTCGCAGAACGGGACCTTACCTTTTTCTTGCATTTTTCTCAAATAACTCTTGTAATACGACCATAAGTGTTGTTCAAACACATCTGCACTTCCAAACATGGTTTGGGTATTATCTACGCACGGCGCGTAATTTTTAGTTGATCAATATAATAACGTGAAATAAGTACTTTTTAAGAGAGAAAAGGGTAGGAAGTGTTGCCATATTTACTTTCTTACGATATTCATTTTTTTTTTCTATATTTCTTCTTTTTTTGGTGACTTTTATTTTGCTTTGTTGTGTTTTATTTGTTCTTTTATTGTTATTTTGTTTTTGTAAAGTTCCTTCCTCATCGCGGGATTTTATCAAAGTGAGAGGGGGACCAATAAAAAATGAACATTTTTTAAACTTGACGAAATAAGAAAAAAATAATAAAATGTAAAATTGTCGCCAAATATCTTGAGCCATTTCGCCGAGAAGGGTAGCGATTTGTACATATTATACCAACGAAGCAAAACACAGATTAGCACTCTGCGCACCCAGAAGCCTGGTTCAAGATATTTATATATAAAAGAATATGTAGTAACGGCAAATATTATTAATCTCCTATATATTTATGTTTGAAACTCAAATTAATATCCTGCAACATAATATATTAAAGACAATTGTGTTGGAATAGATGTAAATTTAAAAATGCATATTATAAAAAAATAAGTTGTCATATATTTAAAGAAATGAAAAAGAAATCCAAATTATGGCATCTTATACGAGGATCACTAATAATTATTTTTCTCAGATGGTATTTAATATATTTTATTATTTTAAATAATTACTGAAAACAAATATTATTGAGTTACAAATCTATCTCTTGAACAATTAAATGGTTAATATTCAGACAATTTCACGTGACAAAATGCTTATTTTTCTCAAAGGAATTGCAACAAGCAGTTAGTATTTTTTTACCTATACTGCTAAATTATTATGAAAAGAATAGTATATTTAATGAAATACTCAAAATTGCATCAAGCCATTTCTTGTATCATAAGTTGTGAAGTTCACAAGAGTTTCTTTGATACAATAGCGCCTAGACAATTAATTTCATATTCTTGGCAAGTTCATACGCGAAATGGTTTTGTATTGTGTAAACTTTGTTAGCTTATAATATGATATCATATTATAATATAAGATGTTTGCTGGATAAATAATATCAAAGAGGAGAAAACAATAAAACGAACAGCTGCCACTAGAAGTTTTAACTGCATCACGGTATATCTAAAGTATATGGAAAACTAGCGAATTCAAAACTTTCCCAAATATGACTAATTCATAAAATAAAGTAATTAATGACGTCTAAAGTAACATACGAGTCATATTAAATACTGTTAAATTCATATTTTCATTAACATTTCTAAAATTTGATGTCGTTGTGGCATCAACAGTAAAATAATCTTTAGTATTGACATATGAGAGCTATGGAGAGAAAGTTGCTGGGTATTTCAATAAGGGACAGAATTCAGAATGTCATGATAAGACAAAGAACCAAAGTAGCCGATGTAGCGGAAAGGGTCGCTGGCCTTAAGTGGAGCTGGGCTGGGCATATTGCCAGATGCCAGGATTCACGATGGACCAAAAAGATCTTAGAATGGCGACCGAGAACAAGCCGAAGAGGTGTCGGCAGACCCCAGGCAAGGTGGTCTGATGACATCAAGAAATGTGCCGGAGGGAGATGGATGCAGTGTGCCCAAGACAGGGAGTTGTGGAGGATCAAGGGGGAGGCCTATGTCCAAGAATGGATGAAAACAGGCCGAAGAAGAAGAGAAGAAGAAGAAGATTGACATATTGTTTGAAGATAGGTCTTTCTCTGATGATCCATATTAATGCTTCTTCGTATCGTTTCATACACCAATAAAATAAAATAGCCATAAAATGAATGAATTAATATTTATATCATTTTAATTACTTGGCACCTACACTTTGTTTCTGTCTATTCATAGGTAAGTAATAATAATAATAAACACTTTCTTGCACACTTCGCAAGTGGCGAGATTATTGCCAAATGGCAATTTCTTCCATCTTACCAGTATTTTCAATCCACAGTAATATTTGCGTGACAGTGAATTTAAATAAATTTCTCCTCTGCTGGGGATCGAACCCAGGACGCCCATACCGAAGCCAAACGGCTTACCAACTGTGCCACGGCGGTCGGCAATACTACAATAGATAAGTCAACAATTTGTTTGTTTAATCAAAGAGTAGGTAATATTGTGCATTCAATTTATTACTCGTATTGATTTAGCAATAAATAAAAAAAAATGATTCAAAAGTATTTTTATTTTATTTATTTATTAGCAAACTAACATCATTTTTTACAAAAAAGTAGATATAAATGTTAGGTGCCTTATATAAACAAGGAAACTTATATGAGGTTTTACCTTAAGAAGCTAGTATATAAACATTATTTAAAACAAGGGGCAGAATGAAAGGTGATGGAAAGTGACTAGGGGTTTGAGGAAAGGATGAAGTGGGGAGATGGTTTTTTTACATCAAATATGCTCTCGTGATTTAAAAAACATTAGTTCATTTAATTTTGAAAAATGTTAAATTTTAAATTAAATATATTATATCTACATGATTAAGGAAGATATTAAAGTTTAGGCAAATTCTTCGATTGAATTTGTTTTTTAAACTGCATTATAACTTATAATCGCGTCATAAGGTTTCATCAACTAATCTAATATCAGATTTGACTCAAAAAGCCACAGTTGTAAAAAGGTAAATTCATATTTTAAACCTTATCAATAGTATTGTAAATAAACAGATATATTTCTTGATTATCTTTTTTTAAAAAAAAATTAACATCACAGTAGAGATGTAGTTGGAACACTAAAGAACCAGGAACTCAAGGCACTTACAGGGATTACGACCCATCATCGGCCGGTCTACGTGATCACCAATCATACCTTCTTATTGAGCTCCCTTATCAATACAATTTTGAAAGTTCTATATATTGTAATAACGAGAATCTGATCGTTTGAAAATAAGCTTGTTTAACCATCACCATCTATGAAGTAACGAAAAAAACTTTTTTGTAATGCCATCTGTAAACAATAAAAGCAACAACTTGTTTTGTTTTTCTTGTTTGTTTGTTTGCTGTCTTGATTTGATCAGCGGAAATGATCGTTCCTTCGAAAAAAACATATCTCTCTGAAATAAATCAATAATTGTTAAAATAAAACCCTTAAATTAGTTTTCACGATGAAAACGCATTTATAAGAGAGAAATGTTAAATGTTTGGGGATCTTTGTTGATGACAAAATACAAGTTTCACAAACTCCTTCGAGACAAAATAAAGACAGGCGATCTCATTAGCATGGCGCTTTCCAAAGTCTACGAAACTTTCGGTACCATTCAGGTGACAGGTGAGACGCGTTTAACAACTTATATACCAGTCATAATAACAATAATTATAATTGTTATTTTGAAACGGTAGGTAGATTAGAAATTTAATTAGCCATGACAGATACCTACAAAGATAGATAGAGGCGTGATACGATTATATGAGTTCCCAAGAGTAGTGTAGAGGCTGTGTTCGATTCTTAGAAAAACAAATCTTATAATTTTAGCGTTGAGACGTTAAAACGTTTACTGAGTATGTTTTATAAGCACAAATTCTATGAAAATTAATACATAATAAAATCCATATATATGAGTACCTATTATATATTTATTCATAATTAATCATTATCAAATAAGCGATTATTTGTACTGTAAGTTAATGAAATTCACATAATTGCTGGCTCATAACATTCCGTTTTGCAACTGAATGAACAAGGAAAACAAAAAAATAATAATAAGTCTTATTTTAACACAGCGCAAGTGTCGAGCTTATTGCAATACAACAATTCGTTTCAAACAAACTTGTACAAAATTATCCGAGGGTACCATAGGGCTTATCGCTCAGAACAATGTTGTTCATAATATTCATTGTCTAATATTGTAAGGAATGCGATATTTGACTCATCGAAAAACTATTGGTAATAAACTGAGTTACCGACATATTCAAAGAATGAGAATGCAACAATATAATAATAGGTAATAAATAGTTTTATTACTATTCTAGGTATGGTAATAAGTAATAATAAACAATTCCTTACACCTTGGGCCAGTGTTTCCTGCTAAAAGAAGCAATATTTGCGTGAAAAATGAATTTTCATATTCTTCGGACCCAGAATGCTCACACAGAAGCTTAGCCACTGTTCTTCCCCCACCACCACCCGTTCTGCCTATGGGAACTAATAACGGCCCCTTGCAAAATTCTGAAAGAACACAAAAATAACATACGAAGATTCCGGAGAATTCTAAAACCTTGCAGACACTGAATTTAATGTGCCGAAGATAGCCAATCACGTGGAAACAACTGGCTCATTGCTCAGTGATAGTGAAGATAAGTGTGCACAGAATTTAAGATAGAAAGTCTTGAAAGCCCCAAAGTTTCTCTTCGTGGCTACAAGGTCCTTAGCCACTGTGGTCAACAAAAAATAATCTAGGATTGTAAGCCCCAACAGCTTAGTTTGTTTTTTTTAATAATGAATAAATTATTTCCTAGTAACAAGAGAATATACATACATTGTCACACATGCCCAAAACTAGGCGAAAATCCTTGTACTGGTGAATGAAAACGGTCGAAACAGGATTCGAACTCCACTGGATTATTAATCCAGCACGCTAGTCGCTCTACCTTTGATCTATCTAGTAGATATATTTGTTTTTACACAAAATCTTTGGGTTTGATTCCCGGTAAAGTTTCCATCTTTTCATTAGGTAAAATTTATTTATTTTGAACACAAGTAATAAAAAGATGTCATCAATATGTGAGACTGCATAAAAGTTCATTGTAAAATGCTCTTTTTTCATACTAGCTTTAATAATCAGTGTTGCCAGAAAAGTTAAATGGGAAGGAAATTGCATCAATTTTTTTTCGAATATCATCATCAATATTTATTTATTTATTTTATAATTTATGTACATGTGTACAAAGGCAGATTTATTGCCATAAGGCTATTTCTTCCAACCAACCCGATCAACGTGAAGATTCAAAATTAAATTGGTACAATACTTATTTGTTCCAATTGATAAAAAAAATAAAAAAAGGAGTAAGAAAAAAAAAATAAAAAGAGAAAAGAAATGAAAAGAGAGTTAAAAAAAGAATAATTAAAATAACAATATTATGTTGGTCTTCGTGGTTCAGTTGGTTAGGTATCTGACAGTAGATCCAAAGGTCCCGGGTTCGATTCTCGGTAGGGACACATTTTAAATTGTGTTGTATTATTAATATTGTTAAGTCTCCGGAATGTGGCAACTTGTTATTGGGTGCGTTTTTAAATAATAATTGACATAGAACCTGCTTGCTCCCCGAGAAGCAATACAAAATAAAAACAAATGTGCACTTACACAAAATTTTAGTAAGATTTTAATTTAATATAAGCGATGTTATTAATTTGATGTTGTCCAAAGCCCACTCGTTTGTGTATATTGATACATTCATTCACACCATCACGATATATCCCACAATGTGGGGTAACCAGCGACAGGTGGGCGGGTGAGCATTACCTCATAAAAGAAGCACGTCACGAGAGTGCATCCTAATACACCATTCTCCTCTCACCTAAAAAGACACTTCATTCGAATGTATCGTGTCAGGTCCTTGGGACTTGGGAGAAAGACTCTCGAACTTGGGCGGTGCAAAACAGCTCTTCCACATCATTTAAACCGGTACAATCACGAATGTTTCTAAACCAGAAAGATCGCATTCCTCCGACTCCTGTTTACGGTCCTTAGGCCCGAATTTATAAAACGTACTAAGAATTTTCTCAATGCTTAGCACGACAAATTCCATACAATTCTGTGTGCTAATTATTGACTTGAGCACTGAGAATGGTTTATAAATACGACCCTAGCTGTTGGAACCTGTATCTCTCTACTTGTCCCCTCATATGGCCAGAATATAAAGTTGAACGAAGAATAGGTGGTTAACCTCAACCTTTTATTACACTACTTTATTGGATAAATGTCATTTGAAATAAATCAGGTATAATTTTGTATATTTTTAAAAAGATGTTATTTTATCCGTCTCTCTTATTCTGTATTTGTTCGGGTAGGTACCTACCTATTTATAAAAATCGTGATATCTATTTCTGCAAAATTAAATGTTTTTTGCAAAACTGTGTGGGCGGGAAGGTACCTACCAACCCGAAAAAAATTCCGCGAAATTTCAAAATTCGAGACAGCAAAGTCAACAGAAACAACAGCTACGAAAAAAACGAACACATCCCTAAATTAAAATTGAAATAAACGATAAAAAAAACTAAAAATGTTTCACCCTTGAAAGTTATGCACCAGACGTCGTGTTTATTTTTAATTGATAACAATCGCCGAAGGGTGAAAATAAAAAAAACTTGTACACTCCATTTTAGTGAAATATAAAAAAACCGTTGTCATTTACAGGCCGCAGATAATGTCTAAATAACGTTAAAATTTAAAAATTACCAATACCATTCCAAAAAATATTAGACTTTTACGTAAAAATTATAAAGACAGGTAGGTACTAGTGTGCCCGGGCAAACGTTATTCTGTCACAGACCGCCTTCTATGTAGCCCTCTTTTTCAATATATTTTACATTTTTTTTTGTACATTTGAGTGTGGTACTTTTTCTAGATGCGTAATACAAATAATAGATTTTCTATCTATTGAAAGCCTACACAACTTTTTTTTACCTATAAAAAAATATGTAAATGAATATTCTAAAAAAAAATTTTTGACAAAAAAATATTCTTTTAGGTCTCGATAACAGCGCCACCTACATATCTGATCCAAAACAATCCTATCTCTTTATCCGGAACCAACTATACACACATACGCAATTTTAATTGAAATCGGTTGTGCGGTTTCCTAGATGAGCGTGTACGAACATTGTGACACGAAATTTTTATATACTTATTTAGATAATAACTGATGCTGTAAGACTGATTGTATAACGTTATAAAAAAAAATTATTCATTCATTCATACCATCACGACATATTCCACAATGCGGGGTAACCAGCGAAAGGTGTGCGGGTGTGCAGTATAAAAGGGAGAACAACACATCTATTTATACCCACACACCAGTCTCATTTCACCAAAAAAGGCACTACATTCAGAATGGGTAGTGAACCTCATTGCTGAACTATGTGAGATGTTATTGTTGCCTGTTGTATTTTCGATTACCCGGCTCTTACGGGACACTCGAAAACAATGATTTAAAAGAATGGAAGCACTATTCTATAAAAAAAATAGTTATTGAAAATAAGTAAGGTGGAAAAATCTTAAAAATGGAGCACTGAAAATATGTTTAAAATGGTTGTCAAAAAACCGGTAGTTACAATTAATATTGTTAAAATAAAGCTATGAAAAAAAATATTTTAAGATTACAATAGGTACTAGACAAGACCAAATTAACGATTCTATGAAATGTGGTAACTTGTTATTAAGAGCATATCGAATAAATATTTCAATTTTTTCTCCATTTTAATAAAAATACTCAAGAATACTTACAAGATATCGTGGTTTTTGTATATTATTAAGTTTATTCTGCTTACCTGTAACAAGAGAAAATTTTTAATAAAAAAAGTATACAAAAGATCGAATATTTTAATGATTGCATTATATTATATACGAAATTTATTAGAAAATATCTCACTTCACATTCCAAACCGCAATGTCAGATCAAAACCTACTTTTTCTATTTCACACTCTAAAACTAATCTTAGGAAAAATTTCTTTACTAACCGGGCCACCTCCAATTTTAACAACCTGCTCAATAACATTGACTTTTTTCATACTCAATCTCTACACTCGTTCAAAATTGCGATAAAGCGCCAACTTTGCACTGATAACATAACTCAAAATTCCACTCTCTAGTATATGCATGAATGTATTATTTATGTGTCACCATAATGGTTGCAAC
Source organism: Molanna angustata (assembly GCA_963576475.1). Taxonomy (NCBI): domain Eukaryota; kingdom Metazoa; phylum Arthropoda; class Insecta; order Trichoptera; family Molannidae; genus Molanna; species Molanna angustata. Next base: position 34,287,511 of record OY754969.1, on the reverse strand, counting down.
ACCTTCTTCGTTGATCCTTAAGCGAGTTAGAATCCCATGTTATGATTCTAGAATACATACAATCCTCTCTGTACTATTCCCTGTATGTTTCAGGTGTGTTCCTATAATTTTGTTTTTTTCTCATTTTTCGTAAATTGTATGTTAAGCTTTTAAAATTATTTGATATGATGTCCTATTATTATGTACTGTAGTCTACATTTACTTGTTTTTTTTTTCATTGCGCTCTACTGTACTGTTGGATATCCAAAATAAATAAAATAAAAAAAAATAAAACATTGAATTTTTACCATGCCGGGATTCAATGATATTTTTTTGACAAATTAAATATATTTGGATTGATACGGGAAGTCAATAGAAATATTTATTTATTTATTTATTGATTCACGGCTCAAAGCCCTTTACAAAATTAAATATTACATGACACAGCATAAACCAAAGAAATACAATTTATAAACATCTAGACATAACAACGATAGCAGAGGATATTCATATAAAGAAAAAAAACATAAGAAAGGAAAATTAAACACGAAAGTACATACAATTAAAACCAAAGAATAAATAAACAAAAAAAAACTCAAATAAAAAATACTACATAGCATGAACATAAGGATATTACTGACTGAATAATATAAAAATGAATGGTGTCAATAACTACCTACATACTTAGCCACACTGAATCAGAGAATGCTGCCAGATGTGATTATATATTACATTATTGAATTAAATAAAATAAAAATCAAATGTACAAAAATATATAAAAATGTAAAAATATGTAAATATGTAAAAATTATATAAAATATATAAAAATGTAAAAATATATAAAAATGAAAACAACTGACTACACAATCATTTGGGGGCATGTTTATGAAAATGTTTCAATAAAGTAAATTTATAGTCATTAAAAGAATCAAAGAAAGGGTCAGTCAGATAACCAAAGTCATTGCCCAATCGATGAATTCTATTCAATGGAGTGTTATATAAATAATTAGTGTTGGATGTATTGTATACATACAAAAGTTATAATTTGGCGGGTATTTCTTGTTGGAACATGGTAATGTATCCGACTAACAAGGTAAGAGGAGCTAAAGTTATTATTAATTATTTTATAGAGAAGCAAGAGATCAGACACAATTCTTCTATCAGAGAGGTCATGAAGTTGGAGATAGTCTAGTAGTAAATCATAATTTAAATCCTGTGTAGGAATATTCAGCTTATAATTCAAAAATCGCAAGAATTTATGCTGGACAGTTTCGATGGATGCAGAGTGCAAGGCATAATATGGAGACCAGACGGGAGAATTGAATTCAAGTTGACTACGAACAAATGATAGGTATAGCGTCCTGAAAACATTTACTGATTCAAATTTAGCTGTTGCCCTCAAGACGAAACCGAGCATTTTTAGGGCCTTATTTGTAATATTATCTATATGAGGTACAAAGCTCATTTGTTCATCAAAGGTGATACCAAGATCTCTTATAGTCTTGACACGCTCCAACTATGTATTCTCCAGGCAATATTTGTATACAATCGGATTCTTTACTCTATGAAAGGTAATAGTTTGGCATTTCTCTATATTAAGATAAAGTTTATTTTTCCCACACCATGTATTTAATGCATTTAAGTTATCTTGTAAAGTATGACAGACTCTTTCATTCTCAATTTTTTTAAATAGTTTAAGATCGTCCTCAAATAACTGGACTTCAACATTCTCAAATATTAGCACTATATCATTGTGCTTAAATATGAGATTACGTAAGCTGATGGCAGGTCGTATACCCAGTAGGTTCCTGATTTCCCAGTTCCCTATAAATACGTATTCCTGCTTCGTCTCTATTGAGATATTTAATTTATGAATCAATGGTATCTACCTTTGTTTTTATTTTTGAATATCTACTTTGAATCTAAAATAATGAACACTTTAAATACACAAATTCAATGATCATTACTAGCCATTCAATTCATCTACGTGGATCGACCATGGCTGTTAAGAAGAAGAAGAAGAAGGTAGGGGAGACCTTCCCTAAATGATACCCCTAAGGAAAAATACAGTTTTTGTCATAAGAAATGAGATATTGAAAAGGATTCTAAAATTTTTTGTAAAATATAGTTATTTTATTATCCATCGCTATTAAACAATATTGAGATATATCATTGCATGTTAGTTATATTTTTGTTTTTATAAAAGGTTCCAAAATATATTTTCTTATTAACGGTTAAAAAAACATTTACATAAACAAGAACATAAAATAAACACATCATCTTAAATAAACAGAAAATATTTTTTTCTGAAATAAATTATTTTTACAGAGATCACTGAGGATTGTATGTATAAACTGATCACTGGGAATCATTACACCCTAATTGAAATAACTCTATTTGTATATATGTATTTGTTTCAAAATATTTAAATACGTACGTACTCAATTGTGTTACGTTTATTTATTTACTTTTGTTTAAAATGCTTATGTTTTGCATAAATTATTAATCAGCTCCAAAATTGAGTAATATGAACATGATTACGACTAGTGAAGATGCAATTTCACAATGTTGGTTCGCAACGACACATAATTATAACGTTAACCCACAATAAGGTTTAGAACCGCAGCGTTGAGGGGTATAATATGCAGATGTAGGTATAGGTATAGGCGGTAGACAGGGCCTCACAAGTCATACGGAAATGTTTACCAGAATACAAACCTGTCAAAACGGCCGTTCTGCAGGGCCGGGAGAGGAAATTAAAAAGATACTGATATTTAGGTATACTGTACGCCGTACCACACAGAATATGCTGATTTTTGCTATGATAAATATACCTCAATATAATATTGATGGGTGAAAACAGCCTGTAGTAGATGGGTGAAGATATTATTTTTTAATGGAGTTAAGGGCCTTACATATATATACCTACCTTGTGCATACGGACGAACACAAATATGCACACTAAATTACCTTGTAATGTATGAAACTTGAAAAAATATTGTACATTAGCAAATCTGCGATAGGTACCTATACAATATTTTTTGTGAAAAAAATGATAAAATTTAGATGTTTTTAAATAGCATGAATAGTAATTAAAATATTGAAAAACACAGCCGGTAGATTTTCATATTCTCTTTCGATTGAAGTCAATTCTAGTGCACATGCCTTATTGTTTTTTTATATAAATATCCCTTACGGGGTAAGCAGATAGAACCGAGCGCCATACTCCTCTATTTCTGCACAAATTCCTAGCTTCCTTTACATCCATGCATCGTCTCATACATGCTCTCGATTATTCAAGCTTCTTATATTTCCTTCTTTCAAAATATCATTCAAATGGTCATGCCATCCCTTTCTGGGGCGGCCCCTACTATTCACTCCATCTCTTACACCCATGTATATTTTTTTGGTCAGTCGTTCATCATTCATTCTTTCAATATGTCCAAACCACCTCAAGAAATTCACTTTCATTTTACTTATAATACTCTTCTTCATCTTGCATTCCCTCCTTATGTCCTCATTATTTATTCTATCATATATCGTTCTATTACCTATTACATACTCTTCTTAGTGATCTCATTTCCACACCATTTATTTTACTTTCATTGTTTTTTAGTTACAGTAGTATTTAAAAAAAGGGTTCTATTAAGGGGTCCATGGCTTTGCCACTCTCCAAAGATGCAAGATAGCTGATGCAAGAATGAGGATGTGGAGATCTAGCAATTCTATTATTCGAGAGGCTGGTATGTAGCTTGATTCTCCAATTCACAGAAGATGGGCATCAATTTCGCAGTAACTGAAGTGATTTCAATAGATATTTTTACACAGTTAAGTTATTACGGTTATATATGTTTATATTTATTTATTTTTCATTTTTTGTATTTAAAAATTGATGTGTTATTCTTTTCTTTTTTTATCTTTTGTTTGTTCTTTATGTTTACTTTTCTCTCTGTTATTATTTTTTATTTGTAAATATACCTTATTTTTAAATTATATGGTTTGTGTTGCATTGCACCCCCCTGCTCACGAACTGAAATAAAATCTTATTATTACTATTAATTTAACAAACAAGTATATAAAATTCAAACATAAAAAATAAAACTCATGCATTAATATAAATTTATAAAAATATACTGTTTTTTTTTATTTCAATGACGTTTCTTTTGAGGGTACTGTGGAAAAGACTAACAAAATTTACTATTTAGCTTACTATAGCCCCCTAAAGAAAATATGGCAGAGGAGATTGTAAGTATTTTATATTTACATTTCAAATATAAAATGTGATGATTCCATACATACCATCACGGCATATCCCACAATGTGGGGTAACCAGCGAAAGGTGTGCGGGTGTGCATTACCTTATAAAAGGGAGCACAACACATCTGTGTATACCCACACACCAGTCTCGTCTCACCTAAAAGGCATACATTCAGAATGGGTGGTGAACCTCATTGCTGAACTATGTAAGATGTAATAATGGGTATTTTAAATCAAACAAATGATTTGGTCTACATATATATTTTTTCCTGAATCCAGGACGACCGTTTCAGGAAAAAATATATATGCAGACCAAATCATTTGTTTGATTTAAAATACCCATTATTATGGAATTCTACATATTCAACACCGTCAGTATTGACAAAATTAAAAAATATGTAAGATGTTATTGTTGCCTGTTGTATTTTCGATTACCCGGCTCTTACGGGACACTCGAAAACAATAATAGAAAAGAGTGGAAGCACTATTCTAAGCCGGTGCCTCACAGCCTCATTTTAATTTAATTTAACATGATTCCATCATCATTTTAATTTATTTCAAGCTTCCATGCCTACATATTATCCTGTGCAAGTGGCGAGTTTTTTGCCAAATGATTTTTTTCGAAATAGCCAGTAGATTAAATAACTGCTAATCTTATTATTTCTTTTTTTTTATATTAAGTCTAGTCATAGTTTTGGCCATACTAAATACTCTAAATATGTTCGCAATCCTTACGCTATACGTCATTCAAATAAAATAATTATTATAAAACCTATGGTACGAATTCTCTTCATGAAACGTGTTGAGAACTCTATGATAAAAATATGCATTAAAATTTATGTGCACATTACTGAAAGTACTAGGTAATGATCGTAAATGTACGTCATCAAATGCTGTATGTTCTCACCAAACGCTCATTCCAGAGTCATTAAAAATGCATGCCTAAGATGTAAAACTGCGGGCATGAGACGAATTTGCTACCATCAGCTCTCCAGGTCGAGATGGCAAAGAGTTATGGTAAAAAGACGATTATTTACTAACTCTCATTAGAAGAGTAAAACATCTTTTGTCGTATGACTGTTATGACAAAGTCTCACAATTTCAATACCGCTTCTTATTATTTGTTGTCCCCAGAAGATTGTTGCAGTCTTGCTGCTACAACAATAATAGCACCAAGGGGCTGATTTTGTATGAAACACCAAAAGTTGTCTAGGACCGAGAAATCTAGGATTTGTGTATTTTGTATGGAGTTTTCCGGTGTTCACTCCGTGAGAAAACTGAAGGGGGCGTGACCCAAATTTTAGTATAAATTTGCCATATGTAAATAAAATTTCTACATCCAGTTTAATTTATATATGGCAATCTTGTACATTTACCCGCATTTCTCAGATTTTGACATCTCCGATAAACAAGTCAAATACAAAAATAAATAATAATTTTGGTTACTAGCATGTTGTATGAATATTGTTCACGATAAATAATACACACCTTGTAATTAATTGATTATGAATGAAATAATTCAAATAATTAGTCAATTTTACAATATCAAACTCGTGTACATAGAAAATATGGAAGTAAATTGTATATTGTATAAATTTGTCGCGTGATTTGACAGGAGATAACTCTTATTCTACAAATACATAAATAAATTTTAACCCCGAGTATTTTATTGGGGCTAAGACAACGAAAGAAAATTCGGTTACAAAATACCAAAAACATACATACATTGGTGTTAACGAGCTAAAACCACAGATAAAATAGTACTTAACTCCTTTCTTCTCCTCTGGTGTTTATACAAAATCAGCCTGCTGATGCAACAAGGACTGTAACAGTGTTATTTATAAACGTGGTTCAAATATTTAAATACGGTTAAACCCCAATTTGATCACTAAACTTAGTTAATTATAAACATGGATTAAGAGTTGAACAGTTATTCAACTCAAATGTCAAACTGTACTGGCGACGGGGAGGTTGTTGAGCAATGGTTTAACTTGACATTTCAAATTTTTAAATATTTATGATCCGTTTTAATAATATCGAAAGCTTTTTTTAATATAACATATGAGAAAATCATAAAAAATCGATTTAATCCATTATGATAATGAATTTACGTTGTTTTCAAATAAAAATATCAAATGTCAAAAAGTGCAATAGCTAGAGTTTGACAGAAATATTATGTAGCGCGCACGTGTTCTGTGCCATGCCAACTGATCAAAACTAAAATCGGTGCTGTCGTATGAAATAGAGCTCAAAATCGAGTACAACTGAACTGCGATTAAAATATTTTCATAAATAAGGTTTCAGTTGAATGTGGAATAAGACTTTGAACCGGGTTCAATTGAACTGTGATTTAAGGAATTTTTGAAAATAACACTGTAAGACGAATATTTTTTTTTAAATTACATATAATGAACACTTCCTTGCACCCTGCGCAAGTGGCGAGTTTATTGCCGAATGGTAATTTCTTCCAACTGACAAGTGTTTCCAGCCCAGAGAAGCAATATTTGCATGAGAAATGAATTTAAATAAATTTCTCCTCTGCTGGGAATCGAACCCAGGACGCCCGCACAGAAACCGAACGGCTTACCAACTGTGCCACGGCGCGGCATATACGCAAACATTGGAAAAAAAATAACATTGTAAGAGTTTATAGATGGAAAGGGCGAAATTAAAGTCGAATAAATATCTTCAATTTCTCAATACTAACTAATAATACTAACTAGTGTAACAATAATAACACAGAGTAATACTAACTAGTGTAACAATAATAACACAGAGTAATACTAACTAGTGTCAGGTCGATGCGGAGTATTGTATTTTAATGAATTATTGTGTTGTTTTTCTTTTTTTAATTGTTGTTTAACACGAGTTTTATTTTTAACTTTTATTTTATAATGGCCCAGAGGCCGTATATGTACGTAAATAAATAAATACGATTTGAACCTTACAGGCCAGTTTTCAATACAAAAAAAAAACGTCAGAGTTCTGAAAGTGCTTCAACGGAAATCAGGAGCAAAGAGAATTTAGCCAAATGTGATAGTAGAATCAGCAAAAAAACTAAAATATCCCGACACTAGACATTAAAAATGTTATGGTTTGTTTGCTGAAAATGTATAAATCAGGCGAGCATTACTGGCTCCTGTCCATAAATCTCACTTTAAAGCATTAAATATGTGGAATTCCGAGAGTGGCTAAAAGCTTCGCCTGTATTTGGTTGGAAAATAAAGATGAAAAAAAACATCATGTAACATCCCCGCGCGGTCAATTTATGCAAAGGCGAAAACCAAACAGCTGATTCCGTGTTATGTACAGGGATTACACATTATATACTAAAGGAAAAAATACACATGTATTTTGTAACTTTATCTATAGGCAAAAAAAGACAAAATATGTATGTATGTTTACAAACAATTGTACCAACCAAACAAATTTACATATCAACAAATAAAATGTATCTTCCTATCTTTTATTTCAATAGCATTTCAACACAATTTTCCTTCTAGGTACTTAATACTTATCCGACTAAAATACGTCGGATTCTATAACTTTTTAAGAATGATCCGGCTAAAATAGGTGCGTTCCTATTTCACTTAGTCTAAGTTGATATTCTATAACGCTGAAATAGAAACGTTCCTATTTAGGAACGTTCTTACTCCAAGTAAGTCACGAATTAGTTCAACTCCCTATTCTATAACAACATTTTAGTCTAGTCAACTGATGTCGAGCGGTGGCCACCACGTTTGAGGTTGGACTCTCGGGGGTAGTGGTTGAACTCGCGGATAGGAGTATATTGTGTTGTCTGACGTTGCGGCTGCGTCCGGGATGAACAGGACCAAAAAGTCCAATAGCGTCCTCCGGCGTGGAAGTAGTACGCGAACTCTCTAGTCTAGTCAACTGTCAAAATGTTCCTCATATTAGTAACACCTAATCGGAAACGTACTAGTTATTTTTAAAGCAGTTTGGGATTTTTTCGTTAAGTTGAAAACATTAGTACGGAAAAATATAAATGGATAATTTACACGTGTTGCGTGAAGTTGAAAATAAAACCAAAGAATATTAGTGCAGACTAATGAAATGTTAGGTTAGGCGACATCACGGTGACATGACATAAATAAACATGGCCGAACAGTGCGCAGTACGCATGCGTAGTCTGCGCCATAGACAATTTGAGTTCAAATCATTATCTACGATGTACTTATTTCATAGATATTAGTTTTAGCAACGTCAGTTACAGAATACGAAATTAAGCTCAAATAGCCTTTATTCAGAAATTTTAAAGTTCCTATTTTAGTTCAAAAGTTACTGAATTGGACGTAATTTATAATTGAATTGTTTTGTATCAAACTTAGCAATCGGGTATGTAAAGAAGCAAATTTAATTCATCAGTCAAGTTTGATTATTTTTATAAAACTGACATTGTCATCAAAAATCTGATATGGATGCTCGGATGAAAAGTTTTCATCCATCTTGGAAATACATATACGTAACATTCTTAAAACTAATACATATATACGGATTTGCATACATTACATAATATTATGACCCAATGGAAATATTTCAAACATTAATATCTAGACGATCCGCCTTTATATTTTCAAGAAAATAATTTGAAAAAGAAAAAGCAATTACATTTTTAATTATTTTGAATGAGATGTCTGTATCGTCTTTATGCGTCTCTGTCATACTTTCAAATTAAATAATTTAATGTGATAAAACTATTTTTATACGTGTAGTCTTTTTCTTTATAAATATTATGCTCCGAGAGACGAATGTAACTGCTCCAGTTTATTCCGTGAGCTTTAGTTAAGGAATCTATCAGCAAAGTTCAGATAAATGTATCCGTTTTCGATGTCACATATTATCTCGCCTTGCAGGTCACGCTCCAACATAGATTCAGATTCAAAGTCGCTACTTCAGGAGAATCACTAAATCTTCCATGAAAATTTAAAGCACTTTGATATTATTTCACAAGAGCATGTAGAGAATATTGGAAATATTCAGAATGAAATGAACGAACGGGAAACATAGTACCTAGGTACTATGTTTTTGCAAACCATGTATCGTACAAACTAAACCTTTGTAATCTCCCAAATCATAATTTTGTTTATCGTTTGTATGTTTTGTTTTATCAAGTAGGTACTTATTTGATTGTATTTAAGTGTATATTTTTTAATAGGTACTTGTGTTTCTGGCAAAAATATAACCCATTGCGTTGTCCTCTTTTTCATTATAAAAAATACAATTGATGAAATAATATAACTATATATCAAAAAAATAATTTCATGGTTTTTACTCTTCTTCTTTTGCCCTCCTTGGTCCAGTTATGGATATAGGCACCCCCCTGAGACCTTCAGAGCTCCATATGTATCTTGAGCAGACCGCATCCATCCGCCTCCAGCCACTCGTCTAATATCATCCACCTTGAGGACTTTCAACACTTCTTTTACCTGTTCTAGGTCGCCATTCTAGCACTTTCTTAGTTTATCTGGAGTCTGTGGTTCGGCGAAATGCCCTGCCCATCTTCTGTATGGTAACCCTTTGGACAACGTCCAAACAAGTAAGTTTTTCTATCTCTAAATGTTAATAAGTAATTATATTGGTTCTCCACTTCAACTTTTAGTTTTGATAGTAATTTGAACGATTTATACTAGATTTATAAATAAGAAATATATCATCTTTACAATTTCGGAAACAACTAATAAAATAACACTTTTGTTTTCAATTGTACCGTGTGATTTTTGTTTCATTTAAACACTTTCATGCATTGTTCTCTAACCCTATGTCGTGAACTCCCGTATATAATGCGGTGTGTTAAAATTAGACTTATAAATTGCGGTATTTTTGCGACACTTTGAACCCTTTGCCTGTGACAAAACCCCAAACCCCTTCAACCGGAAAAGGATACGAAGACCGGACAGCGAACAGGAACCGGACACAAAACTCAGGAACAAAAATTGAAAACGATGTAAAACAGCACGTTTCGGTGAAAAGGACAATTAGTTGCAGTGTCGTTTAACATCGACCAGTAAAAACATTAATGTTTTCGAACAAAGTGCCCAAAGATGTTGAGATAAATGTTAAGTTATTTCTAGATAAGTCATTCATACGTTTAGTGGGTCATTAACGCGAATACGAAAGATTCGTTCAAATGGAATGAATCGTATATTTGAAAACATTGGTGTCGTATAATCGTATTATTTTTTTCATTTATGATAAATTACTAAGCAAAGACGTACAGAAAAATGTTCCGAATCGAAAAATGTTCCGAATATTATATCATGAACTACGGGAGAACTAAAAATGTATCAAATTTTCGACATCGTAGTTGATGTAACGGACTTACTTTACATACATATATAATTATTATTATATTTGTTTTCTCTTTCGTACTAAAATCCTGATTGTTTTATAAATTTTGTGCTGTCTTGATTTGATTTGAGATTCGACTGAATAAAGATATGACTGGCGGATCACATCTATGCTCTGCCAGTTCAGTATTCCCAAGAGAAACTATTTCAGATTTTTTGTGCAATTAACAAATAAAAATGACAAGATACCTACATACATAATATGTATATATGTGCATATCATGATGAGTCCAATAATTCACTTTTTTAATCTGTGTATGTACAATAGTTTAGTTCGTAATATACATAGTTTACTTTTTAAAAATGCAAATAGGTACAACCTTTATTACTATGTTTCCTGTGAAATATTATCTAACTGTCGATTTGTTTAAGAGAATTTTATTCACTTAACATATCGACAAAGTATCTACCCAAGATACGCGAGATTTGTATGCAGAGTCTATATTTTTCAAGGTTTGTACGACATTGAAGTCAAAAAACACCAACTTAGAGGCTTCGCAGCATATATGTTCTATATTTATATGGATCTTCTCAGAATTCGGAGTAGAACATTTAGTGTGTCTGTCTGTATATATGTGGCCGTCCCCCTCTTATAAATTCCGCTCAATTCACAGAGCTCAAAATTTTAGAATATATAGATAGTTACAGGCCTACAAAACTTTTATACTCAGAATTTTGAATTTTCGTTTCAGTCAAATCAACTTTTGAATTTTTAATTTATTTTTCCATATATCTCAAAAACCATATACCTACCTAAGCTAGAATGAAAATTGGTAAAAATATAGACAAATACAAAATCTCAGAATTTTTTTATCAAAAAAATTACAGAGTTTTTCAAACATTTTTTTGTCATTTCAGAAAAAAATATGACAAAAATAAGATTGAATACAAATAATAACAGTTCAAAGCATTCACATTTCCGTATCCACAGAAACTAAAACTTGATTTTCAAGTGACTCTCCATAAAAAAAAATATTACGTAAAAGTGGCCCTGTTTCAGAAGAAACTTTTGAATTTTGTACAGATTGTGCAAAATACCTACATAGACTTTTTTTTCCGCAAAGGTCATGTGATCATCACCATGAAGTAACACTCGTCGAATAAAACTTTGCAAGACTGTACAAAGACAGCGGTATTAATGAAAACGTAAAACTCAAATTTTCGCGAACGACGAAATTAGTTGTACAAGTATCATCACAAAAGTGTGATGTTGTTCTAATTCTAAAGTTAAAGGAAGACGTTATGAGAAGGAAGGATTACAGGATGCACAGCTGCCCAAACAACACTATAAGTAGTTTCCTAACTAACAAAATGTCAACCGAATTCAAATGATTAATGGACTCTCATCTACACTTTGCTCTACATGTGTATATTACATTAGTGATATCTTAAATTCTACAACAAAATATTACAAGGTTGTAGGTACTCGTATGTATAATACCATACAAGATTATTCGAAGGTACCACAAGGGTTATCGTTCAGATCAATATTGTTCATAACATACATTATCTTATATTAAACCGATGTATGACAGAGTTCGAAATGAAGATACAAGGAAAGAATGTAAGATGAAGAAAGATGTAATTAACAGAATGAAAGTTAACACATTGAGATGGTTTGGCCACTTGGGGAGAATGAATGAAGAACGCCTGACGAAGAAAATATACAAAGCTGACAGGAACGGAATAAGAGGTCGGAGGCGCCCATGAAAAGGATGGCACGACCATGTAAACGATATTCTGAAAGATGGAAATGTAAGAAGCGTGAACAACAGACGAATATGTATAAGACGATGTATGAATGTTGATGAGGCGATGAATGTGTGTCAAGATGGAAGAATGTGGCGTTCGTTTCTCTCTGCCTACCCCGTGAGGGAAATGGCGTGATGGTATGTATGTATATTAAACCGATTGCTATATTCGAGTCATTGAAAAGCTGTTGATAATATAGCTGAGTCACCAACTAATTCAAAGAATGCTACTACATAATACATATATCAAAAGCATTTGTGCATATTGTTTAAAGATTATCTTAAGTTACAATAAATCCATTATTTATTTTTCAGGCAAGATTAAATTAATCCATTGTTTTTGTATTTGTTATTGTCAATAAAAATATCATTTGGCTCTCGACAGGGAAAAAATCCAATGTTTGCGTATATGCAATTAAAAAAAATGTATTCGGTTTTTGTTTTTATTTTTGTTTACTTTCTTATTTTTTATAATATAACTTGTAAATGTTTGATTTTTGAATTGCTTCTATATCAATAACTAATGTAATTTTATAAATTTTTTGAATCTTTGAAACACGTTTTATAACTTTTTTTTTTATAACGTTTAAAACACGTTTTATAACAAAAAATGAATATGTCCCTGTTAAACAAGTACATATACATCTTCTTACGTTCCCTAAAATAAGCAAATAAATGCTTATGCTATAGGTGAACGAAATCGGTCGAGGCAAGATTCGAACTCGCAACCACTGGATTACTAGCCCAGCGCGCTAACCGCTCTGCCATCGACCCATCTAATACAATCATTTTGATTGTATTAGTTTTAAGTGAGTATTTTTATTTTTTCTCCTTATTTTGTAAATATAATTAACAAAATTTCTTCTTCTTCTTCGTCAGCTAGGACTATATCCTGTAATTCTCGGCACCTGCTTCTGGGAGGAGGACGTCCAGCTGTCCCTCCATCGTTTTAGCGGTCTTCCTGGACAAAAATAAGACAAAAATGACCTTATAAGTCTGGCGCAATTCAGGGGTGACTTCTATGCGAAAAATGCATTGTCACCTCAGATATAAGAATTGTAGCTTTCATTATTTACAAAAAACCAATTCTCTCAATAGATGGCGTTACAACAAAATAAATAAAAAATAATAAGATTGTTGTTCATAATTTCACCCATAGATGGCTGTAGTAAAAATTCCTTATTTTCAAGCGAAAAGAATTTCATACATACATACATACATACCATCACGCCATGTCCCTTACGGGGTAGGCAGAGAGAACCGAACGCCATATCAGTATTACAATATATAGAACTTTCAAAATTGAATTGATAGGGATCTCATTAAAAAGGCATAATTGGTGAACGTTGCGCAAGCGCATAAAGTGATCACGTAAACCAGCCGATGACAGGTCGTAAGCCCTGTAGGTGCCTTGATTTCCCGGTTCTCCTATAATAAATATTCCAACTTCGTCTCTATTGAGATAATTAAAAATCTGTTAAAAAAAAACTCTCCAGAAACGTTTTCTTGTTCTACCCCATCGCACCACGTCCTCAATATTTATTTATTTATTTAATAAACAGAGACACCAACAGAACACTGAACAACACAAACAAAAAAAACATAGAATCTCCAGTGCTCCAATAACAGGTATCTCCCGCATGGCTATTGTGCATAGTTAGGTAGGCACAATCAACGTCTCCTGACCATTCAAATTATAAAAAAGACATTATTATCACAAATTTTCCTTATTTTGGAGCTCCTCATTTGATCTCGAAGGGTTAATCCTCAAAAATTATTTTATTTTATTCGTTTCTTTTGTATTAATTTGTGTTTTTCTAAGAAAAAAACAATTTTCAATAAAACAGTACGTCATCATCAACAAAAAATTAAATTGCATAGTATGTGAAGTATCTAAAAACATAAAAATAATATAGAAAAAAAATAATAGTTGGCAGACGATCATAAATAAATTAAAATGTTTTGATATGGATTTATCATTACCTCTTGGGAAAGATAAATAGCTAGACTATATTACCTATATAATAAACATACCAAGTACACAAATTTTACTGTCCGTATTTTCAAGTAAGTTTAAATACACCATAGACAAATAATAATATTACTGTCACGAAAAAGCTTCCGGTAAACTTTTATGTTCCTATTTTACAGCGCGAAACAAAAAATAAATAAATAAATAAAACAATAAAAGCTCTTAGTGGCGTGACGGAGCAGATGTTCCCAACTTTTAATTACCATGAAAAGTTGTACGTTTTTAGTACACGCTACATACATACGTACATTCACAATGGCATAAGCATTTTCATATCGCTAATAGGCATGATGACTAATTTTGAGAAACTATCTCACGATGTTTTTACGCATCCACTGTTTTCAAATATTTATACATTTCAACATAAAATAAAGGTTTAGTAGCAAAAATTGCCATTTCAAAATCCAATTTGACATTTACGTCAAAAAACGCTTGCAGTGTAATGGCGTCCGTCGGAGCTGACGGTGACGTCACGGTTTCGTAGACCGCATATCACTACTATATGTACTATATGTATTCTAAGACGATTTGTGTATTTAAAATAAATTCAAAAGTGCATAAGTGTTGTGCGGTCCCTAAATGTACAAACACGTCGAAAAAAACACCTACTGAGGTATTTGTTTTCGTCCCACGCGAATATAAACGAGAAACAAGTAGTTAAATTTGGCAATGCGAGACACAGAAAGTGTATTTTTATTAAGTATGCGTTTACAATGAAGTACAGTATTTGTTCCCCCACATTTAGCTCTCAATACTATAATTAATTTACTAAATATTTACCATTAATCAGGCAATAAGCATATAAAGAACTTCATGAATGTCCAAACGTCAAAATAGGCCATCTTAAGTTTCCCGCGAATTAGGCATTAGGCCTGTGTAACACCACTGCGTTACGACGCTCAATTGCATGGACCCAGTTCACTGCGCCGGGTGTGTTAACTTACTCCTTCGAAATGTATTGGCTCACGGCGCAGTGAGTCATGAGTGCTAGACCGGGAGAATGCGAACAGTGTTAGGGTATTGAGTTATTGAGTTGCTTGCTTTTTAACCGACATACCTACATACATACTTACTAAATAAACAACGTAATAGACAATAACATAAAACTATTAGCTTACCTTAGCACAGGCCATGCCTAGTGACGGGGCTAGTAACAAAGATACAAACAAAAAGAAATAGCTTAAACTATGTAAGCACCAGTGAAATAATAGAATGATATTTATTTAAATGAAATAACTTATATTTACTTTGTATGTTTACTACTACTAATAATAATAGTAACTTTTATTTAGACGTAAAAAATACAAAATTAATACATCTAGTATAAACAAAAATATATATATTTTTTTTATACATTCTAATCCCAAAAAGTGCCGAATTAAAGCGTTTCCCGATTAAGTGCCGACGCAAGTCTGAATTTCCCGAAATCGGCACAAGTGCCGCAAATCGGCAAAACTGGACGTGAACCTAGAATATCGTGACGTCATGCGCTCTGATTCGTTCTGATTGGCGTTTCTCATAAAATGGCAGTCTATAATATTTTGTATTTTTATTTTAATAATATTAATATTATTCGCTCTTTTAAAATGAAAATAAATACATTTTTTTAAACCTCAATAACCTATTTTATTTTTTAAAATCATAATGTCAATGATTTTTTCTTACTCTCATCACGCCTATTCACTGCGCCGGTTCATTAAGCTAGTTAAAAAATAATAATAAAAGTATAATATGCAGGTATTGTATTTTATATAAGCAAAGATTATTATTGAATTCATTATATTTCATGTACCTACATGTTTAAAAATATCACAACTTTCCCGATTCTACTTTTAAAAGTAATAGTATGTCGGTTAAAAATCCCGATTCTACTTTTAAAAGTAATAGTTTGTCGGTTAAAAAGCAGGCAACTCAATAACTCAATACCCTAACACTGTTCGCATTCTCCCTGTCTAGCACTCACGACTCACTGCGCCGTGAGCCAATACATTTCGAAGGAGTGAGTTAACACACCCGTCGCAGTGAACAGAATCGACGCAATTGAGCGGTGCAACGCAGCTTTACAACTGTCATGTCTACCACAGTACCGCGTAGGTATGCTTTTAGTTTATGAACACATAATGTAGCGAGAAGAAGGAACATATTTTATCGATTTTCGAGATGTAAGTTGTATTTAAATTATAGATAAATAAAGTACTTATATGCATAGAATAATAATAATACGCTTATATGTAAGTTTTTACGTTTCTAAATTCTGACGAGCAAAAGTCTTTGTTCGATGCAAAGTAATTTCATATATTGTATTGAAACTGTGACGTCATAATTATTGATTCACTCTGATTGGTGTTTCACATAAAATGGCGGACTTACATATTTTGTATTTTTATTTTAATAATATTAATATTATTCGCTCTTTTAAAATGAAAATAAATATATTTTTTCCAATCTATATAACCTATTTTATCTAATAAAATTATAATTTCAATGATTTTTTCATACTGTCATCACGCCTATTGTTACCAGCGGTGTTCGCCATGCAATTTTCTATGATACATAAGAGTGCCTACTGGATTCAAGATGAAGAATTATTTTATATAATTGATAAGGCACATTGGAAAAATGTTGTAAGAAAATATAAAGAACATTTGTAAAATGTTTAGATAGTCCTGTTCAAAATAAAATAAATATTTATAATATACATCATTGTAAAAAACATCATTGTAAAATATGATATATTAATTATATAAATATATAGAGCTGTTTATCACTTTCATAAATCTAATTATTAGAAACAAAATACGTAATAACCACACATAGGTACTACTTTCATTTTGAAATAAATATGTAAAATTTTCAGTGTGTTGGACTACAAAGCAAAATGATTGAGCCGGGTTCGAATCCTGCTCGACCTATTTCGTCATTCTATAGAAAAGTTTTCATCAAGAAAATATTTATTAATATTTACTTCTCGGGCAACTAACAGGTACCTACATACTATGTCAAATATTAATTTAACACGAACCCAATAATAAATTGCCTCATTTTGGAGACTCACGGTATTAGTCGTCTCATAGATCCAGACTAAAAACACAATTAGAAACTGTGCCTCCACCGGGAATCGAACCCAGGACCTTACCTAACCAACTGAACCACGAAGTCCGTCAAAATAAAATATAAAAAGAGAATACTTGATTATTTGTTTTTTACTAAACACTTTTACTAGACTTCATCTGTGTGTCTATACTGGAATATTGCAATTGTTTTATAGCTTACTTCCCGACCAGTAAGAGGTCTGATACTTTCATAATTTGAGTATTACTGTTGACGATTCATTTGATAATTGTTTGATAAATTTAGTATTTCATAATTATATAAATATATTAATTGTTAACTTAACTAGTGTTATTGTTTAAGTATCATGTATATCATTGTACAATTTATTTCGTATGTTATTTATTTATATTTGTTTGTGTTTGTGTTTAACGTCATATGTTTGACATTGGCAGTATACATGTAAAAAATCTACGGACTGATGTGGTGTATTTTTTACTCTTCATTTCAACGAGAAGAAAACTTTGAAAAACGTGTCCTCAATTTTTTTTGATTGACTTGTTTAACAATAATTTGGGTATATTTTCTATGTATTTTTTTAAATACCTATAAAAATTTATAAAGTCATCATGATATGTGATTATTCTTTTACATTAATAACATAAAAATATAAAAAAAAATTGTTAAAGTATTCTTAAAACAACCAATTTTTTGTTGTTGTTTGAACTCCAAAAATTTAGGTTAGATTCGACGTCTGGATTTATGAGACTATTTGCATGATTCCATCACCAAAATGTGACTTATTTATATTGGGTGCTTGGTTATATTAGTATTTGGCCTAGCAACTATTTCTATAATGTTTCTAAGTATGATTTTTCTAAACTCTATTTCAGATTTTAAACTAGGGATTTTGATCGATGTGGTACAATTTATAGCATAGTTCGAATACAAATAGTTTTAATGGATTTTCACACAAAAGTGAAATGATGAAATGAGTTAAGTTGAAACTTCATTTGCATTTTACATATTATATGTATTCTTGCAACATTCAAGTTTATTGTATTCACATTTACGGTTAAATATTGTTGATGTTTTGTAAACGGAAAAGATAATGCTCATTCATTTATCATAAGCCATTTCAGTACTTGGACATATCACTTGACGCTGTTCATGGGGAAAGATTCAAACTGTTTTTTTTTTGTATTTATTAAAGCTAATGTAGAAACATCCTAAACCCGTCTTTAATACGTGTACCTTGTTGAGAATATTTCATACAACATATGCAATCTTTTAAAGTATAACTTCAAGATTACATCATTGATACAGTGCACAGAAGTGGTAAGTGCATTTTTCAAATCGAGATACAAAAGTACACATAAATGCTTGTATTTTGCATTGATTATTGTGAGCAAATAATATATCTGTACGATTAACGATTAAGACGTTATTTATAGATACCTAATATTTATTTTATTTTTATATTGCTTCTTGGACAACCAACAGGTACTACCTTTGTCAAATATGAATTTAACACGCACCCAATAACAAGTTGCCACATTCTGGAGACGATAGCAATCGTCTCACACATCCAGACTGAAATCTAAATAAACAAAAAAAATAATATGTAAGAAATTCAAAAATGCAACAAAACGTTAATATTAAATATGAATTTACACTCACCACTTCTTTGTAATATACCATTGTCATTTTCTCCAAAAAAATCAGGGCGAAAGTATTTTTTATTTGACTCTTTTCAAATTATTGGAAATATTTCTATCTTGTTCAAAATTTATGTTATTAAATACACATTTGGATATACATACTAATATCAATATTGTTTCCAAGAAACTTCCACCATCGAAACGAATATTATAATAGATGGGTGGTGGCAGAGCGTGAAACGCACTTGGTTAGTAATCAAGTGGTCGCGAGTTCTATTTCTGCCACGACCAATTTCGTTCACCTATGGCACAAGAATTACTACTTAGTTTAGGGAATGTATGAGGATGTATATGTTCTTGTTACAAAGACATACTCATTCATAAAAAAAATATATCAAGCGACAAAAATAAAAATAATTAATTAAATGGGTCGATGGCAAAACGGTTAGCGCGCTGAGCTAGCAATCCAGTGGTCGCGAGTTCGAATCTTGGCTCGACCGATTTCGTTCACCTATAGCACAAGCATTTATGCTTATTTTAGGAAGATGTATATGTACTCGTTTAACAAGAACATATTCATTTTTTTTAAATATCAATTTATTAAGTGTCGGAAGTGAAGCTGTTGAAGATTACATATACCTGGGGCACAAAATAAAACTGGGAAAGGAAAATCAATTAGCAGAAATACCCAGACGAATTGGACTAGGTTGGGCGGCCTTCGGTAAACTCGGTCACATCCTAAAAAACAAAGACATTCCGATGAATTTGAAAAGAAAGGTCTTTGAAACATGTATCCTCCCAGTGCTAACATATGGTTTGGAAACAATGACACTAACTGCCAACACAATATACAAATTGAAATGTACGCAACGAGCTATGGAACGGCAAATGTTAGCGAGCCTCCGGGATAAAATAAGAAATGAAGAAATTAGACGCCAAACAAAAGTCGTTGACATTGCAGACCGTGTTGCAAAGCTGAAATGGCAGTGGGCAGGACATGTTGCAAGACAGGGTACCGAGAGGTGGACACCCAGAATACTAAAATGGAGACCGTGGGAAAATAAAAGACCGGTAGGGCGACCACAAAAAAGATGGGTCGACGATATTATTCCAGTTGCGGGAAGGGGTTGGCTGAGGGAAGCACAGGACCGAGAGAGATGGAGTTCATTGGAGGAGGCCTACATCCAGCAGTGGAGAGATGGCTGACAAAGAAGAAGAAGTGTCGGAATAAAATAAATATAATAAATAGGAAAGTACAAATTCTATACAATTAAAAAAACGTACGAAACGAAACGACGTATCGACATTGATTGTATTTGTGTACACATGTATTTGTGTATACACCCAATTCACTTTGTAAAAACAACTGACTGATATTAATTTGACACGACGTTTTGTGGACGGAGAACTGTCCGATTTTCAGAAAACGTAGGTATATACGCACCTCATAGATTTAGTCATAATTTACAAGTTAAAGCATATTACATTTAAAATGTACCTCATTGACAGATATTTATAATAACTCATTTCTTTATTGAGTACATGCAGTTCTTCACATATTATGTATATACCTTTTACAATTTACATGTCAAATAAAATAGCGGTCTCCATTATACGATTTATTTCAAAAATATTTTTTAATGTATGCAGGCAATTGTTTTTGTGGTTATGTTAATAAGTTTAAAGATATTTAAAAACTAATAAGAATATTTCACGGCTTTAATTTTCACTCATAAAATTCAATAAATTAAGTAGATATATTATTCATACGTTCAAAATTAACATTGTGACACAAGTTCAGTCATTTAGAGAAAGTACTTTTAGTTTGTGCACTGCGGACATCTGAAGGCAATCTATTCCACTTTATATGACCACTCACACTAAACCATCGATCATAGTAAACCGCTTTGTTGGCTCTGTCCAACTCCTTAAAGGAGTTGTTACTCTGTGACCTGAGTGTGAGATGCCTCCCGTAAGCTATTTTTTCTGACACAGCTCTTGAATGTATTGTGGTGCCACGTTATTCAAAGCATTAAGAGGACATATAACGCTAAACCTAGTGACTGAAAACATGATATATTAAAGCTGCCCAATGCACTATGAGTTACGCGTAAGGGTAACTATCGCATGCATTAAAAAGGTTTATACGTGATTTAAATTATCGGAAACCCCAAATTTGTTCATTTTTCGCATTTCAAGAACAAACCTTGGTTGAAATGAAAAAAACTTTATCGGTCATTCACTTTGATTTTATGCACTCTGTAAGCATATAAAGGATTTATTTCTCTACGACAAACAGTTATGGAGTAATCGAATATTTTTTTTATTATTGCATATGCGCAAACATTGGATTTTTTTTCCCTGTCGGGAGTCAAAGGTATTTTTTAACAGATTTTTAATCTCACCTCACCTCACCTCTGCACCTCAGGTATAAGAATTGTTGCTCTCATTATTTACAAAAAACCAATTCTCTTAATAGATGGCGTTACAACAAAAATAAATAAAAATAATAAGAATGTTGTTCATAATTTCACACATAGATGGCTGTAGTAAAAATTCCTTATTTTCTAGCGAAAAGAATTTCAGTATTACAATATATAGAATTTTCAAAATTGAACTGATAGGGATCTCATTAAAAAGGCATAATTGGTGAACGTTGCGCAAGCGCATAAAGTGATCACGTAAACCAGCCGATGACAGGTCGTAAGCCCTGTAGGTGCCTTGATATCCCGGTTCTCCTACAGTAAATATTCCAACTTCGTCTCTATTGAGATAATTAAAAATCTGTTAAAAAAAGTTATGGAGTAATTGAAAAACAAATGTTGTAAAAAAACGATATTTTAAATAACTTTTTTATGGGAATTTCGGGTGAATTTTAAAATTGAGTGACGAACATTCACTAGAGAAATGTTGAAAAGACTTTTTTTAGAAACACACTGTTAAACATATTTGAGAGATTTGATTTGAAATTTGAGGTGTTTAGGTTTATAAGGCCCCTTACACACCGTCAAACAAATTTTGTTGTCAACTCGCTCTGGACACTTCAATAATATTCCGAGAGATAGCAACGTTTACGATGAATCATTTTTTAATGGCTGGTTTTTTTTATATTAAAAAGGTAAGTCTGGCACTTGGAGTGTTTGCGTTTACCAGTGCGCATCCTCTTTAAAAGTGAAAATTGCAGATTTGCCATCGTCTTATCTAGTCACATAATACCTGTTAGTTGCCTGAGAAGCAATACATTCGTTCATTATGTGGGGTGACCAGCGGCAAGTGTGCAAGTATGAATAGCATATAAAATAAATCACGATATATGCGTGTTTCCCCACAAGCCTGGCATTACATTCACACAGGTGGTGAACCTCATTGCTGAAGTATGTGATAGATAGGTCGATGGCAGGGCGGTTAGCGCGCTGGGTTAGTAATCCAGTGGTCACGACTCGCGAGATCGAATCCGGCCTCGACCGATTTCGTTCACCTATAGCACAAGCATTTATGCTATTTTAGGGAACGTAGGAAGATGTATATGTACTAGTTTAACAAGGACATATTCATTTAAAAAAAATAATAAAGAGAAAAAAAATGTTATTGTTGCCTGTTTTATTTTCGATTACCCGACTCTTAAGGGACACTTGCAAACAATAAAAGAAAAGAGTGGAAGCACTATTCTCAGCCAGGGTCTCACAGGAAAACAATGAAACTGAAACTTAATTTTTACTACCTACTTTAAAATATCTTTTCTTTATAACTTGATGCCACTCATGCCACGGCTAACACTCTACCAATGTAGGTATAGGGAAATCCAGGACTGATATCCAGAGACGGACCGTGCTTAATTTAATTAGAACCTAGGCCCTCTGGCGTCAGCCCCCTCTGATTCATTACTTATATTTGACGCAGTGCCGCTATCCATAAGTACCTACCTACCGCAATATTCACCCTATACACTATAATGCATACCTACCCATACAAAGTAGATTTTTACTCTACACTACAATGGAATAGTGGATAGCTGGATGGATTAGTAATCCAGTGGTCGCGAGTTCAAATCCTGCCACGACCTATTTCGTTCACCTATAGCACAAGCATTAATTCTTAGTTTAGGGAATGTATGAGGATGTATATGTTATTGTTTCAAGGACATATTCATTCTTTAAAAAAAAATTAAAAAAAAGATATTCCTACCATCACGGCTATTCCCACAATTTGGGGTAACCAGGGACAGGTGTGCGGGTGTGCATTACAGTAATCACACAGCTGCGTGTATACACACACACCAGTCTCGCATTACCAAAAAAGACAACATTCAGAATAACGTCTCACCATAGTTCAGCGTTGATTCACCGCCAATTCTGAATGTGGAGTAATTTCATAATTTTATATATATTTTTTTAATTAAATCATAATATGAGCTTCGTTTTTTTTTATTTCGTGTACCTACCTATAGAAAATTTTGTTTTGAATTTATTTGAAATCATTTATGTAAAGTGATCACTTAGAGCTAGTTTGTTTTCCATAGACATCCATCCGTGTCGTCGTGATTTCATCGATCACAACTTTCAAATGAAAATAAATAGGAATGAAGTGATTAATCAGTAGGTTCATAAATCCTATGGTAATTTTGAATTAAACTATAAGTATGTATTAAGATTTAAGTAACGCAGAAGTTTTTAAGGTAAAATATATTCCCTATATTCAAAATTCAATAGAGCCTGTTATAGAAGTATGTATTTGTTCCTTGTTTCTCCCTTTTGTACTATAATATGATTCAACCGTAGTGTGAGCATTTGTTTTACCGAACTATCTCGCCTAACAAGAACATCTATTATTATTAAGACGATGTTCTTCATGAAGATTGCAGGGTTTATTGTAATAATAATTTATTCATAGGTGCACATGTAAATTGCACCATATTGTAGGTATGTTTAATTCACAACCATACGATTTATGTAAAAGGTTTTACAGCGACGGACAAAAACATTATATACGAGTACAAAACGATATTAATGCACATATCAAATAGCTTGAACAAAACAGGAAAGTGTATTTTTATCTTTATGGAAGTCATTTTCATAAACGGGTTAAGTGCACTAGGAGCATTACGATACTCTTCTTATCTGGTGGCTAAAACAGACAGTAAGTATAAATTACAAATAATACTTTTGAACCAAAGCTACCCAGCTATATTGAATTGTGATTGGTGTATATATGCAGCATATATGTACTTAAAGATGCATCAGGAGAGTTAAGGATGTAAAAAATACAAACCGGGCTAAAAATGCAAGTGATAAGCGGGTATTTATTTACCTTGATAATGAATTTAGAAAAATCCTATGTAAAAACAAAACATATTATAATCTATTTTTAATTATTAAATTTACAATATATATGTATATATATATAAATATATATATATATATATATATATATATATATATATATATATATATATATATATATATATATATATATATATATATATATATATATATATATATATATATATATATATATATATATATATATATATATATATATATATATATATATATTTATATATATATATATATATATATATATATATATATATATATATATATATATATATATATATATATATATATATATATATATATATATATATATATATATATATATATATATATATATATATATATATATATATATATATATATATATATATATATATATATATATATATATATATATATATATATATATATATATATATATATATATATATATATATATATATATATATATATATATATATATATATATATATATATATATATATATATATATATATATATATATATATTATAATATTTTTATCTCGGTTTTCCCGTGTCAGTAGGTCTTGACTAAGACCATTTGTCTTCCGACGTTTCGCCTGAATATCACCAGGCATTTTTTATATATATATATATATATATATATATATATATATATATATATATATATATATATATATATATATATATATATATATATATATATATATATATATATATATATATATATATATATATATATATATATATATATATATATATATATATATATATATATATATATATATATATATATATATATATATATATGAAAGCGAATGCAACACATTTTCATTTGAATTTATTATATTCAGTTGCCAGTCTCAAATCTGTATCAAGTTGGTTGAACCTCAACACCCCATATTTCTTTGGTCCAATTTATGCTGTGTCATCAAATATTTTGTTTTGTAATTGGCTTTGAGCCGTGAATGTCTCAATAAATAAATAAAAAAATGATGGTATGAATGTAAAGTTAATTATTTTTTTTTATATTAAAAGTTGTAAAGGGTTGTATAAAAATTTTAAACGTGAAAATAAATTGTTAGGTACAGAATAATGTCATGTTATTTTGCCCATCAGACTTATAAAAAAACATGATAAAAATAATGACGTTCAAATTTCAATAATTATTAGTATACCGTTTGGGTGTTTGTATAAAAATCAACGATAGTAGCATCCCTGTTAAGTGTTGGGTATTGAGTACAGAACATATGAACCAATAAACTCGCAATACTTCCATTGGACCAAAGTGTACCGGATAACAGGGATCGAACATTAATGTGTGGAAAATCTCGAAAGCAAAGTTTATAGTAGTCTATGCCATTCTGCTTTTCATTCGTTCTTTTGTTGATAACATATAGACTCATATAGACTAATATTTGTATGGGTACCTACCTTGGAGTCCCTATCTATAGCCTCTGATGTAGAGCACATGAGACTCCGATGTTATTCCACGCCCAAATACCAAATACACAATAGCCTTGTGTTGAGTGTACTTGAGTTACAGCTAAAAGTTTATTTTAGTAATTCAATTCGCGGTATTCATATTGAAATGAGATCATAATACGATCCAGTACATCGTGTTAATGTATTTATTTATTACACATGAAAATAGCTAAGAAAAGTTTATCAAATAGGTTTAGTTCAACAACATAGCACAAATAAGAATGTCACAGGAATATTTCAATATCTGAAGTGTTTAAATCTTCTTTTAAGTACATACAATAAATCATTTGATGGAATACTTTTTTCAGAATCTGTAGAAACATGAAAAAAGGAAGATGAGATAACTATATAAATTAAATCAAACGAAATTGATTATTTTATTACACACATATTTTTTTCTTGTATCAGGACGACCGTCTTGGCTGACTTAGCCGCCAAAACGGTCATTCCAATACATGTGTAGAAATATAAAAATATTAAGCCAATTTCATTAAGGTTTCAACGAGAGATTGCTAAGGACTGGGAGAGATTTCTTTGGTGCTCATTTTAATACATAAGCTTAAGAAATAAATAACAGGTAGTACAATAACAAATATTAATTACGCACCCAATGACATTTTGCCATATTCTGCTGGGTTTTCATTGTTAATTATTTTCTCACAAATATAGACTAAAAATACAATGAAAAATTGTATATCTAACGGAAATCGAACTCGGGACTTTCGGTCAGGAGTCAGATAACTGAGCTACCAAGGCCGGCAGAAAATATATTATTCACCCTCGTCACTCACTGATTGATTCAATAGCGTTATGAAACTGATCAACAAACGTTTCAAACTACAAGTTCTATAAACGTTGTAGTTTGAAATTAAATACCAAAGACCTTGCCCCCAAGTCAAATTGAAAACGCTGTTCGTTTTCGCCAAGCGCTAATTTTTTTTGTATGGGATTTGACGTTTGTTGTAGAAATTTTTCTACAATAACAAACAACAAACGTCAAATCCCATACAAAAAAAATTAGCGCTTGGCGAAAACGAACAGCGTTTTCAATTTGACTTGGGGGCCTTATATACTTAAGTATATAAGGTCTTAAAAATACTGAAATCTGTAAATCTCTCTACGTACCTACTCCAAACACCAAAGCAAACTATGTAGGTAGTTGATACAAACACTTTCAATATAAAAAAAATCTTAAAATAAAAAATAGCGCAACAAATTAATCAACATTATAATAAATTTTTATCTGATAGGATCCCGTGGCGCGCTAACGGATCGAAATACTTGTGCTATAGATAGATAGATCGGTTCATTGATACATGTGGAGATATAACTATGTACATGTACCTATCTAAATATGTTTAATATTGATTATATTGATATGCCCCAAGAGCTATACCTTGTCGTAAGTGACAAATGCTTAAACAGCCTCCATACTCATCAATATTATATAAGTATAGTGATCAGAGAAGTGGCATGACTTGGCTATACCGGTTTTGAACAATACATGTCATGCGGTATTGCAGTGAGGTGAAGAACCGATAGAAAAAAATATTACTACAAGACTGTTAGGTCCACCTTCCTACGTTTGATTTTAAGATGAATCGTTTGTTTGAACGATTCATCGTGATCGTTAAATTTACATTTTTTCTGCATAAAATTTCAAAATCTCGCAATTATTGTTTCTATAGACTTGAAATATTGATTGTTGGAAGATATTGCAACGTGCAAAGGATGTATATGTATCTACATAAGAAGGTGAAAAATGTATTAACAAAAAAGGCATACTTGTTTCTTACTTACAGACACAATAAATCCTTTATCTACACATAACTACAAGAAAAATTGTGTTGACTGTCGATTTGTTCAATCTGTCTGAAAGTATTGGTTGACTTTTTCGGTATGTCTTAGTGTATGTGGGAACCTATTCTATGAATTTGGTCCTGCCAAAGAAAATGCATGATCGCCGAAATCAGTGGTGTGCACCACGTTTATTTCAGCTAGTTTTTCAACCATGGATGAAGATGCAGAACGAAGTGATGCCATGGATCTCATGTGTTACATGCAACTAGTGATTATGACCACACGAGAAATATATAACTGGTTGTTCAAAGGTTATATACACCACACCTACCATATATGTGAAGAAGCCAAGAATAACGTAGAGCAATTGTAAGGTAGATATTTAATATGTACATCAGTAGCGGAATAGCTTATAGAAGCCGAAAACCTTGGCTTGCCTACAAATATAATATGTAAATCACATAAAAAATAAATAATTGTTGGTTAGTAAAACTGTCATTTAAAAAAAATTACTAAGCCAAGACTTATTTTTTGTTGTTGTTGTTTTATTGCAAACATACTAAAATATTGGAAATTGAAACTTATATACAATCCTTTTCAATGCTACAAAATACAAATATTGTTTTCGCATCTGCCCCCCTAGACAACATGCCATTAAATCTAAGCGTTATATCGCTAAGCGATAGAAATGTATGAAATTTGTGGCTGTCACGTGTTGTCATAGCGACCAATTTCATACATTTACTATCGCTTAGCGATATAACGCTTAGCTTAAATGACACGTTGTCTAGGCCCCCTGATTCAAAAATATTTTTCATGGCCACTGAAATGATCAACGATGAACTTCTGCTTAAACAA
Source organism: Molanna angustata (assembly GCA_963576475.1). Taxonomy (NCBI): domain Eukaryota; kingdom Metazoa; phylum Arthropoda; class Insecta; order Trichoptera; family Molannidae; genus Molanna; species Molanna angustata. The sequence goes on along the minus strand of OY754969.1, from coordinate 34,258,954 downwards.
AATTATATACAACATTTCCCAATTTTGTTTCAGGGTTTGCGTAGTCTGAAGGTTCAAGGCACGTACCTGGTACATACCCATGATGCATGGGTAATAAATACTTACATATTATGTACTTGATGCTTTGCAATTTCTTCTATATGGTATAGAAGTTCGTTGAACTATGTTGATGGATTTCCATCTAAGGAGACTATCTAAGTACCAACGTACGTTAAATTGGTTCTGCCCAACACAATCATAAATATCCACATCCTCGGATTTAAATGTAGGTAGGTACTGTTTGATTTGAATCATCAATCATTTTGACTCAAACTATTATTTCATTAAATGGAATGTTTCATATTTTCACTTCGAAACTTATATGATTCAAGCGGAATTTTATTTTTGGTAAAAAAAAGGGATAAAATGAATCAGCTTATATCGCGTTGAATCTGTCACTCTAAATTAAAAATAAGTATAAGATCAAAAATAAATAAAAATAAAAAATAATTATTTAGAAAATTGAAAATAAATCTTTATGGAACATAAATAAGTAAATTGGATTTTAAAATATCCTAGAGTTTTACAATATAAACGTAATCAAAATTGACATTAACAAAAGAAAACACTAGGAAGGTATTCAACGTCACATTGAGTCAACTTTCTTCTTCTTTCCTGCCTTTATCGCGCCTTATTCGGGATAAAGTCATTGAGTAAACTATACAGATATTATTGGGTTATATGAAGCCTTTTTAAATAAAGAATAAGAAAATATAATAAAGAAGTAGACACATTATGGAATTCAATTTTAACTATTTATAAAAAAATACCTTTTTAAAATATTTTAATTTACTGGAACTATGACCGATTTCGATCACACTTTCAAGTAGTGTTTTCTGTTTAATTTAGTATTTTGATATAAAAACAATAAAATAAACATTAATCTGGATCTTATTTGACACCATTTTTATTACTTATATGAAATATTAATATATTTTTCACAATTTATTTATATATTTTTTTTTTTTATTTTTACCTTGCGTAATATGTTTGATATACTAAATCTATTTACAAATATACCTCACATCAAGTAGGCAGGTACTCACTTATATGATGTATTAATATTATAGTCGTCAATTGACAGAGATATCAATAACATTAGGTACTAATCAAATATAAGACAAATTCTCTTGAATATAAACTTATGTATATAGTAGATATACATAGGTATATTTGTTACGGATGACTTCAATCTTCAATTCTGTTAACGTTCTCTCATAGTACAAAGCAATGTCAACGATTTTTCAATCACTCAAATTACAATTCGATATGTAGTTATTTATAGATCAGATGTTTTCAACTAGATTTAATCGTAAACCGTTACTTTTACTTAATAAATTAAAATGAAAAAAAAAAATATTTTTTCATGTTTTCATTTCGATTGCTTATACTGGATGGTACAGGCTAAGCCTAGTTGGGTGGATTTATATATAATATTAAAAAAATATTATTATGATTAATGAATAAATCTTGTATAAAAGAGATTGTTTCCGCAGAGGACGTTTTTTAACAAGTCAAAAATTGAATAGGCTAGTAAATTTATATTTTTCGTGCAACAAATGCGTATGTCTGTCTTCTTTAACTGTCGCCAAATATGAATTTCTATAATCACATAATATTTTACGTACAATTCCTCGTGATTTCGTAAGACTGATAAATCGACAATAATATCGTTAAGATTTATGTGCTTCTTTAACAAAACAAATTAAATAAATTTGAGATATTACAATTCTACTCATCTATATCTATACACTTGTGTATCGAAATTTCGGATGAAGTTTATACTTTTCGTATTTCATATAATTATTTATCACAAAAATTAAAAATTTATTTGATATCTTTTCTAAGTATAAGAAACAGTTTCTTTTTTAATGCGGCAATCCGACTGTGGAACTATCTTCCAAATTCTGTGTTTCCACATTAAAAAAGAAATGATTAAAATCGGACAATTATGTAAAGATTTCTTATCGCTGAAGTGTATATTGAATAAGTACAAGAGATGTATTTCCACATTGATTCCAAGGTCAGATCTTGGCCATATTGAAATGAGATTAATCGAAAGATAACCCCTTTCCAATGAAAAAAGAATCATTGAAATCATACAACGTCGTAAAAAGTAATCGATGAATACATAAAAATAAAAAAATAGCGTCGAATTGATCGAATTGATAACTTCTGCATTTTTGTAAATCGGTTATAAAAAACTTCGTCTAATAATCCGCGGGCCGTACGTTCATAAGCGCTTACGACTACACAAGTATTTAAATTTCATAGAATGATAATATTATAATTTGATACCTTACGTAAGTGTCATTAAATCGTTAACGTGTCATTTGAATCTTGTCAGTTTCAATACTCGTATGACAGGAACACACACGCGATTGTGAGAAGGTAATTCATCCATATATTATATCTTTGACGATTTGACTTGCGATGAAAGAATACCTTCTTCAAAAATATAACAAAATAAATTAGATTATTCTCATAAATCATTAACGAAAAAACGAATAAATTATTTTTTTTAATATATATTATATACATTTTCGGAGTTAACATTGTGGAACATATTTATAACAATTTTATTTATAACTAATCATTTTGTTGACCACAAATGAATTATTGATAACAATTGGTTTCAAAGTGATCTCACTCGTGATTAAAACAAAGAGTTAAATATTATTTGAAACTGAATAAAACTATATTAAAAATTTTCGTAATGATACATATATAACTAAGCTATTTATTCTGTTCCTCATTCCTATAAACTTCGATTCAAAATACAATTGGATCTCAAAACACCATAGTTATACCATAGATACTGTTTTGACATTTACCTATAACACAAATCTAGTTAACGGTTCAATTTCTTCTTATTTTATATGAAAAAATAATAAATATGATAATTTATTATAAATGATAATGACAACATGATAATGAAAAAATGATAGAGATAATTTATTATAAATGGTAATAACATTATTATTTTGCACTCGGTAAATGTTATTATTATTATTTTTATAATATTTTTTTTTATCTTTCTTTGTCTTTTTTGTTTTTGTTTTTCTTTCGTAAGATCGTAATTTAGTAATTGGTGTTACTATTTTGGTTTTTATGTTTAGTAATTAAATTTGAATTTATATGTATATTTAAAAAAAATGTCTGTAACCTTGAATAAATAAAATAAAATAAATAAATAAAATATTATTTTTGTATTTAATAACTCTTACTGCAAATACTTAGAACGCTTTAAGCGATGATTGTTTTTATATAAACTAATATTTAGTAGTAACTATGTGACAGACGCCTGTCATTGGAGCATTGGAGCATTGGAGCACCTTATGTGTTAACTTGTGTGTGTGTATATTGCAATGTTCTGTTGGTGTCTTAAATAAAAAAAATTCCAATAGGAAAAAAACAAATTGTAGAGAAACACTAGTTATTATTATGGAAAAATTATTACAGGTTTCTGTTAAAATTGTAGAGAAACATTGTAGTCTATATATTATTAGGTAGGTATAGAAAAATTATTACAGGTTTCTGTTAAAATTGTAGAGAAACATTGTAGTCTATATATTATTAGGTAGGTATAGAAAAATTATTACAGGTTTCTGTAAAAATTTTGTCAAAAAGTCTAAGGTATACAGAAAATCCTAGAATCATTTACAGTGGTCCTGATCCATCCATTTAACTTTATATCTCATTTATACGTGAATTTTAATAATTTTTTCCTTAATATTGCAGTTTTCAGACTTTCTTCTTCAATAAATAATATTAAAATGCAAAAAAAACCCAAGCATGCCTATATTAAATAAAAGGTGTATATGTTAGTACTGTAAAAGCTCGATCTAGGTAAATCCTAGATTTTCCAGTAAAACTTTAGATTTACCAAGTCTAAGTACAACTTAGTGTTAACGAAAAAACAATAAAATTACCTTTTTTTAACTTTTCTACGGACAATTCTTGGTAGAACTCCAAACTAGTCAGTGTCATTAAATTAGTAGAACTGAAAACTTTGGTTTTATTTTACCATTCCAAATTTATTTATTAAATAAAATTACCATTAAAATATATATTAATTCAAAAATATTTATTCGCAACATTTCTTCTTAGCTTAAAATCGAAATTGTTAGGTTGGCAGAGGAGTTAAATACTTATTACTACAGCGATCATCGTTACGGTTCGATCTTAATCAAGAGTATATTAATTATATTCTATGAATATGATTAACATCTAAGTCACTAAGCTAGTTGAAATGATTTGAAAAAAAAATACCTGCTAGAAAAAGATATATTGAATACAAGATACCATTGAGAAAGTAAAACTATTGTGCAAATAATCAAGAGTAAGTATACGTACCATGCGAAAAAAACAATATGTTGGTTGTCTAAAAATGAGAGTTATGAAAATGTTTATACCATTTTCTCAAGTGGCGACACGAGATGTAATGTACCTACACTTGGGGGGAGTGTTTGGGGCGCCTCACTATAGGAGACGCCGAAACGACGGAGTCATTTCCGTTTGACATTTTATTATTTTGAAACCAAATCTTGCACTGTCTTTCAGTACTTCCGAAAACACTTAAGTTGACGCAATACAAACGCTAATGTTCTTCTTGGTCCATTCCCCCTTATCTTAACTGCTTAGCTTTAAAACAGGGTAGAGCCGATTAACACTGCAGGCAAAAACATAATACGAATTACCAGATCAAGCGACACCAATAGTGACGAGCTACAAAATATGAAGCTAGTCCATACGAACTTTTAAAAACTTTTTTCATACTGGAATTGTCCTTATAAGCTCTAATACATCATAGTTCTCATTACCGTAATCTTCATTGGCCCATGATATGATAACGACGTAATATACATATATCTTGTCATTACTATACAATGTCCATTTTAATCCAAATTTACCTCAGTATCTCAAAGATAAATTCACTTATATTTCAAGCCACGGGCGTCCACTACGATCTGCTGGACGTACTTTACTATGTATTTCTATTCACAGTTCTGATTTTTTTAGCTCTTCATTTGAAGTACATTCAGCTAGACTATGGAATAGTCTAAGTCCTGATATTACGTCGTCTATCTCACTAAACATCTTCAAGAAAAGGCTGAAGTAAAAATATTTATCTAACAATACCTGATTACATGTTCCTCTCCTCTTCATTTCCTTATCATTTAGCTTTGGTATGAATTGTAATTGTATGCTATCTTCTTCGTTTTTTTTTTACTTTTCTTTTTTCTTCTGCTATCTTTGTCTATTTTTCTGTGATGTGATTAACTTATTGCCATAGTACCTACACACTACTTTGTATGTTTAACATTAACTCTGGTTGGTTGGAAGAAATTGCCGTTAGGCAATAAGCCCGCCAGTGTACTAATTAAATGTACAGAAAGATTTAAATAAATAAATTATACAATACCATGCAAAAGCTATTAGCACTAGCCATTCTGAGTTTCTGTGTTAATTTTTGAATAATTTGAATTTTGTTATTTTTGTCGATACGTGTTGCCAGTACGGAGTGTATGTGGAAGTATGGAGTGGAAGTTTGGACAGTTAATAATTTTGAAGCATTCGAGATGTGGCTATACAGAAGGTTTTGGGTCGATAGAGTCTCCAATGAAAGAGGTCTAAATATGATGGAGAAAGAGAAAGAGTTGCTGGCCACTGTCGAGAGACGCAAAGCCACATATTTTGACCACATATTCCGTGTTGATAGATATGCTCTTCTACAACTTATAGTGGAGGGAATGATAGAGGGAAGACTTAGTATGGGGCGTAAAAGAATGCTGTGGTTTAAAAATCTCAGGCAGGGGTTCGGGATTCAGGATGCGGCGTCACGAATTAGGTTGGCGCAAGATCGGGACGAGTTTGGTCGCCAACCTCCGTTAGGAGAAACACAAGAAGAAGAAGAAGGAGAAAATTAAGTGCATATCAGACTGACCACTAATTAATAAGTTTTCTAAAAACATACGTCCATGACTTCATTTGTCAAAATACACTTTGCTTTTGTAGATACAAGTGAGTTTTATTTTTATTTGAAGAATGGCCGCAATAGAAATCTAGGTACATCACAAAAATGTAATTATGTTTGTCAATATTTCAAGAAGATAAAAGGTGTAGGTACATCTTATACCTAGTGATTTTTTAAACAATAATAGAGACGAAATTAAAATATTATAGGAAAAAAGGAACTCAAGGCACCTAAAAGAGTGACGGTCTGACAAATGTTTGTGTATATACAACTATAAAAATAGTATGCAACTGTAAAAATAGTATGCAACTGTAAAAATAGTATGCAACTATAAAAATAGTATGCAACTATAAAAATAGTATGCGACTGTAAAAATAGTATGCAACTATGAAAATAGTTTGCAACTACAAAAATAGCATGAAACTGTCAAAATAGTATGCAACTATAAAAATAGTATGCAACTATAAAAATAGTATGCAACTATAAAAATACTATGCAACTGTAAAAATAGTATGCAACTATAAAAATAGTATACAACTATAATTCAGTGAGATCATATTGAGATTAGGGGAGCCAATGTTTTTTTTAATTATTTCTTGGACTTAAATATTGTTAAAATCTTGCAAGAAACATGGGCAATATAATGTAGGTATATCGTAACTTCGATGAGTATAAAGACCCTTTATTTAAATTACAGCGTGAGTATTATTTACAGAGCCCACCATTAATGTGTTGCAATCCTCAAAGTGATAATAACATGTTTTAATACAAAACCCAAACCGAACGATACAAAATTTGCATAAGGAACTGGCGCTTTGCCCTTCTAACTACCGCATTACTTGAGATTATGTACAATAAGTATGACGGTTTATTGCAAAACATTGTATATTTGCGGAGTTAGTTAGTTCTCTAAACTTAAGAGTATGTATTGAATATATTACACTGTTTAGAATTTCATTTCCTTATAGAGCAGGATGCTTTTCGTTCATAGGCGATTTTGTTGGTTATTGTAGCAGTAATTAATATTTTTTATTAATCCTAAAGTTATTGTGTTAACACAGATCCATTTTAAAACTAACAAAGAAAATTTTAAAAAGTACTTCTCCACAGAATCGATTTTTACGACCGAAATTTTCACCGAAATGTTTATCAAGCTCTATAAGAAACTAAATTAAAAAGACTTATCAAATAATTTTTCAAATATTTACCATGTTGCCAGATGATGTGTGGATGGAATTCAGTGATTTTACAATGTTGTCAAGTATATAAGAGAGAACTTTTTTAAGATCTTTTTTGTTTATTTTTAAATGGTTTTCATTGTTTAATTTAAAATTTCATATATATGTGGATGATATAATTTTGAAAATCCTAGAGCAATATTTTTTTAAGTAATTTAATATGACCGATTTCGAAGCAACCGCATCTTTCACAGACAAAGTCGTGGGAAAGAAGCAGTCCCACAACGAAATATTGAGACCAGGGGGCAAGTCTAAATCATATAAATAAATCATAAATTATGTTGTTATAACTTAGTCATCAGTGTTTTGAAACAATATGTTTGCCAATATAACAATCCTAAACATATATTGAGGAAATCAATATTTCTATAACCGTGTTAAGTATGTTTATAAATTTGGTAATATCTAATTAATTGATTATTTTTTTCTTACATTAATTAAAATATTTTACTAAGTTTTGATGGATCATAAATTTCTTGGCAGGAACATCTTCTTCGTAATTATCATCGTTATTACTTTTTATATTATTAAAATCCAATAAATTACTAAGGTATTATCCACAAATCAATTAGCGTCAGAGTTATGCAAGCTTTTAACTTGACGGGCAACCCATCAAAATAAAAATAATCGTTAGCGACTGGTCAATAATATATCAAAATGTTTTAATGACTAGAAAAGCATTAATTTACAATTCCTGTCATTGATTATCACAGCTGCCATCAAAGTGACGGTATACGAGGATTTTCAGAGAAATTATAAAAATCTGCCGGAAACAAGATCGGCTTGATGTATTAAAGCGCCTCACGTTTTTTTTAATAAACAAAACCAAAAAACTTTAAAAAAATGAAGACAACTGGATAAAAAAATGCAATTGACGTCTATATTCAAGTCTATGAACACCTCGGCACAGGACTTCCAAGTGAGCTGTTCATCGTACCCTAGCAATTATACATACTTATCAATAACATACATACACAAACTTTTATGTACACATACCCATGCTTAACTTAACTAGCTCTAGTATGAAATTGAATTTGTAACTTCCTCTTTGTATTGTTAATAATAAATAAATAAATAAAAATAAATAAATTTATAAAATGTTATTAAAATAATATTTATGATGCGTATTTCAACTAAATATACGAAAAAAGTATAACTAAGATCATATAAAGAAAACCAATAAAATTAAAACGAATATTTTATTTAAAATAAAATAAAAATACGATTTTTATAAATATCTATTGGTATATAAAATATATAATGTACCTACCTATAAACAAAAATGCGATACCAAAAATAATACTTTGAGTAACTAAATTGATTAAAAAAAACCACATAATTCTTTGAGTTTAATTCTGATGTCTTAATAGAAAAACACACATCTGGTGTCAAAATCACAAATAAATATGCTTTTTAAATGTCAATAACCTGTATTTGAATTTATTGATAAAAAAATAGTCGATCAACATCATACATCTATAAATAACTAATAGGTTTCTGCATATCAATTAAAACAGAATTCAATAAAATACCTGTATTTTATATAAAAACGAATGGGTTGTAGCAACACTAAATTCTACACACCATAGGTAGTAATTGTTTTATTAAGTACATTTCTATTAGATTCTTCAATCAATATAAGATTCCCAGAGGACAAAAGTTTTCACAATAAACCATATACACAAAAACATTGTCACGGAAATCATTGTATGCATTTTCTACATGATACCGGTTGAGAAATTTTAAGTAAAATTGCATTACAAGCAAGATGAGCATGTATGAGACAGTGTATCAATGTTGATGAGGCGATGTATGTGTCAAGATAGAAGAATGCGGTGTTCGGTTCTCACTGCCTACCCCTTGAGGAAGATAGAAGTGGAAAGTAAAAAATACACTTGTCTATAGAGACACACACAATATCAATATGAAGTTGATCACTCAATTTTCCCTTATAGAAGCTATTTTACTTCTGTTATATACATTTTTCATACAAATATGAAATTTATTTCACATTGATATGGCAGACCATAGATTTTTTTCATAAAATTTTAGGAATCCTTGAATGCAATTTTGATGAGTGTATTTTTATTGTATTAAGATTTTAAAAATTATAAAAATATCTCGATTTTACAAACCGTGAGAGCATTTTGAAAATTTGGACAGATGAAATCATAGAGAAGAAATTAACGGATATATATGAAATACTAATCAGCTCTAAGTTTATGAACTTTAAATATAAGATATCAATATGAAGTCAATCGGACTTATAGTTTGGGCTGTAGAGAAGACACAAAAAAAACAACGTAAATGATGAAATCATAGAGAAGAAATTAAAAGTTGCCTATGGAAAACTAATCAGCCCTAGGTCTATGCACTTTACACGTATGATGTAAATATGAAGTCGATCGGACTTATACTTTGGGCTGTAGAGAGGACACAAAAAGGATAATCCGTACATTTCAAACACATCACGACGAAACTCATAGTGTGCACTCTGTATACGATACCTGTTAAGAAATTGTTGTACAAAAATACGCCGAAAAATTGTGAAATGATGACTTTCCAATTCCATAGTATGAAGGGTAAAAATATATCACCCTTTACAACACAAGCAATTTTTACCACAAAAATATACCAAAACAATTTCGAGTGCCCAAAATATTGACTTCCGGGCACTTTTTGTGCGGACCCATGTTATGGACGGCCCTGCCTATAAACACAGAAGCTATCTAGAAATAGCAACCATCCCATGGTTTTCGAACCATTCTGAATCCCAGGTTCCAACACAAAACAGACATGTTTATTGAACCTAAATGGTTGAATTATTTTACAACTCTGAAACACACATTTTACTAATCATACGAAAGCTCAAGATTTATCGAGACTTTGAATTTATCTGACATCGTAAAGTTGTGTCTTAAAAACCTTAACACAAACAAAATGAAATAATCTTGATTTTCACAAATCTACAAGGCTGAAAATTTACAAACATGATGTCAAAATCTAATCCTTCTTAATTAAGTATATACAATCTATTTTGGAACTGATTTGTCAACAATTAAAAAAAATACATGCAATCAATAACCGTTTTAACGAGAAAGTAAAAACGGACGAGGCATAAAATTAAAGTTGTTTGAAAATATGCAATGTACGAAATCGGTGTTAAATATATGTAGGTAGTAGAAAAAATAGTATATTCTTTTATATACATCTTCCTATTTTCATATATATTTTTGAAAAGTGTAAAATAAAGTGGAATTTCATCGAGTAGGTATATTTGATAAAATCACCCATGAGATTAAATATTCACGAAAATGTAATGTAATGTTGTCGAGTTAAATTTATTTCAGACGTTTGCCGACTTTATCAAAAAATTAACAGGATCATGCGTAAATTGTTTATTATTTAAAGATCTTTTTTTTTCAACAAAAACCTTCCTACGTTCCCTAAAATAAACATATAAATGTTTGTGCTATAGGTGAACAAAATCGGTCGAGGCAGTATTCGAACTCGCGATCACTAGATTACTAGCCCAGCACGCTAACTGCTCTACCATCGACCCATCTAAAATAAAATACAACAAACGGCCTTCGTCGGCCTTTGTGGCTCAGTTGGTTGGGTATCTGACTGCTGATCCAAGGGTCCCGGGTTCGATTCCCGGTAGAGACACAGTTTTTAATTGTGTTTTCAGTCTGGATCTGTGAGACGATTAATATCGTAAGTCTCCAGAATGTGGGAACTTGTTATTGGGTGCGTGTTAAATAATGATGTGACATAGTACCTGTTAGTTGCCCGAGAAGCTACATGAAGTAAAATAAAACGAAACATGCTTGCTTCAATTGGGAATAAATAATTCACTCATTCAGGTACTAAACCTATCAAAAGATTAGTCTCTTAATATTTACGTTTAAAAATTATTTAGTTTTTCTGGAAGTATTTATTACTATAAAATCTAACATTCAATCATATTTTTTTCCCATCTTCCAGCCAAAACCATAAATTTTAACTTTATAACGACTACTAAAATGTTTTACTGCTTGTCTATCTTTACTTCTACTACGAGCTGTCAAATTTAGGTGTCTAATGAGGTGAGGAATTGTACAAGAGGAAGTGTGCCACTGAGTGCAGATACCACTTGTCATTTGGTTATGAGGAGTAGTGTCAAAGCAACATAGTTGTGTGAAGATATTATGATGAGGGTCTCCAAGGAGCTGCATGTTGGTATTTAGGTACATATATAGGTAGTGCATGGCACCAAACTTGCGAGGTATCTCAAAGCAAAAGCAGTAAACACACATGGAATTGGGAACAATCTTGGCTTTAAATTATTCTCTCTGAACATAATCTTCGACTTCACGCTGTGAAGTGAACCCTCTTTGTAAACCGTTCCATACGCTCGCCATATAAATACATACTCATACCTACATGCTTTGTAACAGAGATGCAAAATCTTTAAAATAATCGGGCTTCATCGGATACATTATTTTTTTTCCTACAAAAAGTCTTGGGGAGGTGTAGGAAGTCAAAATTTGTGGGTACTATGCATTTTTGGATGAGAAATCTATAAAATAAAAATGTTTTTTTTTTATCTCAAAAACAGCACCAGCTAACGGGACCAAAACATTACATCTTTCAATCCGGAACCAACCATATGAATTTAGGAAATTTCATTGATTAGCGTGTACGAACATCGTGATACGAGATTTTTATATATTGAGATGACAAAAAAATAAGACCTTATAATATAAAGATCCCATTAAGGCGAAGCCTGTGTGTGGGAAACATAATCAAATTGATTCAAAAATACATACATTTTACTAATATGATTTTTTTTATTTTATTTGTTAGGTACCTACGTATCATATATTTTTTGTGCATACCAAACTTAGGAATGTGAATATAAAAAAATGAGGGGTGGTCATTACCTATATTTGAAAAAAAAGATTGGTGTACTCGTGATCATCTGTTTTCAACCTCTGATCCATACCTAAATAGTAACGGAAAATACTTGCATATAGGTAGGTCCATAGAAACAATAATAGATGATATAGGTAGGTATTTACTTACGTTTCGAAATACATCGATAATAATATGTGGAATGAATCAATAATGAACGTCGGTCATTAGTTTTTGATGTCGATTCTTATTAGTATACGTCATATCAATGTCTACTTGTATCACTATCTCAACATTCATTCTAAATAAATAATATTGAAATTGATATTCTATAGACACTAGAATATAATATCTAATAAATTGTACAATAGTATTATGTAAATATCCATTGACAATGTATTATATAATTCAAATTTGTTTTGTTCGAATATCTTTTGTTTAGGTTAGGTACATATACATTTTTAAACTTCTTCTTAAAACTGAGTTTCCAATATTGTTTCATATATATTATTGTATATTTATGAACTAGAACTAGACATGAACTAGATAAAAAAAATATTACATAAACGTAATGAATAAAAACAGTGTGAACGATATAAATAAATATATTTTGAACAAATTAAATAAATATCAAATGAACGAAATAAATAAATATCACATAAACGAAATGTATAAAAAAGTATGAACGAAATAAATAAATATAACATGAAAGATATAAAAAAATATCACAGAAACTAAATAAATAAACATGCCACCATCGAGTTCTCATCATGGTGGCATGTCACATATAGTAATATTGAAATATTGTTAATCTTCCCTTTTAATCCTCTCCTAGATCCATTTGATTCAGATGCACCATCACTCACATGTTTTTATCAACTATGTATTATTGGTGTTACATATTCTGGTCCTTATATGGGTAATTGTCTTATTTAATATATTTTTGTAACCATAATAAATAAATAAATAAATAAATAAATAACATGAACGAAGTAAATAAATATAACATGAACGAAGTAAATAAATAAAACATGAACGAAGTAAATAAATAAAACATGAACGAAACAAGTAAATTTAACATGAACGAAAAAAATATTAAATTAACGAAATTTAATATTACATTAACGATATAAATAAATATATATCTTGAACAAATTAAATAAATATCACATGAACGAAATAAATAAATATCACATAAACGAAATGTATAAAAAAGTATGAACGAAATAAATAAATATAACATGAAAAAAATAAAAAAATATCACATGAACTAAATAAATAAATTTAACATGAACGAAGTAAATAAATATAACATGAACGAAGTACATAAGTAAATTTAACATGAACGAAAAAAATATTAAATTAACGAAATTTAATATTACATTAACGATATAAATAAATATATCTTGAACAAATTAAATAAATATAACAAGAACAAAATGAATAAATGGACGTAAAAAAAATGCACCAAAGAATAATATAAACGTATATAATTTCGTCATACGAAGACTAATGGTTAGTTTTTATAATTAGTGATTTTTGTAGACGTTGGACTGTAATTATATTTTTCTTAAAATATTCTGAACTAAACGAAAAAAAAATAGAATTTGCATAAAGAGCTAACTTACTAACCTTAAAAGAAAATACAAGCCTTCACAAGTTGAGTCCTAATTTAAACAGAGATTATATAATATATATTATTTCAAAGGGCAACAAAAGGGACACAGAAAGGACAAAATGTAAATTCGATAAATTCCGCAGTTAGTGAATTAAAACGTAAAAGATCGTAGATATTGTTGAACATTTGGCGTTACTGGCAACAAAATTGTTTTTCAGACAATACACAACACCAAAACTGAGGAGGCATTTCCTGAATTCTTTAAAATGGTAATAGGAAATTACTCTTCATTCTGAATACTTAATTCGGAGACATCTGAAATTCGGCTTTTTCCGTCTCAAATAAAATTTATTCGCTCGGAGGATGAGAGGGAGAGAGTATATAAAAAAAACGAGGGGTTGTGTCTAAAACTTAACTCTCAATAACATTATTAGTTTTTATTTAATTTTTTTGAATAGTTGACAATCCCCGTATTTATTTATGTAAAATGCATTGCTTACATTATTTAAACACATCAATCATTTTCTGGAATGTGAGATTAAGATTGACAAATGAAATCATACATTAGAAATGTATGGATTTGGCAGATGGGTGGTGGCGGAGCGGTTAACACGCTGGGTTGGTAATACGGTGGTCGCGATTCCGAATCCTGCCACTACCGATTTCACCTATAGCACAAGAATTACTGCTCAGTTTAGGGAATGTGTAAGTACTTGTTCTTTTTCTTTCTCTTCTTCGTTTAATAAACCTGTAGGTTTGTTATTAAAAAAATATAACTCCAGAAATGAAGGAGTCCAACTATCCTTCCATCTCTTGGCCTTGGGTGGTTTTCCAGGTAGAGGGTAACCAGAGGGGATTTTATTTGCTGCTATATAGGTACGCAAATTTATCAGCGTCCATTTTGGCTTAATGGCTCTTCAATGTCTTCTTCTGGATTTACTTCACCGAACGATGTCCTCTATTGCACATGTTTTTCTTATTAATTTCAACATTACGAACACGACCTTGGAAACCTTTTCTATATTCTGACCTTACTGTCAATATGCATTAGTTTATTTTCGAAACCATACATTTGAGATATCCAGATAGGGCAGATGCTTTATTGACTTGTTCGCGGATTTCAGTGTATAGGTCATTATGGCTGCAGATCCCTACTCCTAAGCTCATTATATTTTATAAATTCTTTAAACATACATTAATTGATAAAGTCGATTTCATGAACGTGACCTCAATTTAAACTCGTTTTCATGAACGTGACCTTAATTCAAACTCAATTTCATGAACGTGAACTCAATTAAAACTCGATTTCATGAACGTGACCTCAATTTAAACTCGATTTCATGAACGTGACCTCAATTTAAACTCTATTTCATGAACGTGACCTCATTTTAAACTCGATTTCATGAACACCTCAATTCAAACTCAATTTCATGAACGTGACCTCAATTTAAACTCGATTTAATGAACGTGACCTCAATTCAATCTCAATTTCATGAACGTGACCTCAATTCAAACTCAATTTCATGAACGTGACCTCAATTCAAACTCGATTTCATGAACGTGACCTCATTTTAAACTCGATTTCATGAACGTAACCTCAATTTAAAAGTTTTGACAGATATAATCATACAAAAGAAATGTAAGGATGTCTAAGCATTACTAATCAGAGGGGCAAATCTGGTCCAACCGGCGAAATCAAAACCCTCACGATTACCCATATCATGGATATAATTATTATATGGAGTTCTATAAGATCTTTAAATGTCATAGAACTCCATGTGATAATTATATACATGATATGAGTACCCGTGAGGGTATTGATTTCGCTGATTGGACCAGACTTGCCTCCCAGGTCGAAGTTAGTGATATTTTTAAACATTTATTTTAATGTATCAATATGAAGTCAATCTACCTTATTGTTTGGTTTCTATAGAAAACGCATTTTAGAACACGCCATACACACAAAAACAGCAAAATTAGTCATGGTATTTATGCACTTTATACATGATACTTGTTAAAAAGTAAATGTTAAAAAAATGTGCAAATAAATATGAAATCATGACTCCATTATTTCATAAAAAGGTGGAGTATAAAAATTCACAAAAATTACCCAAACAATTTTATAACATAGAAAGACATCCTGCTGGTTTTTTGTCTGGTACCTACTAACGGTCTTAACAATACACCGCTTTGCCCGGTCTCTATTGACATTGCCCAAGGCGCGATTCTCAAGACAAATCTTTAGACTTAAAGATAAATGTTTATCTTTGTCGTTCAGTTTCAAAGCGTAAGGGGCTTTTTCCCGTGCGACAAATTTTCTCCAATATTTTAATTCATTTATTTATTGAATAACTCACACATAAATACTTTTGAATGTGTGCGTGTGTGTATGATGTGTGTGCGTATTACGGTTTAGTATGTATTTGCGATGGTACAATGATCGCCTCACTAGGATGAAGTGTACCGAGGTATTCGCTAGTATTTTGCTTTAAAAATAATAAAAATTAAAAACATAGTGTTTGTTTCAATTTTTAATTCTTTACACAGACTAGTTTCTGTTGCTAGCTGATCTTCTATGAAGAAGATAAGTTATTCAAGGTCCAAAATTTCAATAGTGAAACTTGAAAATAATGGTTGTATTTACCGAAAAAACTGGGTATTTTATTGATTCACTGTAGAGTTTTATCGTGGATTGACCACTGAGTATTTAGATCTTTAAGAATATCTTTTCTTTTCCAGTAAATGTTGTGTTGCTGTTGATATTTAAATGAATATATTTTTTGCCTTATCGTTTGCCGCGTCGTTTATTGCCTTATGGCAATAAACGACGCGGTTTTATTGCCATAAGGCAATTTCTTCCTACCAACCAATGCAACATGCTTAAAACATCTATTCTTATGATGCAATAAGAATAAATAACCATTTAACACGGGTAATTTATCTTGTTAAGATGTCAACATAATATTTCATTCGTTTTGATTATATTAATAACCATTTCACACGGGTAATTATATCTCGTCAAGATGTCTTCATAAGTTTGATTCGTTACATATGGGTAATCATCTTGTCGAGGTGTCTAGATACATGTGTTTAATTCGTTTTGATTATGTTGTTTTGATAAAATTGATATGTTTTATTCGTTTTGATTATATTGATAACCATTTCACACGGGTGATCTTGTTATCAAAACGTCTACAAATGTTTTATTCGTTTTGATCGTGTTATTTTTAATAAAAACAAATTCAACTTAGAATTGACCCTTATATTATATTTAAACTATTATTGTCATTAGTCAACAAATTTTCAAAATCAATGTTATTTTGAATTTTTCAATCATAAAATCTAAATTTTCTTAATAAGAGAAAAAATCACACAATAACATCAGTTTGTGTTTTAATTTAGGGAATGGTATATCAATTTTTGTTTGAATTTTTATGTATGGTTTATCTTGTCTCGGTATGGTTTATCTTGTCTCGGTATGGTTTAGCTTTGCTAGTTTTGGTTTAGCTTGACTTCTCTTGGCTCCATGGCGAGGAAAACCACAACATTATTATTATTACACCATACGTTTGAACTTTAAGCATTGTTAAAAGAAAAACCATAAGTTATTTGTTTCGAAAAGCTTGTTTCGACTCTACATTTAGTCTTAATGTATTGGTTTATCTCACAATAAAAGGCAAACTTTCTTTTTTCAATAAAATAAGGCACATATCTCTACCTACAAATATAAATAATGAGTCATATCAGAATTGAACCAAGTGTTAAATTTACAGGAATTATTTATAGAATGAACATAATATAATAAGTATTTGTATGTATTATGTCAGCTTTATGAAACCCTGATCAGACTTCTGAGCATATCCTATGAAAATGCTCTAACTTCTCCGTGTCAACTTTTCGACGAGAACTCTACAACTATGTCCGAGGGAATGTCTTTGGTCCCATTGGACATGCTGACGTTGTAACCACGAAGAGCAACTTCAAGACTTTCAAGACTTTTTGTCAAAAATACAGATCACTCTTATCTTCACTTTCAGTGAACGGTGAGCCAGTTCATAATTCTTTGTCGGCCTTCGTGGCTCAGATACGTCACTAAAGCTGATCCAAAGGTCTCGGGATCGATTCTCGGTGGAGACACAGTTTTTAATTATGTTTTCAGTATGGATCGGTGGGATGATTAATATCGTAAGTCTCGAGAATGTGGCAACTTGTTATTGGGTGCGTATTAAATAATTATTTGATATAGTACCTGTAAGTTGCCCGAGAAGCTACATTAAAATAAAATAAAAGAAAAATAAAATAACGACTAACCAACTATGCCGACCGCCGTGGCATAGATGGTAAGACGTTTGGTTTCTGTACGGGTGACCTGGGTTCGATCCCCAGCACAGGATAAATTTATTTAAATTTATTTCTTATGCTAATATTGCTATGGATCACTAGCCCAGAACGCTTATCGCTCTGCCACCACTCATCGGTACTTACACATCTCATCGTTAGTCATCAGCCCCCCTAGACAACTTGTCATTTAGCTCAAGAAAAGATAATTCAATGTATGGAAGTGACAGTTGTCACGTGACTGGCAACTGTCACTTTCATACATTGAGTTATCATTTCATGTTTCTTTTCTTGAGCTAAATGACACGTTGTCTAGGGGGGCAGACTCGTCAGTCATCCATTGTTGGACATATACCTCCCTTCTGGACTATCGTGCCTTCCTAGTACATAAAAAATCACGTCTCACTAATTACAAAATATTTTTTTTTAAATTCCCCACCACCGTGGTTAATTAATTATTTCCCAGTTTTATTCAAGCGACAGGTATGTGGGTATGCATTGCCATACACAAGGAAGCACGACACATGCGTGTATCCCCAGACACCAGTCTCATCTCACCTAAAAAGGTAACATTCAGAATGGATGGTGAACCTCATTACTGAATTTATGAAATGTTGTATTGCCTCTTTTATTCCTTTTATATACCTACTCTTTTATATACCCGAAAACAACGGTTATATAAAAGAGTTTTATGTACCCACTCTTTTATATAACAACGGTTATATAAAAGAGTGGAAGCACTATTCTAAGCGGGAACTTCTCAGCAGTTTCTCCTGGTTTTGATAATTATTGTTTTCGAGTGTCCCGTAAGAGCCTGGTAATCGAAAATACAACAGGCAACAATAACATCTCACATAGTTCAGCAATGAGGGTCACCACCCATTCTGAATGTAGTGCCTTTTTAGGTGAGATGAGCCTGGTGTGTGGGCATTAAAGCCTGGTGTGTGGGCATTAAAGCATGTGTTGTGCACTATTTAATAAGATTGTGAACGCCCGCACACCTATCGCTGGTTACCCCACTTTGTGGGATATGCCGTGATGATATGAATAAATAAATAATAAAGAACACATAATTTCAACCTGTGCCAGAGCATATTTTTTTTATTTTATTATATTTTATTTTACATTGCTTCTCGGGCAACTAACAGGTACTATATCAAATATTAATTTAACACGCACCCAATAACTAGTTGCCGCATTCTGGAGACTTAAGATATTTATCGTCTCACAGACCCAGACTGAAAAAAACAATTAAAAACTGTGTCTCCACCGGGAATCGAACCCGGGACTCTTGGCCAGCAGTCAGATATCTTACCAACTGAACCATGAAGGCCGACAACTTTCAACGTACAGATAAATTTTAAAGTTTTCAAAAATATAAATTTTTATACCGTCCAACTGCTTCCTTGTTTGAACTAAAATCGCATATTATTTTTAAAACGACACATTCTCCGCTTTTAAAACGGCGCTTCTCCGCTTTTAAAATGGCACATTCTCCGCTTTTAAAAAAAAGATTTTCTCTTCATTTACATCCACAAATATTCTATACAGAAATATATTTATATAAATATTAATATAAGGCGGACTAAGCTTTATTATGTTGATTTGTATTCATTGACAAGACTGACAAATTACACGGCATACATTTGTTCAAACGTTCACATAATGTTTTATATATTGAAATATTTACCTACCAACGAATAAAACATAACATCATGACCTGAATGAAATCAATGAACTTGTTGCATCTGTATTATTTAAATATACATAGATAAAAATATACTAGAAATATATTATGAAGTATGAATTATGCATTAAAAATCTATGTGGAATATGAATATATCCGTTCTCATTCATTACTATTCTAGAAGTGCCTGAAACCAATCATTTAGGGACAGATCAACGAGGTAAACTCTTTGATAAATAAATTAAAATAACATAATATATGTTACTACACAAATAAACATTTGTGATTTTATTTATTTTCGAAAATAACTTTAATAATGTCAATAATTACAAATGTTTAAGTGTTTAAGAAAATATTAATTACAGCCTAAAAATTCATAATGGTTAGACGATATGTCTGTATTTTTATTACACTATGTATTATAACTATATTTTAGCGCATCGACAGTGATGACGCGGATATGTAATATAAAGAAAAAGATAAAGTAGAAGTGAAAAGTGGACTGTATTTTTAAAGGGCGTTTCGTTGCAACCACTGCAAGGCAAAGGAAGGATAAAGGAACACTCACTTACTTGACTTTTCCTTGGTGCTCTGCCTTGTTAGATGGTCACAACTTGGTAGGATCCCATTCACACACACGCGGTAAGAAAACAATTATGGCGAATTTCGGTGAGTTTTGAGGAGCGGTAAAACGGGTGAGATGTGGGTGGTGTCGACAGGACGCGGTTTGAAAGGAGACTGATTTTGGATGTAGGGTGGGCAGCAGTTGCAACAATATTATATGTCATTTGATATAAAAAAAATGCGACAATAATTATAATGACATATTGGCGTCAACATTTTCCCCGCCCTTAAAGGGTCACCTTTAAAAAATTAAATGCGTGATGCGAATATGTATGATGCGATGCGTGGAAGTTTAAATAAAAGTGAAATGCGTGATGCAAGTATGTATGATGCGATGCGTGGAAGTTTAAATAAAAAAAAATATATATAACAAAGTAAATAATGTTAAATATATATTAAATATAATAAGATAAAAATAAAATATATGAACAATACAAATATAAGATAAATCATTGTGTTGGTAGAGGACACAAACGTGTTACCGGTCGCACGAGTGTGCCCCTTGCAGTTTTAACAGTGACAACGCGAATAATATTGTCTTTTGAAGGATGTACCTTTTCAATTATACCCAAAGGCCATGAAAGAGTTGGAGAACTGTCATTATTTATTATAACGATCGTTCCAACCTCAATTGGAACGGATGGTCTATTCCACTTTTGTCGCACCTGCAGCTGATGTAAGTATTCAGTTCTCCAGCGACGCCAGAAAGACTGTACTAACTGATCCAACAGACTATGTCTTTGAAGCAGATTGTTCGCGGTTGACTCCACATAAGGTGCTGGTAGAGCGCGAAGCGGTAAGGTATTTAAAAAATGAGCCGGCGTTAGAGCTGAAAGCTCAGAAGGGTCAGCGCTGAGTACAGTGAGAGGGCGTGAATTCAACAAACACTCTACCTGTGTCAGAACAGTAATCAACTCCTCGTAACTGAGGATTTGTTGTCCAATCACTTTGAACAGGTGATTTTTTACTGATTTTACTGCACTTTCCCAACATCCACCAAAATGTGGTGCAGCAGGCGGTATAAATTTGAACTCTATGCGATTTTCAGAAAGCTCCTTTTCAAAAGGAACGCGATATTCTTTTGAAATAAAATTATATAACTGTCGTAAATAATTCCTGGTACCTACAAAATTTCTAGCGTTATCTGAATATATATATTTTACTGGGCCACGACGTGACAGAAAACGTTTTAAAGCGGAAAGAAAACTAACCGTACTGAGATCAGTTGCGACCTCGATATGTAGAGCGCGTGTTGTCAGACAGGTAAATATGCAAAGATAGGCTTTGCGACTCTTAACGCCACGAGCGCGTATAGGTGTATAATTTATAGGTCCTGCGTAGTCACATCCTGTATGAATAAAGGCTTTTACTGATGGGGTTACACGTTGAACGGGAAGGTCTGACATCAATGGAAATTGTGAACGTGGCTTTGACTTAAAACATATGTTGCATTTATTTATTCTGGTGCGTATAACACGCCTAGCTGCTAATATCCAGAACCTTTGTCTTAATATTGACATAAGAAGTTCAGGGCCAGCATGTAAATATTTCTTATGGTAATAGTCTACTATTGATTCGACAATTGAATCGTGGCGGGGAAGTATAATTGGATGTTTATGTGCGTATTTCTCGGCTGAGTTGCATAAACGACCACCGACGCGGATAATGTCATCACTTAAAAAGGCCTTAAGTCTCAAGAAAGCGGAAGAGCAATTTTTCTCAGCTCGTAAATGTTTAATTTCTATTAAAAAATGCCTACGTTGTATATCACGGACTATCATTTGCTCAGATATCTCCAAATCGGCTGCGGTAATTGAAAATAAGGGTCTACGCGGAATTCTTTTGATAAACTTGCCTACGTATGCTACGACTCGGAGAAGCTTACTCCAGGAGGATACGCGAGAGGCGAGGTCCTGAATAACAGATCTAACTTCAGAATCTGTAGTGACAGGGTAAGCGGTTATCTTTTCTTCCGGCAAGTTTTCCACTTCAATGTTCTTGCCCTTGTTCACAGGCCACTGCGAAGGATCTAACACAAGCCAAGGCGGACCCTGAGACCAGAGTGGATGATGGGATAGCTTTCCAGGCAACAAGCCACGTGACAAACAATCTGCAGGATTGTCACTTCCGGCAACATGGAAAAAATGCTTTGCGGGAAAATTATCAAGTGTCTTAACGACACGATTGGCAACAAATATTTGCCAGCGGTGCGGTGAGGAGTTAAGCCAACATAGCGTTACTTGAGAATCAGTAAACGCATATACTTCAGAAATTGGAAAGCGTTGATTATAAGTATCATATACACGTCTTAGTAGTTTTGATAACAATTCAACCGCGCAGAGTTCAAGCCGTGCAATAGATAATGTCTTAACTGGCGAAACCTTTGACTTGGCACAAACGAGCTGAATGCACACTGGCTGATTAATATTTGTAGTGTGTGTATACACTACTGCCCCGAATGCGCTCTCGCTTGCGTCTGAGAAGCCTATCAAACGAACGATGCTACTTTCAAATATTCCTAAATGACGTGGTATCTTTATTTCATTTAGTAATGGGAGTTCTGAGCAGAATTTTTCCCACGTATTTATGATATGGCCGGGCGGTTTTTCGTCCCAATCTACCTTTGAGAGCCATAATTCTTTAATCAGCAATTTTGCAAATAAGACCACGGGTGCTACGAAACCCATTATATCCCATATCCTTGCCACAGTAGCTAATATAACGCGTTTAGTACATGTTTTATTAGGAGCGGTAATTTTGAATTCAAAATTATCATTTACTTTTGACCAATTCAAGCCTAAAATCTTTTGTTGCATGACCTTATCAAATTCGACAGTTTCGCTAGCTCTATGTGTCACGGGAATGCTATTAATAACATTAGCAGAATTACTGCTCCACTTTATTAAATCAAACTGGCCACGTTTAAACAATTCAATTAACTGACTAGATGCGGACACTCCCTGTTCTTCGGTCATAACACTAAAAACGACATCGTCCATATAGATATAATTGTTAGCAATTTCTTTTGCGAGAGGAAACAAGTCACCGTCATCTTTGACGAGTTGCTGAATGACGCGAAGCGCGTGGTATGGACTAGACTTGAGACCAAAACAAACTCTATTAAACTGGTATGTAGTAAGCTGATCCTGAGGTTTAAAACGATAAATAATCCGTTGGAAACGACGATCCCGAGCATTCATTATGATTTGTAAAAACATTTGCTTGCAATCTGCAGAGAGTGCTATGTGGAATAACCGAAAATTTAAAATAATGGTAAACAGATCACCTTGTAAATTCTGGCCGCAGTGGAGGACATCATTGAGTGATAATCCCGAACTAGTTTTACAGCTTGCGTCGAGAACCATACGTAGTTTGGTTGTGGACTTATCTTCGCGTACTACGCCGTGGTGTGGTATAATATATAAGGGATAGTTAAAATTATCTTCAGCCGGCGCGGGTGATAAATATCCTTTGTCCAGATATTCACGAATAACTGTATCATACGCAGATCGGAACACATGAGAACTTTCGAGTTTCCTCTCAAGACTCAAGAAACGCTTCTTTGCGGTATCAAAAGAATCTCCGAGCGAGAAAACGTCACCACGAAAGGGTAGCGCTACTATGTATCTGCCATCGCTATCCCGCTTGGTAGTTTTTTGAAAGAAATATTCGCACTCAATCTCCTCTGGAGAATGAGTGGGCGGTGTGGCGGTAGGCAATTCATCAATCTGCCAGAAGCGTTTGATTAAAGTATTTATTTCTAATTCATTATCATCACATAATGTGCTACAGCAAGCTACGGTCATGTTATCGCGTTTTAATAAAACGGGAGCTCTTCCCATGACAACATAGCCGAGAGTGGTTTGTATAGCTCTAGGGATTGTTTCGGAATGACCCTTTACTATATTAGGTAACAGAAGTTGTGAAAACAGCGAGGCACCGATCAAGACATCAATCTGTGCCGGAGTGTGAAACGCATCATCTGCGAGCGGGAGCCCATTAAGAAAAGGTAACGCGGAGATGTCGATAGGTATGGAAGGCAAATTGTCCGTAATTTTATCCACAACAAGAGAAGAAATATTGTATTTCACCTCTTTATTGTATTTTGATGCAAATTGAAAATTAACAATTCCCTTAGTACTTTTTTCAGAGCCTCCGATGCCTTTCACTGCTATATTCTTCATGTTTATATTTAATTTAAGCATATTACAACATTCTAACGTCACGAAGTTACTTTGAGATGCGCTGTCCAGTAAGCAACGAATATTATGTTCCACCCCATGAACATCGTGAACAATTACGACGGCCGTAGCTAGTAAAACCGTAGTGTATTCGCTACCTTTCGCAGCAAATGAGTGACCATCGTTTGTTGTGCTCGCATTGACGTGTGGCGACGGGTCAATCGAAGTCGAACAGAGCGCGAGTTCCGTATTATGCACGGCGACGGCGGCGGTTGAAGTAGAGGCAGCAACATGCGCCTGTTGGGGTGGCGGATTTGATCTCGAATCTAAATGTAGTAAACTATGGTGGTTACCATTACAGATTTTACACTTAAATTTCGAATTACATTTTCCAGCTCTGTGCCGACCACTTAGGCAGTTTACGCAGCCAGAGCGCTCTTTTATTAACCTAAAACGAGCGTTCGGAGTCATGTCAATAAACTCTGGACACTTATAAAAATTGTCATGTGCGATATCCTTACATAAACATTTATATGCATCGGACACTGCGACATATGATTGCGGTTGTGAAAACTTTACTCGATTGTTATTGTTTGTGTTTAATTTTGCGGACGAATTGGTACATCGCTGTAATATTTTGGCTTGTTGCTTGACAAAATCAACCAAACTTAATAATGACGGAATTTTATCCTGGCGTGAATGTAATTCAAATGCCCGAACTGTTTCCGAATCTAATTTCTTTTGTGATATGTGAAGGAAAATAAAATCGGTTAAATCTGGAAGTTCTAGGTTTTTTAAAGCGTTTATGGCGGTAATATGACGATCTAAAAATGTTTCTAAATTTTGAACAGAAGCGGAAGAAAATGATTTTCCATCCAATATTTGATTAAGATATGTACTGGCTAGCATGCGTTTATCTTGATACTTATCAATTAGTGATTGTAATATAAGTTCATAATTATTTGAAGACTGATTTATACCGGCAAAAGCGGATTGAGCCTTGATTGAAAGCTTTCCCAGTAAGTAATACAATTTATCAGTATCCGAAAGAGTTGGGTTATCGTGAACTATACTTTTAAAACTTTCATAAAATCTTGGCCACGATCTGATGTCGCCATCGAAAGACATTAATTCAATAGGCGGCAATGTAGGTCTCGATCTCAATAACGGAGCGTTTTTTAATACGTCATTTTTTAAATTAGATTCTATTTTTGACAATACAGATTTCACACTCCAGTACATGTCCTCGAATGAATCCCACGTATCTAGTTCTGGTTCGCCATTGTTTACTTGGATGTTTAAAATATTATATTCATTGAGCGTTTTTTCGAACTCAACACGTAGCGTATCTATACAAATGGCGGCAGAAATTAAATCGATATTGTCTTGTTCATTCCGCACCTTTGTAGAGCGATCGTAAATCATCTGCAAGCGCGCAAAAATGGAATTCCGTTTTGATAATTTTAATTTCAATAACATGCTTTTATCATCATCTAATTCAAGAATTTCCGCTTGCTTCGATTGAGGTCTCTTAGCCATATCGAAATATAAAAGGTAAAGATAAAATAATATTTATTTAATAACTTAATAACAATTTCAATGTAATTTCGTATGTATAATGTTTAGTAGTCGGCGCAGATTCCGCTTGGTTCCGTCCGCCGAATTCTAAACTGCGTATGCAAGCAATGTAGGTACCTATTCGACTCAATGCATTCGAGAAATTTCGCTGATCGGCTGATGGCGTTGTGACAAATAACTTACTATCGTATTGTAGGGAACTACAATACAATATTTATTTCTGTGCGATGTATTAACAACAAAATAAGTATTATACGTACTATTTTATAATGCGAATTTTTTTTTTTTTTTATGAATAAAATAAATATGTAAATATATATGTGCGGGGTTAATTATGCACTAAAATAGTGCTTACGATAAAAATATATATGATGCGGGTTAGTTATATTATAAATACGAGTAATCCTTTATAAGTTATGATACAAATGCGTATGTTATATATAATGCGAATATATAAATAAATATACTTAATATAATATACATAAATATATTTAATTGTCGTATTTGAAAGATAAACGGTTCAAGAATAATACCTCAAAGTATTGGTATATCCGTCTCGTTTAGGACCATAAAATGATGACGCGGATATGTAATATAAAGAAAAAGATAAAGTAGAAGTGAAAAGTGGACTGTATTTTTAAAGGGCGTTTCGTTGCAACCACTGCAAGGCAAAGGAAGGATAAAGGAACACTCACTTACTTGACTTTTCCTTGGTGCTCTGCCTTGTTAGATGGTCACAACTTGGTAGGATCCCATTCACACACACGCGGTAAGAAAACAATTATGGCGAATTTCGGTGAGTTATGAGGAGCGGTAAAACGGGTGAGATGTGGGTGGTGTCGACAGGACGCGGTTTGAAAGGAGACTGATTTTGGATGTAGGGTGGGCAGCAGTTGCAACAATATTATATGTCATTTGATATAAAAAAAATGCGACAATAATTATAATGACATATTGGCGTCAACAGACAGTATATTTTAAATATTAGATACTATTAAAGTAAAATAATTCTTGGTTTTATTGTATTTACGCACAGAATGCGTAACTAATAAAAATAAGACAACAGAACAAAATCATAGACTATTTTGTATAAATTAAGTAAGGGAATATAATTTTAATTGTCACCGTAATAAAAATAGTAGTCATCCCAGTACTAAATATTTTTTTGTAAAGCGTTGCCACTCTAAAAACTTTTCAAATAAATGAAAATACTTTGAGACGTAAATATCAGTTCAATCGACAAGTAAAAAAAAATAAAAAAAAGGAGTTACCAGCAGCGAATCGTTCGAGGCTAACTGTCCCGGTATCAACAAGAGACGGTTATTTACCTACGTGAAGTCCATCCCTAACTAAAGAATCGGAAGCAGTCTTCAAGACTAAACGTTTCTAAATATATTCTGGACGAGTTTGTTATTTGACAGCATTAAATCAAAAGGGACTAGAAGGGATTAGATTGGAATTTGACAGAGAAAAAAAGGGACAACCTTTAATAATTACACTACATAATACATAAACAGGTGCACAGCATTCGATGGACCACCAATGTAGAGATATATAAATCTTATGTTACTGTCATCAATAATCGTTTGGTAAAACAAGAAAGGAAAGAATTGGGTTAATAGTTATTATAGTCATAACAACCCATTATAGTTTTTAAAACCACAACGATAGACTTTATTAATAAATCATATTATGTGAATAAAGTATAGAAATTGGGCCATTTGATTACATAATCATGTAAACACTATTTCGTATACGAACTAATTTGAACTAGGTATAACCCAATCAAAGAATACATTCAAGGAGCAATATTTGCCTACTGTTAATACTTTCGTAATATGTATGTCTTTGATCTTTTTGGTTAGAAAAACACTGATATTAATTCCAATATGTTTCTTTGTTGGCCATTTAGTTCAACTGATTCAATTATTTTACAAATAACAATAACATATTTCTTTACCAAAATCATTCAAAAACTTAAAACTTTTACTTTTTTTTAAGTAAGTAGGTATATACATATTTGTATTTTATCAAGTATTAAAAAAAATTTCAAATACAGATCAACTCAACTTGACAAAAACACCGTTTTTATCTTTTTTCTGCAAAAAGAAAGGGCAAATGAAAAATAACTTTGAAAGGAAAGTATTCTGTAAGAAACGCCACCAAGTCTGCAGTTAAAGATATGATATTACTGCATAGGTACAAAATATTTACGTTAAAAACTAAAAGAGATAGATATTTGTGTAGTGTTTCAAATAACTTTATCTTTAATTATTGTATAAACATATAAAATGAACAGCAATGGGTCCAAGATAGCTCCTTGGGGTATTCCAAAATCATTTGCATTTTTTGTTACGTGTTGATTGAGATAGGAAACTTTATATCCAAATTTTTACAGTCCCTATCTGTAATTCCGATTTTATCAAGTTTATAAATTAGTTTTTTTTTGTATCATATACGATCAAAAGCTTTCTTCATATCTATGAATATTGTAAGGGATTTTTCTTTCAAGGGAAGGGATATAGAAGAGAAAGTGCTCGTTTTAAGAAGCGCCACCAAGTCTGCAGTAAAAGATAGGATATTCTTGCATACGTAGTATCAAACCAAAAGAGGTAGGTATTTGTGTAGTGTTTCAATGCACTTTATCTTCAAGTCCAAGACCAGGGCAGTACGTTAAGTATTGCAGTATCGGTTCACATACACTCCTAGAACTTGCCAATGGAAGGATTTCAACTAAAAATTGGTCGCACATGAATCTATCTCAATTGTACATACCTACGCTCTTACAGAGATATCGAATGCACACACAAGATCTCAAACCATTGCTAGATATATTCATTCAATACAATTTTAAATACGTTCTTAAGAACTGGATACTAGAAAAAATTATTAATATTTACTTTCGTAAAAGTTTGAGAGAATACAAAATTATACATAGAAATATAAATGAATAAAAGTTTTAATAACTAACACCAAGATAACTATGTCAACAAGATCATAACAAAATAAACAATATCTAAAAATACAACTTTGTTGTTTTATACAACAAAAAAGATTGATTCAAATACAAAACATACATATTCGGCCTTCGTGACTCAGTTGGTTAGGTATCTGACTGCAGATCCAAGGCTCCCGGGTTCGATTCCCGGTGGAGACATAGTTTTTAATTGTTTTTGAAGCCTGGATCTGTGAGACGATAAATATCGTATGTGGCAACTTGTTATTGGATGCATGTTAAATAATTATTTAACATAGCACCTGTTAGTTGCCCGAGAAGCTACATAAAATGAAATAAATACAATAATATTATTTTATCGACAAACTTTTTAACATCTCAATAGAGATGAAGTTGGGATATCATAGAAGAACCAGGAACTCAAGGCACCTACAGGGCTTACGACCTGTCATCGGCTGGTTTTACGACCTGTCAGAGTCTCTATTGAGATGTTAAAAAGTTTGTCGGTTAAAATATTATTTGACTCCCGACAGGGAATAAAATTCCAATGTTTGCCCATATGAAATAAAAAAATATTCGATTTAAATAAAATAATCTGCATTGTCATCGGTAATATACAAATTCTTAAAGTTTCAGAGCTTTAACTGGTCATTAAGTACCTAGGTAAATTAAAAATTATTTGCGAAATTCCATTACGGACAGACAGGTAAATTTAAATAAAAGTGAGTTAAAAATACAAATCCAGAACAAGTAATCACGAAATGCTGAGTGCGAGTATGTTGTGGATTTACTTTTAAAAATAAATTTCAACTTATTTAATATTATGATTTAGTTGAACAACAAAGTTAATTTATAGCGAGAAACTTCAATAACCATAACGTCAATAAACTTCAATAACAATAACGTCAATAAACTTCAATAACAATAACTTCAATATCGTCAATAACAACAAATATAAAACAACTGTAGAGAAGCTCTGCTGTCAAGAATCGTTTAAAATTTACATGACTTAGGTATTAATTATTGTAAATACGCTTATCTGAGATTTGGTTGTATGTGGAGTTAGAGCCATTAGTCTAAATTTAATAAAATAAATTGCGAATGAAACAGGTCGAGAACAGCTGATGGTGTAAGTTGTAAGTACACCGAATGTTCCGGGCACCTCTTCATGATTTATGGTGCTCTGGTAACGTGGCGGGAGTATTCTTATTTTACCACAATTCTGCTACGGCCGAGAGCCAAGATATTTGTTTCAGAAGCTCTCTCTCTCAGTTTCCCACTCTCTGGCTCTTTTCTCACCCTCTCTCTCTCCACGGAAGATGTAAATTTGAATGATCAATTTTGCAGATTTCAGTGATTCGTTCATAATGAACGATTCAAATGATCAATTTCAACAAACATTCATACAAACACACCATGTCCCGAACGGAGTAGGCAAAGAGAACCAAGCGCCATACACTTATATTCTTGCAAAAATTATTGTATACTTATCGTCAAGTTCTCATTCAATCTTCTTATATTTACTTTTTTACATCAAGATATCCGTTTCTAGGTCGATCCATACTATTGACTCCATGTGTTAAATATTTTTATACTTTTGTGGTAAGTAATTTATGCATTCTTTCAATATGCCCAAACCACTATAAGTCATTCGCTTTCATTTGTCTATTCGTTCAACAGGTATTTTTTTATTAATTTCAAACATAAATAATTATTCGAACATTAATAATTTCAAATTCAAATATCGAATTCATTACAAAATTGGTCTTAGACTTAACGGTGCAATTATATTAGGTGAATCGTTCGGGTACATTAGACTGAACGATTCGTTCCTTTGAACGAAATTCACCATTACCAATTATTGTGGATGTGTTTGTTTGGGTCAGTCTGGTGTACACATGGCCCCAGAATACCAAGATACAAACAAACGATGTATGTATGTACATATGTATGACTGTAAGAAATGAACACGTGGAACAAGTTAATTTATTTGAAACTTAGGATTAATTACCGCCACTACTTTTGTTTGTGGCGTTGACCGCCGTGGTCTAAGTGGCAAAACCCTTAACTTGCGTCTCAGAACCGAGGGGTCGAATCCAACTGGAAGATAATTACTTATGTCGGACACACAATTCGTTTTGTGATAATTCATTGCTCTATACATTTGAGATAAAAATCTTGTTTTTTGCATTTGATGCAAAGTAACATAAATCGGCATTTGTACCTCAGTTAGTTAGATATTATGACTTCTGCACCAAAGAAAGTGGGTTCTATACCCGAAGACACAGTTCATAATTATGTTTTCAGTCTGGATCTCGTTTTATACGGAAAAATACTCTATTGAGAGAACTATAATATACCTTGAATTAAAATAAAAAAAAAACAAAAAGTTTAGGAGCAGTTTCACATCCCTTGATTAAGAAATTAATAATCAAGTTACAGTTCAATATTTTTTTTAATAGAGCCGATAATGTATGATATAAAATGCAGTTGATATTTCAAAACTTTTGAAATCAGAATCTCTAAGACTTCATCAAATCTATAAATCAAACTCTATTAATGGTTATAAATGAAGTTCGTCGAATGAATCGTGTAGCGTTACTAATGAGAGCGATAGAGTGATAAATTCATATTTATTACTGTCAAAATGACCAACTGTCCAAACAACCCAATTGGTTGCCAAATTAATAATGTATCATTTATATCAAACACTTTGAAGACGAGCGAAGGTGTTTAAAAATATTATTGTCAAAAAATGTTTATTTATTGAAATTTATTAAATAAAAACATGATTTCCGAATCGCAATAGGAAACCCGACAGCCGAGGTGCGCCATGGCACAGTTGGTAAGGCTTTTATGCGGGCGTCTTGTGTTCTTTCCCCAGCAGAGGAGAAATACATTTAAATTAATTTCTCACGCAAACATTGCTTCTCTGGGCTGGAAACACTGGTTAGTTGGTAGAAATCGCCATA
The DNA here is from genome assembly GCA_963576475.1 of Molanna angustata. NCBI lineage: Eukaryota > Metazoa > Arthropoda > Insecta > Trichoptera > Molannidae > Molanna > Molanna angustata. The sequence goes on along the minus strand of OY754969.1, from coordinate 34,226,850 downwards.
TGGAAAAATCTAATAGATATCGCAAAAAATAAATTAAATGATGACAATTCTATAGATGTAATTTTTTTCGTAATGAACGAATCATGATAATATTCAAAACATTATATATTTCCTTCAGCATCTTCATTTACGGTCGGAAAATTAGCAGAAATAAACAGGGTGCACACCACTAATTTGGGTGATCGCTTTTTTGCTGAAACAAGACCAAATACATGAAATCGGCTCTCATACACCTTCAGACAAATCGATAGTATATCTTCCTTCACAAAAGATCTCAAAAATCCCTTTTTTTCACAAATCTTTTGTCTTTTTCCGATGGGGCTACAACCCATATCGAGCCTTGGCCTCCTGCAACTTTTGCCTCCAACTTCTGCCGACGTCTTCCAACTAGCCACCTGAAGGAACGGCGTGTAATCCCTTGCGGCTTTGTCCTCCCATCTTACCCTGGGTCTTGCAACTCGTCTCATTCCACCTGGGTATCCATTCATTATTATTTTAGGTACACGTGAATTAGGCATTCGCTGTGCATGTCCAGCCCATCTAGGTCTGAGCAACTTCACGAAAACGGCGCTATATGAATTAGTAGTTGTAACTTTATTTAGGCGTTAACACATACATATATATAAAAATTAATACATCTGATTAGTTATCCAAAATTATGATCCGTTTTCCGTGTCCAAGATCATCAACCTATATTGTGTCCCTCCAGTAATTTGCAGTCATTATTGCATTTTTATTCGCTTGCCATAGATCTTCCTCAAAGCACCTTCCTACCATAAGCGGGCAAGTGTGACATGTTTTGCGTCTCCCCACATTAGCAGGCCATGTCCTGGTCTTCTCTGCTCATCGTCTACCTAGAAGACCACCCAAGAAATGGAATGATAGTTGGAATTCTTCATCTCAGGAGGCATATTTTTTAAGTAACAGACCAACAGGTCTACTAAACGAAGAAGAAGATTATAGGTAAGTACCTACAAACGAACATGTATGCCATTCTCCATAACGTCATACTCACTTTGGTTCCAGATTCTCATAGTCACAACAGAATTTTTCATATTGGATGGAAGATAAACTATGTCTAAACTTTTTTGTTCAAAGTTTGATCTAAATTTCAAAGAAAAAATGTTTAAAGTTGAAAGTGCGCCCAACAACGACGAGTTGTTAACAATAGACGGCTCAGGACTTCCCGAGTTACAATAATGAAGCAAAGCTGCGTCATTCGCCGAAGGACATAGTACAAGGAATTATAATTTCTCCTCAAAAGTGCGGGGAACTTCATTGGTGATAAAAATTCAGACCATGAGGATGATTTATGAAATTAGCAACGGCTGGAATTTTAGAGAGTTTCTAAGTAAAAGTAAGCAAAAGTATTCCGCGGAAAGGATAATAAATTTCGCTCCCAAGACAGTCTCCTTTCTTTATTTCTTGTTTCTCATTTTGGACAACTTTATAGTTCTCAATTACAACGTTCAACCAAATTTAATAGAAATTTCAAATTGCTTGTAAAACAACACAAAACATTGTCACGTGTACTGAAGCTAATTCGGCAACAACACCAGATATTCCTTAAATTAGCAGTAGTTTATTTTAGTTTTAGCTAAACTTTTCTTTGACACAAGAATATTGATTTAGTAAATTTGGGAAAATAACAAGATCATTTTTTATATACTAGGTACAATGTACATACAATTTAGGTAAAAACCGTTTTGCCAGAAAATCCAGAACCAGCTAAATTCTACTACATGATTCATTCTTTATATTACATATTGCGCAGAATTTTTTGGCTGTTTTTCTAAAATAGACATTTACAAAAGTACACATAACAAGAACCTTTATGACATTCCATAATTAATAGCATCTCCTTTTGGCTTCATTTGTAACAACATGATTGAGCGAGACAGTACGGCGTAGTTTCTTCGCAAATGTGTCATTATGATTTTTATTTGATTAAAACATAAGTGGTTATAGTTTTTTTCTTGGGTACAGCTTGATTCAACATCGGAGAAGTCAAACCTAGCATAAGAATTCTTATATATAATTAAATTTAATGATTCACATACTGTCAGTGATATGACAAAATCTGCTGTACACCTCAAGATACCTAACAAAACGAGCTAAAAGTATATATATATATATGTACTTGGTTATTTTTTAGCACTAGCAATACTTTGCAATTTTTACGATAACATTATATTTTACTTTACGTTTAAACGTTCCGTTAGATTGTTACTTGATTGATTGTTGTCTGGTAAGCGTCACCTTAATATCAAAGAAAGTACACATGCATTTAAGTTATCATTCTGAACAAAAAAAAATCGCTGCATTCAAATTCGGAATTGGATTGGTCCATAGCGGTGCTTTAGTGTGCTGGTTTAGTAATCCTGTGAGCCCAGGATCGAATTCTGTTTCAGCCAATTTTAGAATCGTAGGAGTATATACTTAAACAAGTTAAAATATCTGAGAAAAATTGAAATACGATAGTGACAAACGTTCGTTTCCCCACCGGAAGCAACTGTTGCCAGATGGCAGCAACTAGATTAAACAGATCGATTGCAAAAAAATGGTATTCGCAGAAGGAATATATTAAAAAATTTCAACATACCTTTTTAAACATATTATCATTTTGATCCATTGTTTGTATTTAAAGCACGACACACCCACATACCCTTGGAGGAGAGAATCCAGAATATATTTATCATAGCGTGTAAACATGTTATTTTTGCATGTTTCATCAGAATTTTAATTTGTTGATATTTTCTGCAAAAAACTCTCCGAAAAAAATAATTCTATATAAAGAGAATAATATCGGGTAGATTTATGTAGACAAGTTACCTCGTAATTTTCTACCCTGTATTTCAGCACACGAAAAACAAATATAATATCCAAAACGTATGTACGTATATTTATTTGGAAATTTCACCCAAGCGTTGTTTGAGTCGGCACACGGGGAGAAAATATCTGTCCAATACTTGAGTTAGTCGCCCTTTTGAAAAATTACGTTTGATTCAATGTTGATTTGTATTTACACGTCACGTTTCCGGAGAACCTTCTCTGATTAAAGGATAATTTCCGGAAATGGCGACACGACCGGAACTTCCGGTCGTCTTTCATTTGTACGATGCACCGCATTCAGATGTGAAAATGTCAGAGAAACTCGTCCTCTTAATTTTGACATATAAATATGCGAGAATGTTTATTTATCATTGAACAGTAATAATTGCGAGAAATATTTAAGGATTTATTTATTTATTTTATTTATTTAAAATTCAACACAGACAGCGTTTACTGGTATGAGTGTTGACATACATTTTGGTTTATATTGATATTTTGTTAGATTAATACATGTTATACAATGTGGTGAACAATAACATTATAATGAAGTTTACAAAAAAAAAGATTGAAAATTCAACCATAGTGGAGCCCAAAACAGTTAATAATAATAATAATAATAAGGACAATTTATAAAGCGCCGTTTAGTGACAACCGTGGTCACCTCAAGGGCGCTTTCAGTTTGCAAAAAAATAAGTTAAAATTAGTCCTATAGCTAACACATTGAAAATGGTGAAACATAAAACTTAAAAAAATACAATAGGTTAAAATTAAGTTAAAATTGGTCCTATAGCTAACACATTGAAAATGATGAAACATAAAACTTAAAAAAATACGTAGAAATCACAAATAAATCTAGTTATATACATATTACATAATCCAGATGAAATTAATTATAAAAATAGTCGATTCAAAGTAAACTGGCATAATATTAAGTAAACATAATATTATTGAACGGATGAAGGACAATCTGGATACGATTTGCGGAAAAGATGAGTTTTTAATTTCTTCTTGAATTCATTGATATTTTCGGCACATCTTATATCCATTGGAAGATTGTTCCATGACTTTGGTCCAGAAACGCCAAAAGATCGATATAGGTATTTTGGCTTAAGTTAGCCGGGAGTACAGGAAAATCTATTTGAAAGCACTATCATGCACACTCAAAAAATGTAGTTGTTAAAAATAAATGATTTGCTGCTAATAATAACCAAGCAACTTTGTTAATATAGTACCTGCAAAGTTCTGCAGTATGTGTCGTTTTAACTTTAAATAAAGATGTTGATACTATGATCTGTGTTGCTTAAAAAATCCCGCACATGAACATGCAAGTATTAGTTAATTCTCCAGTTCATATTCAACATATTCTCTACTTAAATAAATATATTCGCAAAACAGCTTTAAACCAGATGCGACAATGCGACACTTATCGTCATCTTTACGAATATAGTTTTTGAATCTCTGAATACCCCGAAATAAGACGTCAAATTCACCAGAAAAACATACATACATACCATCACGCCATGTCCCTCACGGGGTAGGGAGAGATAACCGAACGCCACTTACTTCTATCTTGACATACATTCATCACCTCGTCAACATTCATACATCGTCTTATACATGTTCGTCTGTTGTTCACGCTTCTAAGATTTCCGTCTTTCAAAATACCGTTCACATGGATGTGCCATCCCTTCCTTGGGCGTCCCCGAACTCTCATTCCATTCCTGTCCGCTATGTATATTTTCTTTGTCAGGCGTTCCTCATTCGTTCTCCCTATGTGGACAAACCATCTTAATGTGTTCACTTTCATTCTATTAATAGCATCTTTCTTTATTCTACATACTTTCCTTATGTCCTCATTTCTGACCCTGTCATACATCGTTCTATTACAGATTCTTCTTAGCGATGTCATTTCAACTGCATTTATTCTACTTTCGTGCGACTTCTGCTACGTCCAGGTTTCACTTGCATACGTCTAGGTTGGCACTAAGATAGCGTTATGAATGGCAACATTAGCATCCTTAGATATGTTGCGATCATTCATAACTGGTTTAAGTGCTCCATTCACTCTGTTTCCTGCCATAACTCTTCTTTCGATCTCCTTATCAATCCGTCCATTCCGTTGAAACATGCTTCCCAATTTATGTATGTTTATATTTTTTACATAAATTATGCAGTTCTACAAATTGGATGCCTCAAATACGAATACAGAATACAGAAGGTGTAAATGTTCCGAATTAAAGAAAAAAGATTTCCCAAGAAAAGGAGGACTCGTCCATGTTCACGATATTCTGAAATTATTTTTATTGACAAACTTTTTTAACATCTCAATTGAGACGAAGTTGGGATATTGTAGAAGAACCAGAAAGTTCAAATAAAATTTACCTGTAATTCGTGCAATTGCATCATAATATCTATCCAGCACTCGAAAAAAGTGATATCCATTTATAAAAAAATACAATTAACATTTTTGTTTTTGACATTTGAGCCTATTGAACATTTTTTATAACCGATCCGATTTCTTAAAGTAAAAATATTATTTTACAGATTTTTAATTATCTCAATATAGACGAAGTTGGAATATTTACTGTAGGAGAACCGGGAAATCAAGGCACCTACAGGGCTTACGACCTGTCATCGGCTGGTTTACGTGATCACTTTATGCGCTTGCACAACGTTCACCAATTATGCCTTCTTATTGAGTTCCCTTATCACTGTAATTTTTGAAAGTTCCATATATTTGAATACTGTGTAATAATTACTAGAGTCTACAATCTGAATCTACCCGTTTGCATTCTGTTTCCGGTTGGCTCTCTGATTGGTTGAGATCTCGTAGTATTAAGTCAAATGAGCTGTAAAATTTTATATTAAATGCGAAAAATTAAAAGAATATTATAAATTTAATTTATAATAATTTATAATTCAATTTATAAAGCAACTCGCTCACGCGAGTCGCTATTATTATTATACACAAACTTAAACCTAACCTAAGAATGCAGAAAAGAAACTCAGGGGCTAGACGCTACTGTAACAATTCACCTAAAAATAAGGAACTGTATATACTATTGCCATCTATGTATATACTATTGCCATCTATGTATATACTATTGCCATCTATGTATATACTATTGCCATCTATGTATATACTATTGCCATCTATGTATATACTATTGCCATCTATGTATATACTATTGCCATCTATGTATATACTATTGCCATCTATGAAGTAACGGAAAAGCCTTTTTTGTAATGCCATCCAATGAGAAATTAGTTTATTTGTAAACAAGCTTGAACAACAGACGAACATGTATGAGACGATTCATGAATGTTGACAAGGCAATGAATGTGTATAAAGTTAGAAAAATGTGACGATCGGTTGTCTTTGCCTACCCCACGAGGGACATGGCGTGACGGTATGAATGTATAATTGCGATACCTATAACATCTTACAGAATAAGGGAATTTTTATTTTAAGAATGTTGTGGTTTTTCGAACAATGAACGCTGTTTACATGTTTGCTCGTTTTCCCTCTTAAAGAATCCTTGAAGCTCAAATTGTATCTTAAAATTACGCTTTTGTAACATTGTGGAGCACGGTTTTATACAGAGTTATATAATGTTTGAATTTATTTTTAGGTTTACCGATTCCTTTGAACTTGTTGAAAATTTGTTTATAACCTGCTGTAAAATTTATTGATTTTGTGTATCTAAAATTAACCTATAAGTTTATTTCACGCCTGGTATATTATTTAGTCACAGCTTGTTACATTTTAGCACCAACCATATATCTATCCAAGAACTTAATTCTAATTACAATAATTCTAATTCATATAAAGCCATACCCATATTATAATTTAATTATAAAGCATATAACCAATTAAAGGCACAATGATTTTGATTCAAAGTTGGACATATCTTTGTTTACCATGATTTAAATGCTTTTTTTAATTGTTTAATCTCGTTGGTACATAAAGTGATAATAATTGTATCACCGTATTTAATCTATGAAGCAACAAAAGAAAGAAATGCCATCATGATTTTTATCTTTCTGTATCTGATATAAGAAATTCCCCCCGTGTCCGCAAAGCACTATTTTTATGTCCACATATATCATTCACATTTGTCTTTGTGCTTAAATTTCTACTGTTAGTGTTCATTTCATTTGTTCTAGGTTGCAGACAAGACAAAAAACCCAGACTTGATGTATCTTTATGACATAATAAACTCCAATACTGAGCGCACAGACCTTGTGAAAATTATTAACTTCAACATACCAAACAGACGAACAAGACGCACCTCAACGTTTTTTTTTAGACAGTAAAAATACTAACGCCGCATAGAATTTGCCCCTGTACCGATGCCTTACCACATATAATAATTTGGAAAGGATCAGATCCGTGAACATATTCTGTACGTCCAGGACCCAGGAGCCACATGAGACAGGAATAATTCACGGTTTTGTTACCAGCAGTGAGTACCTACATGTAAAATGAAATCAAAGGTGGGCTGATTAAGTTGCAATTACCAGGAACTCAAGGCACTTACAGGGCTTACGACCTGCCATCGGCTGGCTTACGTGACCACATAATGCGCTTGCGCAACGTTCACCAATTATCAATGTTATTTTTAAAAGTTCTATATATTTGAATAATGTGTAACAATTCACTTGAAACTAAGACATTACTATTGCCATCTATGAAGTAACGAAGAAACCTTTTTATTGGAAAACTTTTTTTGTGATATCATTTCACTACCGATAGGGAAAAAAACTAATGTTTGCGTGTTTGCAATTTAAAAAATATCTTTTTATTTTTTTACGTTGCCCATTTTTTTGAAATATAATATAGGTAATATATTAGAAATAAATAAATAATATATGGAAACTGATTCAGGTGCTCCGATTGCATTATTTACTGTTGCTTTTAATATACAGATTTTATGTACTGTTTGTAAAAAGCTCCCAAATCAAATAAAAATATATTTTCATTGATTTTAACCACAAGTACTCTACATACATTGATTTTCTATGCCGATATAATATATTCATTGAAGTTTTATTCAAAAATAATAATTAATTAATGTGAAGATATTCAGAAAACATATTCTCACTACTTAAGTAAAATTTATCTCCTGGATTCAACTCGACAACAAGGACAAACCATAAATGCTGTAAATAAAGGATTATCACAATACAACTTGAGAGTCTTGTCTTTTAATTAACAAAATGGCAGGGCTAAGTAGACAAATAAATTGATGAACGTTTATAGTATCGGAAAATTATTACGCAGTTTAGCTCCCAGCTTGTTCAAATTTAAGGGGCATTAAGATTTAATGACTGTGTACACAAGAATCTTAATGACTTGCACAACAGGGAATGTTCACTGTTCAATACAACTACCTTCACCTCCTAGGAGGAAACAATCTTATCGAGCCATAAAAATCAACGAATTGTTTTGCATTTAAATTGGCTGTCGCTCGACGAAGTTGTGTTAAAAGTTTATGATCGGACCATAAAATGGAAAACGTTTTATATTGAGATTAAAAATCATACGAAGTGCACAATTTCACCCTGATGAGGACATAAATCAATACCCTGCGGTGCACCCCCAACGACACACGAAAATCAAGGGTTCACATTTGATTCTTAATAGTGTGGAGCAAAAATCCAGCAAGACTGCGTATGTTACTGTAATACCAATACCAGCGACCTTACTAAAATCCAATCCCAGTAAAGAATTTTCGCTAAATACCTTCCTCTATAAGACAATAGGTAAGTAGCCGTTTTATTTGCAATTGTAATTTGAATGCACGCATAGGAGGTAACAGGTAGATATGTTCCAAGCATAGATTGAATTGGGTGTGATTAGGCTTGTAAAATCGAGAATCTAGCAATACTATGAGTTGTAGGTACAACATATGTACATATACCGGACCCCAAGTATTTCAACGCACATGAAATAACTTAAGCTGAGATGGGCTGGACATGTATGTACAACGAATGCCAACCTCACGGGTGCCGAAACGAATCATGACTGGACACTGGACACCCGGGTGGGAGAAGAAGGGTAGGAAGACCAAGGCTGCAGTGAAAATATTAGGTCAGAAAGGATGCAGCTGAACTCCTCCAGGAGAGGAGCTGGAAAGTGGCTGGAGAGGACAGAATGGGATGGAAGCGAAAATTAACCGAGGCCAAGACTTGACTTAGGCTGTAGCGCCATCGAAGATGTAGAAGAAGCATTACGAATGAGTCTTGTGAAAACTTTATATAACTAAGTATAATTTTCCATTTAAATGTACATAAGTAATAAACTACCTACCATTGCAATTTTAGTGTAAGCTGATGTTTTTAATTCGTGTATTATCTTTGACATTATTTACTTTTAACAGTAGTAAAATTTATTAAGATTTAAAAACATACATAAAATTTAATAGAAATACTATAAAAAACAATTAAAAATAAAAAAAAATTGAAAAAAATAGTTTTAGTAAGAGTATGGTATTTAATTATATAACATCATGTAAAACTATGGAGAATATTAATAGTTTTTAATTATGGATTCAGCACCTAGCCTACGAAAGGTACTAAAGAAACAAAAGTCACTGAGCTTGATCTCAAGACCGATCTCGAAATGTATACATAGAAGAGTTGAAATTGCTTCGAGACAGCTATCCCGCTATCTTGAGAACGGTCTCAACGAGAGAAAAGGAGACAGCGCTTTATACGAAAAAGAGAAGCATATAGACACGGACGAATTTCGCATTAATTACTATTTTGACGTTTACATTGTTAGCGGTACTAAAATGGATGAAGAATCTTATTTAGGACCTTCTGGGAGTAATTAACGTACAATCATTCATAAACTAATCATGTGAATTAAATTTTGTAAGATTTCATAAAATTTCCGGTACATCCAGGATATCATGTTGTTATTCTATGCATGTTGTATCATATTTTGAAATGGCTGCATTTCCTGGATCTATTAACTCCAGGCACATATATTCCCATAGTATGCTATATGACAGATAAACGAAGAAGTATTTCATTTCCTCTTTCGAATAAAATGGTCGACATTTTCACTATTTAATCAGGTATCATAATATTATGATGCATAAATTTCTCTACACTTTCGAAGATTACCAAGACAACGAACTGTCAAAATATCTATAAATAGATATTCCAACTCTTTGCTACCAACATAACAATGCTGAAATTATTGCCATTCACGAGAAAAAGTATTTATTTATAGAGCTGCATCCACATTTTTTTCGAGTATGCTTTCTCGAATGAGACGGCGTACGTATTTTACTTTTAATACGGATTTTCGAGCATGATCTCAAGATGGTCTTGAGATGACAGATATGGAGAACGGTCTTGAGAATTATTCTTTAATTTGGGCCTAAGTTTATTCTTGTATATCTATTGCATTTTAAAATTGTTCTCATTCCCATACTGCTAGGCAAAATAATAACATATAGAACAAAAGACTAGCAAAACACAAACCAAAATAGGTTACGCAATACCAAGACCAACACCACTCAAGTCTTGATTAAGCATTTGCCCATCTCTACTTCCGAAGGGTCTTCTGGGGGCGATGAATCTATCAGTCTCTGGTCTAATTAAAAATTCTCCGACGAAGCTAATCCAGATAAAAATGTGAAAAACATATCGCCAATACCAATGAACATAAATCATAATTTACGATACCGAGAAAGTGATTGAATTTTTAATGTGACCACCCGACCAAACATCCGTCATATTTAATTCTAGAATGCTCTCAAAAGAAGAAATTAATATAATTTGACGTTTGACTCAATACAACGTCAAATTATATTTCGTCGCTCACGCGAGTTGCTATTATCATTAAAGATTGACTAAACCTAATCAAAAAATTAACGGGAATGGAGATTTACGTACCTACTCATAATACTTACAATTATTTCGCTGTCGTATTTTATTGCATCCCATATAATTTTCGGTTAGGTTTAGTTAATCCTTAATGATAAAGCGACTCGCGTGAGCGAGTTGATTTATAAATTGAAGCGAAATTGGTTGCAGGTAAAATATTATCAACACGTTTGTCATTTGAGGCTAGGAATAAGTTTATTGTGTATTCGCATTTCATTACATTTTTGAAATAAACTATATATTTCAAAATATTATTTACCTAAGAAGTTGTATGATTTTAAATACTAATTAAGTATATTTCTTTATGGTGAAAATTTTGGCGTTGAATGTCAATTTCGACGGCTCATCCTATCTTGATAATGTGAGCTGATGTGTATTCTAAGGTAAAGTCTCCGAAACATTCAGAAGTGGATCGGACATAAGGCGTGTGGAATACCTGTTTAGCACCGCACAAGACAGAGAGAGTTCCTCCTGAGTGTACGACAACGTCAAGGAAACCCGACAGTACATACGAAGGAGAAGAATAACGAAGTCATATGAAGAAGAATGATATAAAATATATATTAAAGCTTTACCTTTGAATATGCAGAACAATATATTGTAAGCAGAAATTCTGTGATAAGTTTACCGATTACTCTCTATACCTACATATATGTAAGATACACATTATTGGGGACATATCCTTGATTAGATTCTCTTAGATTGCATACTCTCAGATTAAATCTTATATTTGCAAAGCAATTAAACCTCCATTACGCATTCCTTTGGTTCATGTATCCGTTACTGTTGCATTTAATTGCAACATATTGCATTCATTTATATATTACATACTAACTTATTCTTCTTCTTGCAGACCAAGATATCTTTCTCGACCAAATTTATCTTGGTTAAGGACACAATGTTTTTATATTATAGTGTGAGATTCAATTTTCAAATATTTCTTAATGATCAATGTACCGATAAAAACTTTGCCCAACATAAAATAGAGGATTTGTCCAATACCTTTTATTAAAAAACAGTGAAAAAGTAATAAATTAAAAAAACACAGGATATAATCAGAAATTAACAAACTTTTAAGAATAAAATGGTGTGCATTGGAGAGTTTAGTGTTGGTCACAACCCACTCGTATTTATGAGAAGGAAACCTTATGGTATGCTTTCAAACTAGTCGTCAATTTATTCGATACTAGCTTTTATATCCCGCCGTTGGCCAAGAATGTAAATTAGTGAAGGAATAAGCAATCGTTTATATAATATTGTCACACAAAATTTTTGCACAAAGTAGTTTGAAATTTAATTGAGTTTAAGCGGTGTAAAATGTTCAAGTGATGGCCACAACCCATTTGTTTTTTTATATAAGTACATACAATTTCTACACGCATGGACTATGGGAAATGGTTTTAAATATGACTGATTATAAAGAGACAACGTTGTAAAGAGTTTGGTTTTGACCACAACCCCTATTTTTATATAATATTGTCATCGAACGCAAATAAAGTGTTTAAAATATTTTGTAATGTTGGATGGTTTAAAAATTGATTTATAAAAGAACTGAAAAGATGTTGGTCACATCTCATTCGTTTTTATATTTTTCGTCAAGTGTGCATATAGTTTATTATATTTTTGCACAATAAAACTGATAGATTTAAAACTGACACATAAGTCTACATTACAGAAGAAGAAGACTTGAACTATGTTAAATAGTTTTTAATTTGAATATAAACGTTGTAAAGAGTCCAGTAATGGCCACAACCCCAATTTTTTATATATTGTCATCAAAATGAAATGTGTAGTTATTGAAAATTAAGCAATATATGATGACAATATGTAAATTTGATTGAACAAAAGTATTGAGAAGATTCTAGTGTTGGTCACATCTCATTCGTTTTTATGTATTTTCATCAAGTATGCATGTTGTTTACAATATTTCTGTACAATAGACTATTAGACTTAAAACTAACCCAAAAGACTAAATAAAAAAGAAGAAGTATAAAACTATAACAAATAGTTTGTAATAAAAACTGACCCAATGGTCTACATAAAAGATGAAATAGAAGAATTACACAATAGGAAATGTATTATATAAAAAACTGACCAAAAGGCCTTCATAAAAGAAGAAGAAAATAAATTGAACTATAGGAAATATTTTATATAAAATTCACCCAACATCTACGTAAAATAAGAAAACGAAGAATTAGACTAAAGGAAATAGTTTGCATAAAAACTAACCAAAAGATCTACATAAAGGAAGAAAAAGACGAATTAGACTATAGGAAATAGTTTGTATAAAAACTACCCAAGGTCTACATAAAAGAAGAAAAAGAAGAATTAGACTAAAGGGAAATTTTGTATGAAAACTCTCCCTTGGTCTACATAAAAGAGGAAAAATTAGACTTTAGGAAATTAGTTTATATAAAATTCAACAAAGGTCTCCATAAAATAAGAAAAAAAAATTAAGCTAAAAGAAATAATTGGTATTAAAACTGGCACAAAGGTCTACATAAAATAAGAAGAAGAAGAATTAGAAAATATGAATAAGTTTGTATAAAAACTCACCCAAATGGCTATATAAAAGAAGAGGAGGAAGATGTATTAGACTATAGGAAATAGTTTGTATAAAATCTCACCCAAGGCTATATAAATTAAGAAAAAGAAAAATAAGACAATAGGAAATAGTTTATTTATGAACTGTCCCAAATAACTTCACAAAATATGAGGAAGAATAATTAAACTCCAGGAAATAATTGCATAAAAACTCACCCAAAGGTCTACATAAAAGAAGAAAAAGAATAATTAAACTATAGGAAATAGTTTGTAATTAAACTGAACCATATGTAACGTGAAGGAAGAAGAAGATGAATTAGACTATAGGAAATAGTTTGTATAAAAATTGACCCATAGGTCTTTATAAAATAAGTAGAAAATCAATTAGACTCCAGGATATAGTTTGTATAAAAAATCACCCAAAGTTCTACATAAAAAAAGAAGAATTCCACTATAGGAAATAGTTTGTATATTGAATGTGTATTGTAGTTAACCTAAAATAGTTTAGTAATTTTCCTATACAAAATCAGTATATTGTTGGTTTTTAAGTAGTATTAGGTATGTAGGTACCTACCAACAACGATGTTCTAAAGAAATTCGAATTCGATTCATAACAAATTTTATTTGAATATCAGAATCTGTCCGTAACCATAGTAACCATTCGAACATGTAAAAAATATCAAATGATTTGGATATATTTTTTGAATATGTAGGTACCTACATTGGTTTGTTCGATGCCATAAAAATGAAAATTGTCAGAAAAATCAAATATTATTTACAAATTATGCAATTTTACTATGCCTATAATATCTTAAGTAATAATTAACACATTTTTACAATATATGTCTTAAAACATGCTATAATGTCTTGTGTTTCATTTTATTACATATAACATAATCACATTTATTTCAAAGGTTTATTATTTTAAAGAACATATGCATTCGGTAGGAAAATGAAATATTGTATGATAAGATATTAAAATGGCGGGGTTATATGTACAAAACGCTTACTTTAAAAATAAGTTAAACATTATTATTATACAAAATAATCAACATGTTTTTCACTTAAACGCCAAGTTATACGTGAAAATATATTTTATTCGTGTAAATACGTACTTCTAACTTTTAAACTAACAGATATTTGTGTGCAAAAAGTTCACTTTTTTGACAGATTTTACTTGAAAAATTTTGTATGAAAAAATAAACATTGAAATATTTTTAATAATTAAGCATTTTTTTCGCATTTTTTTAGCGTGACACTGCGTCAGGTATACTGGTACGTGTTTGCACATAAATTAGATTTTTAGATGCTCTTGGTTTTTCAGAAGGCGTGAGACAAACACACACACATATACACACACACTAACAAGATCATTGTTTTACTACTTTAGATATAGTAATAACTAGCTTTTATGTCCCGCCGTTGGCCAAGAATGTAAATTAGTGAAGGAATAAGCAATCGTTTATATACCTACATAATATTGTCACACATAATTTTTTTTAACCGTAGTATGAAAAGTAGTTTGAAATTTAATTGAGTTTAAGCGGTTTAAAATCTTAAAGTGATGGCCACAATCCATTTGCTTTTATATATAAGCACATACAATTTCTGCACGCATGGAGTATGGGAAATGATCTTAAATATGACTTATTATAAAAAGACAACGTCGTAAAGAGTTTGGATTTGGCCACAACCCCTATTTTTATATATTGTCATCGAACGCAAATAATGTGTTTTAAATATTTAGTAATTTTGGATAATGGGAAATGGTTTAAAAATTGATTAAACAAAAGTACTGAAAATATTCTAGTGTTGGTCCCATCCCATTCGTTTTTATATTATTCGTCAAGTGTGCATATAGTTTATTATAGTTTTGCACAATAAAACTGATAGATTTAAAACTGACACATAAGTCTACATTACAGAAGAAGAAGACTTAAGCTATGTTAAATAGTTTTTAATATGAATATAAACGTTGTGAAGATCCAGCAATGGCCACAACCCCGATTTTTTATATATTGTCATCAAAATGAAATGTGTAGTTATTGAAAATTAAGCAATATATGATGATATAATAAATGGTGTAAATTTGATTGAACAAAAGTAATGAGAAGATTCTAGTGTTGGTCACATCCCATTCGTTTTTATGTATTTTCATCAAGTATGCATGTTGTTTATAATATTTCGTTACAATAGACTATTAGACATAAAACATATTAAACATACATTGAAACCTCCGCTATCCTAGGCGGATCGTGTTTTGTACTTGTATACGGGCGGTACATCCACACTATAATTTGTATTATTTTAATACTAATTCAAATATGAATTGCGCTGCGTGTACCGATATTGTTTGCGACGGTGAAGAAATTATCTGTCAGAACTGCAGTAAAGTATTCCATTTCAACTGCGTAGGAATAAAAGAAGCAAACTTCCGTAAAAGAAGTCGCGCTTTTAAACAATCGTGGAAATGCATTAATTGCAAAAATACGCCCTGCCCAACTTCTTCTCCAACTATAGAGTTACCAGTGTCAGTATCTCCACCCACAGAGACAGATCTACGTGATTTAATCTACACAACCATGTCCACAATGAAGAAGGAAATTTTATCTGAAATGGGGACCATGATATCAATGAAACTGGCATCTTTCGAAGATGAAATATCTAGCCTTCGAACAGATATTAAGGAATATATAAATGGAATGGAATTTTATGCAAATAAAATAGAGGAATTCGAAAATAAATTCTCATTAATGGAAAATAAGTTAAAATCACTAGATACACTGTCAATAGAAAATTCAGAACTTAAAAAAGAAATATCCTACCTTTATGATAGGGAAAATACGCGTGAACAATGGGCCAGACAGAAAAATGTCGAAATAAAGGGGATTCCCTTAAAGAGAGAAGAAAATACCTTGGATATTGTCAAAAAAATTAGTTCAGTTATTAAATTTGATTTATCGGAGAATGAAATTGACTTCTGTACACGATTGCGACACAGCAAGGAAAGTAAATCCCCGAATACCTCAATCGTTGTTAAGTTCTTGTCGCGTAGAAGAAAGGAGGATTTTTTAGCCTTGACCAAGAGAAACAGAAACCTTATAAACTCCACATTCCTTGGCCCGCAAGATCAAAATACTACTCAAAAAATATACTGCAACGAACATCTAACACAAGCAAACAAAAATCTGCTACACAAAGCAAAGGTTGCTGCCAAAGGAAAGGCGTTCTTATATACATGGGTGAAAAATGCCAAAATCTTCGTACGCAAATCAGATACCTCACCTCCGATTTTAATCCGAAACGAAATAGACCTACAAAAAATCTATTGAAACACCTGGTCCTGCTGTTTATTTCATTTATATTGCATATTTTTTTATTTATTTCTTTATACCTAACATACTCATACATGGGATTATCCAATATCAATTTTACTAACTTACATATAAGGATTATACTCAAAGGTGTACATAACGCCCTATCTTATACTCATGTGTCTCACTATTATGCTTTATAGTCTTATCAGTGCAACGTTGGTTACATATTTTCCTATTTATTTTTCCCTTAGTCTGCCTTCAAAATATCTCACCTTGTTTATACTAATCTCGGACCTCGTTTCTCTCACTAATCTAACCACCGTCTTATTTGATTCATTAACTACTAGTCATTCTATCAAATTTTTCGAAGATTTCAAATGACTTTGAACATTTATCTCCAAAATGTACGAGGTCCTCGAACGAAAACTCATGTACTTTATCAGAATGTATTATCTGAAGAATACGACATCATTTTATTGAATGAAAGTTGGTTAAATGACAATACATTTAACAATGAGCTAATGGACAACAGATATGAAATATTTCGTAGAGACCGATGCTACGGAAAAATGGGCGGGGGTGTGCTTATTTCTATCAGAAAAAACCTTAACCCCCAACTGTTCGACGTAGGATCATCAACTGAAAGTCTCTGGGTGAAGATTTCCATTAAACCAAATTCTAATACATCCAAATTTCTATACATATGTTGCTTATATCTTCCAAAAAATTCTGCCTTCAATTCTAACTTAGAAAACTTTCTCGAAAAATGCACATTACATATGACGAATCACCCCAATGATCTCTTCCTTATTACGGGAGATTTCAACCTACCGGATATACTCTGGCAAAACTCTTCTGATGCTGCATACTTTATACCTACAAATTTTTCCTCAGCAGCAAGCTCCCTGCTTATTGACACAGCTGATTTTAATGACTTGAAACAATTTAATGGAATAAAAAATGCTATGGGCCGTTCACTTGACTTAATTTTCTCAAATTACTCAAATATCACTGTCAAATCATGTCATTATCCGTTGATACCTGAAGATGTTTTTCATAAATCAGTTATAATCGAATTTCTCCTCACCTACCCTCCCCCTCTATCTGAAAATAAAAAAAAAATATATCTATTTAACAAATGTAACTATACCAGCTTTAAAAATGACTTAACCCAGATAAACTGGAATCAACTATTCCTCGGCCTGGATATCGAGCTAGCAGTTGAGAAATTTTATGAAATAATGCAAATATTAGTAGATATCCACATTCCCACTAAACAACCCGGCTCATCCACCTACCCACCCTGGTTTTCACCAGCGTTAATTAGAATAACCAAGGAAAAACATAAATATTTCAAAAAATATAAAAAACACCAAAGACCGGGTGACTATAACTCATTTTCTACTTTAAGGAAAAGACACCAAAGAATAAATAAAGAATGCTTTAAAAACTACATTGAAAAAACGCAATCAAATATAACTAAAAATCCAAAAAGCTTCTGGACTTATATTAACTCGAAAAAGGAAAATATTAACACCATTCCTACAGAAGTATTCTTCAATGACCTTAAAGCAAATAATGGTGAAAAAATTTGTGATGTGTTCCTCAAATACTTTTCCTCCATCTTCGAC
This sequence comes from Molanna angustata, assembly GCA_963576475.1. Taxonomy (NCBI): domain Eukaryota; kingdom Metazoa; phylum Arthropoda; class Insecta; order Trichoptera; family Molannidae; genus Molanna; species Molanna angustata. Next base: position 34,208,624 of record OY754969.1, on the reverse strand, counting down.
CACCCACCCCCCGCATTGCAATTAAATTCACTCCAAGACACATATCATGAAAATATATCGGAAGGAATGTGTTCAATCTCATTTGATATAAACAAAATTTTTATATATTTAAAAAATCTCAATATTCAGAAAGGTCCGGGACCAGATTCAATACCAGCAATTATTTTAAAAGAGTGTGCCGAAATACTTGCATACCCTTTGAAGTACCTATTCCAGCTATCATTCAACAGTGGAATTATGCCGAATAAATGGAAGACTGCTTTTATTTCTCCAATTTTTAAATCTGGCAACCGTTCTGATGTAAAAAATTACCGACCCATATCTAAAACCAATATAATAAGTAAAGTCTTTGAAAAAATTGTTTATGATCAAATAATTCCCTTTGTTAAACGCAATATCTCCACTGATCAACATGGTTTTATTCCGGGTCGATCCACCACCAGCAATTTGCTGGAATTCACTAACTTTGTGACAAACGCAATTGATAAAAATATCCAAGTCGATGCTGTGTACACGGATTACAGCAAGGCGTTTGATCTGTTGAATCATCATATCTTAATTCAAAAATTAAAAAAATTTGGCTTCCATGGAGATCTTCTAAGATGGCTCACTTCATATATCCGCAATAGATCTCAGGCAGTTGTGACCGGTGGCTATACATCTAATTGGATTACCACTCCATGCGGCGTTCCACAGGGCACACTGCTGGCCCCTATCCTTTTTAATATATATGTAAACGACATCACCTCTTGTTTCAAATTTGTCAAAGTAATAATATATGCAGATGACATGAAGCTCTATACAAAAATAAATAGTGTTCAAGACTGCCGTAAATTTCAACAGGATCTAGAGCATCTTCAAACATACTGTAAAATAAATTCTCTTAACTTAAATCCACAAAAATGTCAAATTATCACGTTTACAAAAAAAAAGAATAAAATCTTCTTTTCCTATAAACTTAATAATTCCCCTATACCTAGAAAAGAATCGGTGAAAGACCTAGGAATTATTATGGATAGTAAACTGTCATTTGACGATCACATGAATAATATAAGTAAAAAAGCCAATAAAATGTTGGGCTTCATCATCAGGAACTGTAAACCTTTTTCAAATATTGAATGCCTCAAAATTCTATATACATCTATGGTAAGAAGTCATCTGGAGTACGGATCGCAAATTTGGAACCCGATGTATCTTAAGTACATAAATAGACTGGATAGTGTACAAAAACGCTTCCTCAAACACCTCATCTATAAATCTGGCTGTCGGGAACTAATGGGCCCGCATAATCATATAAATAACGTGTACTTAGCTGAATCAAAATTTAATTTACCATCACTATCATCTAGACGAATAACTGCAGACTCACTATTTTTGTTTAAACTATTTCATAACATCATTGATTGTCCAAATTTATTAGAAAATATCTCACTTCACACTCCAAACCGCAATGTCAGATCAAAACCTACTTTTTCTATTTCACACTCTAAAACTAATCTTAGGAAAAATTTCTTTACTAACCGGGCCACCTCCAATTTTAACAACCTGCTCAATAACATTGACTTTTTTCATACTCAATCTCTACACTCGTTCAAAATTGCGATAAAGCGCCAACTTTGCACTGATAACATAACTCAAAATTCCACTCTCTAGTATATGCATGAATGTATTATTTATGTGTCACCATAATGGTTGCAACACCTTCTTCGTTGATCCTTAAGTAAGTTAGAATCCCATGTTATGATTCTAGAATACATACAATCCTCTCTGTACTATTCCTTGTATGTTTCAGGTGTGTTCCTATAATTTTGTTTTTTTCTCATTTTTCGTAAATTGTATGTTAAGCTTTTAAAATTATTTGATATGATGTCCTATTATTATGTACTGTAGTCTACATTTACTTGTTTTTTTTTCATTGTATTTAATATCATTATGCTCTACTGTACTGTTGGATATCCAAAATAAATAAAATAAAATAAAATAAAAAAAAAAAAAAAAAAAAAAAAAAACTAATCCAAAAGACTAAATAAAAAAAGAAGTAGAAGTATAAAACTATAACAAATAGTTTGTAATAAAAACTGACCCAATGGTCTACATAGAAGATGAAATAGAAGAATTACACATTAGGAAATGTATTATATAAACAACTGACCAAAATGTCTTCATAAAAGAAGATGAAGATGAATTGAACTATAGGAAATATTTTATATAAAATTCACCCAACATCTACATAAAATAAGAAAACGAAGAATTAGACTAAAGGATAGTTTGTTTAAAAATAGTTTGTTTAAAAACTAACCAAAAGGTCTACATAAAGGAAGAAGAAGACGAATTAGACTATAGGAAATAGTTTGTATAAAAACTCAGCCAAGGTCTACATAAATTAAGAAAAAGAAAAATTAGACTATAGGAAATAGTTTATTTATGAACTGTCCCAAATGACTTCACAAAAGAAGAGGAAGAAGATTTAAACCCCAAGAAATAGTTTGTAGAAAAAATCACCCAAAGGTCTACATAGAAAAAAGAAGAATTTCACTATAGGAAATAGTTTGTAGGTATATTGAATGTGTATTGTAGTTAACCTAAAATAGTTTAATAATTTTCCTACCTACAATGATGTTCTAAATTAATTCGAATTCGATTTATAACAAATTTTATTTGAATATCAGAATGTGTCCGTTACCATAGTAACCAAGATAGTAACCATGTTCCAACATGTGAAAAATATCAAATGTTATGGAGACATTTTTTGAATATGTAGGTACCTACATTGGTTTGTTCGATGCCTTAAAAATGAAAATTGTCAGAAAAATCAAATATTTTAAACAAATTATGCAATTTTATTACGCCTATATCTTTACTAATAATTAACAGACTTTTACAATATATGTCTTAAAACTTGCTGTAATGTCTTGTGTTTCGTTTTATTATTTCATAATTACATTTATTTCAAAGGTATATTATTTTAAAGAACATATTCATTCGGTAGGAAAATTAAATATCGTATGAAAAGATATTAAAATGGCGGGGTTATATGTACATTTGTACAAAACGCTTACTTTAAAAATAAGTTAAACATTATAATTAGACAAAATATTCACCATGTTTTTCACTTAAAAGCTAAGTTATACTTGAAAATATATTTTTTTCGTGTAAATACGTACTTCTAACTTTTAAACTAACAGATATTTGCGTGCAAAATGTACGCTTTTTTGACAGATATGACTTGGAAAATTTTGTATGAAAAAAATAATTATTGAAATATCTTTAAAATTCAGCATTTTAATCGCATTATTTTTAGCGTGACACTGCATCAGGTATACTGGTACACGTTCGCACATAAATTAGATTTTTAGATGCTCTTGGTTTTTCAAAAGGCGTGAGACAACACACACACACACACACATACACACACACACTAACATATTGATTGCTTTATTACTTTAGATTTACAGTTCAAACAACTATATTGTTATGACGTAACATTTCATGAACTAAGTGTCAATATACTCAAAATGTACTACAAACGTTCATCATAATATCATGTTCTTAGTATCAAGAATACGGCAGAATAATTATTGAAATATTTTTAATAATTCAGCATTTTTTTCGCATTTTTTTAGCGTGACACTGCGTCAGGTATACTGGTACGTGTTCGCACATAAATTAGATTTTTAGATGCTCTTGGTTTTTCAGAAGGCGTGAGACAAACACACACACACATAAACACACACTAACAAGATCATTGTTTTACTACTTTAGATATAGTAATAATTTACAGTTCAAACAATTATATTGTTATGACGTAACATTTCATGAACTAAGTGTCAATATACTCAAAATGTACTACAAACGTTCATCATAATATCATGTTATTAGTATCAAGAATACGGCAGACTATCTTGAAATTGATTGATTTGATTGGCCGGAAATAGGTTAATTTATATTTAATAGGTGTTCCAATACCGTCATAATAGAGGTATCACAGTTCACAATATAAATTTAATACTTGTTCCAATACTATAACATCTCTGAGTAGATGCGGGTGATTTCACCTGTGCACAAACCATTGAATCTTACAATAAAATAACTCAAAGTAAGACGTTGCCTAGCGTATTAGGTACGTGTCACAACTGTCACCTTTTTTCTCAATTTTGTTTAACTCTACCTAACTGCTGTCAAATTGACAGACTGTGGGTTTACAAATTGTGCCTCCATATCGATACCTGAGTTTTAAAAGACAAGAAGGCCGAAAATCGTTTTTTAGTTAGTTTTGCCACTAAAATAAAAAAAATAATACTGTATGATTAACGAAAGGAAATATCCATATGAGAAGAAGGACTTTTCCTCATATTAAATATCCTAATGGACAAAACAAGTTTTTTTTTCATTAAAAGGAATTAACTTAGGTATAATTTTCGCCAAACATCTTAAGCGTGTTTCCGGTTGCGCAAAGCGCAAATTTGTGTCTTTTTACTTCGTTGTTTTACGTACAAATCGCCCGCCTTCTCAGCTAAAAGTTCAAGATATTTGGCTACAACTATAGTATTCATTAGAAGAAAAAAGAAATTACCGTTTTCGACTTGATGCTGTTAAAAAGTCAGGTATTGAATTGTGTTTTTTTTAAAAAAAAAAACAGTAATATTAAGGTATAAATTATTTCATACATTACCTACATTACCTTCACTATAAAACACCATTAGGTACCTACTTCAAATTATGCAGCAAAATTTAAAAATATTTCAAACAATTCTAAGTAGAAACGAGTGGGTTGTGGCCAACACTAAACTCTCCACACCACAAATATTGACAATGAAATATTTTATTCATTCTAAATTTTACTACCAAGAATATAAATTTTCTAACGATAGTATATTTTCATGTTAAGATAGACAAACTATTAATGCAGTATGGTGAAGAATTCTAATGTTGTATGAAATATTTTAATAAAAGCAGATAAATTTTGTTTTAAAGGACGTTAGAGCATTTTGACAATTTTGACACGTAATATCATATGAAGAAATTTTTGTTATTTATGAAAAGCTAATCAGTTCGATGTTCAAGCTCTTTACATTATAACATGAAATCAAATTACTGAACTTTTCCATACATAAGAAATTTATCTTATTATATACATTTTTATTCATACTAAATTTTACTACCAGGAAAATAAATTTTCTATCGACAGTATATTTTTATGTTAAGATAGACAAACTATTATTGCAGTATGGTGTAGAATGCTTATGTTGTATGAAATGTTTTAATAAAAGCAGATAAATTTTGTTTTAAAGGACGCGAAAGCATTTTCCAAATTTTGACAGGTGATATCATATGAAGAAATTTTTTGTTATTTATGGAAAGCTAATCAGTTCTATGTTCAAGCTCTTTACATTATAACATGAAATCAAATTACTGAACTTTTCCATACATAGAAATTTATCTAATTACATTTTTATTCATACTAAATGTTACTACCAGGAATATAAATTTTCTTCCGATAGTATATTTTTATGTTAAGATAGACAAACTATTAATGCAGTATAGTGAAGAATGCTTATGTTGTATGAAATATTTTAAAAAAAGCAGATAAATTTTGTTTTAAAGAACGCGAGAGCATTTTTCAAATTTTGACAGGTGATATCATATGAAGAATTTTTTTGTTATTTATGGAAAGCTAATCAGTTCTATGTTCAAGCTCTTTACATTATATCATGAAATCAAATTACTACACGTTTCCATACATAGAAATTTATCTAATTACATTTTTATTCATACTAAATGTTACTATCAGGAATATCAATTTTCTTCCGATAGTATATTTTTATGTTAAGATAAACAAACTATTAATGCAGTATAGTGAAGAATGCTTATGTTGTATGAAATATTTTAAAAAAAGCAGATAAATTTTGTTTTAAAGAACGCGAGAGCATTTTCAAAATTTTGACACGTGATATTATATGAAGATTTTTTTTGTTATTTATGGAAAGCTAATCAGTTCTATGTTCAAGCTCTTTACATTATAACATTAAAACCAAATTACTGAACTTTTCCATACATAGAAATTTATCTAATTACATTATTATTCATACTAAATGTTACTATCAGGAATATAAATTTTCTTCCGATAGTATATTTTTATGTTAAGATAGACAAACTATTAATGCAGTATAGTGAAGAATGCTTATGTTGTATGAAATATTTTAAAAAAAGCAGATAAATTTTGTTTTAAAGAACGCGAGAGCATTTTTCAAATTTTGACAGGTGATATCATATGAAGAATTTTTTTGTTATTTATGGAAAGCTAATCAGTTCTATGTTCAAGCTCTTTACATTATATCATGAAATCAAATTACTACACGTTTCCATACATAGAAATTTATCTAATTACATTTTTATTCATACTAAATGTTACTATCAGGAATATAAATTTTCTTCCGATAGTATATTTTTATGTTAAGATAAACAAACTATTAATGCAGTATAGTGAAGAATGCTTATGTTGTATGAAATATTTAAAAAAAAGCAGATAAATTTTGTTTTAAAGAACGCGAGAGCATTTTCAAAATTTTGACACGTGATATTATATGAAGATTTTTTTTGTTATTTATGGAAAACTAATCAGTTCTATGTTCAAGCTCTTTACATTATAACATGAAATCAAATTACTGAACTTTTCCATACATAGAAATTTATCTAATTACATTATTATTCATACTAAATGTTACTATCAGGAATATAAATTTTCTTCCGATAGTATATTTTTATGATAAGATAGACAAACTTTTAATGCAGTATGGTGTAGAATGCTTATGTTGTATGAAATATTTTAAAAAAAGCAGATAAATTTTGTTCTAAAGAACGCGAGAGCATTTTCCAAATTTTGACAGGTGATATCATATGAAGATTTTTTTTGTTATTTATGGAAAGCTAATCAGTTCTATGTTCAAGCTCTTTACATTATAACATGAAATCAAATTACTGAACTTTTCCATACATAGAAATTTATCTAATTACATTTTTATTCATACTAAATGTTACTACCAGGAATATAAATTTTCTTCCGATAGTATATTTTTATGTTAAGATAGACAAACTATTAATGCAGTATAGTGAAGAATGCTTATGTTGTATGAAATATTTTAAAAAAAGCAGATAAATTTTGTTTTAAAGAACGCGAGAGCATTTTTCAAATTTTGACAGGTGATATCATATGAAGAATTTTTTTGTTATTTATGGAAAGCTAATCAGTTCTATGTTCAAGCACTTTACATTATATCATGAAATCAAATTACTACACGTTTCCATACATAGAAATTTATCTAATTACATTTTTATTCATACTAAATGTTACTATCAGGAATATAAATTTTCTTCCGATAGTATATTTTTATGTTAAGATAAACAAACTATTAATGCAGTATAGTGAAGAATGCTTATGTTGTATGAAATATTTTAAAAAAAGCAGATAAATTTTGTTTTAAAGAACGCGAGAGCATTTTCAAAATTTTGACACGTGATATTATATGAAGATTTTTTTTGTTATTTATGGAAAGCTAATCAGTTCTATGTTCAAGCTCTTTACATTATAACATGAAATCAAATTACTGAACTTTTCCATACATAGAAATTTATCTAATTACATTATTATTCATACTAAATGTTACTATCAGGAATATAAATTTTCTTCCGATAGTATATTTTTATGTTAAGATAGACAAACTATTAATGCAGTATAGTGAAGAATGCTTATGTTGTATGAAATATTTTAAAAAAAGCAGATAAATTTTGTTTTAAAGAACGCGAGAGCATTTTTCAAATTTTGACAGGTGATATCATATGAAGAATTTTTTTGTTATTTATGGAAAGCTAATCAGTTCTATGTTCAAGCTCTTTACATTATATCATGAAATCAAATTACTACACGTTTCCATACATAGAAATTTATCTAATTACATTTTTATTCATACTAAATGTTACTATCAGGAATATAAATTTTCTTCCGATAGTATATTTTTATGTTAAGATAGACAAACTATTAATGCAGTATAGTGAAGAATGCTTATGTTGTATGAAATATTTTAAAAAAAGCAGATAAATTTTGTTTTAAAGAACGCGAGAGCATTTTCAAAATTTTGACACGTGATATTATATGAAGATTTTTTTTGTTATTTATGGAAAACTAATCAGTTCTATGTTCAAGCTCTTTACATTATAACATGAAATCAAATTACTGAACTTTTCCATACATAGAAATTTATCTAATTACATTATTATTCATACTAAATGTTACTATCAGGAATATAAATTTTCTTCCGATAGTATATTTTTATGATAAGATAGACAAACTTTTAATGCAGTATGGTGTAGAATGCTTATGTTGTATGAAATATTTTAAAAAAAGCAGATAAATTTTGTTCTAAAGAACGCGAGAGCATTTTCCAAATTTTGACAGGTGATATCATTTGAAGATTTTTTTTGTTATTTATGGAAAGCTAATCAGTTCTATGTTCAAGCTCTTTACATTGTAACATGAAATCAAATTACTGAACTTTTCCATACATAGAAATTTATCTAATTACATTTTTATTCATACTAAATGTTACTACCAGGAATATAAATTTTCTTCCGATAGTATATTTTTATGTTAAGATAAACAAAATATTAATGCAGTATAGTGAAGAATGCTTATGTTGTATGAAATATTTTAAAAAAAGCAGATAAATTTTGTTTTAAAGAACGCGAGAGCATTTTCAAAATTTTGACACGTGATATTATATGAAGATTTTTTTTGTTATTTATGGAAAGCTAATCAGTTCTATGTTCAAGCTCTTTACATTATAACATGAAATCAAATTACTGAACTTTTCCATACATAGAAATTTATCTAATTACATTATTATTCATACTAAATGCTACTATCAGGAATATAAATTTTCTTCCGATAGTATATTTTTATGTTAAGATAGACAAACTATTAATGCAGTATAGTGAAGAATGCTTATGTTGTATGAAATATTTTAAAAAAAGCAGATAAATTTTGTTTTAAAGAACGCGAGAGCATTTTTCAAATTTTGACAGGTGATATCATATGAAGAATTTTTTTGTTATTTATGGAAAGCTAATCAGTTCTATGTTCAAGCTCTTTACATTATATCATGAAATCAAATTACTACACGTTTCCATACATAGAAATTTATCTAATTACATTTTTATTCATACTAAATGTTACTATCAGGAATATAAATTTTCTTCCGATAGTATATTTTTATGTTAAGATAAACAAACTATTAATGCAGTATAGTGAAGAATGCTTATGTTGTATGAAATATTTTAAAAAAAGCAGATAAATTTTGTTTTAAAGAACGCGAGAGCATTTTCAAAATTTTGACACGTGATATTATATGAAGATTTTTTTTGTTATTTATGGAAAACTAATCAGTTCTATGTTCAAGCTCTTTACATTATAACATGAAATCAAATTACTGAACTTTTCCATACATAGAAATTTATCTAATTACATTATTATTCATACTAAATGTTACTATCAGGAATATAAATTTTCTTCCGATAGTATATTTTTATGATAAGATAGACAAACTTTTAATGCAGTATGGTGTAGAATGCTTATGTTGTATGAAATATTTTAAAAAAAGCAGATAAATTTTGTTCTAAAGAACGCAAGAGCATTTTCCAAATTTTGACAGGTGATATCATATGAAGAAATTATATGATATCTATGAATAGCTAATCAGTTCTATGTTCAAGCTATTAATATTCTTCTATCAATATGAAATCAATGAACTGATCATTGCCAAATATAAAAAAATTCTCTTGTTACATATAAGTTTCATACAAATATCCATTAAATAAAATATAATTTTTGAAACCGTTGAATATTTTTCTTTTAACATTGACCAACTTTGAATACAATTTTATGAAGATTCTTGGTGTTGTATAAATAGTTGAAACCAAATTAAAATATCTCTAATTTCCAGGTCGTGAGAGCATTTTTTCAGTTTAAATAGATGAAATCATAAAGAAACATTGGGAAAAAATGAACCGTTGTCTATGGAAAACTAATCAGCTCTAAGTTTATAGACTTAACACATGTGATATCAATATGAAGTCAATCGGACTTATAGTTTGGGCTGCAGAGAGGACACAAAAAAAAAACAACGTAAATGATGAATTCATAGAGAAGAAATCAAAAGTTGTCTATGGAAAACTAATCAGCTCTAGGTCTTTGCACTTTACACATATGATGTTAATATGAAGTCGATCAGACTTATAGTTTGGGCTGTAGAGAGGACACAAAAAAGATAAATGCTACGGCGTACGGCGTACGGCGTACAGCGTATACGCCATACACACAAACACATCACGACGAAACTCATAGTGTGCATTCTCTACATGATACCCATTGAGAAATTGATGTAAAAAAAATACGCTTAAATTTTGCGAAATCATGACTCTCCCCTATTCCATAGTGTGGAGAGTAATAATAATAAACTGTTTTTTCTAGTATATAATTTTTCTTCCGATAGTATATTTTTATGATAAGATAGACAAACTTTTAATGCAGTATGGTGTAGAATGCTTATGTTGTATGAAATATTTTAAAAAAAGCAGATAAATTTTGTTCTAAAGAACGCGAGAGCATTTTCCAAATTTTGACAGGTGATATCATATGAAGATTTTTTTTGTTATTTATGGAAAGCTAATCAGTTCTATGTTCAAGCTCTTTACATTATAACATGAAATCAATTTACTGAACTTTTCCATACATAGAAATTTATCTAATTACATTTTTATTCATACTAAATGTTACTACCAGGAATATAAATTTTCTTCCGATAGTATATTTTTATGTTAAGATAAACAAAATATTAATGCAGTATAGTGAAGAATGCTTATGTTGTATGAAATATTTTAAAAAAAGCAGATAAATTTTGTTTTAAAGAACGCGAGAGCATTTTCAAAATTTTGACACGTGATATTATATGAAGATTTTTTTTGTTATTTATGGAAAGCTAATCAGTTCTATGTTCAAGCTCTTTACATTATAACATGAAATCAAATTACTGAACTTTTCCATACATAGAAATTTATCTAATTACATTATTATTCATACTAAATGTTACTATCAGGAATATAAATTTTCTTCCGATAGTATATTTTTATGTTAAGATAGACAAACTATTAATGCAGTATAGTGAAGAATGCTTATGTTGTATGAAATATTTTAAAAAAAGCAGATAAATTTTGTTTTAAAGAACGCGAGAGCATTTTTCAAATTTTGACAGGTGATATCATATGAAGAATTTTTTTGTTATTTATGGAAAGCTAATCAGTTCTATGTTCAAGCTCTTTACATTATATCATGAAATCAAATTACTACACGTTTCCATACATAGAAATTTATCTAATTACATTTTTATTCATACTAAATGTTACTATCAGGAATATAAATTTTCTTCCGATAGTATATTTTTATGTTAAGATAAACAAACTATTAATGCAGTATAGTGAAGAATGCTTATTTTGTATGAAATATTTTAAAAAAAGCAGATAAATTTTGTTTTAAAGAACGCGAGAGCATTTTCAAAATTTTGACACGTGATATTATATGAAGATTTTTTTTGTTATTTATGGAAAACTAATCAGTTCTATGTTCAAGCTCTTTACATTATAACATGAAATCAAATTACTGAACTTTTCCATACATAGAAATTTATCTAATTACATTATTATTCATACTAAATGTTACTATCAGGAATATAAATATTCTTCCGATAGTATATTTTTATGATAAGATAGACAAACTTTTAATGCAGTATGGTGTAGAATGCTTATGTTGTATGAAATATTTTAAAAAAAGCAGATAAATTTTGTTCTAAAGAACGCGAGAGCATTTTCCAAATTTTGACAGGTGATATCATATGAAGATTTTTTTTGTTATTTATGGAAAGCTAATCAGTTCTATGTTCAAGCTCTTTACATTATAACATGAAATCAAATTACTGAACTTTTCCATACATAGAAATTTATCTAATTACATTTTTATTCATACTAAATGTTACTACCAGGAATATAAATTTTCTTCCGATAGTATATTTTTATGTTAAGATAGACAAACTATTAATGCAGTATAGTGAAGAATGCTTATGTTGTATGAAATATTTTAAAAAAAGCAGATAAATTTTGTTTTAAAGAACGCGAGAGCATTTTTCAAATTTTGACAGGTGATATCATATGAAGAATTTTTTTGTTATTTATGGAAAGCTAATCAGTTCTATGTTCAAGCTCTTTACATTATATCATGAAATCAAATTACTACACGTTTCCATACATAGAAATTTATCTAATTACATTTTTATTCATACTAAATGTTACTATCAGGAATATAAATTTTCTTCCGATAGTATATTTTTATGTTAAGATAAACAAACTATTAATGCAGTATAGTGAAGAATGCTTATGTTGTATGAAATATTTTAAAAAAAGCAGATAAATTTTGTTTTAAAGAACGCGAGAGCATTTTCAAAATTTTGACACGTGATATTATATGAAGATTTTTTTTGTTATTTATGGAAAACTAATCAATTCTATGTTCAAGCTCTTTACATTATAACATGAAATCAAATTACTGAACTTTTCCATACATAGAAATTTATCTAATTACATTATTATTCATACTAAATGTTACTATCAGGAATATAAATATTCTTCCGATAGTATATTTTTATGATAAGATAGACAAACTTTTAATGCAGTATGGTGTAGAATGCTTATGTTGTATGAAATATTTTAAAAAAAGCAGATAAATTTTGTTCTAAAGAATGCGAGAGCATTTTCCAAATTTTGACAGGTGATATCATATGAAGATTTTTTTTGTTATTTATGGAAAGCTAATCAGTTCTATGTTCAAGCTCTTTACATTATAACATGAAATCAAATTACTGAACTTTTCCATACATAGAAATTTATCTAATTACATTTTTATTCATACTAAATGTTACTACCAGGAATATAAATTTTCTTCCGATAGTATATTTTTATGTTAAGATAGACAAACTATTAATACAGTATAGTGAAGAATGCTTATGTTGTATGAAATATTTTAAAAAAAGCAGATAAATTTTGTTTTAAAGAACGCGAGAGCATTTTTCAAATTTTGACAGGTGATATCATATGAAGAATTTTTTTTGTTATTTATGGAAAGCTAATCAGTTCTATGTTCAAGCTCTTTACATTATATCATGAAATCAAATTACTACACGTTTCCATACATAGAAATTTATCTAATTACATTTTTATTCATACTAAATGTTACTATCAGGAATATAAATTTTCTTCCGATAGTATATTTTTATGTTAAGATAAACAAACTATTAATGCAGTATAGTGAAGAATGCTTATGTTGTATGAAATATTTTAAAAAAAGCAGATAAATTTTGTTTTAAAGAACGCGAGAGCATTTTCAAAATTTTGACACGTGATATTATATGAAGATTTTTTTTGTTATTTATGGAAAACTAATCAGTTCTATGTTCAAGCTCTTTACATTATAACATGAAATCAAATTACTGAACTTTTCCATACATAGAAATTTATCTAATTACATTATTATTCATACTAAATGTTACTATCAGGAATATAAATATTCTTCCGATAGTATATTTTTATGATAAGATAGACAAACTTTTAATGCAGTATGGTGTAGAATGCTTATGTTGTATGAAATATTTTAAAAAAAGCAGATAAATTTTGTTCTAAAGAACGCGAGAGCATTTTCAAAATTTTGACACGTGATATTATATGAAGATTTTTTTTGTTATTTATGGAAAACTAATCAGTTCTATGTTCAAGCTCTTTACATTATAACATGAAATCAAATTACTGAACTTTTCCATACATAGAAATTTATCTAATTACATTATTATTCATACTAAATGTTACTATCAGGAATATAAATATTCTTCCGATAGTATATTTTTATGATAAGATAGACAAACTTTTAATGCAGTATGGTGTAGAATGCTTATGTTGTATGAAATATTTTAAAAAAAGCAGATAAATTTTGTTCTAAAGAACGCGAGAGCATTTTCCAAATTTTGACAGGTGATATCATATGAAGATTTTTTTTGTTATTTATGGAAAGCTAATCAGTTCTATGTTCAAGCTCTTTACATTATAACATGAAATCAAATTACTGAACTTTTCCATACATAGAAATTTATCTAATTACATTTTTATTCATACTAAATGTTACTACCAGGAATATAAATTTTCTTCCGATAGTATATTTTTATGTTAAGATAGACAAACTATTAATGCAGTATAGTGAAGAATGCTTACGTTGTATGAAATATTTTAAAAAAAGCAGATAAATTTTGTTTTAAAGAACGCGAGAGCATTTTTCAAATTTTGACAGGTGATATCATATGAAGAATTTTTTTGTTATTTATGGAAAGCTAATCAGTTCTATGTTCAAGCTCTTTACATTATATCATGAAATCAAATTACTACACGTTTCCATACATAGAAATTTATCTAATTACATTTTTATTCATACTAAATGTTACTATCAGGAATATAAATTTTCTTCCGATAGTATATTTTTATGTTAAGATAAACAAACTATTAATGCAGTATAGTGAAGAATGCTTATGTTGTATGAAATATTTTAAAAAAAGCAGATAAATTTTGTTCTAAAGAACGCGAGAGCATTTTCCAAATTTTGACAGGTGATATCATATGAAGAAATTATATGATATCTATGAAAAGCTAATCAGTTCTAAGTTCAAGCTATTAATATTCTTCTATCAATATGAAATCAATGAACTGATCATTGCCAAATATAAAAAAATTCTCTTGTTACATATAAGTTTCATACAAATATCCATTAAATAAAATATAATTTTTGAAACCGTTGAATATTTTTCTTTTAACATTGACCAACTTTGAATACAATTTTATGAAGATTCTTGGTGTTGTATAAATAGTTGAAACCAAATTAAAATATCTCTAATTTCCAGGTCGTGAGAGCATTTTTTCAGTTTTAATAGATGAAATCATAAAGAAACATTGGGAAAAAATGAACCGTTGTCTATGGAAAACTAATCAGCTCTAAGTTTATAGACTTAACACATGTGATATCAATATGAAGTCAATCGGACTTATAGTTTGGGCTGCAGAGAGGACACAAAAAAAAAACAACGTAAATGATGAATTCATAGAGAAGAAATCAAAAGTTGTCTATGGAAAACTAATCAGCTCTAGGTCTTTGCACTTTACACATATGATGTTAATATGAAGTCGATCAGACTTATAGTTTGGGCTGTAGAGAGGACACAAAAAAGATAAATGCTACGGCGTACGGCGTACGGCGTACAGCGTATACGCCATACACACAAACACATCACGACGAAACTCATAGTGTGCATTCTCTACATGATACCCATTGAGAAATTGATGTAAAAAAAATACGCTTAAATTTTGCGAAATCATGACTCTCCCCTATTCCATAGTGTGGAGAGTAATAATAATAAACTGTTTTTTCTAGTATATAATTTTTCTTCCGATAGTATATTTTTATGATAAGATAGACAAACTTTTAATGCAGTATGGTGTAGAATGCTTATGTTGTATGAAATATTTTAAAAAAAGCAGATAAATTTTGTTCTAAAGAACGCGAGAGCATTTTCAAAATTTTGACACGTGATATTATATGAAGATTTTTTTTGTTATTTATGGAAAACTAATCAGTTCTATGTTCAAGCTCTTTACATTATAACATGAAATCAAATTACTGAACTTTTCCATACATAGAAATTTATCTAATTACATTATTATTCATACTAAATGTTACTATCAGGAATATAAATATTCTTCCGATAGTATATTTTTATGATAAGATAGACAAACTTTTAATGCAGAATGGTGTAGAATGCTTATGTTGTATGAAATATTTTAAAAAAAGCAGATAAATTTTGTTCTAAAGAACGCGAGAGCATTTTCCAAATTTTGACAGGTGATATCATATGAAGATTTTTTTTGTTATTTATGGAAAGCTAATCAGTTCTATGTTCAAGCTCTTTACATTATAACATGAAATCAAATTACTGAACTTTTCCATACATAGAAATTTATCTAATTACATTTTTATTCATACTAAATGTTACTACCAGGAATATAAATTTTCTTCCGATAGTATATTTTTATGTTAAGAAAGACAAACTATTAATGCAGTATAGTGAAGAATGCTTATGTTGTATGAAATATTTTAAAAAAAGCAGATAAATTTTGTTTTAAAGAACGGGAGAGCATTTTTCAAATTTTGACAGGTGATATCATATGAAGAATTTTTTTGTTATTTATGGAAAGCTAATCAGTTCTATGTTCAAGCTCTTTACATTATATCATGAAATCAAATTACTACACGTTTCCATACATAGAAATTTATCTAATTACATTTTTATTCATACTAAATGTTACTATCAGGAATATAAATTTTCTTCCGATAGTATATTTTTATGTTAAGATAAACAAACTATTAATGCAGTATAGTGAAGAATGCTTATGTTGTATGAAATATTTTAAAAAAAGCAGATAAATTTTGTTTTAAAGAACGCGAGAGCATTTTCAAAATTTTGACACGTGATATTATATGAAGATTTTTGTTGTTATTTATGGAAAACTAATCAGTTCTATGTTCAAGCTCTTTACATTATAACATGAAATCAAATTACTGAACTTTTCCATACATAGAAATTTATCTAATTACATTATTATTCATACTAAATGTTACTATCAGGAATATAAATATTCTTCCGATAGTATATTTTTATGATAAGATAGACAAACTTTTAATGCAGTATGGTGTAGAATGCTTATGTTGTATGAAATATTTTAAAAAAAGCAGATAAATTTTGTTCTAAAGAACGCGAGAGCATTTTCCAAATTTTGACAGGTGATATCATATGAAGATTTTTTTTGTTATTTATGGAAAGCTAATCAGTTCTATGTTCAAGCTCTTTACATTATAACATGAAATCAAATTACTGAACTTTTCCATACATAGAAATTTATCTAATTACATTTTTATTCATACTAAATGTTACTACCAGGAATATAAATTTTCTTCCGATAGTATATTTTTATGTTAAGATAGACAAACTATTAATACAGTATAGTGAAGAATGCTTATGTTGTATGAAATATTTTAAAAAAAGCAGATAAATTTTGTTTTAAAGAACGCGAGAGCATTTTTCAAATTTTGACAGGTGATATCATATGAAGAATTTTTTTTGTTATTTATGGAAAGCTAATCAGTTCTATGTTCAAGCTCTTTACATTATATCATGAAATCAAATTACTACACGTTTCCATACATAGAAATTTATCTAATTACATTTTTATTCATACTAAATGTTACTATCAGGAATATAAATTTTCTTCCGATAGTATATTTTTATGTTAAGATAAACAAACTATTAATGCAGTATAGTGAAGAATGCTTATGTTGTATGAAATATTTTAAAAAAATCAGATAAATTTTGTTTTAAAGAACGCGAGAGCATTTTCAAAATTTTGACACGTGATATTATATGAAGATTTTTTTTGTTATTTATGGAAAACTAATCAGTTCTATGTTCAAGCTCTTTACATTATAACATGAAATCAAATTACTGAACTTTTCCATACATAGAAATTTATCTAATTACATTATTATTCATACTAAATGTTACTATCAGGAATATAAATATTCTTCCGATAGTATATTTTTATGATAAGATAGACAAACTTTTAATGCAGTATGGTGTAGAATGCTTATGTTGTATGAAATATTTTAAAAAAAGCAGATAAATTTTGTTCTAAAGAACGCGAGAGCATTTTCAAAATTTTGACACGTGATATTATATGAAGATTTTTTTTGTTATTTATGGAAAACTAATCAGTTCTATGTTCAAGCTCTTTACATTATAACATGAAATCAAATTACTGAACTTTTCCATACATAGAAATTTATCTAATTACATTATTATTCATACTAAATGTTACTATCAGGAATATAAATATTCTTCCGATAGTATATTTTTATGATAAGATAGACAAACTTTTAATGCAGTATGGTGTAGAATGCTTATGTTGTATGAAATATTTTAAAAAAAGCAGATAAATTTTGTTCTAAAGAACGCGAGAGCATTTTCCAAATTTTGACAGGTGATATCATATGAAGATTTTTTTTGTTATTTATGGAAAGCTAATCAGTTCTATGTTCAAGCTCTTTACATTATAACATGAAATCAAATTACTGAACTTTTCCATACATAGAAATTTATCTAATTACATTTTTATTCATACTAAATGTTACTACCAGGAATATAAATTTTCTTCCGATAGTATATTTTTATGTTAAGATAGACAAACTATTAATGCAGTATAGTGAAGAATGCTTATGTTGTATGAAATATTTTAAAAAAAGCAGATAAATTTTGTTTTAAAGAACGCGAGAGCATTTTTCAAATTTTGACAGGTGATATCATATGAAGAATTTTTTTGTTATTTATGGAAAGCTAATCAGTTCTATGTTCAAGCTCTTTACATTATATCATGAAATCAAATTACTACACGTTTCCATATATAGAAATTTATCTAATTACATTTTTATTCATACTAAATGTTACTATCAGGAATATAAATTTTCTTCCGATAGTATATTTTTATGTTAAGATAAACAAACTATTAATGCAGTATAGTGAAGAATGCTTATGTTGTATGAAATATTTTAAAAAAAGCAGATAAATTTTGTTCTAAAGAACGCGAGAGCATTTTCCAAATTTTGACAGGTGATATCATATGAAGAAATTATATGATATCTATGAAAAGCTAATCAGTTCTAAGTTCAAGCTATTAATATTCTTCTATCAATATGAAATCAATGAACTGATCATTGCCAAATATAAAAAAATTCTCTTGTTACATATAAGTTTCATACAAATATCCATTAAATAAAATATAATTTTTGAAACCGTTGAATATTTTTCTTTTAACATTGACCAACTTTGAATACAATTTTATGAAGATTCTTGGTGTTGTATAAATAGTTGAAACCAAATTAAAATATCTCTAATTTCCAGGTCGTGAGAGCATTTTTTCAGTTTTAATAGATGAAATCATAAAGAAACATTGGGAAAAAATGAACCGTTGTCTATGGAAAACTAATCAGCTCTAAGTTTATAGACTTAACACATGTGATATCAATATGAAGTCAATCGGACTTATAGTTTGGGCTGCAGAGAGGACACAAAAAAAAAACAACGTAAATGATGAATTCATAGAGAAGAAATCAAAAGTTGTCTATGGAAAACTAATCAGCTCTAGGTCTTTGCACTTTACACATATGATGTTAATATGAAGTCGATCAGACTTATAGTTTGGGCTGTAGAGAGGACACAAAAAAGATAAATGCTACGGCGTACGGCGTACGGCGTACGGCGTACAGCGTATACGCCATACACACAAACACATCACGACGAAACTCATAGTGTGCATTCTCTACATGATACCCATTGAGAAATTGATGTAAAAAAAATACGCTTAAATTTTGCGAAATCATGACTCTCCCCTATTCCATAGTGTGGAGAGTAAAAAAGAGAAAGAATTGAAATAAGAATGATTATGTTCAATTGACCATTCATCATTTTAAGATGTAAAATATTCTTTTATAAAGTTTTTTACTCTCCACACTATGGAATAGGGGAGAGTCATGATTTCGCAAAATTTAAGCGTATTTTTTTTACATCAATTTCTCAATGGGTATCATGTAGAGAATGCACACTATGAGTTTCGTCGTGATGTGTTTGTGTGTATGGCGTATACGCCGTACGCCGTACGCCGTACGCCGTAGCATTTATCTTTTTTGTGTCCTCTCTACAGCCCAAACTATAAGTCTGATCGACTTCATATTATCATCATATGTGTAAAGTGCAAAGACCTAGAGCTGATTAGTTTTCCATAGACAACTTTTGATTTCTTCTCTATGAATTCATCATTTACGTTGTTTTTTTTTTGTGTCCTCTCTGCAGCCCAAACTATAAGTCCGATTGACTTCATATTGATATCACATGTGTTAAGTCCATAAACTTAGAGCTGATTAGTTTTCCATAGACAACGGTTCATTTTTTCCCAATGTTTCTTTATGATTTCATCTATTAAAACTGAAAAAATGCTCTCACGACCTGGAAATTAGAGATATTTTAATTTGGTTTCAACTATTTATACAACACCAAGAATCTTCATAAAATTGTATTCAAAGTTGGTCAATGTTAAAAGAAAAATATTCAACGGTTTCAAAAATTATATTTTATTTAATGGATATTTGTATGAAACTTATATGTAACAAGAGAATTTTTTTATATTTGGCAATGTTCAGTTCATTGATTTCATATTGATATAAGAATATTAATAGCTTGAACTTAGAACTGATTAGCTTTTCATAGATATCATAAAATTTCTTCATATGATATCACGTGTCAACATTGTCAAAATGCTCTAACGCTCTTTGAAACAAAATTTATCTGCTTTTTTTAAAATATTTCATACAACATAAGCAGTCTTCACTATACTGCATTAATAGTTTGTCTATCTTAACATAAAAATATACTATCGGAAGAAAATTTATATTCCTGTTAGTAACATTTAGTATGAATAAAAATGTAATTAGATAAATATCTATGTATGGAAAAGTTCAGTAATTTGATTTCATGTTATAATGTAAAGAGCTTGAACATAGAACTGATTAGCTTTCCATAAATAACAAAAAAAATCTTCATATGATATCACCTGTCAAAATTTGGAAAATGCTCTCGCGTTCTTTAGAACAAAATTTATCTGCTTTTTTTAAAATATTTCATACAACATAAGCATTCTTCACTATACTGCATTAATAGTTTGTTTATCTTAACATAAAAATATACTATCGGAAGAAAATTTATATTCCTGATAGTAACATTTAGTATGAATAAAAATGTAATTAGATAAATTTCTATGTATGGAAACGTTCAGTAATTTGATTTCATGTTATAATGTAAAGAACTTGAACATAGAACTGATTAGCTTTCCATAAATCAAAAAAAAATCTTCATATAATATCACGTGTCAAAATTTTGAAAATACCTTCGCGTTCTTTTAAACAAAATTTATCTGCTTTTTTTAAAATATTTCATACAACATAAGCATTCTTCACTATACTGCATTAATAGTTTGTTTATCTTAACATAAAAATATACTATCGGAAGAAAATTTATATTCCTGATAGTAACATTTAGTATGAATAAAAATGTAATTAGATAAATTTCTATGTATGGAAAAGTTCAGTAATTTGATTTCATGTTATAATGTAAAGAGCTTGAACATAGAACTGATTAACTTTCCATAAATAACAAAAAAAATCTTCATATGATATCACCTGTCAAAATTTGGAAAATGCTCTCGCGTTCTTTCGAACAAAATTTATCTGCTTTTTTTTAAATATTTCATACAACATAAGCATTCTTCACTATACTGCATTAATAGTTTGTTTATCTTAACATAAAAATATACTATCGGAAGAAAATTTACATTCCTGATAGTAACATTTAGTATGAATAAAAATGTAATTAGATAAATTTCTATGTATGGAAAAGTTCAGTAATTTGATTTCATGTTATAATGTAAAGAGCTTGAACATAGAACTGATTAGCTTTCCATAAATAACAAAAAAAATCTTCATATGATATCACCTGTCAAAATTTGGAAAATGCTCTCGCGTTCTTTAGAACAAAATTTATCTGCTTTTTTTAGAATATTTCATACAACATAAGCATTCTTCACTATACTGCATTAATAGTTTGTTTATCTTAACATAAAAATATACTATCGGAAGAAAATTTACATTCCTGATAGTAACATTTAGTATGAATAAAAATGTAATTAGATAAATTTCTATGTATGGAAAAGTTCAGTAATTTGATTTCATGTTATAATGTAAAGAGCTTGAACATAGAACTGATTAGCTTTCCATAAATAACAAAAAAAATCTTCATATGATATCACCTGTCAAAATTTGGAAAATGCTCTCGCGTTCTTTAGAACAAAATTTATCTGCTTTTTTTTAAATATTTCATACAACATAAGCATTCTTCCCTATACTGCATTAATAGTTTGTCTATCTTAACATAAAAATATACTATCGGAAGAAAATTTATATTCCTGATAGTAACATTTAGTATGAATAAAAATGTAATTAGATAAATTTCTATGTATGGAAAAGTTCAGTAATTTGAAATCATGCTATAATGTAAAGAGCTTGAACATAGAACTGATTAGCTTTCCATAAATAACAAAAAAAATCTTCATATGATATCACCTGTCAAAATTTGGAAAATGCTCTCGCGTTCTTTAGAACAAAATTTATCTGCTTTTTTTAAAATATTTCATACAACATAAGCATTCTTCACTATACTGCATTAATAGTTTGTTTATCTTAACATAAAAATATACTATCGGAAGAAAATTTACATTCCTGATAGTAACATTTAGTATGAATAAAAATGTAATTAGATAAATTTCTATGTATGGAAAAGTTCAGTAATTTGATTTCATGTTATAATGTAAAGAGCTTGAACATAGAACTGATTAGCTTTCCATAAATAACAAAAAAAATCTTCATATGATATCACCTGTCAAAATTTGGAAAATGCTCTCGCGTTCTTTAGAACAAAATTTATCTGCTTTTTTTTAAATATTTCATACAACATAAGCATTCTTCACTATACTGCATTAATAGTTTGTTTATCTTAACATAAAAATATACTATCGGAAGAAAATTTACATTCCTGATAGTAACATTTAGTATGAATAAAAATGTAATTAGATAAATTTCTATGTATGGAAAAGTTCAGTAATTTGATTTCATGTTATAATGTAAAGAGCTTGAACATAGAACTGATTAGCTTTCCATAAATAACAAAAAAAATCTTCATATGATATCACCTGTCAAAATTTGGAAAATGCTCTCGCGTTCTTTAGAACAAAATTTATCTGCTTTTTTTAAAATATTTCATACAACATAAGCATTCTTCACTATACTGCATTAATAGTTTGTTTATCTTAACATAAAAATATACTATCGGAAGAAAATTTACATTCCTGATAGTAACATTTAGTATGAATAAAAATGTAATTAGATAAATTTCTATGTATGGAAAAGTTCAGTAATTTGATTTCATGTTATAATGTAAAGAGCTTGAACATAGAACTGATTAGCTTTCCATAAATAACAAAAAAAATCTTCATATGATATCACCTGTCAAAATTTGGAAAATGCTCTCGCGTTCTTTAGAACAAAATTTATCTGCTTTTTTTTAAATATTTCATACAACATAAGCATTCTTCACTATACTGCATTAATAGTTTGTTTATCTTAACATAAAAATATACTATCGGAAGAAAATTTACATTCCTGATAGTAACATTTAGTATGAATAAAAATGTAATTAGATAAATTTCTATGTATGGAAAAGTTCAGTAATTTGATTTCATGTTATAATGTAAAGAGCTTGAACATAGAACTGATTAGCTTTCCATAAATAACAAAAAAAATCTTCATATGATATCACCTGTCAAAATTTGGAAAATGCTCTCGCGTTCTTTAGAACAAAATTTATCTGCTTTTTTTAGAATATTTCATACAACATAAGCATTCTTCACTATACTGCATTAATAGTTTGTTTATCTTAACATAAAAATATACTATCGGAAGAAAATTTACATTCCTGATAGTAACATTTAGTATGAATAAAAATGTAATTAGATAAATTTCTATGTATGGAAAAGTTCAGTAATTTGATTTCATGTTATAATGTAAAGAGCTTGAACATAGAACTGATTAGCTTTCCATAAATAACAAAAAAAATCTTCATATGATATCACCTGTCAAAATTTGGAAAATGCTCTCGCGTTCTTTAGAACAAAATTTATCTGCTTTTTTTAAAATATTTCATACAACATAAGCATTCTTCACTATACTGCATTAATAGTTTGTTTATCTTAACATAAAAATATACTATCGGAAGAAAATTTACATTCCTGATAGTAACATTTAGTATGAATAAAAATGTAATTAGATAAATTTCTATGTATGGAAAAGTTCAGTAATTTGAAATCATGTTATAATGAAAAGAGCTTGAACATAGAACTGATTAGCTTTCCATAAATAACAAAAAAAATCTTCATATGATATCACCTGTCAAAATTTGGAAAATGCTCTCGCGTTCTTTAGAACAAAATTTATCTGCTTTTTTTAAAATATTTCATACAACATAAGCATTCTTCACTATACTGCATTAATAGTTTGTTTATCTTAACATAAAAATATACTATCGGAAGAAAAATTACGTTCCTGATAGTAACATTTAGTATGAATAAAAATGTAATTAGATAAATTTCTATGTATGGAAAAGTTCAGTAATTTGATTTCATGTTATAATGTAAAGAGCTTGAACATAGAACTGATTAGCTTTCCATAAATAACAAAAAAAATCTTCATATGATATCACCTGTCAAAATTTGGAAAATGCTCTCGCGTTCTTTAGAACAAAATTTATCTGCTTTTTTTAAAATATTTTATACAACATAAGCATTCTTCACTATACTGCATTAATAGTTTGTTTATCTTAACATAAAAATATACTATCGGAAGAAAATTTACATTCCTGATAGTAACATTTAGTATGAATAAAAATGTAATTAGATAAATTTCTATGTATGGAAAAGTTCAGTAATTTGATTTCATGTTATAATGTAAAGAGCTTGAACATAGAACTGATTAGCTTTCCATAAATAACAAAAAAAATCTTCATATGATATCACCTGTCAAAATTTGGAAAATGCTCTCGCGTTCTTTAGAACAAAATTTATCTGCTTTTTTTAAAATATTTCATACAACATAAGCATTCTTCACTATACTGCATTAATAGTTTGTTTATCTTAACATAAAAATATACTATCGGAAGAAAATTTACGTTCCTGATAGTAACATTTAGTATGAATAAAAATGTAATTAGATAAATTTCTATGTATGGAAAAGTTCAGTAATTTGATTTCATGTTATAATGTAAAGAGCTTGAACATAGAACTGATTAGCTTTCCATAAATAACAAAAAAAATCTTCATATGATATCACCTGTCAAAATTTGGAAAATGCTCTCGCGTTCTTTAGAACAAAATTTATCTGCTTTTTTTAAAATATTTCATACAACATAAGCATTCTTCCCTATACTGCATTAATAGTTTTTCTATCTTAACATAAAAATATACTATCGGAAGAAAATTTATATTCCTGATAGTAACATTTAGTATGAATAAAAATGTAATTAGATAAATTTCTATGTATGGAAAAGTTCAGTAATTTGATATCATGTTATAATGTAAAGAGCTTGAACATAGAACTGATTAGCTTTCCATAAATAACAAAAAAAATCTTCATATGATATCACCTGTCAAAATTTGGAAAATGCTCTTGCGTTCTTTAAAACAAAATTTATCTGCTTTTTTTAAAATATTTCATACAACATAAGCATTCTACACCATACTGCATTAAAAGTTTGTCTATCTTATCATAAAAATATACTATCGGAAGAAAAATTATATACTAGAAAAAACAGTTTATTATTATTACTCTCCACACTATGGAATAGGGGAGAGTCATGATTTCGCAAAATTTAAGCGTATTTTTTTTACATCAATTTCTCAATGGGTATCATGTAGAGAATGCACACTATGAGTTTCGTCGTGATGTGTTTGTGTGTATGGCGTATACGCCGTACGCCGTACGCCGTAGCATTTATCTTTTTTGTGTCCTCTCTACAGCCCAAACTATAAGTCTGATCGACTTCATATTATCATCATATGTGTAAAGTGCAAAGACCTAGAGCTGATTAGTTTTCCATAGACAACTTTTGATTTCTTCTCTATGAATTCATCATTTACGTTGTTTTTTTTTGTGTCCTCTCTGCAGCCCAAACTATAAGTCCGATTGACTTCATATTGATATCACATGTGTTAAGTCCATAAACTTAGAGCTGATTAGTTTTCCATAGACAACGGTTCATTTTTTCCCAATGTTTCTTTATGATTTCATCTATTAAAACTGAAAAAATGCTCTCACGACCTGGAAATTAGAGATATTTTAATTTGGTTTCAACTATTTATACAACACCAAGAATCTTCATAAAATTGTATTCAAAGTTGGTCAATGTTAAAAGAAAAATATTCAACGGTTTCAAAAATTATATTTTATTTAATGGATATTTGTATGAAACTTATATGTAACAAGAGAATTTTTTTATATTTGGCAATGTTCAGTTCATTGATTTCATATTGATATAAGAATATTAATAGCTTGAACTTAGAACTGATTAGCTTTTCATAGATATCATAAAATTTCTTCATATGATATCACGTGTCAACATTGTCAAAATGCTCTAACGCTCTTTGAAACAAAATTTATCTGCTTTTTTTAAAATATTTCATACAACATAAGCAGTCTTCACTATACTGCATTAATAGTTTGTCTATCTTAACATAAAAATATACTATCGGAAGAAAATTTATATTCCTGTTAGTAACATTTAGTATGAATAAAAATGTAATTAGATAAATTTCTATGTATGGAAAAGTTCAGTAATTTGATTTCATGTTATAATGTAAAGAGCTTGAACATAGAACTGATTAGCTTTCCATAAATAACAAAAAAAATCTTCATATGATATCACCTGTCAAAATTTGGAAAATGCTCTCGCGTTCTTTAGAACAAAATTTATCTGCTTTTTTTAAAATATTTCATACAACATAAGCATTCTTCACTATACTGCATTAATAGTTTGTTTATCTTAACATAAAAATATACTATCGGAAGAAAATTTATATTCCTGATAGTAACATTTAGTATGAATAAAAATGTAATTAGATAAATTTCTATGTATGGAAAAGTTCAGTAATTTGATTTCATGTTATAATGTAAAGAACTTGAACATAGAACTGATTAGCTTTCCATAAATCAAAAAACAATCTTCATATAATATCACGTATCAAAATTTTGAAAATGCCTTCGCGTTCTTTTAAACAAAATTTATCTGCTTTTTTAAAAATATTTCATACAACATAAGCATTCTTCACTATACTGCATTAATAGTTTGTTTATCTTAACATAAAAATATACTATCGGAAGAAAATTTACATTCCTGATAGTAACATTTAGTATGAATAAAAATGTAATTAGATAAATTTCTATGTATGGAAAAGTTCAGTAATTTGATTTCATGTTATAATGTAAAGAGCTTGAACATAGAACTGATTAGCTTTCCATAAATAACAAAAAAAATCTTCATATGATATCACCTGTCAAAATTTGGAAAATGCTCTCGCGTTCTTTAGAACAAAATTTATCTGCTTTTTTTAAAATATTTCATACAACATAAGCATTCTTCACTATACTGCATTAATAGTTTGTTTATCTTAACATAAAAATATACTATCGGAAGAAAATTTACATTCCTGATAGTAACATTTAGTATGAATAAAAATGTAATTAGATAAATTTCTATGTATGGAAAAGTTCAGTAATTTGATTTCATGTTATAATGTAAAGAGCTTGAACATAGAACTGATTAGCTTTCCATAAATAACAAAAAAAATCTTCATATGATATCACCTGTCAAAATTTGGAAAATGCTCTCGCATTCTTTAGAACAAAATTTATCTGCTTTTTTTAAAATATTTCATACAACATAAGCATTCTTCCCTATACTGCATTAATAGTTTGTCTATCTTAACATAAAAATATACTATCGGAAGAAAATTTATATTCCTGATAGTAACATTTAGTATGAATAAAAATGTAATTAGATAAATTTCTATGTATGGAAAAGTTCAGTAATTTGAAATCATGTTATAATGTAAAGAGCTTGAACATAGAACTGATTAGCTTTCCATAAATAACAAAAAAAATCTTCATATGATATCACCTGTCAAAATTTGGAAAATGCTCTCGCGTTCTTTAGAACAAAATTTATCTGCTTTTTTTAAAATATTTCATACAACATAAGCATTCTTCACTATACTGCATTAATAGTTTGTTTATCTTAACATAAAAATATACTATCGGAAGAAAATTTACATTCCTGATAGTAACATTTAGTATGAATAAAAATGTAATTAGATAAATTTCTATGTATGGAAAAGTTCAGTAATTTGATTTCATGTTATAATGTAAAGAGCTTGAACATAGAACTGAATAGCTTTCCATAAATAACAAAAAAAATCTTCATATGATATCACCTGTCAAAATTTGGAAAATGCTCTCGCGTTATTTAGAACAAAATTTATCTGCTTTTTTTAAAATATTTCATACAACATAAGCATTCTTCCCTATACTGCATTAATAGTTTGTCTATCTTAACATAAAAATATACTATCGGAAGAAAATTTATATTCCTGATAGTAACATTTAGTATGAATAAAAATGTAATTAGATAAATTTCTATGTATGGAAACGTTCAGTAATTTGATTTCATGTTATAATGTAAAGAGCTTGAACATAGAACTGATTAGCTTTCCATAAATAACAAAAAAATCTTCATATGATATCACGTGTCAAAATTTTGAAAATGCTCTCGCGTTCTTTAAATCAAAATTTATCTGCTTTTTTTAAAATATTTCATACAACATAAGCATTCTTCACTATACTGCATTAATAGTTTGTTTATCTTAACATAAAAATATACTATCGGAAGAAAATTTATATTCCTGGTAGTAACATTTAGTATGAATAAAAATGTAATTAGATAAATTTCTATGTATGGAAAAGTTCAGTAATTTGATTTCATGTTATAATGTAAAGAGCTTGAACATAGAACTGATTAGCTTTCCATAAATAACAAAAAAATTCTTCATATGATATCACCTGTCAAAATTTGGAAAATACTCTTGCGTTCTTTAAAACAAAATTTATGTGCTTTTTTAAAAATATTTCATACAACATAAGCATTCTTCACTATACTGCATTAATAGTTTGTCTATCTTAACATAAAAATATACTATCGGAAGAAAATTTATATTCCTGATAGTAACATTTAGTATGAATAAAAATGAAATTAGATAAATTTCTATGTATGGAAACGTTCAGTAATTTGATTTCATGTTATAATGTAAAGAGCTTGAACATAGAACTGATTAGCTTTCCATAAATAACAAAAAAAATCTTCATATGATATCACGTGTCAAAATTTTGAAAATGCTCTCGCGTTCTTTAAATCAAAATTTATCTGCTTTTTTTAAAATATTTCATACAACATAAGCATTCTTCACTATACGGCATTAATAGTTTGTCTATCTTAACATGAAAATATACTATCGTTAGAAAATTTATATTCCTGGTAGTAAAATTTAGAATGAATAAAATATTTCATTGTCAATATTTGTGGTGTGGAGAGTTTAGTGTTGGCCACAACCCACTCGTTTATTTTATAACGAAGAAATCATGAAAAATGTCCTGAGTTTGTGTCTCATATTCTTATACCTACACATATACTCTTATACAAACAAATGAATTGGTTTGTATGAATGTTTGTATCGTATGGCCATTGCATCAAGTTCAATGACCACTTTATGATTAGCAACTCCGTAATAAGTATTCATTACATTAATGAGAAGCAATAACGATGTCCCAAGCACAAGTTTTTAACTTTTTTGGGACAGTACCTATTGAAAAAAAAAAATTGTATTAATTTAAATATTTGTACTATGTGTATGTTCATATTATGATACTCAATAAAAAAAAAAAAAAAAAAAAAAAAAAATAACAAATTGGCGGGAATCAATATTATGTAGTAAATATATACGCAATAAATTCATAACTACTTATGTGTATGTCACTAAACTCCTTAACGGCTGGACCGATTTTAATGATTTTTTTGTGTGTGTTTATAATATATATACGTCCCCGGATGGTTTAAATTCGCAATTAAAATATTGTAACAATGTAATTTAAAAAAAAACATGTCCAAAAAATAAATCACTAAACTTCTAAACGGTTGGATCGATTTTGATATTTTTTTTAAATTGTAAGAGCTGAGTAATCGAAAACACAACAGGCAAAAAAAACATCTTACATAGTTCACCTCCCATTCTGAATGTTGCCTTTTTAGGTAAGACGAAACTGATGTGTGGGTAAACACGCATGTGTCACATCCGCACACCTGTCTCTGGTAACTCCACATTATGTAATAATAATAATGAACACTTCCTTGAACCCTGGCGAGTTTATTGCCGTGTGGCAATTTCTTCCAACTAACCAGTGTTTCCAGCTCAGAGAAGCAATATTCGCGTGAGAAATAAATTTAAATAGATTTCTCCTCTGCCGGGAATTCGAACCCAGGACGCCCGCACTGAATCCGAACGGCTTACCAACTGTGCCACGGTGGTCGACGGTTAAGTCCTATTCTGATTCTATAAATTTATCCGTCTGAATTTTAGAATATGAGATATATCAAAAAGTTGACTGCATTTATACGGGACTCATTACGTCACACCGCGTGGATAAAATCTTTTTTTCCACGATCGCCCGTTGGTTACAGACGTTTTCGTACTCTGAAACGAATCAGAATAGGACATAGTAGGTATGTCCTTTTCTCATTCGTTTCAGAGTAGGAAAACATCTTCACCGATGGGCGACCGTAGATAAAAGGATTTTATCCGCGCGGTATGACGTAAAAAGTCCCGTGTAAATGATATCAACTTTTTTAAATTTCTCATGTAATAAAATTCAGACGGATAAATTTAGACGAATCAGAATAGGACATATTATGGATGTGCTATTCTGATTCGTTTCAGAGTACGAAAACGTCTAAATCAACGGGCGATCGTGGATAAAAGGATTTTATCCGCACGGTGTGACGTAATGTGAGTCCCGTATAAATTCAGTCAACTTGTTGACATTTCTCACATACTAGAATTCAGACGGATAAATTTAGACGAATCAAATAGGACATATTATATCCAATTCTGATTCGTCTAAATTTATCCGTCTGGATTTAGTACGTGAGAAATGTAAAAAAGTTGCTTGCATTTATACGGGACTCATTACGTCACAGCGCGTTTTATGAACCAGCTAATAATAGGTAAGCCAACGTTCAGGCAGGAGACAACGTTTTTTCGGATCCGCTAGTAATAATACGTACCTATACCTAAGACCCATACATTATCATCTTGTTTGTACTGCAATGCAATGCAATGTATGACAGTGATATTTAGACATTGACACGAAGGAAATGCGAGAAGGAACAACACACAGTATTAATTTGAATTAATTCGGTAACATTTATAACTGATTCTTAAATGTTTTTTACACAACAATAACAATATACAATATGCATCAGCCCGGAAGCTGTCACAGTTAAAATGGTGACGCCACTTGTCGACATGGCTGACTAATTTAACGTGATTAACATCCATGCTAACGCCGTTATAAGTGGCACCGACTGGACTATCTATGAATAAATAAAATGAAAACCAGGCTAACTTCAAAACAGTAGAAGAAAAAAGGCATGTATCTAATTAAAGAAGCATAAAAATTGATATTAGGTATAGTACGTAAGAGGTAAATGTTATATTTGTATTTTTATTTATTTACTTTTAATTATTGTATGCATTTACTGTGTGCTGTCCTTTGTAAAATAAAAATAAAAAATACACACATGCATCATAATATTCATGTTAACAGCTGTATTGCGTATATTGAGTAGTGAGAAATAATTTCTAAGTGGTGTGAATATTTATTTGTTTCATCAAAAATATATATTCAATAATCCATGGTCTCTATTATGGGGGATGATTTTTTCAATAATAACGCCCTTTAGATATTATATACTTAATAAAGTACTTGTCGCTACCTACTAATGTCGGATGAGCTGTCAAAGTTGACATTGAACGCGAAAAATTAAAAAAATAGTGTTCAAAATCATACAACTAGCAAAAATATGTTGACATATATAATTTATTTGAAAAATGTGATCAAATGGCTTGACAAATACGAGTACATAATAAACTTTTTCCTAACCTCAAACGTTTTGACAAAAATTTTCCTGCAACCAATTTCTGTCCAATTCATAAAGCAACTCGCTCACGCGAGTCGCTTTCATCGTTAAAGACTAACTAAACCTAATCGAAAATTATACGGGATTGAATAAAATACGACAACGAAATAAAAGTATGATGTGTACGTAAATCTCCATTCCCGTTAATTGTTGGTTAGGTTTAGTTAGTCTTATAAAAATAGCAAGTCGCGTGAGCGAGTTGCTTTATTAATTGAATAGAAATAGGTTGCAGGAATAATTTTATCAACACCTTTGCCCTTTTAAGGTTAGGAAAAAGTTTATTATTTATTCGCATTTGATCATATATTTTCAAATAAATTAGATTTCTCAACATATTACTCAATGAATTGTTTTTCATCATTCATGTTGTTCCTCACACACACTGGCATGTCCCTTTCACACATCTCGATTTACTCACACATGTACATCTTAATATTACTCAAAGTTAGGTACTATTTTTGCCATTTTAACTTAAAATGAAACAAATATTTATTGTGTTACACATGCATAATATTTATAAATATTATTTTCAGAGTTAATTTAGTGGCACAAATTTACTCATAAAAATTAGGCAATATTTTTATGTAAGTATAAAACTACTAGTAAAAAAAATGTTATTAACTTTCCTGATAAGGCATAAAGATTTCAGTTTATTATTAACTAGGAATAACGCACATCATCTCAAAATACATCTGTATCATGAAAAAATGCTTTCTATGGAATGTAAAAGTTTAAGTCTCAAGTCTCGAAATTTAATTCGGTACTTAGTCGGCACTTAGTAGGTAGCTACCTTAAATAGGACACTAAAAATACTCAAAAAAAAGATGATCATAGCAACTACGAAAAGAAAGAAGGAATATTCAGAAATTATTTGATTAATATTCTAAGGTAATTGTTTTATTTGATAAATATTTTTATTTATTTATTTACACCATATTTATGACAACAATAAGTAGATTACTGCTGCCCAACTAGAAAATCCTGTTCTAGGGCTAACAGTTTACAATTTTTTATTGACAATTATATGCAATTATGAACCAGGTGATTGTTCCCGTTCCACACTAAATAGGTAAATAGACTGGAAACGCTTGTAACTTGGAAGAAATTAACAATGTATATTCACAACAAACTCGCCACTTTTTAAGGATTACTATTATTTATTCATTTACCTTTTATCACAATATTTATAATGACAACAATAAGCATATTACTGCTACCCAATGAGGAAACCTGTTCTAGGGCTAGCAGTTTACATTTTTTATTGACAATTATATGCAATTATGAACCAGGTAATTGTTCCCGTTCCACACTAGATAGGTACACAATCTCAACTTTCTGCACTCACAATCATTACCTCAACAAACATACATATTATGGGCTCACACAAAACAGATCAACCAAATCCCAATGTCCGCCATAATACCTGTCATAAATCCAATATCTGACGCGATTTTTATTTCAGAGCCATAGAAATAGACTAGTTAACTATATTGGTGTAATTAATATGAATCACATGGTTTCCAAATCAAATCAAATATTTTTATGCGTTACTCAAAGAGCATCGCAAACACAATACGGCATAGTTACAAATAGGTAGATATGTGTCTCATTTTTTTATATTTCTAATAACATTTATCATGAACTTCCATTCTGTAAACGAAACAACATTAAACTTGGTAAAATTATTGAATATATCCTAGAAATTGCAAATTTGTAAGACAGATCAGGGTACAGAGCAAAAAGGGCACAAGATGTAAGCAGAGCAAAAACAACGGAGCCACAAAACGTCGTTGTATTATTTGTTGAGCTTGTCTATGGTAGGTACATCAGACACCAGAAGTTGCTTGTTTGAAAGATGTGACAAGGAGGATTAATACTCCAAAAACATGTGTTCCTACCGATCGCCTTGAAAATGTTCAAACAGTGATGGTTGTAGTTATGAACTGCTATATCCGTCTCAAGATTTATGTTTGAGAATGCAAAACAAACAAAATATTTATTTTCCAATCAATGTAATTATACATATTTTAAACATTTTTTTTTCTTGGACATAGCTATACATCCTGATACATTCTCTAAATTTAAAAAAATGTTTGTGCTATAGGCGAACGGAATCAGCCAAGGATGCTAGCGTGGGGTGGAACTCGTATTTGTTCATTTATATATCAAAAAATGGACTATAAAACACAGAATTATTAAAACAGGTAAAGAAAGAAAAAGGGAAATTTCGTAAATATTTGTACAGATTAGAAAAGAACATTAACATTATAACTTTAAATGTCCTTTTGTATCTTAATTTTAAAATCTACTTTTTATATTTCTGTAAAATAAAATAATAATAATAGTAAAAAAATATTTTTCGGTTGTGTGGATTGAATTGATAAGTTTACTTGGGTTTTTTCAAATCCCTGATATGCAGATTTGAATCAGTTGAAACCAAATCGAATCTACTACATATATACCGACACACATACGTTAACTAAATTAAAAGATATTTACTTAATTTATTTTAATATTGAAATAATCAATTATATTCAGATGTTTTTGATAAAATGTACCAGGTTCGTATTTTGTAGAGAACAGCGAAATGAAAGATCAATTTGACTAAATCATAAAATGAGAGAACAATTTGACTAAATCATAAACATAAGTAATGTTCAGAAGAATAAATAGAATGGCTCTGCTTTGCGCGCCTTCAATCTTCCGCTTATATGGTTTCTCCGTGCTGTATCTAGAAAGATCGACGGCTTCTATTGGTCCCGCCGCGCCGTTACGATCGGAAACTGACGCTTCCTTTTGGCTGGCACCATCATCCAAGTTTTTTCAGGATATATAGTATATTGTATTTGAAAATGAGCTAAATACTTCATTATAGTGAATGGGAAAGGTATGTGTGATAAGTTCTGCAAAGAGACAGGCTGTGATTTGATACAAAAACAAAGATATTTTAAAGAATTAGGTAAAAAACAAATAATAATAAATTTGGATGATTTATATAGCGCCGTTTTCGTGAATATCTCACCTCAAGGGCGCTGAAAATTGATTAAGATGTATCATTATGGCTTTGGTAAGATTTGCGAAAAAGGTGTGTTTTGAGATTTTTGTGAAATATTATATAAAATAAAACAAAACATGCATTTTTTTCTTATGGAACTCTTGGTCTTGCAGTGACACAATTCTTTGTCGTAATCTTGCATTTTATTTATGACTAGATTAGTTTTGTTTAGAGCTAGTTTCGATAGTAAACATTTTCCACGTACATACATAGAATGGAGTCGAGCACTAAAACATCTTGGAGCTGTCGTAAAGGTATCGAAATAGGTACCTATATAATAAACATAATATAGGTAAATACATTATTTGTATTACAATATGGAGTACTGTATATTTGTAATTCTAATTTACAATGTATTCAGTTGTCACAAATAATGTACATAGGGTAGGCAGAGATCCAGGCAGGCAGTTGTATGTAGCTCTGCATGGTTGGATTAATGTTAATGTAATATGCACATGAATCGATAATGCTGGTCTCCCATGAGGCGATAATTTATCTGCAATATCCTATCAGACTGTTCTGTTGCAATAAACAGGTGACGAAGCATAACTGATGTTCCTAAATCCTCTAATCTGATAAATACCACAAACAATGAATCTCGCATATTATCGACAAACATTATGGATGTATGTAGTCCATATTTATACCTTACTTTATGGATATGTCACATTTTGTCAAATATTACAAACAAATCTTAATTGATAATAAAAAAACATGACTGACGACAATCCCAATCGTCTGGCAAAGGGGATTGTGAAAAAGCATAAGACGGAGATATATGAAGAAGCATGAAAGAGGCATATATCCTGCAGTAGAGAGAAGGCTGAGGAGAAGAAAAAAATTTTCGAATATCATCAAAGAAATGTAATGTTCAGATTTTATACCTATGCAATGATTTAGGAAATTTGATGCTAATGTTTTTTCACAGGACACGGAAATTTCAAAAGTTATCTTCACCGATTTAAAATTGCCTCATCTGCCTCATATCAGTTCTGTTAATACCCAGACCAAACT
The DNA here is from genome assembly GCA_963576475.1 of Molanna angustata. NCBI lineage: Eukaryota > Metazoa > Arthropoda > Insecta > Trichoptera > Molannidae > Molanna > Molanna angustata. The sequence continues at coordinate 34,172,357 of OY754969.1, read as the reverse complement.
TCGGAACCTATAGGTACTGTGGGATTGTTGCCACCCAATGGTGTCCTCTTATATAGATAGGAGCTCCTCGTTGCTGTCAAGGTCCCATTAGTCATGCGGATTTTGTGATCTCGAAGAACAATTTTAAAGCCTTTAAGAAGTTCTGTCATAGGTGCCTTACTATAGGTTGATTCCAATTAAGTTTATTTTTTTAAAGAGATCTCAGTCACACGTTTAATGCTTTACATTTGCGACAGTTCACGAGTGTAAATATTTTACACTTTGTTCTTTGTACGACTTCCAGAGGGGCTAGGTTTGTTTATAAGCGCCCTCCTATCCAATGCTACCATAATGTAGATTAAGTGGACAAGCGCATAATACTTACACTTTTCTAAGCATATCATTTTCGAGTATTTTATTTAATTTGAGGAAGACATAGAAAAGATAATCAAAATAAATACACCTATAGAAGTAATAAAAAGTCACTATTGATGGATGTACAATGTACAACAATACGCCGGGACACAGCATGATTGAATACATATGTGCATATATAACATTTAATCATGAAGTCATCGTCACAAACCTATTTCAAATATAAATAATTCCCACTGTAAATTCATTACAAGAGTAGGTATATGTAGATTTATACACATACATACATCGCGAGTAGAATAATAAATGATTAAAAATTGCTATAAAGATGGGGGCGCTTTTGATGTGAAGAAATTTAAATAGCTTGAAAGTTTATTGCAATTTTTTATGCCTCATAAAAATTTCTTACGTGCCATACCAAATACCTATGTACTTAAATACATAATGAAGGTGTTTGTTATATTCGATTTAAATAAAACTAAAGGATTTTTAACATTTTTTAAAATACGTGTCGAATGACGAACTTTGGTGAAAGAGCGTTTGCTGTAGTGGGTCCGGTTCAGTGGAATAAGCTTCCATATAGGTTAAGATCGATAGACAGTGAAAGTGTGTTTAAAAAACAGTTAAAAACTTATTTTTTCAAAAACTCGTATAGTGATTAAATGGTTATTTCCTTGTTTATTATTATTTTTTCCAGGTATTATTGTTAAGCGCCCTTGAGGTGGATACACAAAAATGGCGCTATAGAAATTATCCATTTATTATTATTATTATTATTATTAAGGACATTTCAAACGGAATGACTTCGAATTAATCTTAAAATTATCATCGTCAATATATAGATTAAAAATATTATAAATTTACGCGTCTCTACCCCAAGGGGATATAGTGGGGAGTTATGAATTTTTAAGGTAATATTTTTATTGCAGATTATCAACTAGAATAATTTATTCTGAAAGTTTCATCAAAATGTATCTGTATGTGTGATGTGTACTATATGCTATGTACATCGTATTTATTCTTCTTTGTCGATTACATACTAAAGTACTCGTACGTTTTTTTTTATAATAATTATTAAATGAGCAGATTGGCTCAAGACAATAATTTATAGTTGGCCTTTTAGTTTTATTATAGCCGTTTTTCATATACAGCAACACTTTACTTCAGTTCTAGATACAAAGTCTAGTTTTCAATTCCCCGTTGGAATGCTTGTTCGTTCATAGTTTTTAGTTGTTCTAGCAAATTATTTTGTAGTCACATAATCTTTTGCACATTATTATTTCGTGTCCAATTTTTCGTAGCTTTTTCAGTTACAAAGTATTTTTTGTACTTGAGTTGAAGTTGTGGATTTCTCGTCTTGATTCTTAGTTTATTCTTTTCATGAAAAATGTTATATCCAATATTCGCTTAGACCATATAAGATTTTGAAAGATATCTGAATTATGCTACTCAATTTTTTTAACTGTCAAATATTTCAATATGAACTCAAGCTCAGAAAACCTAAATTTGGATAATTTTATTTTCAAATTGCACTTTGAAATTTTAATAATGCAATATTTGTATAAAAAATAATTCAACAAACTAATTTCATTAAAATGCGGAAAATTTTTCATACAAAATTTGAGTGCTTTGTCGATTGACTTGGTAGTAAGGAGTATAGCGTTAGCCACAACCCACTCTTTTTAGAACGTGGTCATTTTATAAAAGCAGAAAACGTTACAGGTTTCAAACATACGTTGTGTTTGAAAACAAATACCTACATATTTATAATTTGGTCTGTACAAAGGACACTAAATATTATGGGTCGCGATACATGTAAAAACATCACGACGAATCTCACAGTATAACTATAGGACCATTAACACAATTTCGGGTGTTTCGGTCCAGACTCAAAATAACTAAATATATCACCTAAGTTTAATACATTGGTTATATCTTTATAAACTGCGGCATCGTCTGTCACATAAAAATCTTGATATCTAAAATCTAGATCCTGGTCGCGGGCCGCATTATTATGGTACGAGTGCAGGATACGTCCGCGATCCGTACGTTTGACCTGGCTGCTCTACAGTATCCTTTTAACTAGAGCTTAAAAAACGCATTACATTAAACGTGAAAATTTTCAACACAATTAATAATATTTATTTCTAATTTTTCGACTGCTAATACGTGATGGAATTCCATTATCAATATTATAAAATTACTTAAAAAAAAAAAGTAAAAACATATTTTTTTAACTTTATTCCACTAATTTAAAGTGTTGACCACTGACGCGCTTCGCTCAATTTCAGTAGATGCTCTTTGAGCGTAACGCGTCAGTGGTCAACATTTTAAATTAGTGGAATAAAGTTGAAAAATTGTGTTTTTACTTATTTTTTTTAAGTTATTTTGTAATATTCCATTAATAATTATTAGTATAGAAATAGTATTAAAAATAGTACTTAAGTATCATACAATAATTTTTTTTTTATTTTTTTTTAATAAAAATGAATATGTCTTTGTTAAACAAGTACATATACATCTTCCTACATTCCCTAAAATAAGCATAAATGCTTGTGCACTTGTGCTATAGGTGAACGAAATCGGTCGAGGCAGGATTTAAATACCATGTTGAGAAATCTAATTTTAATTGAAAAATGTGATCAAATGCGAATACATAATAATCTTTTTCCTAACCTCAAATGGCAAAGGTGTTGATAAAATTATTCCTGCAACCAATTTCCATTCAATTTATAAAGCAACTCGCTCACGCGAGTCGTTATTATCATTAAAAACTAACAAAACCTAACCAAAAAATTAACGGGAATGGAGATTAACGAACACATCATATATACTTTTATTTCATTGCCGTACCTATTTATAAATTGAATAGAAATTGGTTACAGAAATATTTTATCAACACCTTTGCCATTTGAGTTTAGGAATAAGTTTATTATGTATTCGTATTTGTCAAGCCATTTGATCACATTTGTCAAATAAATTATGTATGTCAACATATTTATATCTGCTTTTATGATTTTGAACACTATTTATTATATTTTTTATACTTAAATTATCGCGTTTAATGTAAACTTTGACAGGTCATCCGACATTGATAAAAATGAACCGTGCGTTTTCTAAGCTCTAGTTATCTTTTTATAATAAGCAATATGACAGACGGAAAAATACTTGAAGCTGAAGCAGCTTATTAAACGAAATGATTATCTATACCCATAGGCACCTGACGTAGGTAACTGTAACTACCTACATCAGGTATATCGTTGTAGCAATAATATATTAAACTCAAGTAAAACTACCCACAGTCTCATGTGAAATACAAAGGGTATTGTTAGGGAGTTCTAACCTAACAATTTTAATTAAACTATTTTAAGCCACATATGGGCAACCCTTGGCCCGCGAGAAGGATCAATGTGTCATTTGATTTAAGCGAAAATAAAATAAAAATCTATGATGAAACCTTTTTTGTAACGCCACCTATTGAGAAATTGGTTTATTTGTAGACAATGAAAGCAACAGTCCTTATAAATTAGGTGACGGTGTCTCGCACAGATGTCACTATTAAACTGCGGCAGAAATATTATTTCATTTTTGGCTTATCAATAAATATATCAATATTTTTTTAAACAATAGGTACATGTTAATTTATGTATAGATTGCCTTATAAAACAATAATTTTAAAATCTTATCGATATTTCTTATATATGGCACTTTGATGACACAGCTTTGTAAATTACTTTCTTAATTATTTCCATAAATAAATGTCGTGAAAAACAGGATTTTTATACTGCAACAAAAATCATTTAAATTCTTTATTTATAATGTGTAATCGTCATAATGCATAAATTTTTACAAAGATGGTTGTATCCGATGTTTATTTTGCACTATATTTTTTTGTTATTTCGGAAAAACTATAAATTATGTTCGTAGTTTCGGAAAAAACATAAAATATTTTCATACTTTCGGAAAAATCGTAAAATATTTGTAATTGACTGTGCTGTGCGTCATGTTTATTTCATTACATTCATTTTGTTAAAGCGCGTGTGATTTCTTATTCGTGGCTGTCGGCCTTCGTGGCTCAGTTGGTTAGGTATCCGACTGCAGAGTTAAAGGTCCCGGGTTCGATTCCCGGTGGAGACGCAGTTTTTAATTACGTTTTCAGTCTGGATCTGTGAGACGGAAAATAAAGTAAGTGTCAAAAATGTGGCAACTTGTTATTGCGTACTATGACAATATTTGACATAGAATACAAAATAAAATTAAATAAAGTGAAAATAGCTTACAATTGTCAGACAAAGAGAAAATCGGCTCCTAAAGAGAAATAGTTGTCCATGCCTGTTTTAACTTAAATGTTGCTAGACACAAATTAAAAATACATTACAGTTATTAGGTAGGTACTATACAATTTTATAGCATATGATGAACTAGTAGTAAAACTAATAATGAGTTTGTACATACTGTGGGTACGTTATACCAAACGAGTGGATTGTGGCCAACGCAATACTCCTCACTACCAAGTCACTCCACAAAGTATTCAAATTTTGTATTGATTTTTATGAAATTAATTTGTTCAATTTAAATATTTTATTATGAATAGGTACATGATATTTCTTAATGCCATTTTATGTAAGTGATGTGCCTTTTTACCAATTTGAAAATAAAATTTTCAAATTTTCGTGTTCCTGAGTTTGGGGTCACTTTGAAATATTTGACAGTTAAAAAAAATAAGAAGCACTATTTCAATATCCCTCAAAATCTCATGGGGTCTAAGCGAGCATTAGATCTACGAATTTGCAAAATTTTAAAATAATCGAATGAGTACTTAACACGCCGTACCTAGCACATAGCACACCCATACACACAGTACATTGTGTTGAAACTTTCAGAATACAATCTCAGAATTTGATAATCAGCAATTAAAAATAACCTTAAAAATTGTGAATGAATAACTCCCCACTTTATACCCTTGGGTTAATGAGGAGTAAAAACATGTTATGTTGTTATACTTATGTGAACTGCGTTAGTTATTAAAAGTGCATAACAAAGGTATCTATCTATTATAAACAAGGGACATGTCGAAATGTAGATAAAGTCTTATATTAGGTTACTTTAACGAGGTCTTGTTTTAAACCTGTTGTTATATCTATTCAATCTGTCATTCCTACCATCATACTCCGTGTCCATTTGAAACATATCATGTAATTATAGACGAGCAGGAAAGAGGGTGACTGCTGCCAACGTACCTATTTTTTCAATTTGATATACCATCATTATTACTAAAAGAATCATTTTGAAAAAAATATCCTAGTTAGTTTGGATATTAATAAAGAGAAATATTCCTTAACTTTTTGATTATGTTCTGTATATATTCTTGTAGGAAAATAATTAGCATACCCCGATTTTAGACATTTATCTTAAATTTCTAAAAAAATATAAGTAAGGTATAGAGCAATATTTTTTTTACAAATTAAAGAAGAACAAAATACCTGGAAAAATATGATATGACGTTGCATTAACGCATCAGGTTAAGAAAAATAAACCAAAAAACTATTATTACGCAATGGCGCTGAATGGAAAATAAATGTTTTTTAGGTTTATTTACTAAACCTGAAGCATTAATGCAACGTCACATCATATTTTTATAGATATTTTATCTTCTTTAATTTAAAAAAATATATATTTCTCTACGCCTTATAATTTATTAAAAATATAAGATAAACGTTGAAAATCGGGGTATGCCATTATTTTTCTACAAGAATTTATACAGAACTTTTTCAAAAAGTTAAGATATAGTTTTGTTTATTAATACCCAAACTATCTAAATTTTTTTTTTCAAAACGATTTGATAAGAAATAATGATGGTATATCAAATTGAAAAATAGGTACGTTGGCAGCAGTCCCCCCCTTAATATACTTAATGATTATGTTAGCATTATTTATATTATTTATGAGTTAATGTTTACGTTGAAATAAAACTATGAACATGATTTCATCTTCTATTTTTTTATATATGTTTTCATGATTATTTGTTTAGTCTACATGTGATGGAGGTACTAACTGTTAAATTACGAGTATCATAATCAAAACCGAGCAATCCAGTCAGTATAAGGATAATATTATACGATGTAAAGTATTTTAATAACCAATTCGATTAAAAATATATAAGTAATTCGATTATTGTCAGCGGAATTTTTTTTTGTTCACTTTATAATTCAACTCATTTGTGGAAAATGAGTTGTGATCCGTCCTAAGAATGAAGCGGCCGCTTCGAAACCAATTGAATCAAAAAATAAAATTGGTATAGTTAAAATGAAATAATAATTAATAAAAAATTCTGTAAATATTTGAAAACAATGTCTCCCTACTTTTTTCTGTTCGTAGCTCAACTTTTAAATAGTCATACATAAAGGCAATCTAGTAATTGTTGGTGATTTTTATATACAATTAACAGTTTTATAGTATAATAGTGCTATGTTATGATAAAAAAATCTCTCCAAATACTATATATAAAATTACTAGAAAAAAATAACATAACATTTACGTGCTCGATAGAAAATTACACGCATTATGTTTATTAAAATATGTAGTATATTAGAAATAACAGCATCAAATTTGTCATATTAGGTATATACTCGACTAAAAATTACCAGCCTAAAATTTATCATATACATAAGTTGTATTTTATTGACATTTATCAGAATACAGGTTGTTATTAAAACATAATCGGCATACAATGGATTCTATTTTTTAGGTAGATACTAGATTGAAAATTTTCAGCATGAAATTTATCATGAGATGAATTACCAGAATAAATTTTACGATGAGATATGTTCAATCGAATATTACCAGCATAAAATTATCAAAAGATTTCAGTTGTCTGTACTACCAGGATTGAAAATTACCAGCATAACATTTATCATAACAGGTACCTACTCGATATAAAATTATAAGCATAAAATTTATCATAGATATCAGCATAAAATCTATCATAATTATCAGCATAAAATTTATCATAATTATCAGCATAAAATCTATCATAATTATCGGCATAAAATTTATCATAATTATCAGCATAAAATTTATCATAATTATCAGCATAAAATTTATCATAATTATCAGCATAAAATTTACCATAATTATCAGCATAAATTTTTTCGATTAAAAACAAACAAATTTTAATTTATTTACCTCTGTGATGTCTGATACGATGGTGACCAGGGGAAGTTCCGCAGCAGGGCTGCTCCAGATATGCACTCCATCCTTCACCAGCTGCCACGGTGGTCATCACCATCAGCAATGAAAAAAGTACCATCTTCATTCTGAACGCCATCACTATTTTATTCATCTCAAACAACCATCACTTGATTCAAAAATTTTGTCACTAACAATTTTAAGTTCTTTTAACCGGCAATACACTAGTATTGATAGTTAATAATAGGTTATTATAACGACAAATATTCACATATTTATTAAACTGTTGGCAAATACACGATAATCATAAATATAATGGTTCTAAACCAAAAATAATCTAGATTAAGTTCTACGAATTTTAACACTCAATAAAAATTGCTTATAGAATAAATTTCTGTAACAAACGATAAGATTTTTCTTAATAATTATATGCGACTTCTTTTAATTAACACTTAGATCGTTCAAAGACGATGCCACATTATTTTTTATAATCAATTCTTTTTCTTTGATTTTAAATATCTTATTTCTTTCGAAATATTCTGTCGGTGAAAGGAATGCGATATATCAATATTCACATTCGACAACTTTTCAAAGGAATTGCAAGAGTCGACATGGAGATGAAAAGTAGTTTCAGTTTCCAACTTAACCAATAATTTATTTAACTTTCATACATTAAGTGATTCGCAAATCTTCTTCGTATTGTGACAAATACGCCCCCGATGTTATTTTGAAAGTTTCGGGGAGAATTTATATTCTCCGGTATAAACTTTAAAAAACTCTGTTGTATGGAAGAAAATAATATTCGAGTTATTCCTTATGATAATTTTTGTGAAAAGAAACTTGCAAAATTGAATATCTAAATTCACAAATATTCCTTACTTTAAATCTGGACTAACACAGAGTTACTAACAACTTTTATTAAATTCATATGAGTATAATAAACTATTGATTAGATAAGGAATGTTTATCGTCATAATGTAAACAATCAAGTACAGAATGATGTTCAAAAATATACACGGTTCGGTTTTCTCGAGTTTAGATAATCTTTTCGTCAAGAATCTCAAATGTATCTTAATCAACTGTCAAAACAAACACACGAACTGTCATTGTTTACAAATAACTTGGCTCTTCACGTGTGTCAAAAATTGAAAAAAACTAAAAATCATCGGATTGATTTTAACACTTGTTTTTAGCTGTAGAATGAAGAGCACTCGGTCCAATTTGTGAACATCGCGTCTAGTTTTAATGCTATACGAAAATTGTCAAGTTTGTCGGAGTTCATAAAAACATCGCAGTACGAATTTGAACGAGGAAATGAGAGCCGGCGACACAACACCCTACTTCCAGTACTAAAAGGAGACTGAATGCCGTGCCGAACGAGACAACCCGACCGCGAGAGGAATTTATTGTTCAGGCCTAATATTTTCTCACATAGCACCGTGCGGCTAACTTCTATCGAAACATCGGGCGAAGGAGTAATCGGCCAACAAAATAAAGGCAGCTAGTAAAAAAGTATAGTTGGAACAATATGTGTTTAGATTCTATTTATGTTTTTAAAATAGCTTCTTTGTGAGTTTGCGTTTCTGATCGTTGTTTTGGAGATGGTCGCGATTCGACTATTTTCGCAACGGGTGGAAAAGCGACACTAGTATCGGAAGTCTCTTTCTGCGCAGGTTAAATAGCGCCGGACGCGAAAAACTTTTGAAAAGTTTTTGTTTGACGTGCAACGCGGAAGATTTTCCCGGCGTGAACTCTTGTCTATGTTTGCATTTGTGTGTCGGAGTTCATCAAACGTTTGTGCATAATATTTGCTTACCTTGAACGTGTCGGGAGTAATTTGATTATTTAGATCAACATATATTATGATTGAGGCTGGAACGACTTTTACGTAATTGTAAGCAATTATCACATCTACTTCTTATTTGGGCTAAAGTGAAGACAGCCTTTTTTAGTTTGGAAAATTTGGTTTACCTTTTTACACAATCCTTACACATACATTATTGATTTGTCTTCAAATAAATGTTAACCTTAGTTATATATCTTAGTGATAATTTTACCATAGTTTAACGAATCAAAAAAATTATAAGGACACTCATATATTTTTCATACATCCTCAATAAAACCATTTATTTGTTGAATCTATATTGTTACTTTGTTAATCTAGCTGTCTTTTTTTAGTTAGTCTCTGTCTATTTTTTAACTTGTCTATATATCTGTCAATTTTTATTTTTTCTCTGTTTGTTTTTTTTGTTTAACTGTTTTTGGTTATCTCTGTATTTTTTTGTCCGTCATCTATCTGTTTTTTACTCTGTCTGTTTTTAGTTTTTCTCTGTCAATTTTTTTATTGTTGAACTATTTGTCTGTTTTTACTTTGTCTAACCAAATATCTGTTTTAAGTTTGTCTAACTTTATGTCTGTTTTTAGTTTGTCTAATTATATGTCTGTTTTTAGTTTGTCTAACTTTATGTCTGTTTTTAGTTTGTCTAGTTATATGTCTGTTTTTAGTTTGTCTAACTTTATGTCTGTTTTTAGTTTGTCTAATTATATGTCTGTTTTTAGTTTGTCTAACTTTATGTCTGTTTTTAGTTTGTCTAGTTATATGTCTGTTTTTAGTTTGTCTAACTTTATGTCTGTTTTTAGTTTGTCTAATTATATGTCTGTTTTTAGTTTGTCTAACTTTATGTCTGTTTTTAGTTTGTCTAGTTATATGTCTGTTTTTAGTTTGTCTAACTTTATGTCTGTTTTTAGTTTGTCTAATTATATGTCTGTTTTAAGTTTGTATAACTATATGCCTGTTTTTAGTTTGTCTTACTATGTGTCTGTTTTTAGTTTGTCTAACTATTGGTACGTCTGTTTTTAGTTTAACTAACTATATGTCTATTTAAAGATTGTCTAACTATACGTCTGGTTTTACTTTGTGTATTAATTTGATTTTTTTTAGTTTGTCTTTACTTTAATACATAAATGTTTATTATCAAATAACACCACATTTTTCCTAAGAAATTCTATCCATTATCAGTGATTATTTCTACGAAGTGGGTGGTGTCATTCACTTCATATTATTATCTCATATATGTTGACTTACATACATTCATGGACACATTTATTTACATAAACCATATTGTCCGACATATTTTATAATCCGACAAACGGTAGCGGCTGTGTGGATCGAATTCATTTATATTTTTATATTTATTTCGTTCATACAAATCTCCGGACAATCGTTGGCATAAATTTTAATCGCATTACACCGAGATTAGAGGCAGTGTAATCGTCCCATCCTTAATATTATTAGAGGCAGTGTAATCGTCCCATCCTTAATATTATTATGGGGATTTTAATAGATTATGTAAAACAAATTTTACGATTATTACATTGATACTTAACGACAATATTATATTATTTTATTGGTGATTATTTGGTACAAATTTAAAAATAACTTCAATGAAAAAATCTTTCTTATATCAAATAAACATATAATTAATTTTTTTTTTCCAAAAATAACAAGTACCTAGGTATCTATTTAATAACTTAAGTTATTTAATAACAGTTTAATTCCACAACGAATAAAAACATATAAAAGCATTGGTTAGACAAAGTAAGCATCTTTGTGGCTGACTCCTGAAACAATGGTCTTGAGTCCCGGTGACGACACAGTTTTACAGTGAATTTTCGATCTGGATTTCTGAGACGATTAATATTTATCTCAAAGGAAATTGCCGTACATAATGCAATAAATTGTAGTGCCTACTTTGACGTACGCCAGTGAAACATGGACGTGGCAAAAACGCAAGAAATAAGATTACTTAGAAGAGTATGTGATAGATAGATGAAAAATGATGACAAAAGGAAAAATGCAATATAAAGAAGAATATTATAAGTAAAATAAAAGTGAATGCCTTACGGTGGGATGGACACATTGAAAGAATGAATTGTGAACGACTGACTAAAAAAATATACATGGGTGCAAGAGATGGATTGAATAGCAGGGGCCGCCCCAGAAAGGGATGCCATGACCATGTGAATGATATTTTGAAAGAAGGAAACATAAGAAGCTTGAAAAATCGACGAGCACGTATGAGACGATGTATGGATGTAAAGGAAGCTTGGAAGGTGTGCAAAAATAGAGGAGTATGGCGCCCGGCTCTCTCTGCTTACCCCGTAAGGGACATGGCGTGATGGTATGTATGTATGTATTAATGTATTTATCATAGGCTTCAAAGACGTGACAACTTGTTACGTTTTGTACGTAGAAAAACTTAAAAGTATAATTCTTAATGGAAATCATGTTGACAGAATGTACTATGGTTTCGTCTCAACCTAATTTGTAACTCAAGAAGCTCCATAATTATATTTTTGACTCATCTCTACGTATCTATGTATGTTTATGTCATAATTAATTTTAATCGTAAAGAAAACTGTATTGAAATATATGTAAATACTTACTTAATATCATTTTAAACATCATAATTTAGTAGGTACAATAAGTAATTATGTCTTTTTTTATTAAATAATAAATCTAATGAGCGGAAAATAATTAAAATTATATTTCATCACAATTTGACGATTCCTAAATTTATCTTAAAAAAAAAACATTTTGTGAATTATTAATATTGGATTGAATCAGTACCATGCAATTGGTCAAATTACATGGACATATAATATTATATAGATAATGTTTATCTTATGCGTTATCAATATTTACTGATTAGATGTTATGATACATGTACAAATAATTTACTTACCTACCTGATCAAATATATGTTTATATATACATACATATTTCAAATATATCGGTTGCACAGCGATCGTCAAATAAGGCTTTTCGTGATGTCTCCAGATGTTTTATGCAACAGAGGCTCACCACATACCTAAATGAACTAGAGATCCGCTTTATCATAAGATTAGGTAGATTGATTTAATTACAATCTGGGATCTTTTATTTTCTATTATTTTTTATTTACTTCATATACAATAATATGTACACTGGCAGATTTATAACTATTAGGCAATTTCTTCCAACCAACCATAAATATTGTAGTGGTTGGTAGGTAAATTAAATTTTTAACAAAAAAACAAACTGAAAGACAACACATTTCCTATTTCTTTCCTCTAGCCACTTTCTTTTTCTCTTACTAGGAAACATTGGTTAGTTGGAATAAATTGCCATATGGCAAACTCACCACTTGCGCAGGGTCCAAGGAAGTATTTCTTATTATTATGTGTGTGTGTGTGTGTGTGTGTGTGTGTGTGTGTGTGTGTGTGTGTGTGTGTGTGTGTGTGTGTGTGTGTGTGTGTGTGAGGGTGTGTGTGTGTGTGTGTGAGTGTGTGTGTGTGTGTGTGTGTGTGTGTGTGTGTGTGTGTGTGTGTGTGTGTGTGTGTGTGTGTGTGTGTGTGTGTGTGTGTGTGTGTGTGTGTGTGTGTGTGTGTGTGTGAGTGTGTGTAGATACTTGTATGAATGTATGTGCGTATTTAAAAAGTTTTAGTTTTTCTTGTTAGTATGCATAATTTTGTATTTTTGGCAATATACCTAAACTTCATCAAATTATTATGTCTTTTGGTTTTTATAAAAAACTGTAAGTCTACCATAAATTAGTTAAAAAAATATTTCTTAGTAAATTTCTATCATCAATAAAATAAAATTAAATGCATAAACACATCATGCCCTGACGTATTTGCCGATCGTCCTACGGCATATCTATTGTATGTATGTTATTGTCGTAAGATCATAGTTATATACATATTACCAAATTAACTACACCCATAAATAATGCAAGCATATAATTCAGTCAAGTGAATAGCATTATAAAGTACAGGACAATGTGACAGATACATCATCATGATATATAACAGCAAGCTGATCCATAATTACGAAGTAATTGATGATGGCTTTTGAAGCTGAAATTGGTCGCAACAACAAAAGTTAGAACTTAGTGATTTTGATTTACTATTGATGAAAGCCGTGAGGTACCGACTTAAAATAGTGCATCCACTATTTTCTATTATCTTCTTTTCCGAGTGTCATGTGAGAGACTATATCAATCGAAAATACAACAGGCATAATATCACTTCATATAGCTCAGCAATGAGGCTCACCACTCAATCTTGGACTAGACTGGTGTGTGGATATACACGCATGTATACTTAATAACAACACTTCCTTGTACTCTGCGCAAGTGGCGAGTTTATTGCAAAATGGTACTTTCTTCCAACTAACCAGTGTTTCCAGCCCAGAGAAGCAATATTTGCGAGAGAAATGAATTTAAATAAATTTCTCTTCTGCTGGGAATCGAACCCAACTGTGCCACGGCGGTCGGCTAAGTGAAGTGCTTCCTTTTATATAGACATTCACACCCGCACACCTGTCGCTGGATACCATAATGTGGGATATGACGTGATGGTTAAAGATAGAAAGATAACTTGTCAGAATGAAATTGATACATAAACTTATGAAGATGACTTCCTGTCGCATAGTGATAAGTTTTAGGTGCCAGTGTCCTGGAACCGACTTTTAGCAGTGAATTTTTTTTTATTTTATTCAAAATATAATCAATAATATTTTTACTGACAATAACATCTCAATAGAAACGAAGTTGAGATATTATAGAAGAACCAGGAACTCAGGCACATATAGGGCTTACGACCTGTCATCAGCTGGTTTACGTGATCACATTATGCCCTGTAGGTGCCTGAGTTCCTGGTTCTTCTGTAATATCCCAACTTCGTCTCTATTTAAATGTTATTGCCAATAAAAATATCATTTGACAATGAAAATATATTCGATAATCGATATTATTTCACAATATTTTTGCATCTCCGGGCTGGAAATTCTGGTTATATGAAAGAAATTGGAGTTCGGCAACAAATTTGCCACTTGTGCTAAATTTTATTAAATTTTCATTATCCTGAACGATGGACCACAAAGAAATTAATGACCCATCGACTTTTAAGAAAATATGAATATTAGAACGATCGACGAATGTCTAATTTGAGACAGTATAACTTTCAGACAACGTAATGCTCGATCTCATCTCTATTATTTAATCTTTGAAAACATTCAAAATGTTCTCACGTTCTGGATTTTTCTTAGAATCTAATATAATTCGTTGCCTCCCAAATGAATTAAAGCAGATAAAGGATGAGATGCGTCGATGGCAGAGCGGTTAGCGCATTGGGTTAGTAATCCAGTGGTCGCGAGTTCGAATCCTGCCTCGACCGATTTCGTTCACCTAAAGCATAAGCATTTATGCTTATTTTAGGGAACGTAGGAAGATGTATATGTACTTATTTAACAAGGAAAAAAAGGAATATAAAAAGTTTAAACAAAAATTAAAATTGCATGTAACATTCTAAATTGGTTGTTTTCGATTTGTTGTATGATATGTTTCAATTATCTGTATTCCTCATTTTCATTCATTCATTCATAATGAATGAAAACATACTTATTTAACAAGGAAAAAAAGGAATATAAAAAGTTTAAACAAAAATTAAAATTGCATGTAACATTCTAAATTGGTTGTTTTCGATTTGTTGTATGATATGTTTCAATTATCTGTATTCCTCATTTTCATTCATTCATTCATAATGAATGAAAATGAAGAATACTGATAATTGAAACATATCAAACACATATTCAAATAAAAAAAAGGAAATACAGGCAATTAAAACATATCAAACAACAAATCTTTGAATCACCAGCTTAGAATAGTGCTTCCACTCTTTTCTATTATTGTTTTCGAGTGTCCCGTAAGAGCCGGGTAATCGAAAATACAACAGGCAACAATAACATCTCAAATAGTTCAGCAATGAGGTTCACCGCCCATTCTGAATATAGTGCCTTTTTAGGTGAGACGAGACTGGTGTGTGGGTATACACAGATATGTTGTGCTCCCTTTTATAAGCCAATGCACACCCGCACACCTTTCGCTGGTTACCCCACATTGTGGGATATGCCGTGATGGTATTCCTCATTTTAGTTTTTTTTTTTAATTTTTGTTTGATTTTTTGTTCATGTATGACTTTGATTTAATTACTGTATATATGACTTTGATTTAATTGCTTTATATTTGATATTTTTTATTTGTCAGTGTGTGATTCCCTCATCAAGCACAAGAATGCATTTTGATGAGGCATTTTCTATTTTTATGTGTATTGGAACATAATATGTTAAAAAAATAAATAAATAAAAAAATTCGCACAAGGATGTAGTGCCAATTATAATGATGAGTTCAAATGTTTTTCATGAAAATGCATTTAGGGATTTTCAACCTTTCAATAAAAAAAAATGTATATTTGCTTTGTAGTGGAGAGTTTAGTGTTGGTCCCAATGTTTTCTTATATTTCATATTTTTTGTTTACACAATATGTAACTACTACAAACTTCCATTTCTCAAAATAAAAAAAAAATATTGTACCCAGTATTTTACAAGAAATCAATAAAAAAAACCTGAATTATTAGAGTTAAGAAAGGGACTTTAAAAATAATTTTACTTTTAATAATTTATTGATAACGACTTACAAAGTAATAAAAATAATTTTATTAGAAGGTGCTTTCCTGATTCGCCCCTGCAATATCCCGCTTCGATATTTACCTTACCCCGTCGCGCCCCTGTTTATATCAGAATTCAGCCACTCAAAACTTTGAGATCTATAAAGAAATATGAATCTTAATGCGGCTTACTTACCTCGGAATAAAATAATATTGCCAGAAATTTGAGGCTTATTGTAATTTTTTTCCTCCTACGCCCTGAAAGCTTAGCATTTGCATTAAAATTTTGAATTTCAATCTTGGAGGGTGGATATTTGGACATCGGCTGAAGAGAGAGGAGAGAAACCTTGCATTATATGAATATTACAAAATACCTAATGATAGGTACCGACCGACATAACTCGACATCAGAAATTCACAACCATACCATAAAGAAAAGGAAGTCGAAATGAATTTCAGAAAAAATCCTTAATAATACTTGTTCACAATCCTAAGTTTGGTTTGCACCAAGCACTCCATTTCTCCACGTATCTCTGTTGTCCGTCAGAATCTTCATCTCTTGATAGCTGCTACAGCACACACACTGATCACCTGGTCCATATAACTAGGTATTATATACTTTTTGCATATAACCGTCCCAAAATCGGCTTCTATGTTATGTTATATTATGTTATTTATTTATTTTTTATGGAATCACTGTTTTTGTTTTCAAACTTTTTTTCGGACAATTAACAGGTAAGTAAGTACTTTAAAATATTCATTTAGTACACACACAATTATAAGTTGCCATACTCTAGAGACTTATAATAATAAACACTTCCTTGCACCCTGCGCAAGTGGCGAGTTTAAAGCCATGTGGCAATTTCTTCTAACCCAGAGAACCGATATTTGCGAATTCAAACGAATTAAGAAACGAATTCAAATCTATTTCTCATCTGCTAGGAATCGAATCCAGGATGACCGCACAGAAGCCAAACGGTTTACCAACTGGTTTTACGTGATCAATTTATTACGAATCAGTTTCAAAATTCCGTTGTCATAAATGATGGTATTTTCAACATATTTTCAAGTGTTTCAAGTTTGGATTGCTAAAGGAAATTAATTAAAGGCGTAATTGGTGAACATAGCGCAAGCAAAAAAAGTGATCACGTAAATCAGCCGGTGACAGGTCGTAAGCCCTGTAGATGCTTGATTTCCTGGTTCTTTTGTATACTTTCTTTGATGATTTTTTTAATAAAACCAGACTTAAAATTAAGAACAATAATTTATTATTACCTACTCAAAATGGATGAGATAAAAAATTGATATGGCAAAAAATTGACAATAAATAATGTCCCATGAAATGTTACAAAAAAATGACAATAAATAATTTCCTATCAATTGTAAACAGAAAATTAACAATAAAAGATTTCCTATCATTTGTCAACAAAAAAATTGATAGTTAACAATTTCCTATCAATTGTCAAAAAAAATTGACAATGGCAGGAAATTTATAACTTCTTTCATCATTGATTGAAAACCTCAATTTGTGATTGTTTTTCTACAATTATTCAATTATTGTGATAAACCTTCATTAATTGTTCAATAACTATTTCAATCAGAAGTAAATGAATCCCTTAAGGATTTCATACATTGCTCTGCATCTCATATCAGTTGGACAAAATCGACTAGGTAGACCCCCAAAGTGATATTGAGAAAGATGGAGTTCAGCCTCACAAGAGATTGCCCCCTCCAGTAACAAAAGACTTTAAATTCTTAAAATAGAAAAAGAAGTGAATAGAGTACAAATAACCAAAATGTGATGGATACAGCACTTGAACACAAAAAAACCCTCAGTGAAAATTTGACTATTTAAACCGGAAAAGGTTCAGAATTGGCGATTGCAAATAAGTGAGTGGTGCCCGCCTACAGAGAATATTGAATTTGCACAATTTTGTCCATTTGGTGAAACTTTCACTGGAACTAGCCAGAAGGTAGAGGCATCAGGCAGGGTGAGTTGACGATCGAGGGTTGGGGTGTATATTTGCATAGCTAATGCCTTCTGCAACCCAATACCAACGGGGGACATCAAAGCTTTTCGCTTAAAAATGCACTAATGGTGATTAAAGCTGGTATAATATTGTATTGCATATTTCTTTTACAAATTTGAGGTTACAGCCCGAACCCTTATCCCTTAGGGGATGTATTAACATACAATTTTGACAAGTATCAAGTATAAAAATAATTTATTGAAAGCCAATATGTAGAAGAGAGTTGTGAGTAAAAAACGTATGAATTATGTTATTTTCATATTTCATAATCTCCCCTGTTATACCAATTATGCCCAGAATGCATTATTTTATGTGTAGCATGCTTAGTTTTCATATTAAGTGATCTCAATTATGCCCAGAATGCATAATATTTTTTTCATATATTGGTATTATGTATGCTTAATGTTTAATGATATCAACATCTCTACCATTTCAATAAGCGTTTTCAAGATCATATCTCACGAATACCTAATTTGATTGAAAATTTCATTTTAGATTTACATCATTTTATGTGTGTTGATATTTGTTTTTTTTTTTCGTTTTTACGCATACATAAAGCTAGATAAATATGTCCCAGTGTTCTAAAAAAACTATATTTTGATTAACAAATGAGTTAGTTATGTCTATAAAAGCTCATTCTATTTATCGATAAAGTTTACATTAACGTTTCTTTTTTAGTTATACCAACTATTTTTTCTCCTCTATCGCCAAATGAAAAGCACTTAAACAAAATAATCAATACCTAAGCATTTATTTCAAGTTGATTATAATTAATATTCCGAAAATCATTGGAATCTGATTAGTTTTTAACTAAGATTTCATATCGAAGAATTTAATGTCTCATAATGATTGTAATTTATATGTTTGGAATAAAGTAATTATGAAACCTGATATAGTTCATAAACATAATATAGGTACCTAAGTATCATGTCTCAATCATACCTTTATAGTATTATGTAGGTACCTACATATACATTATACATATTCACATACACACATACTGACTACTAAATATATCTAAGACCATTGAGACATATTTGATAGTGAAATTGATTATAGCACCAATTTATCACAAATTAAGTCATTTTTATAAACTTTATTACTAGTAGATATATGTATTTCGAATACTTTGTATGTTTATTATAATTTTACAGATGTACGACGAAAAAGAAGTGTTGAATATTACCGTTTTTTTGCATTTTTATTCTAGCAGGTATAAGATATAGCAACGTTAAAAAAATCATTTATGTATGGCTGGATTTTTGATATTTTCTTTCTTATTGAATATAGTAATGAAAAAGTTAAGTCTGGCACCTGGGAGTGTGGGAGGTTGCGTTTGTGTCTATTTTTTAAATATTAGAAAAAGGAACATGCCATAGCCATCACAAATATCTAAATTAGATTATTAAGAGAAAAAATATTTCGAAGCAATTAAGTGTTTACTTACAGACAGTATGATGTTGTTTTTTGACTTACAAAATTCTCATAAAAAATATTTGAAATATCAAAAGAAATATTACATTTTTTTAATAAACATAATAATGTTTATTTTTCATTTATTTTGTTTGTCGATTGTGAAATACACCGCTTTTCACGTTTGCCTTTGCCCAAATTTTCTATTTATTGGCTGTGAAAAATGGGAAATTTTAATGTGTAAAAAAAGTCTCTTCAAAACGATCATGTACTAGTTACAAAATTCATGTCATCCTTGCATGCTGTCCACGTGTATGCTTATAACTTAATAATTTATTGAATGCTTTTGATTCACGCCACAATTAAATTCGAGTCAGACATGTTTTAATGAAAATTTAGAGCGCGACAGGCATCTCCGAACAAGACATTATTTTAAGAGTTCTCATAATATTGAAATGAATTAAAAGGTTTCAGATCACGCGATCATCGTCGAGCTAGTTTCAAGGTACAGAAATTAGGTACTACCTACACATCTTAATGGCTTAATTAACAAAATACAACTAAACACGTTTCATAGGGCCATTCAAGATTGTTGTTGAAGACATAGGTGAAATTGTGAAATGGGACCATACCATACTCCTATAATAGAAAATAAATATTTTTCATGTTTGTACACTATACAGTAAAAGTTTAATACATTCGAATAAATAACTTCTTCTTCTACTTCTTTTATAGCCCTCGTCCCTCCACTGCTGAATGTAGGCCTCTTCCATACACTTCGAATCGTCTCGTTCTGTCCCCTCCGCATCCAGGTTCTACCAGCTA
Organism: Molanna angustata; assembly: GCA_963576475.1. Lineage (NCBI taxonomy): Eukaryota > Metazoa > Arthropoda > Insecta > Trichoptera > Molannidae > Molanna > Molanna angustata. The sequence continues at coordinate 34,152,059 of OY754969.1, read as the reverse complement.
CTAGGACCATCTCGTCAAACCATCTTTTAGGGGGTCTTCTAACACTCATATTATTTGTCCAAGGTCACCAGTGTGGTATTCTGGGTGCCCACCTGGGTGCAACACGATCCATTAAAGATAATGACAAACAAAACATTTTTTTATAAATAATACAATACACAACAATTTTAAAACGATGTAGAACAAAATATCTACGTTGATACTCTCTTGATAGAGTTAAAAACTCGTATTCGAGAGTCCTTATTGTGTTAATATAGTACTCTCTCTTCTTATGATTGTAACGGAGACTAAAAACATAATTAGGTTCAAATGACTCGAGGATCGTTTTCCAGCATAGTAAATTTTGTACTAACAGGTTGTGAGGTCTATTCCGTTAGTAATATACAAGAGTAACTTAATGAGTTTATTTAAGTAAAAAAAAAAGAGTTTCGTAATATATTTATGAGAGTCATCAGATTATATTTAATTAAAAAAATGATTAATTATTTAATAACATTTGCTTATTTTAGTGAACGTATCACGCACTAAAAGATGTTAGTATACCTACTAACGAAGGGTAAAACAATTTAAATACTTGGACAGTATAATTACCGAGAATCTAGACCCTGACACTGAAATAAAATGCAGAATAGAATCGGCCCGATTTGGCATTTTTCAAAAGGAAAAATCTCCTCCTCGACGACAATATAAACTTAAAACGAAGACAAAAAATGGTCAAGTGTTATGTGTGGTAAGTGCTGGTTTACGGGGTGGAGGCCTGGACTCTCAAAGGTGCTACAGAGAGCCAACACCAACAGAGAATTATTTACCAATGTTAAGCTCTATAAAGTGTCGTACTTCGGCCATATTCTAAGATGAGAAAAATAAACCATCCTTCAGCTTGTCAGGGTCGTAGAGGGGTCGGAAAAAAGTAGCTTTCCTGGCTTCGAAACATCCTGAAATGGACCGGTATAAGAAGTGTGGAGGAGCTGTTTCGCACTGCCCAGGACACGAAAGCTTTCTCTACGGTTGTCGTCAACGTCGAAGAGACCTGACACGACAGAAGAAGAAGTAGAAGTGAACTTTGGTGGATGTATTTGAACTATTGATATATTTTAGGCAAAATCAATTTAACTATAAATAATATAATAACTGACCCACATTCTTTTTGTTACACCCTTTCATTTAACTTCACTTGTCTGTACAGGAATTTTGTAATCGATTTTTAACTAACTTCCCAGCTCTGAAACGAATTTGTGTATTCCCGTTTCCAGCTTAATTCATTTGATATTTTGATAAAATTTAACAATTTTGAGCGATCAAGGAACGTGGAGAATCAGGTACAATCACGAACTGCAGAGCATATTTTAGGAAACAAATATCGTCCAAACGATAAAAATTGGGAGGCTCCGCTGGTTAGAACACGTGCATCGTATGGACGAAGACCAGACACCGACAAAATCCTCACAACACGTACGAAGGGAAGAAGAGGAGTGGGAAGGCCGAAATTACGATAGATGGATGGATGGATGTCGGGAAGGACCTTCAGATGTGCGGAATTGTGCGGAATTATAATAAAAAAAGCCGTATATAGGGTGCATTGGAGATGATTCATTGAGGAGGCCAAGGCCCATCTCGAGCTCGAAAGGCAATGATGAAGATGATTCTGATGAACTTGAATTGTGACTGCTTTACATATTGCATAAATATTCAGGCGTTGTTAATATCGTTATTAGATCGATTTTAGAATTCTTTAACTTGTTCTTCATTTCAACGCGAAGAAAACTTCAAATAGGATGTCCTAAATATTATTTGCTTGGAGCTGTTGTGCGTACCTGTAAGAACTTAATTGTTTTAATTTAATGCCTGGTGATTTGGAAGAAATTGCATAATGGCAAAAAGCCCGCCAGTGTATGATATTTGGTATTTTGTACAAAAAGACAAATAAATAAACACACAAAGGCTCAGAAGGGATTCCTCAAGTACCTTTCAATACTATTGATCCTACAGGTGTGCATAAATCATAAAAAGAAACACGACGCATTCATGTCTCCTCACACACCAGTCTTGTCTAACCTATAAAGGCACAACTTTCAGAATGAGCTTCTTTACTGAACTATGTGAGATATATGCCTGTTGTGTTTTTAATTATTGCTTAAATCTTTACTCTACAAGTGTGTTATTTGCATTTTGATAAATCTAGTATTTCGAAATAGCGATTAAGTGATTTTGGAACAACGCCAGTCGCTGACATAATAAATGGTAAGATTTTTACTTGACGAGAATGCCAAATTCGTTTAGCTTCGTTTCCTAAAGTACCTACATACTCGTAGTATATTTTGAATATTTTCCCCATTAAACTGTTAGTTTTTTACATAGCTACATTACAGATATAAGGAATTACATGTTTATAATTTTGTGCACTGGTCAGAAATTTCGAAATGGGCCTAGGTTGCGGCTCTAAGGGCCTAGGCAGTAAAGGGGGGGTGGGCGGCCGACGCTGTTGTGCCCCCTTCAATTCTGTACTTAAAGAAGAGCAGGACGAACGCCTTTAGTCTCGCTCGGCAGTGACTCGTCAACTGTAGCGAATGTTGTTTGGTTCGGGCACACCGCCGGCGCAGACGTCGGGTCAGACATCCTGTGTTGACAATTGAGACGTTAAATCTGACAGGTGATGATTGCGTCGGATGCCCCCGGTGTTAGCCCGCCAAGCCTTCGGACGCCAACACGAGGACCGAGGGGTGCGGGGACAAGCCCTTCCGTTCGATTGGTGTGCCTAGGGGCTTGCACCTGCTGCCGATCTTGAGCGGTTGCCCCGCCGTTTGAGGTTGGATTCTCGGGGGCAGTGGTTGAATCCGATGGATAGTGGATGTTTGTGTTGTCCGACGTTGCGGCTGCGACCGGGGGTGAACAGGACTAATGGGTTCTATAACGTCACCGGCGTGGAAGTATCGCGATCTCCATCGATACCATAACTAAGTAAAAAAGAAAAAGTAAAAAGTATACCTACCATAACTAAGTAAAAATTAGAAAGTATTATTTTTGCATAAATTTTGTACATGCATAATATACCTACTTAGATACATTTAAATCATGTTTCAATTATGCTGTATTTTAATGTATTAATCACTGTTTAAAAGAAAATATTTAAAATATAATATTCATATACTATTCACGTCACGCTATTTAAACGAGAATAAACATTGAAATAATTAACTCTTTTTACATCAATAAATAAAGGATTTAAAGATAACATTTTATTATAAACAAAATCTACATAAAACATTATTTACTAAAATATTATCCGCTTTAAAATATCCATTCATCTTGGTCAGTGTGATCTGTTTAATGGATACCAAATACTAAACTAACGTAATGCCGCATGCAATAATTTGTTCCTGATGATACCGGTACACAAAACCGGTTACATGGGATGACGCATCGACTCGGTTAAACGAGTGTCTAGCTCAGAAACAGATCGGATTCGGGAACAAGGAAGTGTGATGCTGTGTAAAACATCTCAGAAGATTTTAAAAGCCATAAATTTAGTTAACCGTCGTATGCTTCAAGTTAATTTTGTTTTGAGTGCATCGCTATTAAACGACATCACACTTTAAAACATTTTCAGTAAATCATCAGAATTATCTTAAACGATTTATCATATCTGATCTACAATATCTAAACATTCTTGTGAATAAAATTAAATTGAATGGATGACATTAGTATAAAAACTATAATGTAACATATATGTGTGTATGCGAATTAATTGTTATGTTTACATACTTGGGTTGCGAATCCTTGATATGCAGATTCGAATCAGTTGGATACAAATAGAATCTACATATTATTATACTGAAACACACATATGTTAACTAATTTAAAAGACACTTTTTTTTAGTTTAAGGCAATTCACCCTGTAAAGGGTGCTATGTGCCAATTATTTCATGTCAGAGGAGAAAAGTTAATTTTATTATAAATTTATGTCATTCAATGAAAGGAATTTTGAAATAACGGACAGTACACGTGAATTTTTTAGAGACAAAAGAGACATTTTTGAAGGCGGAATTATTTTTACAGTTAAAAAATACATGATCAATTGTCTCATCCTCATCACCAAAAGAAAAAGATTAAAAAAGATTTAAATAATTTAAAAGACACTTATTTAAATATTAAAATGATCAAATTATATTCAGATGATTTTAATACTAGTTGCATGTAACACGTGAGATCCAACTGTCGATGGTGATAGTATGTATAATTGAAGAATACATGCAAAACTTAAACACAAATTAATAAAAAATAAGGGTTTAGGTCAGCTGTCTCCTCCTATCTTTCCTAGTACTTTGATTTAATCAGCTGTCTTATTTTAGTGTTTTTTTTATATGTACTGGTAAATGTTTTTTATATGTACTGGTAAATGTTTGTCGGCTTTCGTGGCTCAGTTGGTTAGAACTCTGACTGCTGAGCCAAAGGTCCCGGGTTCGATTCCCGGTGGAGACACAGTTTTTAATTGTGTTTTCAGTCTGGATCTGTGAGACGATTAATATCGTAAGTCTCCAGAATGTGGCAACTTGTTATTGGGTGCATGTTAAATTAATATTTGACATAGTACCTGTTAGTTGCCCGAGAAGCAATATTAAATAAATAAAAATAAAAAATAAAAATAAATCAATTATATATTATTTGTATTTTTTTGTATCAATACCTATTAATTATTCTATTGAATAATGAATGGAGTTTTCACTGGTCTGCTAATAAAACAATGTACATTGTCTGTTTTATAAATTGTGTAGACTGTATAACTCTCTATCGACTAATAAAATAAAATCAATATTTTAAAATATTTTGTTTTCTATATAAAACATGTAGGTATATTAATAACCCCTGAATGAAACAAAAAATCAAATCTCTTAGTATAAAAGTTTTGTAGGACTATAAATTTCTATATATTCTGAAATATTAGACTCTGTGCATTGAGCGGATCAAAACTTATATGGGGAGGACACACACAGACACTCAAAAAACACACAAAATATTCTACTTCAAATTCTGAATTCATACATATAATAAAGAACATATATGCTACGAAGCCTCTAAGTTGGTGTTTTTGGCATGCAATAAGACCACTGCACCATAAAAATTTTCCTTCATACACGCGTCTTGGGTTAAAACTGTATTCATTCAGAGAATTAAATTCTCTTGAATTGACAGTTGGAAAAGGAACCATATTTTTAGAATACAGAGGAATGAAAGATAACTCAATATTTATATATATTTCACAATATTTTTCTTACTACTTTTTCAGATATAGAATACAATTTCACTAAATTATAAACATTAGTAATGAACAGGAGAGAGAATCGATTGGCACTGGTTGGTTTGCCCTCAATATAACGCTTCTCCGCGCTGTTTCTGGAATGTTCGACGGTTCCTATTGGTCCCGCCACCGTTACCATCAGAAATCGAAGTTTCCTATTGGCTGAAGGATTGCCAGACGCTGTGTCGCCACAAGTATATATGAACGTACTTTTTATATTTCCAATTTATTTATAATTTATTAATTTGTAACTTCTTGCACTGGCGGGCTCATTGCCAAACGGAAATTTCTTCCAATCAACCAGAATTAATGTTAAATATACAATACAGTGTATTATGGCAATAAGATAATCACATAAATAAAGTAAAACAAAGATTGAATTAAATTCACATTCCCCCTTTCCACCTCACTTTGTGTACTAATCCCTTGGCCTAAAAGTCGTAGCTTATGATAGCTTTGTATATTTCCTTACTCTGTGGAAACTACCATAATATATTAGGTACCCAATACTACCCAGTATTTTTTTTTACATGAATTTCTCTCTTTCCCTTTATTTCTTTCTTTTCAACTCCGCATATAAGGACTGTTATTGGCCTCTTCGCAGAGCGCTAGAATAAACACAAAAAAATAATGCATAGCACGACGAGTAGCTCATGAAGCCCTCTAGATCATCAATCACAGCACTTCAGAGCCACAAGAGGTGCATAATGTAAATTTTAGATTTTTTAATCGTCTTTTTTATCTGTCAACAGAATCCGTATGTCTCGACGGATTTGTCAACATTATCATCCAAACACGACTATCCATGCTGTCGAGTCATGTTATAACTTACTTTCTAAAATAATTAATTATATATATGCTTGCGGAGAAGAAATACGATCAGAATTAATCAAACACCTAATTAAAAATATTTTATTGATATGTTCTTAATGAAAGATGACCGAACAATAATATTTTTATGTATCCTAATCTTTATTGTTATGATAAATCAATCACATAGATATATTGTTATATTCATAAAAAATGTATTGTTTATGTTAATATACATATATAGCTATCTATAGTCTCAGTTATAAAGTTGGTTTCCAATCTTTGTTTCGTGGTATTGTTCTCTCCATTTATTTTTTTATAATTAAATAAAAATCGTATTATTGTTAATATTCGTTATTTTTATATTTTTATTTCTACTTTTTTGTATGATCTGTTCTTTTGTTTTGATAGGATATAGATGTTCTTGTAGCTAGAGCATATTCATTGTTTTAAGGGAAAATATTATACTGATGTGTTTATTTATGTATTATGTTTTACTCCTAATTTTGTAATAAATTAATTTAAATTTGTAATTGCATTTTTGTGTGTGTTTTATAAGTTGGCATTTACTGTTAAAAGTTAAAAGTATCATTATTTCAAAATGCCTTAGCCCTGGCACAGTTTTTTTACCTAGTGGGGCATTGCAGTTACGAATATTATTTAACTTATATAAATGTATGTATAAATAAAAAAAAATTGGCACATGTCTTATTAAAAACCCTAATATGTCATCCATCTTCTCACACACTTTTGATCGTCACAAAATACATTATTTAATCATCAATTCAATATCCTATCGTCGAAGTAAAAAAATGTGCAATTTTGTAGTTTTAAAATATTTGCAAATTTTTTTTTTATGATATCTATTTTTTTTTTTGTTTTTGCTAGATTCATTCATAGACCCACATTCTTTGAGATATCATTTGTATCTAGCAACATTTCGGCCAGCTCTTGAGGTTAATATCGTCTGCAAATCTTAGGTTGTTTAGTTTTTTTTTCCACCAATTCATCCATCAATTTGAATGTTATAATGACAGGCTGGTATATCTTCATCTAATATCATTAAATAATAAACGAAAAAACGCAGATATGATGATACTATATAAAATATTAAATTATCAGTTAGATGTACCAAATATCCTTCCACAAATTCAAATAACACAAATTCACTTAGAAATACCACAATTAGAAATATTTTTCACTTAAAATTCTATAATACGAATATCGGTTATTTCTCTCCAATTCCTCGCTTAATCAGAATATACAACTCAGTTCATCAAATTAATTATATTGACATATTCTTAAAAAAGTGCTTAAAAAAGTGCTGTATCTAATAAACAACATAAAAAACATCTTCCCACGTCAGATATTGCGATCAATTTACTTTGCAATATGCCAATCAATCATTTCCTATGGATTGCTGGCCTGGGGAGGTTCAACAAATATTGCAATAGACTCGGTTAGCAAGGCACAAAAATCAATAATAAAAAGCATATTGAATGTGCCATACAGAACAAGCTCCACAGTAATTTTCAAGACTCTGGAAGTTATGACACTTCGTCAACTATATGCAAGATCTGCACTTCTGTACCATTTTAAACATAACATACCCACTATACACAATACACAACCTCCAAGAACAACAAGATCTTCCATCACCAACACAATAAATATCCCAAAGTTGCAAACTACCCATGGACAAAGACACTTTAAATACTATGCCATCAAACTACACAATAGCCTACCAACCTCATTAAAACTGCTACCACATAACACATCGTCACAAAAATACAAAAAACACATAACAGCATGGATAAACAGCACCGGTTCAGAACAAATCAATAATATAATCACACCCAATCAAATATAATTAAGCTTCACAATTTTTTTCTCAATAACAATTTAATGCATAATTTGATTCGAAAACTATATACACAATGTATTATCTGTCACACAACTGTTGTAATGAACACCTCGGCACAGGACTTCCTAGTGAGGTGTTCATCGTATTCTATCATTTACAACACTTATCATTAAATAATACATATACACACACACAAACACACACACACACACACACACACACACACACACGCACACTCACACACACGCACGCACACACACACATACACACACACACCCTCACACACACAAATACACATACAAACACACCCTCACACACACACACACACACACACACACACACACACATCCTCACACACACACACACACACACACACACACACACACACACACATACACACACACACACACACACACAAACATATGTAACTTCTAACTCTAGTATGTAATCAACATTGTATTGTATTGTATTGTTTATAATAAATAAATAAAATAAAATAAAAATAAAAAATAAATAAATTCTCAAACTCCAAATTAACTTTCAAAGAACACATAATATCCCAGTTCGTAACCTCTTAATTATATAGTTTAAATTTATGTATAACTTCTCTCTTCATATTCTCATGTTTAATTATTGTTGATTTTCATGTTTCATTTGTTTTCATTTGTTTCATTTGTTTAATATTTAAATCTACAACTCTAAACTTACTATGTAACATCCACCCGCAACATAATAATTATATACATCATGTAATATAGACACTACACCTACCGTACACTGCATAGTGTAGTGTAGGTAGGAAATTTATATACCTACAAACAATACTTATTATGATATGTACTTCCCATATATAAGCTATTATGCGCAGAAATATTTGGGCATTCATGCCTGTGTCTGTGCTTAATTAAATAAAATTAAATAAATAAATCTTTGTTATCCCAGTTTAGCTCATTAAAAACATGTTTCGATGTTAATGTGAAAAATTTTGGGGATATTGTATCACCCTGTCGGATTCCTCTTTTAACTCGAATTTTATCTGTCTTTTATCTGTACCGTTGCATTTTTGTACATTTTTTTTATTAGTCTATTCGCGCTTGATCCATGCCTGCCATTATGGCCCATGTTTCACTGGAATTAAAAGCTTTCTGATAATCGACAAACCCTAAGCATAGTGGGGCATATATTTATCCTATAATCAGGAATTCCGAAATAAGGAGGACTTGTGCTATTTCGAAGATCAAGAAGAAACTTGAAATATCACGTGGATATCAGGTTCTAAAAGACGTATGAGCGTAGCGGTAAACGAGTTATCATAGGGCACACGACCACACAAGCGATGGCCAGATAGTTGGACATTCGTATCCCAGGAATACCTTAGACACAGCCCTAGAGAAAACAGAAAATGACGAATTTATTTCAATTGAATTTATTTTTATAAGATTCAAAGTATTTAAGTATGTATGTTAGTTTGAAGACCGCTGAACTATTTATTGTAGGTATGTATATTTAAGCTGCAAGAGATATGTAAATTCAGCTGTCTATATTTGTTTTATCTTTCCACTCGGGAGAGAACAACTCAAATCAATTACCATCCGAAAGATAATATACAATACACGAGACAGTCGGGATTATTAATGTTGATGTGAACACTACACACAAAGTAGTAGGTTATTATTGAACGATTCACTCATCACGACCGAAGCAAAAACCTAATGAACGACTCAAGTAAAACAAGTCGTTCAATGAACGGTCAGTAACACATGTAGGTAGGTACTACCTGGAAATATTTTGTCCTGTTAATACCCGATATCCCGATTGCTTTTATATAAATATTTCTTTTTTATTTCGAAAAAATAATTCTGTCCCTACATTTAAATTGTTTTTTAACCACATTATTTTTTTGTTGTTTATACACTTTTTACTATTAAAAATACCACTTAATCTGTTAAACCTGCCTAACGATAACTGAGCAAATGTAATCACACAACAATTCAGCTACAGAGAAACATGTTGTGTTGTGGCACCCCTCAAATCCGAGAGGAGGGTGAGGCTAAAACAAGCATCAGATGTCTTCTTCTTCTTTCGTGTCAGCAATGCATTCAAATCATTTTCTTTGACTGGACCTGAGGGGCAGCTGCACAAATGTGCGGTAGTCTGCTGCTCTCCACAGTCACATGTCGTTGGTAATCCCTGTTGCAGGAAGCCCCCATGTAGACAGGTTATCCAACGTTCTCCCAACGCCCGTTCTCAGTCTGTTTAGTGACTTCCACGTACGCCACTCCGCGTTGTGGCCCGGGGGAAGACTCTCCTTAGGGCGGACGAAGTTATCGGGAGCTTCTTGCTGCCATAGACGGAGCCTTTCCTGCTCAGGGTGAGATGGAAGTGGCTGCGCTGATGTCAGGAAACTTTTGCGTGATCTTAGTCTTATGTCAGGGGGGGCGCGGTCATACAGAGAGTGAGTAGAAAGTGTTTCTGCTTTGTGCATTTCCGTCCGGCATATAACATTGCGCCTTATGTGTGGTGGAGCGATACCCGCAAGAGGATACAGCCTTCATCAGATGTGATGAAGGCTCATTTTTGAATCGCCAACACAAGAACCAAAGGGTGGGGAGAAGCCCCCCTCCAGCGCCTCGTCGGTACCTGATGCAAGTTCGATTGGCGGGACACGCCACGAGTTGTCACTGACAAGTTGTCAGTACTTGATTCAAACTTCGATTCGGAGGGCCCCCACGATTAAGGTTAACCTCTTATGGGTATGTATGAAATATGCCTGATAATAGTTCCTTGTGTCATCCGGTAAGCAGCCGCTCTGGGAATGAACAGAGCTTATAGTTCCCAATGGAGTGGGGTAGGACACTGCGAAATCCTCTCAATGACATCATCCTCCCATCTCAACCTGGGTCTGCCAACCTTCCGTTCATCCTCCGGATGTTCAGATTGAACTTTATTTGGTAGGAACTCATGCGCTTGGCATTCTGTGAACGTGCATGTCCAGGCCATCTCGGTCTTTAGAACATTTGGTGGAAACAGTATGGGAGCTGAATAAATATCATAAAGCTCATTATTGTGCTGGATTCTCCACACCTCCCAAAGATTCTTCAAAAAACTTTCCTCGCGATCGTGTCCAGAATATCCGCAGACTTCGCTGTTTGGCTATTTCATTGGTAAGTTGAAATATTTAAGATATTTATTTTAGATATTGAAAGACTTTGCCAGATGTGTTTATTTATACATTGTATGAAATAAAATGATTCTTACTCGATATGACCGACTCAACGATTCGTTTATTATGTTTTATGAACGGATTCTAATGGACTTATTGTTGTACCTACATAAAAGAGCAATAGTGTACCTACAGTAAGTTGTATAGAACTGTACTGTACCCACATCATCCAAAGCAGGTCAGGGTTGTTTGTAGCTAAATATGTATATGAAAATGTTATGAACTGTAAATTATTATTTTCCCCTTTTAATATATATTTCCATAACATTACATACATGAAAGGTTTTTAAACACTTTCCATCCGATGAATACTACGCTTTTTAAACTTGCGCTACAGTTCGTGTTAGTAAATAACTTATAGTTACATAGATATTCAAACAAACTTATAAAACGTTTATAAGGCACAATTTACCAAAGTGCTTTTATCGTTTATATAAAAGAATATATAAAAATATAAATTTTTTACATAAAAAACTCCAATATAATCAATATTGTACAGACCTTCCGAAAATTAATAATTTCAACATACCAAACAGACGAACAAAGCACACCTCAACGTTCTTTTTACACAAAAAATACTGAAGCCGCTCAGAATTCGCCATTATACCGATGCCTTACCACATATAATAATTTAGAAAGGATCAGGTCATATTCTGTATGTCCGGGACACTTTTCAGAAACCACATTAGACAGGAATTTTGTTACCAGCAGTGAGTACATGTAACATGAAATCAAAGGTGGGCTAATTTAGTATGTTATTCTTATTTATTATACTGTTACATTTTTTGTATGTACGTTATCCATTTTTTTAAATATATAAAAAAAGTAAATTAAAAAAAAGTATTTCGCGAGACCGCAATGACTTTTGCATTAAGCCTTGCAAGACTCTTAAGAGGTCTTGCAAATCCTGGTCTTGGTCATGCAGTTACGCATGCGGTCTTGGACTTGAAATCTCGCAAGACTTTCTCATCAATAAGAACTTAATACATACATGGCGCCCTTTATAATATAAAGTTTATATTAAAGTGTCGGTTTCGTTAAAGGTCACCTCAAGTGCGCTTCAACGCTTTTTATCTCCAAACAATGGTCAGATATGGAATTAACAATAGATAAAAGTTTCTGTATTTGTCATAAGTATTTAAAAACTATAATAACACAAAGAAAAAAAATACAATAATGTCGTAAAATAAATTATAATATATTACAATGTAAACTATATGAAACTAAACTAAACTATTAAAAATTATTTTTATTCTAAATTAAATCAAACACGTTATCCTTAAAAAAGTAGTCCAAATGTATACATTATAATTACATAATAATGTACACTCTAGCACATGCCCATGGGCTAGTAGAGTGAATACAATACATCCATTTGACTCCAATGACTCTTATTAGAATTTTATTGGTTTTTATTTATGTATTCTTTTAATTATTGTTATATACTCTTAACCAATGTGCTTGTAATTGAATCGATTATAAAAATAAATGTACTCGTTGTATATTCTTCTTCTTCTTCAATGGCTCTACAGCCCATATCGAGCCTTGGCCTCCAGCAACTTTCTCCTCCAACCTCTCCTGTCACCTACTGCGACCCTCCAGTTTGGCACAATCAAAAGCTGGGATGCATCCCTCCCAATATCATCTTCCCATCGCAGCTTCGGTCTCCCGACCTTTCTTTTGCCACCTGGGTGCCCCTCTAAGACTCTTTTTGGTACCCGTGATGATGGCATTCTCTGAACATGCCCGGCCCATCTTAGCCTGCTTAGTCTTATATGTTCAGACAGTTTGGGTGCTTTGTAGATGCCGTACAACTCACCGTTGTATCTAATTCTCCATGTTTGTCCATCATTCACGGGTCCCAGGATTTTACGCAGCACTCTTCTCTCAAAGATGTCCAGCATCTACTCGTTGTATATTAATTTTGAATTATTTTCTTTAGTGTTTTTTTTTATTTTTATAAAACATTCATCAAAATTGGTTTTGATTTCAAATAAGTATCTTCATCGTGGATACGTAAATGATTAATAATTTCCTATTCCTTTTTCAAACAAAAAAATGTACCTATTTGACCCTAGGTTGGGCAGGTACCTACCTGTACTACTGCTAGGGTTCTGTGGATCCTCGACGCCCACTAAATCACTAATTTATCTATTTACAATGAATGGATCACCTATCATTTGGACTGGACCACAGTGGTTGATGTTGGGGATATCTTATACATACGTCGTTCATCAATTATATAATAAACCTACACCTACATAGATATATTTTGTTAACACGCATAATCTCAATGTGTTCCTTCAGGGAAGGTAAAGTGGACTATGTATACAAATTTATATTTTGATAGGTATATACAAATTTCTTTTTGATGGGACTAAAAATAAACATTAATAAGACAAAAATTATGTCCTCTATAGGTTCAGAACCCATAAAAATTGATGGTCAAGATATTCGCAGAGTAGAATCATATGTCTACCTCAGTCACACCGTGAAACTGGGAATAATTAATTTAGAAGCTGAACTAGAAAGAAGAAGAGGTCTAGGATGGACTGCGTTCAGCAAATTATCAAATGTTCTGCTCATTACGGCTTTGAAACATCAGCATTGACTAAGAGAATGATGGAAAAAAGGTGACACAAAGAGCGATGGAAAGAAGAATATTGAATATCTCGCTAAGGGACCACAAACCTAAAGAATGGATTAGGAAGAACACAGGAGTAGCGAATGTGGCCAAAAGAATAGCGGAGTTAAGTGGAGTTGGGCGGGTCATATATCTCGTATGTCGGACGACCGATGGACAAAAGTTGTGATAGACTGAAGGCCAAAAACAGGAAGCAGAAGCGTGGGAAGGCCCCAGACTAGATGGTCCGATGACATCAAAAAAGTGGCAGGTCCAGAATGACGAAGAATGGCACAGGTTATAAACCAGTGGAAGTCTAAGCGGGAGGCCTTTGTCCAATACTGGACTCAAGAAGAGGCTGAGTTAGTAAGTATGTCTTTGATTTTGATGAACAAGACCAAGAAAGAGTTTGAAAGTAGGTACTATAATAAATATCATGACTATAATATGTTTAATACATGCACATATCATAATAATATGTTTAATACATGTACGTAATATTGTGTTTAATACATGCATAAGTAATTTAGTGTATGGTGGTATAGTCGTATTTTTTTTTTCTTTTTCTTTTACATTTTTGATTAGTCATTAATTTAGTTACACACATCCTCCTTCTACACAAGAGGGAGGTGATATTATAAACTTTATAATGTATAAACTTTGTATGTTCGTATATTTTGTTCGTATAAATAAAATTAAAAAATAAAAATACGAGTCTTTTGGTCTTGCATATTTACGAGTAGGCATAAATTATATTTAGAAGCTAATGCTTCATGCAAATTTAGAAACAGTTGGATTCATTTTTTAAATTATATTTGTAGGTTAATCTCCACTTTTAATCCCACTTTTTATAATATAAAGCACATTCAATTCCTTACTGGACACGGCAGTTTCAAAAATTATCATTTTCGTTTTCACTTATCCGAATCGTCCTCATGTCAGCTTAGTGATAACCCTGAACAGACTTCTGAGCACATCCTATGGAAATGCACTAACTTCTCCGTGTCAACTTTCCGACGAGAAATCTACAACAATGTCCGAGGGAATTTCTTTGGACCCATTGGAAATGCGGACCTGGTAGCCACGAAGAGCAACTTTAGGGCTTTCAAGACTTTCTGTCTAAATTCGGTGCACTCTTGTCTTCACTATCAGTGAACGGTGAGCCAGTTCTTTCCACATGATTAGCTCTCTGTTGCCTCTTTAAGTGCTGTGTCTGCAAGGTTTTAGAGTTCTCCGGTCTCTTCGTATGTTCTTTATGTGTTCTTTCAGAGTTTTGCAAGGGGCCGTTATTAGTCCCCATAAGCAGAACGGCAGGTGATGGAAGAAGAACAATATAAAGCATATCCTTAAACTTTTGTGAATCAAGCATCCTTTCAAGAAAACGAAGTCATTCTCATTGTTTTTCATCGTGATAATTTGTTTCACTGTGGTACTTTTTTTCTTCTTTTATTTTATTTTATTTTTTTTTATCAATTAAATTTACAATACATATACAAAATATAAAACAATCAAACTATATAGAAAAAGATGCACAGTAAGTAAAAACATATTTCCCTCTACCAGAGTGCAAGCACTCGTGTGTAAAAGAGGTTTTAATTCTCGATATGCAAACTTTGATACCCACGCAATTGAATGAGTGTTTCTGGGAATACAAATTATCGAACGCAGTTCTGCAAATTTCTGAGAAAAGAGAGTGCAAAATATACTGTTTAAACAATGGTATTTAATAAAAAAAACAAAATTAAATCAAAATTAAGGGGCTAACAAATAAAGCTTTTGCTCTATCATTATTAGTAAGTAGGTACTCAAACATGGAAGAACATTAAATCAGATCCATTTATCTCATATTATTGACAAGTATATAAAGTGCCACCTATTCATAAAAACTGGCATATTTACGTAGTAGTCAAGATATCCATTCCATTTATAACAGAAGTATAACACGTTAAGTGCTCTGTTTTCATGTTGTGACAGGAATAATGTTGGGTTCTATTCTTGCACTTAACAAGTCAATGCATATTATCTTCTTTATGCAAAAGATGCAACACTTGCTTCATTCAATACAATTTTTGCAAATCGAATAGTAAATATAGGTATAGCTGGATCATAGTTACTTTTTCTACATTATTAAATATGGATAATTAGGTACTTTTATTTAATAAAAAAACCTTTTAATTTAATTATAGTATATATCAGAATACACAGCTTAATGAAAACTTAAATTATTTTTCCAAAAGGAATTAAATAATGTAGGTAACAAAACATGAGTGTTTGTAATGATAGATATTTATGACGATAGAATATCTTGCTTACCCCATTATGGACATAGCGTTATGATATGACACGAATGTATCTACAATGTAGATTCTGCATATATAAATCCTTTCGAAATGAACAATCTATTAGTAAAATCAGGTATAAAAAGATTATACACTATCCATTATTTTTCATAAACTATTAAGTATTCTTATAAACTCTTGTAAGTTTTGGATGTAAATCATTAAGTTTACCTATGAAACTCTGTATATTTTTATAATAACATATGAATCACTCATTTTTATTTAATTTGATCTACATTTGTGCTAACCTTAACAATCTTTCTACTAAGTTACGTTTTTAGTACGATTTTTTCGTTCTCATTTTCCAAATAACTAAACATTTATGTAGAATAAAAAAAAAATATAATAACTTAATTTATGCACGACGAATATTCAAAAAGGAACCTATTAAATATTTTGGTAATATTATGAAAATTCAAAATATCTCTAGGAATATTCATGTATTGTGATGTACATAATATGATCTTCATATTGCCTGTATTTGAAAGTCTAAACCAACATGAGGTTAATATTAAGTATGTAAATACAAATTACTTTGTTACGATGCTATGAATAATGCACATCAAACGGATCTAACTATCTTCGGTGGGGTCATCCTCAAAATATTATCCCCATAGGGTTATAGACAATACTTCACGTGTCTCTATAGACAAAATATTACCCCTAATATCAAATACGCTCAAGCTAAAATTAACATACATTGCAATAAAATTGTAGGAGGTACCAACCAGATTTGACTGGTGTAAGTGAAAAATGAACATGACGGAAAATTCTTTGAAGTGGAATATATAAAGAATTTAAATCGAAAAAAAAAATACATAACTTATATTTATTTAAAAATTACAATGAAAATAGTCTGATCACATCACGGAGACGAGTTGGAAGACCCAGGCTAATATGGGAAGACGAAGTGAGAATGGATTCTACGCAATTTCTTCAGGTGGCTAGTTGGAAGAAATAAACAGAAGACAAGATAAGTTGGATGAGAGAGATCACAGCAATGGTGATGGGAAGGAAGGTGTTGGAGGACGCAGAGAGAATATTAAATTTGTCATCTGTCCAGAGTAAGAAGCAGTCCTTTCGAATAATGTCGTATTAAATAGCTCATTCGTGATTAAAACAAAGTTAGTATAAAGGTTATAAAAAATAATGAATATCATTTAGGGGGGCAAGTCTGGTCCAACCAGCGAAATCAAAACCCTAGTGATTACCCATATCATGGATTTATGAAGTTCTATAACATTTAAAGATATTATAGAACTCGATATAATAATTATATCCATGATATGGGTAATCGTGAGGGTTTTGATTTCGCCGGTTGGACCAGACTTGCCCCCCCCAGGATGTATTTTATCACTATTATCATTTTTTGTCTTGAATTAGCGAATCAATTATTTGTGTCGAGATGTTTTTGAAATCTAATTGTATTACAATACCTTATACAACACAACTAATTTCAAATTTACCTCTACATCGTATATAATTAAGTATAATTTTAAGTGTCGCCCCTCGTAGCTCAGTTGGTTGGGTATCTGACTGCAGATCCAAAGGTCCCGGATTCGATTCCCGGTGGAGACATAGTTTTTAATTGTGTTTTCAGTCTGGATCTGTGAGACGATTAATATTGTAAGTCTCCTGAATGTGGCAACTTGTTATTGGGTGCGTGTTAAATTAATATTTGACATAATTACTGTAAGTTACCCGAGAAGTAACAAGCAGTAACTGTGTCAAAATAAATATTTTTTAAGTATTAATAAATATTATTAAGTATATGTAACTATAATAAAGTCTTTTTTGACTATTTGTACAGATTAAGATAACCCAACATCATTGTAATTATTACTTGCTGAATATTTGACAAGATGAGTTAAGAAACTCAGGCAGTGTTTCTTGAACAAAGATTTATTTTTTTAATAAAAAAATAATATGTCCTTGTTAAACAAGTACATATACTTCTTCCTACATTCCCTAAATGATGCATAAATGTTAGTGCTATAGGTGAACGAAATCGGTGGAGGCAGGATTCGAACTCGCGAACACTGGATTACTAGCCCAGCGCACTAAACGCTCTGCCATCGACCCATCTAAAGTAAAAGTATTGTTATAATACTTAACTAACTTCTGGTTGTTTGATTTATTTATTTGAAATTAAATTAAATGCCGTTAAACGACTCAATTTTGAACAATTTTATAAAATCAAAGTATTTTAACTATACTATTACTGATACTTTTGTTGAAACAACCTAGCCTTATGTGAACAAAAATGTGTTTGGTACGTTTTTTGAACCATCAATTATTTTATATAAAAATAATACTTACAACTATTTGAGAATTGTTTACTAATGGTGCGCTTAAAAGATCAACATTCAAACTCGTTTTAAAGAAGTAGCATTTTTCAACATGATATGTTTTATCGTTTTCATATAACTATCCATTAACAGCTAGAAGCAGTAAGATGTCTCCACTGACTGGTCCATTTATCAAATGAAGTTTAATCCATTTGTGTTATTTATTATATTCACTGATAGATGATAATATTTCGATATACTTGTCAAATCAAAGGTTTTCTTTAATAAATTATCATATATATTTAACACGTGTAAATTTAATTTATCTTATCTTTTGGTAATGTCAACATTTTTAGATGAACTAAAATGAAAAGGCCATCTGAATACATGCATAATAAACACAGTGTGAAAATCTTTAAGTAACTGGTTTAATCCGAATGAAACTATGTATGTCTAGTAGTTACAAATCAAAAATATATATTAATCGATATCAAAAAAGCAAGGATGTGTTTATTTATTTCAATAAATCACGAAAGAAGTTGATGGATTGAGAGAGAATATTTTGTATCATATCCATGATCATATCATATAAAATCACTATTTATAAAAAATAACTAAGGAGACCAATCGTTTGATATTAGTGACTACCAAATATTTTACTCCTCACTAACGCAAGGGGATATACCTACTGGGGAGTTATGATTTCGCAATTTTTAAAGCTAACAAGTATCATGCTAAGATTGTATTGTGAAAGTTTCATCACAATGTATCTGTGTGTGTGCTATGTGATGCGTGCTGCGTGCTGCGTGTTGTGTGCTATGTACTGTATACTATGTACGGCGTGCTTATTTTACTTTATCAATTATAGACTAAAGTACTCATTCGATTCTTTTCAAATTTTGCAAATATGTATAGAATACTCTTTAGACTGCAGTAAACGCGGCTGTTTTATGTTGACTAATTTGGTCAACATTTTGCTACGACCATTCAGTAATCGGCCGTCTGCGTGAAACGTTATCCAAATAGGGAATTTTTATCTGCTTGCAAAATTATTAACACAGTCATAACGAGTGGTTCTATATTTATTGACATACATATACACGAGCCGGCCAATAAAACGGCTTCACTTTTCAGCGAGGCATTGTATGGGAATGAGTATTCTATAGTTTTATTATTATTCTATGATCTAATACCTACTCGCTTAGACCCCATTAGATTTTGAAGGATATCTGAATAGACCTTCTCAATTTTTTTAAACATTAAATCTTTGACCCCAAGCTCAGGAAACTTAAAATTTGATTTTTTTATTTTCAAATTGGTAAAAAAAGACACGTCACTTTCATAAAATGGCATTGAAGAATTATCAACTTTACATAATAAAATATTTAAATAAGAAAAATATTGAACAAACTCACTTCATGAAAATGTTGAAAATTGTCTTTACAAAATTTGAATACTTTATGGAGTGACTTGGTAGTGAGGAATTTAGCGTTGGCCACAACCCACTCGTTTTGATCTGTAACACGGCAGATAAAGATTGTGTTCGGGTTAGACTTGGATGATCCTATATTAAATCGTGATTACGGATATTATAAGTGTTATTAAAATATACACCAATCAAGTTATCAATTTTATTTATCAGAAATAGGAAATATTCAAATGTATCATCGTTCATTAAATACACTAAAATTGACGGTAAGTTTTCACAGCTACTGTATTATAAATTGGAAATCGTTCCATAATAAATGAAATTTGCGTGGTAACTGAGTGTGGTTTTGTACGGGAAATATAATTTTACTCAAAATGTTCCAGTAAACCTAATAAAGCCACACAAGCTGGCTTGTATTGAAATTGAGCACAGAATGTGATAACTTATTGAATTAAATGTAGCTAGAAAATGTTTATTCATAATCAATAACATAAAACGAATTGAATTCAAATAACATTAAACGTAAAAAATATATGATAATAGAATAATTACTAATGCTTAGTTGAACACAACGCGTCACATATTAAAACAAATGTAAACGAGTTGGTAATGACTAGAACTTAGTTTATTTGTATATAAACTCTACTTACTACATTTTTACTAAAAAAAATTCCTTCTTTTCGAAACAATGTCAAAAAAATTAGTTTTCTGGAACTTGGGATCGCTTAGTAAGTTTTGACAAATGAAATCATTAATCGCTGTCTGTATAAAACTTATAAGCTTTGAGTCAATATTCTTTACACATTTCATATTACTAATATGAAGTTAATATCATTTAATGATTCGGCGGATATTTTGTGGTAGTTAATATAAACCATTTTTTACATATAAATTAGCTATAAACCACTTGTTTAAACAAGTTTAAACAAGTGGTTTATAGCTAATTTATATTTCAAAAATGGTTAGTATGAAGTTAATTTAATTAAATGTTTGAACTATACAAGTATATAAAATGTCAAATTGTTTCATACACACGAACAAATCACGACGAAATTTACTTTACCCATGCTACTTTCTATGTGATACCTACTTATTGAGATATTGAAAACAAAAATTTAAGTAAAAATCGCGAAAATATTAATCTCCACTATTTTGATTTGGTGGAGAGATAAATATGGTGTTATGTGTATGATTTTCAAAGGTGTATATCGAAATCATTTTCTAAAACTTAGCCAAAACTATCGATCTAATGGGCTTTCAATCGACGAATCTGTACCGACATTATCATCCATTCTTGACTCGTGTTTAGCAATCCCGCTACCTCTGTCAGGCATACATATCGGTGAGATACAAATCTACACCGACATTATCATCCATTCTTGACTCGTGCTGTCCTGGGCAGCGCGAAACAGCTCCTCCACAGTTATCATACCGGTCTATTCCAAAGTTGCCTTCTTTCGACCTTACGAACCTCGAACTTCCCCTTAATGACAAGCTGAAGGATGCTATATTTTTTACCTCTTAGAATATGTCCGAAGTGCGACACTTTACGGAACATTATTCAATAGGATAAATAATATTTATTACAAAAATTTTCAAATAATACATAATTAATTTTCTTGTACATAAAAAAAAAACACGATAATAAGACACAGCTGCAGAAAAAATAGAAGGACACAGCTGTCTATTAGGACACTGAGAGAACTCGCAGAGATGTCGAGTGAATTAAAGAAAGCATTGTTCACCGTGTAAGCACGGTACGGAAATCCTAACACAAAAAGTGTTAGGATTTCTTGTTGTTTTTTGAATTTGTAGATTTATAATTTTATATCTGTATTGTTTATTTGTAAAAGGCTTCTAGCCGTATATAAAAATAAATAAATAAATATTATGGGAACCTTGGTATGAGAATAATACGTACTAACTATCGAAATTTTAAATCTAATTGGAATTGCCTTATGACATTGTTAAAAGTGTCCACGCCAAATGCCATTGTCATCCGTTGCCTCAAAGATTCTTCGGAGTAGTCGCTTCTGTATCAATAATATTTGATCAATTTCACAGTGATGACTCTTGTAGTTGTGAATGTCGTCTGAAAACGACAATAAATTCCATTGGCGAGTGAAAGAATGAAGGAATGTGAAGCTCGCCATCCAATCCGAATATTTTGCAGCACATACCTATATTATTATGTCGAGACGACTTCTTCTGGCCTCTTACAAAATATCTGGATCGATCCTCGCCACTCTGACCTCACACTTCCAACTACGGTCCACCAATCTCATCCATACAAGAACAAAAGAATCGTCAATGCTTAAATTAAATACAGTCCATCCACACTTTTGCGTTTCTTGTCTGTCTATTTATTTATTTACTGCTTATATTTACAATTTTTTATTTTATTTTGTAAATATGCAGTCTTGATAACGAGTAATATAAGAATATGAAGTTGAAGACCAATTAAGGATACCAATAAATATAATCAAACACATGTCAATTCTAAAGACGGATTTAGAGAGAAAGGAATGAGAAGGATATTAGGAATTGTAAGGGAATAGAAACAGGAACACTTGTTGGTTTTTATTTCAATAGGTAATTACTTTACTATAACTCTTCGTATGATCCCAGTACAAGCAACATATTCACCCAAGGTAGCGTCTAAGACCTACAGACTTAGCTACAGTATAAGGTACTTAGTATTCAAACTAAGTACCTATTACTCATTCACAATATTTTATGACTAGTTGCATACAACACATGAGATCTAACTGTCGATGGTGACGGTATGCATAATTGAAGAATAAATTTTGGTACAAGTAGGTAAAAAAAGCATAATTGGTGAACGTTGCGCAAGCGCATAAAGTGATCACTCAAACCAGCCGATGACAGGTCGTAAGCTCTATAGGACCTGTAGGTGCCTTGAGTTCCTGGTTCCTCTATAATATTCCAACTTCGTCTCTATTGAGATGTTAAAAAGTTTGTCAAAAAAATGTCATTTGTCTCCCGACAAGGAAAAAATCCAATGTTTGCGTATTCATATGCAATTAAAAAAATATTCGAAACAAATCGCAGATCTAAGTATTGAAACAAGATGAAAATGAAGAACTTACTGAGACGTTGAAAATAAAATAACTTAATATAGATCTTCATCGAGCATCAGATCATTTGACCTGATTGTGAAGGTGGATTATCCTGGGAGAAGATCCAACTGTCCTTCCATCTCTTCGCGGGTCTTCCGGGCAGTCTTTTGTTGTTGGCACGGAACGTTGTTCCGTGGTTGTTGGGTACTTTTTTCTTTACCCTCTTAACAATTCTATTGATGTCGTCCATGCGTTTGATGTGGTCTCTCCAGAAACGTCTCTGCTACCTTGGTATGTCCTTGACACCGCATATAAACCTGAAAACATATATTATAAATAATAATATTACACTAGTGTAAAAGAATGCAAAATGAGCATTGCTTGTATGCAGTATGCAATATAAATTTTGGCTACACGTTACACGATCGAATCCATTTTAGCCAAAATGTCAATAAAGCGTCTGTTCCAGTTATACTGGACTTATTACATATTCAACATTCGATACAAACATACATTTTCACCAAATACATAAAATAAAGACAAATACATACAAAGATACAAAGTACGCTATGAAATGCGTGTATGGATATAAATTGACTTATTTATTTTAATTTTTTCAAAAGCATTCTGAGTGTAGTTGTTATTACAATTAGGAATATGAAAAGTGCTAGGATATCTGGTTGTTCTGTTCTGACAGTGAAGGAATTTTTTTTCAACAAGTCTGGTCGTCTGGGGAATCCTCAAATGTTGACCAACTCAAACAAATATATAATATCAATTAAGGTCCTGCGGTTCGCCAGAGTTACCAAATTATGGTAATCGATTGATTCAGCATAATTACTAAAGTTGAGACCAAGAAGAAAATCAAGATGAAAAGAAAACTTTCGCTGGATTCTTTCGATTCTGTCGATATATGTTATCTTTATCTAATATAATATCTATATCAGGTCTTCCATTCCGTTTAAACATACTCCCCAGGTATAAATATTCTTCTAATTGTTAAAGGCATTCGTTCTCTACTTTTATCATATATATGCAGTTATACTTTCAGTTTTTTTTCAAATAACAATACCATAGATTTACTCACATTCATTCTCAGTCCATTCTATAGGCATCCTTCATACAGTTTATTCTCTAAATCCTGTAACTCATCCGCACTTTCAGCAATAAATTTATTATCAAGTTATGTTATTTTATGAAAAGCTTAGTGTTTGCCACAACCCGCTTATTTTTGTACTCTACTAATATAGCATGATAACATAATATATACTAGTTACCGCTTTGAATGTTTCTTGTTATATTAATGTTTGTTTGTTTTTTTTCTCTCATTTTTACTAATTATGTATTCTTTTTGTAAAAATGCTGAATGTTTGACTGAGTGAAAATTATGTACGTGCGTTCATGTATGGGGTGTGGATGATAATTCAATCGTCCAATCATTCCATACATTATATATATGTTCATAAATGCATGAAACCAGTGGGCTTCTAGCCTGTTTTTCATGCTTATATAAATAAATAAATAAATAAATAAATAATGGATATTTTGATTTATGAATTTTTAAGCATATTGTTAGCAAACTATATTGTTACATATTTATAATTTATTTGAAAATTTGGTTTAAGCGATTTATGGAGTGAATACTTTATTTAATACCTATATGTAGGTACATCATTTATCATTACAAAAAGCTACCCTTTGCGATATCATATAAACAATTACGATTTTTTGTATGAAAAACAATCTACCGTAATAACATTCGCTAAGCGTTGGTTATCATTTTCATTAATAACAATTTATGTTTAATTAAGATAAAACATCATGACTTGTACTGTACAGAACCGTCCATTTAAACAACTGACAGTCTAAATTGTTATATTTATGGTTGCACCCAATGCTAACAGATTGTTTACAACATTTTATAAATAAACATAATATTCTGATGTTATATTATGTTGGTACCTACATGTTAATTATTATTGCAATTATTCTTCGGGTCATAGACCACCAATGATGTTTCTTGAACTTACAGGTAGGTCATGGTTAGATTATTACATAATATGAAAAGAGTGAAAGCAAAACAGTGTGTCGAATAAAAGTAGAGAGTGAATGGCTTGAACAAGTCGACGAGTATGTCTATCTGGGTAGTATGTTCCAACGGAATGGACGGCCTGATAAGGATATTGAAAGAAGAGTTATGGCAGGAAACAGAGTGAATGGAGCACTTAGACCTATTATGAATGATCGCAACATATCAAAAGATGCTAAAGTTGCCATTCATAACGCAATCGTAGTGCCAACCCTGACGTATGCAAGTGAGACCAGGGGGGCAAGTCTGGTTCAATCGGCGAAATCAAAACCCTCACGATTACCCATATCATGGATATAATTATTATATGGAGTTCTATAATATATTTACATGTTATAGAACTCCATACGATAATTATATCCATGATATGGGTAATGACTAGGGTTTTGATTTCGCCGAACGAACCAGACTTGCCCCCCCTGGACATGGCAGAAGTCGCACGAAAGCAGAATAAATACTGTTGAAATGAGATCGCTTAGAAGAATTTGTAACAGAACGATGTATGACAGAGTTCGAAATGAAGATACAAGGAAAGAATGTAAGATGAAGAAAGATGTAATTAACAGAATGAAAGTTAACACATTGAGATGGTTTGGCCACTTGGGGAGAATGAATGAAGAACGCCTGACGAAGAAAATATACAAAACTGACAGGAATGGAATAAGAGGTCGGGGGCGCCCAAGAAAAGGATGGCACGACCATGTAAACGATATTCTGAAAGATGGAAATGTAAGAAGCGTGAACAACAGACGAACGTGTATAAGACGATGTATGAATGTTGATGAGGCGATGAATGTGTGTCAAGATAGAAAAATGTGGCGTTCGGTTCTCTCTGCCTACCCCGTGAGGGACATGGCGTGATGGTATGTATGTATGTATATACCATCACGTCATGTACCTAACGAGGTAAATAAAGAGATCTGAAAACCATTTTTGCTCCACACTGTCCCAAGGAGATATAGTAGGGAGTTATGATTTCACATTTTTTAATGTTAATTTTTATTGCAGATCGTCTACTAGTACCATGCTCAGATTGTATTCTGAAAGTTTAATCACAATGTATTTGTGTATGTGCTGTGTAATATGTGCTATGTACTATGTACGATAGACAAAAGTACTTATCTAATACTCGCTTAGACCCCATTAGATTTTGAAGGGTTTTTAAGCAAACTGCGTACATGGAGGAGTTTGAGATTTGGCATAGTTAAAATTTATATTGATGGGTCGATGGCAGACCGGTTAGCGCATTGGGTTAGTAATCCAGTGGTCGCGAGTTCGAATCCTGCCTCAACCGATTTCGTTTACCTATAGCACAAGCATTTATGCTTATTTTAGGGAACGTAGGAAGATGTACTTGTATTTATTTAAAAAAAATATATTTATTTTTATCTCAATTTGTGTTACAAATACCTACATTAAATTAAATGAAAAAAAAACTGTAAACCATAGATTGTTCACATTCATACTGTTCAAATTCAAATACAGAACATGTTAAAAAATATACTATGAAACAATATAAATGATACTTCAACAATTACCTACGCTTTTCAATTATGTGAAGTAAAAATGTGTTCCCCTTGATGAATAAATATTTAGATGGGTCGGTGGCAGAGCGGTTAGCGCGCTGGGCTAGTAATCCTGTGGTCGCGAGTTCGAATCCTGCCTCGACCGATTTCGTTCACCTAAGCACAAGCATTTATTTTAGGGAACGTAGAAAGATGTATATGTACTTGTTTAACAAGGACATATTCATTTTTTTATAAAAAAAATCATGTTTTCGTTTATCGTAGATCATGTCCATACTTTTTTCCAAAAACTTTTCAAACTAAAAAAAATACTATCCAATTTTGACCCCTACGCGATCACTAGTTTATTATAAAGCGATCACGCCTCGCGATTCAAAGTGACACATTAAATGTAATAAATTAATAAATAAATAATGTACCCACACATGTCACTATTTGGGATAGGCAGAAAGAAACAAACACTAATAATGATGTCATCTCTGACTGCCCAGTGAGGACAGTGCGCGATGGTTAAGTGAAGATTAGGTACCACACGACTTCATTATGTCAAGGTGATGAATTTATTTAATTTTTTGTAATTCATTTGTGTAGAGGGGGCGAAGCGACGACAAGTCCGCAAGATCAAACAGGGAAATATTTCAATGAAATTCACCGCGTGAAATTATAAAATTTTATTTCAATTTCGACATCAAAGATCGTTGGTAGGCATCTCCCCGACTTATTTGATTTGAATAGTCCATTTCTTCAATATTCTAACTGCTTTCTACCGCATCTATCTTCATCCCCTATACCTAATACACACTCTCTCTCGCACTCCCCAGGGGCCAACCATCTCTGGTTCATTATCATAATTACATCTTCCAGGAACATTTTGAAATTTTCATCGGTATACCTACCTTAAATATTATAACCTTAATATTATATAGGTATATGCCTCCTACAAAATAGTTACGCTAGGACTAATGAAGTTTTGGAACAAGACGTAACGTATATGTCGAAAATTGTCATATCTTGTAAAGGGGTGGTATAAAAAAAGCAAATTTAAAATTATTATTATCATTAATTAAATAATGCTCAATTAAGAGAAACGCGAACGACACTACTAAATATTTGACAAAACCGCTGGACGACCAGTCTTGTTGGTAGAGTTACCTTTTTATTTTTTCCTGACGTGAGGTCGCGACTGAAATCTCCATGGGTTGTTCCAGACTTTTGGACTTCTCAATTTCTCACAGGACACGGTAACTTTAAAAGGTATCTCTGTCGCTTCAACATTGCTCCTTCCTCATGTCAGTTTTGTCAATGTCCCACCAATGTCTTTGGGAGTGTTCCCACCCAATTGTGTCCTCTTACAGATCGGAGCTCCTCGTTGCTGTCCGTGGGCCTCTTCAAGGTCCCATTGGACATGCGGATTTAGTGATCTCGAAGAACAATTATAAAGCCTTCAAACGATTTTGCCATAGATACGATGCTTTATTATCCGAAGATTCTCACTGACTTCTCTGATGCCTTATATATATATATATATATATATATATATATATATATATATATATATATATATATATATATATATATATATATATATATATATATATATATATATATATATATATATATATATATATATATATATATATATATATATATATATATATATATATATATATATATATATATATATATATATATATATATATATATATATATATATATATATATATATATATATATATATATATATATATATATATATATATATATATATATATATATATATATATATATATATATATATATATATATATATATATATATATATATATGTTATAATATTTTTATCTCGGTTTTCCCGTGTCAGTAGGTCTTGACTAAGACCATTTGTCTTCCGACGTTTCGCCTGAATATCACCAGGCATTTTCAAGGACTTAACGAAAAGCACGCGCGCGACACACGTCTTCTCACACTGAAAGCTCACCGTCAAGTGAAATAATAATATTAATAATACCATAGCGAAAATAACCCCAAAACACAACAATAATAATATTAATGTCACAACTAAAATTAACAATAAATCACAACACAAAAATTATGATAAAATATTATTACCAACGAACACGACAGCAGGTGGGCGTGTCACAAGGAGCCAATCACGTCGCGCTAACAATATTTGACATAAGCGGCCATCTTGTACGCTACGAGTCACTTGACGGTGAGCTTTCAGTGTGAGAAGACGTGTGTCGCGCGCGTGCTTTTCGTTAAGTCCTTGAAAATGCCTGGTGATATTCAGGCGAAACGTCGGAAGACAAATGGTCTTAGTCAAGACCTACTGACACGGGAAAACCGAGATAAAAATATTATAACATATTTCACCCGTGAAAACATCAAATATAACATATATATATATATATATATATATATATATATATATATATATATATATATATATATATATATATATATATATATATATATATATATATATATATATATATATATATATATATATATATATATATATATATATATATATATATATATATATATATATATATATATATATATATATATATATATATATATATATATATATATATATATATATATATATATATATATATATATATATATATATATATATATATATATATATATATACACCACTGTAACCCACACGTGGGTTACAGTGGATCACCCATTGGGATACACTGGATCACAATGGGTTACAGTGGATCATAGTATTTTTTGATAAATAAAATTAATTTCTTCACTCTTTAATGCTTTAATTAT